>OY720665.1:6871099-8108767 GCA_963170745.1 Phymatocera aterrima | reverse complement strand
GTTTCTGGTTTCTGTCGTACGAAGCACGGCTCACCGGATATTTGAAGCCCCCCCCCCCCCCCCCCCGGCAACTTGAATTGACACTCAGGTTCGGGACAACCTCGAACATTTTCCAACAGGAGTATCAAAAATCCGTAGAAGATTGTAGAAAAAAAGTCCCTGGCGACTGGATTACTACCCACTACGCCAAACTATGGTTTTGTTCATACAACAATGATCGTTTGATTGTCGGGAGTTTTAGATCAGTAGATATTACTGTATAGAATTTTTTATTCATTTGGAAATATATTGATGAACAAAAATTGCATGCAGCATTGTATGCAGCTCGATTTGATTGCCAGTATACTTTTACGTAACTTTCTTGATATTGTTGTGTTTCTTTTTTTACTATGTTTCTGTTGCACTTGGAATATTTCTGTAATATATATAATTAAAAGCAATTAGAGATAGCAATCTAGTCGAGTCAAGGTAAAGCAAACCAAAATGAAGATGCGTTTGACGTTTTCACGTCAATCCGTCGTCTTCTTCAGAAACTGTATTTATTTGAGGGAAAGAAAAGGAAAATAGAGAAAAGGGAACATAGTGAACAAAAGTACACAACAATAGCAAGAAACTTACCAAAAAATGTGGTTAACTATGAATAATAACACCCTCATCACAGCGTCCAATAGTGATCCGACTGCAATGAAAATTAACTCCATGGAGATCCACGACACAACCATTTGGAGGGTGCTATATTCATATTCGACGCCATTTGCCTCTCTCCCCTCTCCTCCTACCACACCACCCTAACCTGGGGTCATTGCCATTATTTCGGTTGACATCGAAGCGTACGCATCATAAACGTGGAAAAGCGTCCTATATATGGTGGCCACTCGCCTGGAAAACCTGTAAAAGGTCAGGGAAAGTCGGAAGATTTATCCCTCGATCGAGATTTTTCACATAATCGAATTTTTTCAGAAATATTTTGCTACAAACTGAATCCAAATGCCGTCATGCAGGCTGGCGGACGTGATGTTCCAGAATTGTTTGGCGTTCAAACATATTATTCCCCATACGAAATGAGCCGACATGTATTTTCTTCTTTCTCCCGAAAATATTATCCAAGCCAACTCTAGTTTCGATTGGAAAAGCGGCTAACTCAAGATTTCGTTGAAGAACCGCCTAACTCGAGTTTCAATTGGAAAAGCGGCTAACTCGACATATTTCGGTGAAGAACTGCCTAACTCGGGTTTCGATTGGAAAAGCGGCTAACTCGGGTTTTCGTTGAAGAACCGACTAACTCGAGTTTCGATTGGCAAAGCGGTTAACTCAAGATTTCGTTGAAAAACCGCCTAATTCAAGTTTCGATTGAAAAAGGGGCTAACTCGGGTTTTCATTGAAGAATCGCCTAACTCGCGTTTCGATTGAAAAAGCAGCTAACTCGACATATTCCGTTGAAGAACCGCCTAACTCGAGTTTTGATTGGGAAAACGGCTAACTCGGGTTTTCGTTGAAGAACCGCCTAACTCGAGTTTCGATTGGAAAAGCGGCTAACTCGACATATTTCATTGAAGAACCGCCTAACTCGAGTTTCGATTGAAAAAGCGGCTAACTCGACATATTTCGGTGAAGAATCGACTAACTCGAGTTTGGATTGGAACAGCGGCTAACTCGGGTTTTCGTTGAAGAACCGCCTAACTCGCGTTTCGATTGAAAAAGCGGCTAACTCAGGTTTTTGTTGAAGAACCGGCTAACTCGAGTTCCGATTGGAAAAGCGGCTAACTCGGGTTTTCGTCGAAGAACCGCCTAACTCGAGTTTGGATTGGAAAAGCGGCTAACTCGACATTTCGTTGAAGAACTGCCTAACTCGAGTTTTGATTGGCAAAGCGGCTAACTTGAGATTTCGTTGAAGAACCGCCTAACTCGAGTTTTGATTGGAGAAGCGGCTCACTCGGGTTTTCGTTGAAAAACCGCCTAACTCGAGTTTCAATTGGAAAAGCGGCTAACTCGACCTTTCGTTGAAGAACGGTCTAACTCGAGTTTCGATTGGAAAAGCGGCTAACTCGTCATATGTCGTTGAAGAACCGCCTAACTCGGGTTTTGATTGGAAAAGCGGTTAACTCGGGTTTTCGTTGAAGAACCGGCTAACTCGAGTTTTGATTGGAAAAGCGGCTAACTCGGGTTTTCGTTGAAGAACCGGCTAACTCGAGTTTTGATTGGAAAAGCGGTTAACTCAAGATTTCGTTGAAGAACCGCCTAACTCGAGTTTCGATTGAAAAAGCGTATAACTCGGGTTTTCGTTGAAGAACCGCCTAACTCGAGTTTTGATTGGAAAAGCGGCTAACTCAAGATTTCGTTGAAGAACCGCCTAACTCGAGTTTCGATTGAAAAAGCGTATAACTCGGGTTTTCGTTGAAGAACCGCCTAACTCGAGTTTTGATTGGAAAAGCGGCTAACTCGGATTTCCGTTGAAGAACCGCCTAACTCGAGTTTCGATTGGAAAAGCAGCTAACTCGACATTTTGTTGAAGAACCGGCTAACTCGAGTTCCGATTGGAAAAGCGGCTAACTCGGGTTTTCGTCGAAGAACCGCCTAACTCGAGTTTGGATTGGAAAGGCGGCTAACTCGAGATTTCGTTGAAGAACCGCCTCACTCGAGTTTGGATTGGAAAGGCGGCTAACTCGAGATTTCGTTGAAGAACCGCCTCACTCGAGTTTGGATTGGAAAGGCGGCTAACTCGAGATTTCGTTGAAGAACTGCCTAACTCGAGTTTTGATTGGAAAAGCGGCTAACCCAAGATTTCGTTGAAGAACCGCCTAACTCGAGTTTCGATTGAAAAAGCGTATAACTCGGGTTTTCGTTGAAGAACCGCCTAACTCGAGTTTTGATTGGAGAAGCGGCTAACTCGGGTTTTCGTTGAAAAACCGCCTAACTCGAGTTTCAATTGGAAAAGCGGCTAACCCAAGATTTCGTTGAAGAACCGCCTAACTCGAGTTTCGATTGAAAAAGCGGCTAACTCGGGTTTCCGTTGAAGAACCGCCTAACTCGAGTTTCGATTGGAAAAGCGGCTAACTCGTCATATGTCGTTGAAGAACCGCCTAACTCGAGTTTTGATTGGAAAAGCGGCTAACTCGGGTTTCCGTTGAAGAACCGCCTAACTCGAGTTTCTCTTGGAAAAGCAGCTAACTCGACATTTTGTTGAAGAACCGGCTAACTCGAGTTTCTATTGGAAAAGCGGCTAACTCAAGATTTCGTTGAAGAACTAGATTCGGCTAATTCGAGTTTCGTTTGGAAAAGCGGCTAGCTCGGGTTTTTGTTGAAGAACCGGCTAATTCGAGTTTCGATTGGAAAAGCGGCGTGAGTCTCTAATAGAACCTTAAGGCAAATGCACGTAAGTGTGGTACATATTGTCCATTGACTTTTCCCTTCTCGATATCTCTGACTATTTCACAGTTCTCTGATAGTAGGTTCTAGAAAATAAATTCAACAGATTTATGATGCAAATGCCAGTATATTTCAATAATAATTTATAATGTATCATGATTCTACTATTCTATGATAATGATAATGACCTGAAATTTGTTTTAGAATTTCATATTTTTATTTTTCAATTGTAGAATTTATTTCGATACCTCCAATACGTCATGCACATTTTCAGATATGAGATTAGCTTTTCTCAAATTTGCCAATGACTGTTGCAGAGTATCAATCTTTTTCTTATGAATCCGCTGTGCTCTTAACAGCTTTTTTATACGGCCAGTTTTATCAACACAACTTTTTTTTAAAAGTTGCACTGCTTTTACGATCATCCGGGGTGACATCTCAAGCACATTTTCCTCAGTTATATCACCAGGATATCTTATCCGTTTCTCATTTCCCATTTTTGGAGTTTGTGGCATAGTGATAGACTCTTTTATTGGATCTTTATTCAGAATGAATTCTTGTGATGCATCGCTGTAAATATAGAATAAGAATGAGACTGAAACTAGTGGTCGAAGATAGCAGCCAGAGGCGCTGAAAATCTTTTGAATTGCATAATATAATTTCGTTGTATGATCACAATTTGGTAAAATTATTGGCTTTTCACGACAATTGATAAAATTTTGAATATTGGTTTTCTCCTGGTTTATTTCAATCACGGTGACTACGTTTAGCCGCTAACTCGGGCCGCTAGTTTCAGCCTCGTGGAAGAAGAGTATTGAATTCATTGTTTCATCACATTGAAGAATTTTATATTACATCACAAGCAATAATTAATTACTTCTTAGTATTTAATCACAATCGTGGCACAGTATGTATTAATTCTTCCGCAGCTGGCTGTAATTGCATCACAGGATTTCTATCTACTTTAGACTAAGCGTCATTCAGACTAGTATTTGGTGAGATACTAATGAAACATTGAATAGTTGGAATAAAGTATGCTCATCTTCGATTATACGATGTAGAAATTATGATTTTAATTTATCAGATGGAAGAAAAAATACCCGATTAAAGGGCTTCTCAGAAATAAGGATGGTACTTTGTCTGCTTTCAAACGGCTCTTTGAAAATCCAGTTTGTTCAAAACAATCTGATGGAAAATGTTTGGAACAAATTCTGCTATTCTTTGCTATACTTGGAACATGAAGAACTTGAGCCCATATTACTCGCCGTGCAGGAGCAGAAGGCACTCTGGAATAACGAGGTCTCAAATCAATATATGAATCAATTTCTTAGTTGATAGAGGATATATTCATTCAAAGCCCATTCGACTGGTTACACTAGTTTGCACCGAGTGCAGTTTTATCTTTTTCCATATCCAACCTAAGAGGAGGATGGGAGTACACGCAGTGCACACAACTGTAACCAGTTGAATGAACTATTAGTGCTGTGCTGAGGTTTGACAAAGGAATACATTCGAGGGTAATAAAACATGTAAATATTGAGGTTATCCAATTTCCACTGCACTCACCTGTGCCACGTTAAAGTCTCATTGATATTTCGTACATTATGTGTGGTATTATTACATTTTGGAACCACGCAATAATTCACCATTTTATATTTCCCCCCCCCCCCCCCCCCCCCCCCCCCCGATCAACTAACCCAGGCCGCTTCGAAAAGTTTGACAGGAATAAAAACAGAAAGAAACACCAAGTGTTCATACATTTCAGTTATGTATATACACATAAACGACCGTTCAGCCACGACCTATGTGAAGTTAGCCTGTAACTTTCGAATTTTTCGATAGACCCAATTGACACCCGATCGACACCCGTCGGATACGGAGCGACCATGTCTGAGATTTCAAGAACGACATATACTCCTCTTCTCTGCGATGAGCGTCTTTTGTTCATGGCTCCCGTTTTCAAGGAAATTTGAGAACCCTTTCACCTGTAATATGACTGGCAGAGTAGCTGTCATGTTGGTGGTGTTGGTAATCCAACATGACATACATATTATAACATAACCATACACTAATTGTCAAGCTGTTAGTTTGAAATAAATCTGAATTTATTTACTGAAAAATAATTAAATTATGTGAATTCATACCACTAGCATGACAGCTACTTTCACCGTTACACTCAACGCTTTGACAGCTACTCTGAGCAGGCAGACAGAGAAGGAAACAGTAAGAAGATAACCTTTCTCCTACTACGCCAGGAGCGTGACATGACAAGCATTAGACTTATTGTTATTGGAACGAGTTTTGTGGAAAACATAAGCTATGAAAAAAAACTTGCTCGGTCGGTAATGTGTATTTTAACAAATTGTTGATAAATTTTCATACATATGTAACGCAACATTTCGTGACCATTGTTGACTTCAACTATCTGATTAATACCCGATCAACAATCAATGTATGTACACAACCAATAATCACACGCATCATATTTAAAAGATCGGGCGTGACTATAGTGAAAATAAATGCGCAGGGCACAGCGACTCTTTATGTACGGGTGTAGCTGGTCACGTGACTAAAAATGTGACGACCGTTGAGTGTAGATACCCTTCTACACTCAACGGTGTAGATACCCTTCTACACTCAACGGTGACAGGTAATTTTCTTACTCTGTCTCTACCGCAGCCACCATTTATGGGAAAAGATACGCCGTGCTCCCTCCAGATCTAAGGATGAACTCAGTTCCGGTTCAAGATCATGCACATAGCAAGTTAAATGACTATCTCTTTGGTTAACTGTCTATTGACAGTATTGAAAATAATTACAAATCACCATTGTTGTATGGTATACACTACATTTGTTGAACTGTACGCTTGTAAGTTTCGAGATACCTCGATGCGTCTTTCAAAATAGGTGACTCGGTATCTTTGAAAATGATTCTTTTTTTGTATCTCTGTCTCAGGATTGGAAAATGTTTGTATGCGCTTGAAGGGAAGATTGTATTCTTCTCGTTCAGCAAGGTATCCTGAGTTTCACAGATTCATAATAAGGATCAGTAAGAAGAAGAGTAACACGAAACAGCAAGAACAATTACCGAATAGAGCTGCGGCCAGTTATAATATAAAAGCATTTATTCTAATGTAGCACAGAAATAGGCGACTTCAATATGCATTGTTAAATAAGTGTTAAAATCATATACATTAGAATATCGTACACAAATATATACATAATTACAGAATATTCACGTTAACATACTATATTAATTAATAATACAAGTAAACCCAGTTCACAAGAGTTAAAGGCAGGGTGTAAAAAATATCCAATATGTGAAATCGCATTGTATATAGCCCGACTAGTCAAAATCATATGCATAGAATAAATGAAACGCGAATTCACTTCTTTGGCAATTGTTACGTGCCTACCTAAAGCATATACAAGTTCCTTATCACGGAGGCAATGATATGCCTACCTACTATGTATGCGAATAATACTTTGCTTTCTTCTGATCACGCTTAATTTTGTTATAGATATCCCCAATTTCAGATATGTAAGAGGCACATATTTCACTAAAGACTTACCCAAAATACCATTCTACATCGGCTTACGCTTTATCACAAATTTTGTTCAATGTGTTGAAAATGAATAAACGTCAAACAAATATAAATTTATTGTACGAATTCAGTTTCTCTCATGTTTGAGCGTCATGTGTACATGGCAGGTGTACGCTTAGCTATAGCCACAAGTCCTGGCTCACGTAACTTGCCCATATTCATATTTGAATTTAGTTTCCCTGGGTGAAATTGTTGTGGCCCATAACACCAAAGCTACGTCATTAATCCACAGAGGTCATGAGTGGCAAATCTTCAGCCCGGAATCCGAATCTGACTTTCATTCAGGCTCCTTAAGATATCAAAATACTTTCACATAATTCAACAGTACTTGAGGTCGTTCACAATGCATCAATTAAAATATTTTAATCAATTTGTATGATCATATCGCATAAATTTATGTTAAAACATTAGGAGTCCATGTTCTACGCAGCGCAGGACTTTCAATTTATTCTAAACGAGTAGCGACAAATAGAATATTTGTTTTCATCAAGATCATAATTACAATGATGATGAAAAAACTACTGAGACGTTCCTGTATTGCATTAGAAAAAATATGGAACGGTGGGATATGCTGTATGCATTTACTCCATTCAATCAATTATACTAACACATGTTTCAAGGACGTTTGAGCGAAGCGATAGTGGCGCCTCGATTCTAATTTACAGAGCATGCAAACATAATCATGTAACTGCATGCCCTGATTTTGTTGCACTCAGTTTTTTATTATTAAAATTGCCGTCACTATTGGCAGCCCTCTGGAATTCCCGTGGACTCTCAACATTCCTCAATATGTAATATAAATTGAACGAAATGGTGAACTACAAATAAATCGAAATATTATTAATTGAGTAAATAGATTTTCGCTGTATATACATAATTGTGACCTATTTACATTCTTTAACGGTCGTTAGGATTTTTAATTCAAAATAATGATCATCCGCATGACCATAAAAAATAGATCTTTAAACCTTATCAATACATATCACGATTTGTTTTGCTTCAATTTTTTTAGTTCAAATAATTCGAGAAAAATATTACATGTATAATTTTATATAATGGTTTCACCTATCGGCCATCATTGTCGATTTATGATCATGATCTTTGTTTTTTACCCCAGAACAAAAGGAAACGAATTCAATTTCAATGCAATGTTGAATTAACCCGATTGAAATAGCTCTTGTCTACCAAAAGTTGAAACGAGATGAATTCGTCGGATTATAATTTCACGGGGAGGATGACTTTTTTATCCGAGTTAGCCTCAAGCCTTTAGCCAACATTTGAGCTTCAAGGTCACGGTCTTCGTCCTGGTACCTGCAAACAAACAATAAACTCTATTAGATTGTGCTTTTAGACACAGAGATGGAAAAAAAAGAGAAAAACTCTGCATAACTCGATAGAAAAATGGCACAAACGAAACACATCAAAATACGTGATTTAAAAAGATGAGCAGGCTGAAAAATGTGTAGAAAGGATATGGCAAAAAGTTGAAGAGAAGTTGAAGATCTCATTCTCATGAATCTGAAGAAGCGAACTCGATATGTTTTTGTCAGCTATTAGAGAATGTAAATGTTGAGAAATAATAGGCGGCATTTTGATTTACTAACATAAGATGAATAGATAGACTTTTAACATGAATGCTGAGATTTTTATCACCAATTCTTTACTAGAAGCATGAGCTTACCAGAATATATTTGAAATGAAACGTGCTGAGGTGTGTATTGCAAAGCCAAGATGTGCCGAATTCTTACTACCCTCTGCCCACCGTCTATTTTTGTATGCAAGTGTAATCATGGACTGAGATTTGTGAATAATTAAGAGTTCGTGTTACTGGTACGACAGTTGATCGATTGATTCTGACTATATGGATAGATAGCAACAAATTACCTTCTTATTGCCTGTATATGAATAAGGACAGTAACAGAGAGAGCTTTTTTATGCAGTAGCTTACAACTTCTATGTATTCATTATTTCAATCTGAAGTGATAAGACCATGGACAAGACACAGGGTCCAATTTTGAAATAATTTTGTTAATAGGTAGTATTTTATTCGATATATAAATATATGTGTTCTGAAAAATCATCATAAATTTCATAATGATAATCTTATAAAAAGTAAATAGGTCGTCGATGTACGTGGTAAGTTTTTTCATGCATTTCAGACATCGAATTTGTATAATTATTTCTCACTTAATATATGCCCATAATGGGAGTAACAATACTTTCGTCAGAATGTAGACATAAATTCTGGAATAAACTTTTCAAATGCCACAGACAGCAGTATGGCATGATCGATTTTTGAATCAGGGATTGCATGCCGATCAGATAAATCTGTACTCATTTTAGTGGACTTCATCTGTTCGTCAATGTTACTCTAGCCTCGGTAGTATAAAAACCTCAAGCTCCCATTTCAATAACTCATAGAAACTAACAATAGGTATAAAATATCTAATCATGCAAAGTGCTACTTCCAGTGTTCTAAATTCTATAATCGTAATTGAGAACTTTCATGCTTTCAAAAGAACTGGAGAAAAGCCAAATCCACTCATATGAAAAACAGTAATGATTCTCTGTGAGACCCAATAAAAAATTCTACGATGTGGAAGGAAAGCAAGTAGATGAATAAAATAGCGACAAGGACAAAGGTGTATGAAATTGATGCATTAGGAGTTATCAATGAAATGTTAATTGTGCCATTAAGAGTGTCAGTGGCAATGGCTGTGGTAGGTGCCATGGGTGTTGGGCACGAGGGTCTACGCCACCTTTGTCGCTCCTCTTCCAGTAGAGTTATCAAAGAATCTCTCTTTGATACAATTTCCAACATCTCGGTGAGAATTTCGCCTTCTTTTTTCACATCTGCGCTCGTTTTGTTCTTGTCTGGAAAAAGGCAAAAATTGTTATTTTAGTTGAGTACCGTAGACTTTTTATTTTATTCATTTTATTAATCAGAATAAATTACTTTAGACCATATTCAGGAAATTGGGAGCCTTGGTACCAAAAGTTTGATAAAATTTATGATCCAAATCCGGAATATCGGGTTTATTGAGGGATCAGATTCTATTTGTCCAGTCATTCTTATATTGAAAGGTACTGACCATCATTGGCTAAACGTTCACGAAGTTCCTGCTGTAGCCGCTCATGCCGATCCTCTAGTTGAACTTCTTGCGCTCGTACTAATAGTTCTTTTTCATATCTCCTCAATTCTGTTCGGTCTCTCATCAGGTCAAACCATTCGCGAAGTAAATCGGCTTCATCACGATCAGAACATTCTGAAAGATCATTCAGTTAGTTAAAGTTCTGTTCTTTCTCCGAAAATGAAACAGCCAACGAGAAAACTGCACCTCTATGAATGATGTTAATATACTTTATATTACTGTTCAAACTTGCAGCAACTTAATTTTTATCAGATTTATGTCCAACATACCTCCTTCCCCGCGGAGAGCTTTTTCAACGCTGACGCCTCTGCTCTCTAGATCTCGTTGCTTCACCTCAGTTTCTTCTAATTTCCTTTGAATCTCTTGAGCCATTCGCAACCTGAAAAAAGTGATTAAATTACATTGGATTCACTACTGCAATCTGCTGTACACTTCCGATTTCATGATAAATTTCAACTTTTCACAAACTTTGCAATGGTTATTGCCCAAATTCTCCTATAATAATATTGAAAGAAGATACACACCTTTTCAATTGTGTTTGCCTGGCTAACCTCCGGGCAGTTTTCTCCTTTCGAGGGACACTGTGACATGATTCATCAGCTACAGACACTCTGTGCGTTTGCGTACCTGACCGAGCTGTAGCTTTAGAATCTTCTTCAGATAAAGTATCATCTGTTCAAAAGACACAAACTTTATGATGGACCATTGACACACAGAACCATCACCGCAAATGTATAGATTGCTCAGCACATCCAACCTCCAACCATTCTATTGCTCCGAATTATAAAAAAAATTTACATTTCTAGCAACCAGATCGGATTCACCATACTGCAATTTCTTATCTCATTGATGGGGAAATTATTTCACAGTTTAATCCTGATAAAATTAATTCAATTTTACTTGACGAGAGTATTTGCCCTGTAGCACAATTCTGTACCTTCATGACGGCGCTATCGCTATCGTTAACATTGTTATGCTAATGCGTTACCCTGTTATGATATTTATCATTATTCATTATGCGCGATTCTGTAACTTCATAGTGGGGCTATCGCTATCGTTAACATTGCTATGCCATTACGTTGCCCTGCTATGATATTTACGATTATTAATTTTTTTCATCAGATTTTCATTGTCATGCATAGCAATGGCGTAGCAATGTTAACGACAATGATAGCACCGTTATGAAGTTACAGAATCGTGCTACTGGTTAATAATTATTAATTATTAAGATTATACTCTCACCTGAAAATTGTGTCGCAGTGAGAGCATAATCGATCGGTAAAGGTGGAACTGGAGGTGCATCTCCATCGATGAAACTTCCCACTAGTATACCTTCACAAACGCTTTGAGGTCTGTTTTCAAATTTATGGGGAGATTCCTTGTCAAGCTGAAACACATTAGTATATTTTCAATGATCGTGTCGTCATATACTATAGATTACATCCAAATTTCGAACAATTATAGAACAGGATTGTGTACACCTCACTTAATTATTATGATTTAACACACATGCGATAAAAAGTTTATGCTATTATAGCACTATAGCAAAATTTTCCCAGTTTTCCGCTCATAGCTTCGAAATGCATTAGGCATCAGGGTCGACCAACAACTCATTTGAAAACTAATTATTTGAGCTATTACAATTTTCATGAATGGACATTTTCGAAAGAATTTCATTATTTTCAACACATTTCAAAGGTTTGAAAAACTCTTTCTCAATAGATCTCCAACAGAGTGTCTCCAGCATTTTACACTATGTAAACGATTATCCAATGAAAAACTGAATGTCCAGTCTTGAAATGAACCATCAAACGGCAAATGCTCAATTCAGCCCCTCAACATCCGTGTAAATCCCCAATTCCCAAAAACGACTGAATAACTAATAAGCTTTTTTTTCACAAAACGGTTCTACACGAGCGGATTTAGTGTGGACAACATATTCTGATAATTTATATAATTTATTCATAATCAGAGATATCTAAGTCTCATTTTGCTTTTGCTTTGGTCCAATTGATATCTAATGACCATCATACGTATGAGCAAAAGCTAGACACAAGTATGAAATCTTGGGAAACAATTGGGATAGCATATTTTTTCAGACCCAAGGACGAACATTATCAAAGATGTTTTTGTTTGAGGTGACACAATTGGTTTCAATACCAGAGAATTAGTTATACTCATTACAGTTAGTTATTATTCAGATAAATTGAAAATCATGCCAGTAACATATAGAAAGTAAGATGATAAACTGTACACTACTGTTTTTCTCGGGGAATGAATCGAAAAGTAGATATGTCCAAAGATCAGTTTATGTTTATTTGTCACGAAAAATTGGCCATTTTGAACTGTCATTATGTTTTTGCCATATAAATCAACAGAAAACGCGATAAATCGAATGAGACATATGGTAAATTGCAATACCGTTTGTACAGGACTACGAATGTATCTTGAATTAGGGATGAATGTATGCTGTGTACGATCTGTCATTTTTTTAAACACAACAAAGCATAAATAGCATTATATTTTGCACAAAAAATAAAATGAGCACCTAGCATCGAAAAATAATATACAGGTACATGTGGCTAAAGAAATATAATATGCGTGACTAGTCTTTATACATTGCTTACATCTGACCCATCCGAATATGATTTATACAACTGAAACATGTAAAAAATCAATATATACAACTGAACCATGTGAAAAATCAATACTATATCGTTCCAGGTTGAGAAATGTGTAGAATATGACAATAGTTCTGTGTAAATACCTTTCCCCTTTCCTTCGATTTTGAAGTCAACCGGAATCGCGTGAATTTGTCCTTCTGATTCGGTGGTGATGGCGAAGATTCTTTTTTTTTGAAAAAATCAGATACAGCCTGAATAATACTTTTCCTTCTTTCTGGATCCTTGAATTTCTTTTTCTCTCCCGTGCTTATTGTCACATCACTTTTACACTTAACAATTTTCGAAGACTGTAACAGTTCGTCCATAGATTTGGCATTTCCGGGTACTTTAGTTTCTATATTTACTTTTTTCACAAAAGCTTTCATGTTATCCGTACTTTTGCTAGTTTGCAATTTGTGTCCCGGTTTGAGAGAGCTAAAACTATAATGTCGTGTTCTTATTTCAGGGGTCACTTCTTCTTCGCTTGCTTTCCTTTTCTCCTCCATGGAAAGCTGTCTTCTTGCTACTTTCAATCTCAGCTCTTTTATCTTGTCTTCCGGACTCAATCCTAAGTCTTCATCACTCTTCAATCTTGCTCTGGCTCTCGCGTCTTGTTTTGCTTTTTCTGCTGTTCTTTTGGTTTCTTCGTGCTTCGTTCTGGGTGGTGCTTTTGGAGTCCTGAATTCACTGTCACATGCATGGTGTGCAATCTTACACGCACCTGATGTCCCAACTTGCGTCACCTGTATATTCGAAGCTGCCGAGTTTGGTACGTTTTCCAGGAAAGTGTGATACATCGCATCTTCTAGCATAGCGACACTTGATTCTATGGCTGTGCTTCTTTGTCCAGAACCAATGACCAGAGTTTCTATATCCAGTGCTTTCTTTGCTTCAGCAAAAGTTATGTGAACCGGACTATTAGTTGGAGTCGTTATAGACGCAGGTATGAATTTCAATGGCGCAGGCGATGTTCCAGAAGTTCGGAATGGTTTCACAGGGGATAAAGCAGCACCAGGACTGAAGGAAGATGATCTCGCAGCTCTCTTTGCCTTTTTTTCAGCAGACTTCAGTTTTTGAGCTTGTAATTTATCCATTAATATATCCTGAATCAAAGTCTTTTGCTTAGATCGCTCTCTCGTAATTTCCTCAAGCTTTCGAGATGTTGCCGGAGAATTAATGCTGTGTGCTTGAGTTTTCTGGCTTTTAACTTCCTCAGCGATCATTTCTTGTGATCTTACCTGTGCTGAATTTTTTGAACTTTTCCGTCTGGCTTTTCTCACGTCTATCGAATCTTTCACATTACTAAACTCTGCGATTCTAGACTGTAACCGTTTAACGTATTCTAAATAGTCAGGATTATTTCCATCTTGCACAAGAGAAATTGGTTTTGATGTTTCGTTATCATACATGATAGGTTTAGTTGGCATTACTGGTTGTGGATTTATGGGACTGGCCAGAACTGTGATTATTTCACTGGTAGTCGTATCCTCGGCTGGTTCGACCATCAATAAGCTGTCCTCTTCCATTACTTGAGATATTTCTTTCTTTGCAGAAAGCGCCGGAGTTACAATCTCATCCGACCCGCTGACACCGATATCGTAAGGTCCCAGCCTAATGTTTTTGTTAATAGCACTGTTTAACCTATCCTCAATATCATCCATAGTAATGGGAATGATTTTAATCACATTTCCATCCTTGTACTGCTCAGTATCTGAACACAGCTCATGATCAAACTCAGTTTCTGCTATTGGAGCTTCAGAGTGATGTTTGGTGGGAATCTCATCGGCAGTTGAGGTTTTAACATTGACAAACTCCATGTATCCTCGATTCTTGAGTAACGCTGAATTTGTAGCATCTTGGAGACTGTCATCGAGCAGAGACTCGTTGTCGGTATCCATAAAATCAATATTTTCACCGTTTGCTAAGAGTTTGGACGTGTGATTTACTGGAAGTCCGATTACTTTGTCTATTCTATTAGTGTCATAATCTAAATCCGTTAGATCTTCCGCTTTGGCTATTCTGACTGGAATATTAGCGTCAGGCAGATTGGCACATTGGAGCATTCTCGTCTTCCGTTTAGTTATCAATTCCGGATTTATGTTGAATTCAACATCACGCAAATCTTCAGAAACCAGACCTTCTCCGTCACGAGCCCATTCAGAGAATTCAGTCTCCGTGAGAGCGGCAGTGGTAATATCATTTTCTTCTGAATCATCTTGTTTCATAGATTCACCTGATCCAGCAGAAGTTGGGCTACTACAATTACTTGAAGTTTTTCTGCTATCATCTTTCAATTCCAACTGACTCAAGTTATTGTTCATGCTCTCGGTCTCTTTGGTCATTCTACCAGAGCCAAACAAACGAGTTTCAAATATTTCACTCAGAGCTCCTTTATCTTCTATTCGTATGCATTCTATTGAATCTGGTTCAAACGTCAAGCTAATCTCAGTTATCTTGTTCTTACTAGTTTCCTCGTCAAGCAAAAGTTCTCCGCTAGTGCTATGGATTTGTAATCGTGGAGGTGATAAACTCGAAGCAGAAGGTTCCACATTTTCAACAATTTCTTCCAATTCTGTTTCACTAGAAGACAATGAATCGCTATCCATTTCAGAATCGTCCGATGTCTCAGCTTCCTGGCAGTCTTCTTCATTATTTCGTTTCCAATCCACTTCAGGAACAATAATAGAAGTTTCATGCAACGGACTTCTAGGTCTGCAGTCAATATTTTCATCTGCTGCACCACCAGCGACAACTTCACTCCCTATTTCCTCGGAATAGTTTGTCCTTAATTTTGCTTCAGATGCCACAGGTTCACGAACCTCGGACTCGACTATTTGTTCAATTAATTTTTGATCGATAATCTTCTGAGAGTCTTTGTGAATGATGTTCGGATCTGTTCTAGACTTCATGATACTTGTTTCTATCAATAAGTCAGGTAACGGGACTGTGGATGCGTCTGCTAGATCAGTCGATTTGTTCAATCCGATATTCGAGAGTATTTTTGGAGCTTGACTAATTGAAGTTCTTTCAAAAGGTGAAGTCGAAAATAGAGCAGTCGGCGACAAAGGGGAGATCTGAACGTTGGATGAACGCAACTTGTTGGTGCCCTGTAGGAACGCTTGCATAGTTGGACTAGGTTCCGGTGCTGGATTCAGTAGTTTTTGGTGTTGCGATATAACGTCCGTAACACTCCTCAATTTCGTATCCACATTTGACGTTGATCCAGACTTCATGACGGATCCAGTGAATGCGGAGCTACCAAGTAAGTACCGTTTCTTCAGTTCTAAAGACAATTTCGAAGCAATACCTTCGGTAGAGTGCGTACGATTTAGCAAGTAATCACCCTTCCGAGGATTAACAAGTGGACTAGGAGATGCGATTTTGGGACTCGATGGCAAAGCACGTATATTGCCTTGACTCGAAGGAATACCAGGTTCTTTGTTTACATTAGTTTTCGAGAACTCCAATTTCACATCTGCAGCTTTATTTTCTTTCAGGTTACCATTCACGGGAGATATAACGTGGCTCTTTACTTGGACTCTCTTTGGTTCGACATAGTTTCCCCTGCTCTTTCGTACATAGGAATCGTTTATCGTGATCTCTGGTATTTCATGTTGAGTAGGAGTCGTGCCGTCATGCTCGAATTCTGAATCTGTTGAGATCTCAGTCGCCGAATTTTCGTCGCTATCTTCTGCAGAGCTGTCGTCCGAAGCCACCTGGAAATAGATATCAATTACTACGACATCTTGATCAAATATTTCATTATCACATATAAGACGAAACATGGTTTCATTTACAGGCACTCTCATTGTAAAATTAGTATAAATTATCTATACATCCATACGTTTGTGTACGTTTATGTATAGTATATGAAATACAGGTACAGATGTGTATTAATAGAATATGGGCTGGTGGTAATGGTGGAGTTACTATATAGACTAGCAAGTATAAATGCCAGTGTGAGCAGAAGCACTACTAGTCCAAGCAAACGCATACAATTAATAAAATCAGTGTTAATCGAATATTAGTTTGACAACACTTCACTCGTATAGCAAAATTTTTTACCTTTTTATTCATCAGCATTTTAATCAGGTTTCTGAAAAGGTTTCTTTCTCTCTCATCACCATCAGCCATATTTTACATAATATACTTTATTTAAGTTTTCTTTTTTTTTCCTCAAACAATTGTTACTAAATAAAAATTATGCACTAAAAGTCAAAATATCAACACAAAATCACAGAAATTTTTTAAACATTCTTCATTTACGCTGTAAACATTGAACCTGCACCTTAAATATCTAAGACAATTCAGACTACGAAATAACACATTTATCCTTTTTGTTGATTTCAGAATTTGGGGTATTTATAGATTTTGATGAACCATGGAGATCCGGCTTCGGAGTGAATAATTTAGTGACAGAATTCGATTTTTTCGCCTCCAGAGATGAGTTTTTCACATGTTGTTCATCACCAGCACTCAACTTTCTACCAGAAGCTGGTGAATCTGTTGTTTCTGCAACCAACTTCCCACTTTTCATCCTGTCGGAACCTGAATCTACTACCGCTGGTATGGATTTTTTTGTATTTCCTTTCCTTCTCACAGGTACTTCCGGTGGTGCTTGAATTTTCAGACCACCCATCATATTGATTTCATGGGACGCATGCGAATCTTGAGACGGACGTCTATACTCAAGTCTTTTCGGGGCTTTGAGCAGCTGTACGGGAAGATTTTGATCAATTTTTTTGGGCTCATTTATTTTAATAACTACGGGTGCAGCTACACTTCTTTCAATTATAGTAACTTTCTCGATTCCCTCTTTTTCCACATTAGAACTAATTGTCTTACGACTTTTTTGACGGCTTATTTCATTTTCATAGGATGAGCTTGATTCTGGATTTATATTTTTGTCACACGATGACGCCTGGTCATTTCCAATGATATTTTTTGATTTGTCTAAACGTATGTCAGACTCTAAACCAACAGAAGCTTTCGATTGAATTACTCTCTTCACGGGATTAAATTTTTTGTCATTCTTGCCAGTAACTGTTTGCATAGATCTCAATGTGTGATTTTTCGAGCTATTTACAGATACTAACGCAATATCATCTTTGTGTGTTGATGTATAGTTATTATTTTTCGAACTGCCATTTGCCGCATTAACAGCCCCAATATGTTGATTCTTTTTTTCGATATCACTTAACTGTTTATCAACTATCTTCAAATTCGGATGATTAAATATATCACCTTTCTTAATCGAAGAATTGGATTTTTCTGAAGAACAATTCTCAAGGAAAGTTATCTGCTTGTCATCAGTTCGACCATTACGCTCAATGTCCTGATTAGGTGATTCCTTGAAATACTTACTCAAATCCTTGCTACTGACCTTATCAGACAACTTTGGTGTTACTATTAATTCAATTATTTCAATATCAGTGGGCTCAATCTGTTTTTGGGAGTTGTCACCTTTTTGACAATCAGTTGTCTGTATCACATGCTGTTTACCTGAATTAAAATACTTGTTTATCTTCAACTGCGCATCTTCTTTCGATAATGGTTTCAATGCAATTTCGTCACCACTGCTCTTCTTCTTTGGCTTCTTGAATTTTAGCTGCATCACTATCTCACTTCCAGTATTATTTACTTTGGGGATAGCTTCGTTTGAAACAGCATGCTTCGACTCTTCTGGATATGCTATTCTATTCTGTGGATTTTCTATCGTTGGTGTCGGAGCTGTTATTGTAACAATTGGATTTTTGCTCGCTAACAAATTATTGAAAGAAATTTTTCGTAAGTTGTCGTTGTTTTCAGCTACTTTTTCTACATCTATTCCACCAGATTCGGAAGTTTCCGGTTTCCCCCCAGTTGTTCCTTCATTTTCTGGGGAAGGAGGGCTTTTCGCACCCTCTCTTATCTCTGGCACAACTTTATATGAATCATTCTGTCGTATCGTATCTTCTGGATCATCGGTAAGTGAAAGCTGCGAGCATCTAGTTCCCAAAGATCGATCGGAAGTAGAACAATGCATGGAGATTTCTGTATCTAATTTAGGTGAGGGAGTAACCAAATCTGGCAAATTATTGTCAACATATTTTCGATTGCTGTCAATTTCCATTACTTCTTCATTACCCGCAGATTCTTCAAGCTTTGTATCAAGTATAGCATCTGGTAATATTCGGTTTTCAACTCGAATTTCTGTTTCATTATCTCTTTGTTCAATATCAGTTTGTAATTCTATTATAGTGTGGTCCGTTTCATTCTCTCCAGTCTTCGAGAATGATTCCAGGGCTTCATCCAATTCAGATGCCGCTGCTGTAGTAATATCATTGTTGAATTCGGCGTTGTTAGCACACTGTGACTCACGTTGATTCAATTCCATTGATCTGCCATTGATCTTATCTCTCAAAATTGCACCGCCATTGTCCGTGACTTTCTCAGTTATACTCACAGTGAGATCTTTTCCATTGTTTGTCTCATCCAAGGAGACGTTAACATCGGATTTGCTCTTTTCTGAACTATGAGCCACAGATGGACTAGCAATTAGGTTTCCACCCATCCTTGGAGCTGATGGAACATTCACCTGCCCACCTACTTTGTTGCTTAACGTGTTCACATCTTCTTTCAAAATACCCAAATCTCGTAAAGCAACAGTTTTCGATTCATATGATTGATCAGAAGTTTTCTTGTCACCTAAAATTTTACTACTAACTACAACCGGTGCTGGATCTCCATGCAATTTAAGACTAGCATTAACAGATGTGTCATCATTTGAACCAAGTGGTTCTTCGGGCAAATTATCTAACAAGATTTGAGAGAGCTCAAGACGCTTCACCTCTGTTTCTGAACCGGTATCAGTGTCAGATCCCCCGGGTGGTACTTCCAGCCAAACTTCTTGTTTCCTCAATTCTCTCGCATGTACCTCATCTTCGTCTTCCGTTGCTGTGCCGCTTTCATCATCTGAGTAAAACAATTTAGTACAGGTATTAAACATTTGCCATTAGTGCTGTGGTGTAATTCAAGTCTTCTAAGTACCTTCAGTTGTATATTCGTCACTTGAATCCTCATACTCATTGCTTCCAGAGTCCGAGTGATGTCCGGAGGCATGTGGGTGAGAATAGCGGAGAGTCCAATTTTTCGCCAGTTTCAAAGTTCCTTCCGTGGTGAGTGGCTGATCTAAGGCTTCTTCAAACACCTCGTTATCATCGTCGGAATCACTGTAGTCAGAGAAGCGAAAACTTCTGTAATTTCATGTATTCAGAGGATGAGTTAGTTTCGAGAAGGGTATATAGAATATTACCTCATGCCAAAGATCTCATCACTGGATCCCATTTCTGCTGTAGATGCACCAAAATTACGATCCGTCCACTCATCTTCGTCCATTTGACTATGAGCCTCTTCCGCGTCAGATACACCAGCCAGATTTTCAAACTCTATTCTCTCTGGGGTTTGGCCACGATCCAATAGATCAAGTCCGACAACTCCTTCCAAGGGCGTTTTGGGCTGGAGATGTTAAATAATTAGCATCATATCTTCAGAAAACAGAAAATAGTTACAATCAGAACGATTCGGTATATACTTTTTCCGGAGTTTTGGAAGACGGTGCGAGATTCGGAATGTTCTCCTTATTGATAAGGGATACTTTCTTCTTTTCCACTCTGGCTTTTATGGTGCCGGATAAACCGAAGTGCTGCGTACAGTAGAATCTTCCGCCGTTCTTATCCCTGTCAAACATGTGGCTTCCTGTAATTTAAGATTATTCAAATCTCTCATTAAGTTCGAATTCGTATAGGTCAATATTTTCATTTGTGTAAATTCCGTAGATAAAATTTACCAATTCTAAGAGATGTCGAACAATATTCACAGCGGAAACAACCACGATGAAAAAATTTCCCCTCAGCGCTAAGTCGTTCCATTAAATAAACCCTCTTGTTACAAAAATGACACATCTCCGAACCCCCCTGCGCAGGTAATACAAGCGCCGCCTTAGAATTCTGTAAAATAAAATGAGGTAAGTTTAGAGATGAGCGATGAGAATGATAGTTGACGTGGGAATGGGGGTTTATGGGGCTAAAGTCAGCACGTCACAATTCATTTCATGTTATTAACAGTGACGAAAAATGAATACAGCAACTAATACGGGCACAAACATAACAGATTATTTCACGGGACAAAATTGAGGATAGTAATATCATACAATGGGTTTAAACGCAGTCAAAATAAAGAAACAGTTAAGACGTTACCAATATATCGATCGAACATATTATGCTTCCAATTACGACATACAAAGAAACAGTAAAGTTGATTGATTCGTTTATTTTCAGAAATTTATTACCTTCCTGTGTTATTTTAATATGAATGAGAGTACAAACGTTAATAGCTATTTAGAAACTTGAGATAAGCTTCTTGCTGACTTCTGACCCAGGTTCCTCCATATGTTAATCGACAGTTTTATAGTTACCGATCTTTGCACTTTTTGTTCAGGTTCTTGACTCTTATTGGCAAACTGTTCAGCCATGGCCGAGACTTTATTATGACCAAGAACGTTACCCTCTTTAATCTTCTTGTCGATGAATTTCAGAGTACTGTCAATATCCGCGTACTTACTATCCGAATCGTTTGGATCTCGGCCCTTCTTCTCCATCTTGATTTGTCGGGCTAGAAACTGAACAAAGCATATAGACATCTGAACAGAAGTGTTTACACAACCAAAATTAATCATTAAGCAAACAAACCTGCTCTCTACTCCATTTTGGTACTCTTTCTACTTTTTGTTGACGAGCTCCACGACCCATTTTATTTTCCTCTATTTTTTTCTCTATTTCTTTAACATTCCAATCGCTCCTTTCTATTTTGCCTGAAAATAATTGATCGTTCGTCGATTCAACATCAGCCTCCTATGTTTCTGTACAAACCATTCACATTCGCTCGACATTTGCTCAGTAATCCACTAACCAATGGCACGCAGAAGATCTCTGGGCTTCTTTTCGGTCGGCGCCATACCTCTCAATTTATCTTCAATGTTTTTTATTCTTCCAGAAAATTCCTTGTCAGCTCCACCCCTTTGTTGGCCACTTGCCGCTCTAGGATCCCTGTCCTAAAAATGATGACAGCAATCACGGACTACTTTACGATGATTTTTTTTTCCTAGCCATTCATCGTTAAGCACAAGTTCACATGAAATACAATGTTAAATAAAAAATCAAATAGTGTAATACACTTTTTGCTGTTGATTTAGGGACTGTGGCTATAGTTGGACAAATTAGTTACATTGGTTAATAATATAAAATTTCTTGTCCAGAACCAGAACTGTCCCTGAATCAACCGCAAAGTGTGTACATGACAACCATTCTCAAATTACAATTAAGCTAACAAGCTATTTTGCGAAAAATTTCTCTAGGTAAAGTCTATCTTTTCAATGATAATGTATGATTATGAAATTGCAAAAAGGTCAGTAAGTTGTCAAGCTGCCATTAATAAAAAATTGTTAAAACTCTGGCAATATATGGGTTAATACTTTCTTTTGCACACGCTATTTGGGCTTACTGGATAAAGTATTTTCTGTTCTAGCTCTTTCACCCTATCTTTGAAATCAGGCGCAGTTTGTCGATAAAGAAATATAGAATAATCTTCAAACGGTTCATCTTTATCTCGCTTGGCATTTGCCTGCAACATCTGCATACTTTTGTAGAATTGTTGCGTAGCCATTTTTCTCAGATATTTACGTTTCATCATGCGCTCTGTTCGGTTCTTTTCTATATCTTGGAGCCTCTTCTGCCTTTCCTCCTTTACGTTTCAAATACAAATATGTACTCAAAATTATATCATTCGGACTACATAGTACAGAAACGTTCCTAATCGTATGAATATAAAACCATAATTTCAAATTGTTCAGATCAACAGACTTAATTTTGTTGGTCCATTACCAAACCTTGCAGAGCTAACTTACAGCCCTAGGAAGGAATTCTATATAATAATAGTAATAGTAATTAAAGTGAGAGTAATAAATTGAAAAGAAAACATCATTCACGAAACAGTTTCAAGAGAGATTTGAATCCGACTTATGAGCTCGGATAAGTATATTGCAATGAGCATGTGCAAAGATATTACAAAGTAAGCTGTCTTCGTATATATCTTCCTTAATATCTTGCTTGATTTTATGGAAAAGTAATCATTTCTCCTCTGATAGCAGTAAAAATGAGTCCAATAAAAATGAATAAGAGGGAAATGGATGTTCCACGATATGAGACACCCTCCGGCTTCGGTTGCCAAGACTAAAGGGGTACAGGGAAAGAGTAGAATGAATAATCGTCTCTTGTTATTATCATGAAATGGGAATGTTACAATTTGGTTCACAAGCATTGGAAATTAACTCACCACTGTTGCGCCCATTTTGTCTGTGCTACGTCGTTTTCGAGATCGGCGGTTCATTGATTCAGCTTTCTTTTCGTTCGATGGTTGCATATGTTCGTTCGCATGTCGGGATCGCGAGTGTCTCGCACGAGTCGTAATATCCTGTTTAGTAATGCGACCGAGAAGTTGGGCTTTTTGTTCTGGAGTCAGTTGACTCAATTGTTTTGTAAAAGCTGGCCGGTCTTCGTGTTCAGATTCCTGAGAACAAGGTGGGTATTATCAGTGGTTATCGATATAGTTATCGAACTTTGAGTGTCATAAAAATTAATGTGAAAAGAAAAATAAAAGTGCGAAAAACTATTGAGTGGCTATGAGAAAAATATGAAAAGATAAATTAGAAGCGACAGCAAATTGTGCGCCGCATTCGAATAATAAAAATCAAAAATTACTATTTGCGGAGGATAAAAATTTTCTTCATTATCTCCAAATCGGCGATGTTTTTTGGAACAATTGCATTTGGTCTTTGGTTCAAAGATATTTTTCAACGTCGAAACCCTTTTACTGTTATCCAGCCAGTTTCGAACAGTGGCCAACTGTACGAGGTTCTCAAGTAACTTCGATTTTCTGTTCCAATTCAATCTATTATTGTTAGAGTCCAACAGTTTATTCAAACTTTGAAAAGTCATTATTTTTGCAAACTTGGATATGGTACGTGGGATTAATGAGAAATCTCGGGATGGGGATGAGGATTCACGACAACAACAGCAGGAATACGGAGTACAAATTCTGTGTCGACATCGGTTCAGAACAGGTTTGTGCATCACCGACAACGATGGCACGTATTGCTGGGTGGGGAGCTGTTTAGCCAGTACTGAACTTGCACTTGTGGTGGGAGACTAGTGAGCAAAAACGTAATTGGCGAAAATTTAGCTCATTTTACGTGGTGAATTTGTCCAATAATAGAGATGCTGAGTTTCGAGCATTAGAATATTCCTTTTTTCATAGTAACACAATAGAGAATGTAATGGAAGAACGGAATCAACACAATTGAGACTATCGAGTACATGAGTGACATTAACTTACCACTTTAGGATGCTTAATATGTGGAATTTCACCCCGAAACGTGTCATATATTTGGGTGAGGTATGAAAACATAGCCAACTTGTCAGGCACCTCGCAGGAAGCCATTTCATCTCCTGTTACTACCTGTAAGAGAAAAAAAACATGATTTCGAGATCCTAGAGCTTATAGTGGGAATTCTGTTTGAAGAAATATGAAAATACCTTGTGCGGAGTGCATATGGCATAATGAACGCAAGTTCTACTTACTGGAGAAATGCCTAGCTCCTTTTCTAGGACATCAAATGCAAGTTGATTATTTTTTTCGATGTCTTCAGGCTTGAGGGAATGAAAATCAATTAGATCTGGCCTGTACCTATGAACGATTGCGCAGATAGCCAAACCATCTTTGAAAGATGAGCCCATATCAGATATATGAACACTATCATAGAGGGCGACTTGTTTTCGCAACCAATGAAGAAGTACGTCCGGATGGACCTGAGAGTCTGTTCCAATATCTACATTAGAAATGTAATTGCTATTTCTATGAAAGAATTAATTCCCGTGATATTAGAGAAATTTCACACAAGAATAGAGCTAGTAAAAAGAGTAGGTTGATTTTAGCGACAATATTATTTTGGACTTTCCTCATGCACTCATCTTCACTTGACATCTGTATTTGCTATGCATTTGTAATCACTGGAAATGAAAGCAACAAGAGGGAAAAGCAAACATACTAATAAAAAAAGAAAAACACGAGTCGATATTTTTTTCACACATGAACGGAAAGAACGGTTTTGCCCCTGTAATGGAGGAGCAAAGTGACGCTTTGCCTCCCTGCAGCGATCATTTTCTCCCGGAAAGTCTTTTTTCCCGTTGCTTTCTCTCTGAAAGTCTCTTCTCCCTGCTTTCTCTCCCGTATCAACCGAGCCACACTGCAGTCACATAAACTAAAATTATCACCGTAGTGCTTACAAAATCAGTCTCCGTTCATGTGTAAAAAAAAATATCGTGTGCACCTCGGTCGCCGGACTTTTCGCTCCTTTGGTGTAATTGCTGGCCCTTGCCTTCAGCTCGGGCAGCAAACTCCACGCTCGGGAGCGAAAACGTCCTGCTCCCTAGGTGCACGATATAGTATTCTCTGTTAACTGTAATCAAATTTATCAAGTTAATTCATTAAAATGTTGGTAATATTGATATTCCAGGTGAGTCCGAATTTCATCAATACATATATATATGCCGCATTCTACCAAAGATTGTCAAGGTTTCTGGCCACAAAAAATTTGATTTCGCTCGAATACCATATAGGATCTTGTACACATTAACGCGATCCCGAACTCGATTTTTATCTCCCCAAAACTATTTTCGTTAGGGTGTAACCAAACCAATTTTCCCTTATAGATCCGACCACTAACGAACTAATGAAAACTGAAAGGCCCGAGAAAGTCATTAAAATCGATAAAAAAAAAGACTAGCATCGTAAAAAGTGCGTGAGTCACACATTTCGATTTACATCTGAGCCTAGGCACCTAAAATGAGCAAGAGGATAAAAGAGCGCAATTCTGCATGAAATTCCAAAGACATACCACCTAAAACATCTTCGGTTCAAGCTAAAACGAAGCCGCAAAACCGAACCGCGAAAATACATAATAACTGGCGATCGACAATCGCCAGGCATCCATGTTTATCAAAGTCATTCAGGGTTCTCCGTCAAGCTTAGCCGACTCCACGGATACTATTACCAGCGAATTTGCGTCGGTAATGCCGGTAACACAAACTTTTCGTGTCGGCTCACGTACGGAGATCCTGACCAGTGTACAGTGACACGCAGCGCCGACCAATCGCAGACATGTGTGAGCGATCATGGCGCCTGTAGGTGATGCGAACCGTTGAGTGTATACCCTTCTACACTCAACGATGCGAACACTGTACACCGAAAAGTTGAGTCACCGGTATTGCCAACGCGTCAAAAATTTGCTGGCAACAGTATCCATAAAGCCGGCTATGCCCAACAGAGAACCCCGAATGACTCTGATAAGCCTGGCTGCCTGGTGATCGTCCATCGTCAATTCTTATGTACTTTGGTGGTTCGGTTTTGCAGCTTCGTTTTAACATGAACCAAGAATGTTCGAAATTTCGTGCAGAATTGAGCTACGTTCCCTCTTCTTTTCGTTTTCGATGCTTAGGCTCAGATATAAATCGAAATGCGTGACACGATCACTTTTAACGATACAAAAAAATAATTTTTTACCAATTTTGATGATTTTCATGGGCCCATCACTTCCCATTGTTCGGCTCATGATCTAATCTATAAGGGGAAATTGGTTTGGTTGCGCCCATTCACAATTAGTTTTGGGGTGATAAAAATTGAGTATGGGATCACCGTAAGAGACAACAATCTGCGTGGTTTGAAATCTCTAGCTCCAAAAACCATTTTGTTTGCTGTTTAATCATTGTAAATCTATAAACAAAATCTGGGAAACACTATCTTCTATCGCAAATTTTTCGAAAAATGCATCAATTTCAACACCATGTATAAAAATTAGGCTACAGCTGTAGAAGAATGTTACAAATACATTACAATGAAGCAAATACAATATCTATCAATTTCTAAATTCCTGATGACCCCATCTAGACTAGACTCTGAATTATTTGTGAATTTGTCCCGAAAAGTGCGTTGTTTGAGAGGAAAGCGAAAGACATAACTTTAAGACTGGGGATCAGTGGTAGCCAGTGGTTTTTTTTTCAAGCACGTGCATTTTCCTTATATCCAGTGTAATATCACATTCAGGTTGGTGGAATTTTCGAAAAATTTAAAAAAATTTCGAATGGAAAATGGTGTTCCTTTCGTACTTTTTTCAATTTTGCAATGCATGAACACTAAACGGAAAATATATGGATCAAGCCATCGAAATCGTATTTCTCAGACATTGTTTGATGACAAAACTTTGACGCTCTTCGGCGAAACGCGTCATATACAGGATATATCACCTCAAATGTCAAAGGTAAGAGGGGCTTACTCAATGCAAAGCCAAGCCCCTTTGGCCAATCAACAGCCAGAGAAATTTCGTAGACCGAAATTCCTACGAGAATAGAAGATACAATGTCTTGGTGTTGAGGAAAAATAGTCACAATAACTTATTGTTATTTTGACCATTACTGTGGGCGTCGAAATAAATAAATACTTGTCAACCTGATTCAGTCATTGTGGATACCTTTTTGCTACACCAGGAGATTGTGTCCTAATTGTATCCACTCTACGAAATTTCGCTGTTTGTTCATTGTCTAAGAGAACGCGGCTTTGTATTGACCCAGGCCCTCCTATTCTCGACACTCCAGGTGATACACCCTGTATGATATCCACGTGCAGCAATATTTTTATGTGAAAAATGAATATTCCGTTTACCCCTGCGACGCCGTTTCTTGGGAATATCTACAGTAGGTTGCATCGAGGGTTGTTCAATGTTATCCGGATCGTCTGTGTCCAAGAGGCCTCGTACTTGGATTGGCGTAACTGAGCGAGCATTCAAATTTGGATACCTGAAAAGAAACAGAGCATTCTCAGGAATCAGTTTGCTCTTATTGCTAGAAAACACTGTATGATTCAACAATCGCAGAGGAAGAGTAAGTCGAAAGATATCCCAAAAAAACTCAGAGAAGCCCACCTGGTATGTGGATCCAGAGTATATGCGGCATAGTCTCGATTCAAATTCTCCGGTGTTGTTTGCCCAAGAAGTCTGTAAATAGATTCTCGTTCAGCCAGTACTTCTAACGGAGTCAAGCTACTCCATCCTTTGATCGCCCAGCAAGCATCTAGAGAGCTAAGAAATCCTCGAGCACACCCGGACCCCGTTGGCCAAAATGGCTAGAAAACAATATCATATTAGTTTTAGTAGATGATAGTCTGGGGAAGCTATGTTAAGAATCAATTCTATAGTTTTAGATGAGACACACTTCTGGGTCATAATATACAACCACGTTTAACTCACTTCCAACAAGCTGTCTCCGACCAAAACCATAAGCAGTCGATGACCCTTCTGCTCCAAGACTCTGCTTGCATTTTCTGCGGCATACATTGAGGTGAAATCAAACATGGCTACATCTGGTTGCCCGTAATGGTTGACTGCAAATTCCATGTTGGTCATTTGATATTCTGTAGAAAATTCTGCAGCTTCGCTAGCATACTGCATCAATGCTTCTCGATTAACATTGTCCATAGCAAGAAGTTTGGCCGTGTCTGCATGGTCCTGAGCAACAGATATTTCGATAACGTATTTTACACAGTAAAGTAATGTGATTAAGAATTACAAAAGCAATGAATTATCTTGTTATTTTTACCTTAAGAATCACACCTTTGTCAATGAGGCTATGCTTTTTGGCTGTCATAACAAAGTAGTGAGTGTCATCTTTGTAATAGACAATATTTTCCAAATCAATACCAGTAACTTGATACAATTCCTTGAAGAATTTTTGATTGAAAATGAAAGCGACACCGCTAATCTCCTCGACTCGTGCCTCGGCTTCTGTTTTTTTATTTATAAAATTAGCAGTAATTGCAATAGCTAGCTTCCCACGAAATTCTTTCCGCTTGAACCCTTCTAGAGTATTTCGTTTCCCATCTGCCCCAATCAACACGTCAAACTCGTATTGAGATACCGGATGATCAGCAGGTGTAGTCTGGGCTCTCCAGCCGATTTCTATAAACAGATATATGTATTGCGTACAATTGCGAGTGTGGAAAGAAATTTCATCCAGAAAAATGTAACAATGCTTAACACTTGCAGTAATATCAATTCAGAATAAATAATCATTGCTAGTATTATCCGACAAGGTCTTTTCCACTTACTGCCTTCTTCCTGATTTTCTGGCGGCGGTACCAGAGCCTCGAAGCTAACATTTTCATGAAATTCAACTCCAAGTACCAGAGCAACTTTCAGCAGAATGCACTGCAATTGTCTGATACTGATGTGATCTATGGCTCCGGCGCAAAATTTTCCAAAAAATTTTTTGGCGCCCAAACTGCGAAGATCTTGAATAACAAAAGGCCACAAATGGAGGACGTTATTTCGTGTTACGCGATCTCGTTTTTCCACGACTACTACTTTGGCTCCCAGCAGTTGCGCCTCTATTGCTGTTCGCAGGCCGCAAGGACCACCCCCAATAATCAAAACCTATGGAAAGAACCAGTGACAAACTTAATCTTTACCATTCATTCCTCGCAAATTCAAGGTCAGCAAGCTTTGAACAACACTGAATAAGTATAGTCAGGCAAATTTCAGGGTTTAACGATTCAGCTTCTATCTTCACTGTACTCGGCACTCCCTTTAATGGCTTACCCTTGTGCTCAGACACGCTTTTCCGCGATTATAGCATTTGTGGTTGGCACGTTGATCGAATTTTTTCCATAAAGCCTGTGCCTTCCATGATCGTAACTTCGATTTCAACTTCGGATAGAATTGATTGACCGTGTTTGGCTTGAGTTTAAGCAAGTCACAGAGATGACGGAAGTGACCAAGAATTGACTTGAGTGTAGAGGCATTGCAGAATTGATCAAACACCTCACTAGCTAGTGCAACTTCAGGCGAGGCTATTTGTTTTCTCCCCGGTTGATGCTCCATTGTCCAACCAAACCAGATTATTTCCGTTTCGGATGGTCGATGTGAAGCCCGGTACTGCTACTCTGTCATGATCTGTGGCAGAAAACAAAGATAGCATTGGTAATATAGGTCTCAAAATCTCGAAGAATACATTGCTCTGTTAAAAGCTTAGAGACTCAACTTCAGCTATCTCTAAAAGCAATTCAAATTGACACGTGTATCTTCCAATTACATTCTAGAATGAAAATAGCATTGCAAAACCGGTGTTGCTACAAATGTCACATGACGGTGAACCCTGATGGCATCTGAGATATTTAGTTCCTCATTGCATGGGGCGTAAATACTCCACCAATCGTCAGCCAACGTGGCACGTTGATGTGGCAGGTAACTCTGCCGAGGAGATATATTTGGCGAAAGACTCGTGCAATGGCGCTCGCTGTTTTTGAACCAGCGTAAATAAAGAGCTTGATCTTTTTTTTTACTGGTAATGCCAATCGCTGAGCTATTACCAGCTGCTTTGAATAAAGGGTGACGACAAATTCGCCAGTCATTCGGTGCAGATCATTTAGATTGCTCATCTGAAAGGACGATCGTAATAACAAGTTATAAATTATATTATTTACGTCGCTCAAGGAACAAAATGTCGAACATTAATTTCAGACCAAAATAGTCCGGTTATATTTTCGGTGATTATCAATTGTTGTTGTGAACCCTAAAGAGATTCGAATGACAGTTTGACAAGTCTTTGTGAGTGTTCGAACATTGACCTTCCGATTGGCTAGAATCTAGATCGAATCACGAATCTAGGTAACGCTCCAAAGACTAGGAACGTGCTCATAGCTCATACCAATGCCGGTAAGACGGCAGAAATGACAATGGATAAGCAGTAAACGTTGGCAATGCAATTACTCATAAGCGAATGTCGATGAATGAGCCATGAAGAGTTATGATTCGTAGACTATAACAACGAACGGCTGAACAGCCAGGCTGTTATACCACTATACCTATGGAATATGCCGGAGTTGTTTTATGCGTAGTTCATTGGTTTCCGTAGAAATTCCTCGTCCTTTCAATAAATTTCAATACATTTATATCAATTTTTTACGCAAGTCTATGGTGTTTATAGCGAAAATGGAAAAACTAGAATACCCAATGTAGGAAGCTAACTCCGCAGCCTGCACACTTTGGACGGAGCGTGACGTGATTCATTAACGAAGACCTGCGGCGCAGCGTCGTCGAGAATGAAAAAGAAGTCCGCGTGCTGGTTGCTAATTAAAATCTGCATTATTACTATCACCAGCAGAACCGTCGTAGGTGATTGTCTTTTTAATTTTCCATAGGTAGCATGAACGCGCGTACATAAATAACTCGAGTTCAGAATTCTACAGCCGCTCGCCATCGATCTGTGGCCTAAATGATCGAATAATCGAAGTAAAGGTTCTCCGAGTAACATTTTGCATACAGAGTAGGATGAACCGGTATGGAAAAGTATACGTTAGCCCATCGTTTGATTGAAGGATGGACATGAATTCATATCAAATTTTTGCCGTTCCACGAACTTGTGACCCAATAATTTTGTGGGTCATACATGGTGGATATTATAAATTAAGTGACACATTGTAAAGTATGATGATCTCGAAGTTCGTAACGATGTACCAAATTGACAAAAATTACAAAATCGGCAATTCAGACGTAAAAACATATGAGAGGTGTCGAAAACAGTGTAAAATTGTCGAGAAAAAATCGACCATCATGATTTTGTAAGCACAACCCCTAAAAATTACTCTTAAGCTTTTCATCGTTATATATTCTTTCGATATCATGCTATTCATACATGCTTGCGGAGCGGCTACAAATATAAACTCCACGATATTATTTCCTTCCTTGCACGGAACTGACTCTCAACCTGCAATCGCTATGTAAAATATATCATTTTTATCACACCTCCGTCAAAAATTCGATTTCTGAAGCCTGTAATACGTGACAAAAATGGGTAATTGGAGCACTGTTTTCGGTAATGTCAGCACAAGAGCTCATGCACTGCAACGCAAGCGCAGTTTCACCCGTATAAAGTACCGTGCGTCGCTACACATGCGCACTTTTAGTAAACGATATTTCACGTATTTTGTTAGATATAGATTAATATCACGTATTAGGCACCAATAGTCGAGTTCTTGACTTCAGTGTGATAACGAATATTGCTTGATACATGTACCAAGACAGCAATTCCTAACTCGTGTGAAGGCACAACACTTGCCTGCACTCGCCCTTCGGGCTGGTGGTTTGCAGGGTCGTGCTGCGCCTTCACACTCGTGCAGAAATCACCGCCTTCGTACACTTGTATCAAAAATCACTATTCTGCACTCCAAAGCATGATATTTTACAGACTAGGCGTTAGGTGGCGTTGGGTGGCGTTAGGATGGCACACGCGTCTTCCTTCGATAATCCCAAGCCTGTAAAAAATAGTTTGCAAAAATTGACTCATTGGAAGACCTATGCAACCCTTACGCTTTAATTATCCAAATCCACTATGAAAAATCATAGTTATATTTTTTCTTTTTCAATTATACTCAAATTCTAGCTTATACAGTGGAATGAAAACATCTAGCTGATGACGTCACACATGCTAAAGTATATCGATATATTATAACAAAAACGCTAATATTCGATTGGCCATAACATTCATAATGGTTATTTTTATGGGAACACGAATTAAATATGTCTGAATTATTTTAGGCTACCCTACGTAAATACAAATATAAAAATGGACTTCTTTTTATGATTATAACCCAATTGGATAATGTTTCAAAGTTTCTAATCGATGGACCAAGTAGTTTTAGAGAGTATCATCGTGAGAACAACTGAGCCTCTCATATTCGGGTATCTCCTATAAAAGACGTAGCAAACAGTATATTCATCGTAGAAAAAATATAAAAAAGAACAAGGTCTTAGACAACAAAAATTACGAACAATACGACAGCATAGTATGCGGAGGGAAGGTAACTTTTACCGTCCGTTTCTCGAAGTAGGTATACACGACAATATTATCTAAAACGCTGGTGTTTGTGCAATAACACCACTGATATATAACTATACTGGATAGAGGATCGCGCTGCCCAGCGCGGCATCATATGAAGCTGTGAAATTCGTGGCCCGAATGAACTTGTGTCGTCATATCATAGCCTACTAGAAGTAGTTTACTGTAATATACCTATAAGTGGTCGCAGTACTGGATGAGAATAAGTTTCAATGATCATGATCAAAATGGTCAAGTATACATATTGTATTCATCATTTTCTATTTATTCATATAATATTTATATGAAAACAAAGTTAGCTGTATATCTATATTTGTCTCATCCAGGTTTTTTTTACGGATTTGATTGCTTATTTTCTTATGCAATCATGCGTGATAAATAATTGTGCATATAGAATTGGCACAATCAATTGAATTGTTTGAAAATTTACTCTGGTATTCAAATATTATTATTGTTCATGCTGTAAAATTGAACTAACAATTACAATCTTGATAAAATGATATATTTTGACATTATTCGCGTAATCGTGCTCACTGGCACTTAAGGGGAGAGTACACACTTTGATTCAGGTAGGTGACGGAAGTGTCATACCAGACTGAAGATTTATTTCGTGGGTAACTTTTTACATCGAATAGAACGTAGAAGCCTGCAGAGACATTTTTATTTTTGGATAGTTGTCAATTAATTTTTCAATTTCGAAATAATGAAGGTTTCGAAAAACCCATACCCTTATTTCTTTGAGACATCATTTGAAGATAGGATAAAAAGTTTCGAAATTTAAACGCAGTTTTTACGGATTCTGAATATGCCAGCAATAACGTTAAATTGTATGTAATTGCGCAGGTTGGTTCTGGTCAGACGGAAAATTCATAAAAATGATGAATTTTTAAACGAATAAACCATGAGAATGCATCAAATAATCGAAGTCTGGATATAAAGTGTGAAGTGTAAAATATGTATTTCTCTGTTCAATCAGAACTGGTCCACGGACCCAAATCTATGTTTCATATTTATATATATACAGATGAAAGCGATTCAAGCGAAACCAGAAATAGTTATTTGTGAACAGCCAATTAGCCAATTAGTCGCTGTACGGTCTCCGGTAGTCTTTTCATTGGGATCGAGGACAGCTTTGCTCATTACAAGCTGCAACCGAGAAATGCGAGTCACCGGTGCGTCAAATTATCCAACTTATACATGAATAGAGTCATTTCATCACCGATGTCGAATTGATGGTTAGACTTAATTCTTAAAATATTAATTTCCCATACAAGCGCGTAAAACATATTCCAAAATGATGTCTCAGCTTAATTATTCAGAAAAATGTAGAACGCTCAAATTGATAATACGACGACTTTTGAATAATTTCGTAATCAGTATCTTCATATAACAGCGCGATAATTGATACTTAAGTGGAATTTGGACTTGCGATCTTAAATGTACAGAAACCGTTTCGAAAATGAGAATCGTAGATTCACGCAAACGACTCGATCGATTTTGATAAAACTTCGATAATTCGTTGAGTATGATGCCAGAAAGTGGCTCAGTATTCCACTTTTTCAAAACATCTATCAGATTTGATGAAAAATGAATATTCCCTATGTTAGTTAGGGTAGATTGCCAGTGGCGTCTCCAAATTCTCCTTAACAACAAACCGTGTAGTAAAATGATGGGAGTTTTTGTCGCTAATATCACTCGACGATCTCTCCCATTTTCTTTCTCATATTATTGTATACATACTGGGTACAATAAATGAACTTGCATTGCCAAGTTCGTGACACCGGATACATAACTTCGTTCACCTCGAGGTTTCTTTGCATTCGTTGGTATGCTGTTGGCATCGATGGATAAGTAAATTTCTAGTCTATGTGTCTATACGAGATTGACTTTGCATTCTTTGTTTTTCGTTTCCCTATATCACATTTTCATTCTCGTTAAGCAAAATTATGGATCAACTATATATACAACAACAAAAAATAAAATAAAAAAAATAACATCAGTGAAAAGGCCTTACAAATATTTTTCCCAATAGGCAGATAAGTATAACTTTCTCGTTTCCTGATGTACAGACCATATGAACATTGGCGAATTTTGTCTTTGAATGGGCATGATTGCAGAAGTTACACACATACCTGTACTCATATGTATAATCAGGGCTCACATCTGGTTAAGTCATCATACCGAAGACTAGGAAGCTGGGCAGTGAGTAATCCGTTAGATACATGTGTAAAAGCATGAGATGACTCTATCTATAAATACGGCGAAGTGTGGGCGCGAGGAGATGCAACGCCGGAAAATTAGAGCAGTTCGTACCATCAATTCGTCCACAACTGTAGGCGGTCAACGGGAAACGCCAGATATTTGAATCTCTCTTTATAAATAAGACGTAGCGAAAACTAGAGAAATGGTGTATACGTTACTCAATATCATCCGTTGCTCTATTCTCTAATGGAATGCGTTATAAGAAAACCTAAGAGTAAAGTTGTATGAAATGATTGTGATACAATCGCTTTTGATCGCATGATGTCAGTGGTGAAGATTAGGGTGAGATGTAAATCATACCGAAGATTAAGAGAAAAATATAATACCTACATAATAAGTTATTTTGGATTTTACGGTTTTATAATGACAAAGCCTATTCTTCACATCCGGTCCCGTAATCCCATGTTTTCGCAAACGTCTGTGAAATTTGTCTGTAAACTTTTCCACGATCAGACTTCAACGTGAATTACTTTCCATACGCGCAATAGGTTTTATTTTGGCACCAGCCAACCTTTCGTTCTTATTATCAGATTTAGAACAATGATATTTTGACCCGTGTTCCCAACTGGGATGAAAAATGAGGCTGACGTTTATAACGTTGACGCAACAAAATTACGAAAAATAATATTGGCTTTGTCGAGTTGGAGATGTCACAAAAAAATCTGTCAACGCGGTGTCGACGCATTCTTCGTGCGGCGTTTCGGTGTCGAGACACCCCATTGTACTGTTTTTCGTGATTTTCTTGTGATAAACTTCAGGCTCATGATGAAAACTCTCGAACCAAAGTTTCTATCATCTTATCTTCTGCAGGACGCGGTATTTTTCTAATAGTAAACGAATTAGCATTCGCACCCATGTAATTCCCAAAAATCCCAAAGATGTGCGTATTCTCATTCGATTACAGTGACGAATCAGGTTTTCGGTCGGACACGGAATGAAGGGGGCCTACGGCACGTATAGCACCATCAGACTCCGTTTGTAGTATCCGCAGGTGAATGCGCAGTTTTGTTCATCCACTGGACATCAGGCGTCCGTAACGATTCCGCATTCGCCCACTGGATAACAGTATAGCAAACACAAGGTCTCGCGTGGGTACCTTCATATAAGGTGACTAATAAATGAACGAGCACGAGCAGCTTATGCATCTGAGAAACTCGTGAAGTTCAGGTTACATTAGGGTTCTATTAGAGGCGCATGAAACCCCTGTTGTTATCCACCGTTGGAACATCGGGCTGAAATCTGGGGATGGGGAGAATGGGATGAAATGAAAAATACGCACAGTAGATGCATCACATGAAGATGGGAATGGGGCTCGACAGAAACACACCGACTCATATACATGGAGGATGGAAACGGGGAGGCAAACGATAGAAATGGCGGGGCCATAAATTAGAGCAAGCAAATATCTAATAGAAGTCATGAACATGTTGGGAAAGAGATGGCCAAGGATATGCCTGAAACACGAACTGGGAGAAAAGATGAATGGGAACCCATCAGCATGCAGGCGGAAAGAAACTACAGAAAACGCTAGTACACGTGAGGGATGGGAAATCCCTGCAGATGTTAGCAAGGGGCGAAAATAGGTAAAGGGTGACGGGAAAATCGCGGGTGGCAATAAGAAAGAAGGCAGACCAGAACTCACAAGTGGACTGAAGTAGAATAGATAAGTCGAGCTACTGCAAGAGGTGTAAAGAATTGACGTCCTAGTAGCTGCACCAGCAAAATCAGCCCACACAAAAAAAAGTGCTGGGAGGTTTTCTTACATTTTTAATATTGATTTATTACCACTTTGCCAAATTTTTACTGCTCACAGTTTCGAGTAATCGTCGTGCGGCTCAGCTTTAGTCGAAGCTGCACCAGCCACATCCTAACTTCGCTATATTTCCCGCTACAAAGGTGTACTATACGTCAAAATTTTATACTTTTTTATTACCTTCGAAGGTTATCAACCAAAAATTTTCATTCGTAATTCTGAAGGGGGCAAACAACACTTATTCCCTTATTCCAGGCACAGTGATCATCTAACAAGATTATTGGGCCAAAATTATTTGCAATAGGGACTGGTTCCCACCTGAAGATACACAAGTATACCTTGAAACGATGTGAAACATTCGAAAAACAACAGATTATGATGATGAAAAAAGTCCAGCCCCGAGAAAGTGCGTATTCATTGAATTCCATCGACCTCTCGCTTAGCATATATTTTTTACTCGGGTTTCGTACTTTGGGCGATGTACAGAAATTGGAGGTCATCGAGCTGGAGCGACGAGAAAAAAGATGCGCGAGTATTTATGTATTCCGAATTTGATCCCCTTTCCGCGGTGATGACATTTTTTACTCACCGTTCTTGGATGCCTGTTTTTTTCGAACAAGTACATACCTGTACTCCGGAATGATAAAAAACATTCGGGGGGCGTTGGGCCGCAGTAATAGAAAAATAGCTGGGAAAATACCAACGTAGGTGTACTTCGGAACAATAAAAAATGTTTGGGGGGCATTGGACCGGAGTAATAAAAAAAGAGCTGATGAAACACCAGCGTAGGTGTACATGGAAACGATAAAAAATGTTTGGGGGGCGTTGGGCCGCGGTAATAAAAAAATAGCTGGGAAAACACCAACGTAGGTGTACTTCGAAACGATAAAAAATGTTTGGGGGGCGTTGGGAAGCGGTAATAAAAAGAGAGCCACGGAAACATTCGTTTCTATCGAATATCATCCACTTTTCGCTCAGACATGTTTTTCAAACCAAGAAAGGCTTTTCAAACTATTCTTCATCGGCACAAACGCAAATGTATATTTGTTTCCGACGACATATATATACATTCCGTACATAGAAAAATGGAGCATATTCAGGTATGTGTGGAGTCATATTGCGAACTGTTTATTTCTTAAGAATATCAGTCAATTTTTCTTATTCTCATGAACAATAGCAAAACCGGAACCACGCTTTGTTTTTTGTTCAATTTATACGAACTTGTTCCATTAGAGTCATCATATTTGCACCATACTCCATCTCTCCTCAACGCAAATGTCATTCAATGTCCACCTGACTCTTCTTCTTTCCTTGTTTTTTTATGACATTTATAATCTACGAAACCTATCAATTGCAGTTTATTTTCGTTGTCTCCGGAGATTATTATATATTTGGGTAGATCTGGTAATGAAATTCCGACGTCGGTCAAAATGTTGTCCACTTGTATAAGAACAATGTCACCTGAGTGTGAGAGGAATACGATACACTTCTAAAATGGTTCAACACAATCATAGGCACGGTATCAAAAAATGCTATTCTATCGGAAAATAGCTCAGTGGAATTTTGAATATTAACGATAAGTATATTTTTTCGTTGTAAGTAATATCCTTATATCAATAATTATTTATGTTGTTTCGTATTGAATTGTATACCTATTCAACAGTTTAGTTGTGGATTCATCTAAAAATTTTCATTGAGGCGATGTGGTCGTGGCGTCAGAAATCCCTAGATTGCAGTTTTACTTCGCATTTTAATACAGAAAGACAAAATCAACTTAAATTTGCGCCAGCCGATGTATTAAAACGTCAGATTAGGTTGGGTTAGGTTAGGTTAGGTTAGGTTAGGTTAGGTTAGGTTAGGTTAGGTTAGGTTAGGTTGCACGTTTATCGGACCAGAGGTCAAAATTTCAGACTCACATTTTCAACGGTTGATTCTCTGTTTGAATTAACATGTTACTAGCAAGGCAAAAATAGATCTCAATACAGCAGAAAATCTATCTGTTTCTCTGATCTCATCTAACGTAGGTACAGATTTCGTTCCGTGGTACTGTGTTTAGCGCGTGGCGTAGCACATTCAAACGTAGTCGGCTTCAATTCAAATTGCTTGAATCATGAATGTTAATCAACTAATAATTCACATTGACACTATTTCTGTGATTCTGTTAAGTGCACTTTGGATGTCGTCTAGTATTATAGTAGCTCTGATCTCATGGAGTGATTTCTAGCAATGTAACCTAAACAGACACATCTCATCGAGCATATACAACTTTCTTCTTTGGATTATAATTAATATCACTAAATAATTTTCTAAAATAATGATTCGAAAACTTACTCTTCATATCATACGTTATTTTATCATTTTTTTTTTTTTCTTATTTGACGACAGATCATATCAAGATTTGCGGCAGCGAATCGCCACCAAGTATACATGCATTATCGAAACATGCATTATCTTGTAAACGACTGAAAATTCTCAGTTCTAGTGTAGAGTATCGTAAAGTGCGGGTGAAACTTAGTTTGCCAGAAAAAATTCATGAAAATCAGTCGAGTAGTTTTCGTGTTATCAAAGGTCAAAGTTGATGGAATAACACAATCTTCTTCTTCTCCTTAGTCCTCGCAAACATTTACTGACGACCACGATATCCGTCGAACCGCACGATAAAAGAATTTGTGCTTCGCCACAAATAACATTGCCATTGGGATCAAGATCCCTATTGATTCTGGGCAAGATTCGAAATCGCAGTAAAAAGTTATTCGCGAATACAACCGTGAAGCACATACATACATACATTCATACACTTACACAATGCCGCTGGTAGCTCACGCTCATCACGCATGTAGCTACGCTCCGGACAGCCGGTAACGTCACGTGAGGTATATATACGGAAAGTAAACGGAAAACTTGTTCACTCCCGCACTGACACGATATTTTTCTTCGCACAAACAAAAGGCTAGATTTCGTGCACAGAGGAAATCATCAGGGTAGAAATACTATCATATATGTTATATATGCCAAATTTTGACGTGTCTGAAAAAACCCGAACTTTTCCGTGACAGACGGCGGAGCCCCAGCGAGTTGGGAACAACTGCCGTCTTCAAAATGACCGAATTTACTCCATTTAATGTAACCTTCTTGGCGGGCACATTTCTTTTTCGCCACCCTGCTCCATTGCATTCGTGTTGCGAAAGCTCATGTTTGTCAAGTTAAATTCCTGAAGTTACGGAGGAGTATTTCTTCGTAACTCAATAGTGAAATCGAGACTAGAGTCATCATCATGCAGCTCCACCGATAGCATGAGCAACGCAGCCAACTAACATGGGGAGCGTAGACAAAGTTCTGGAGCTGCGCTCAGACTTACAATAAATCCGGGGCTACGACAGACAAAGTGTACCCAGAGGAGATCAACAGGGGTCAGGAATGGTGACCGTTCAACATTTCCTTAATTATCCCATATGTATTCCGATATGTTCATAAGATACAGGTATGCACCTCAGACGCCTGTTCGCCATTTGTCCTTGATGGACTTTTTGAAAAATCTGCCAGTTCTGCTTCCCTGATTCCTTAAATTGCAGAGCATTCACATGGTGCACGTAGAATTGATTATGCCGTATTCGTTTGGATTGACCTCTTCCAGTCAAATAAATTTTACGACTTCCTAAACCTTAGCTGGTCTGCCGTACTGACACTGGGTACAGTTACCTTACAACTTTGAACCGCAGTGTTGGAGATTATTCAAAATTAGTGATCAGTTGATGCGAAACGAGTCAAAACCATTCAAACAACACAGTGAAAACTGACAAAGGCTGCAGGCGCAACGATCGATCGCGTGTACAACTTTAAGTCCGACCGAACATTGCTCACTTTGCTCACAGAGATACTTTCTCGTTGAAAAAAAGACTGCAATCAACTCGGTATTTGCATAGGATACAAATATTAGTGGAAAAGTGGAAACGGCATAGATATAGTGCCAAGGTAGGCTAATGCGGATAGACAAGGACAATACGAAGTCGGTAATCCATGGGATAGATCCCAAGACAAGACAAACTATTGAGCATAGAAGCACATCGCATCTAATGAACAAACTTAAGGGAGATGGCAATTTTTCATGGTACACGTAATGTAATATGTGTTACAATTTTACAGCAGGTGCACGCTAAGTTTTGACACATGCGCCTAGCCGGAGTTTGTATAAACACGAGGTCTGTAGCCTCCTCAGGGGTGAAACTCCATAGTGGGGTCAAATGTTGTCTCGAGTCTAGAGGCCGTGTGCCTCTCTGTCATATTTTTTCTCACTCATGCTGCCGCACTAATTGTTGGCAGAGAGACTTGGCAACGGATGCACAGAGCAAGCAATAATTTATCTTACATTTTCATTATCACGCCCCAGCTCGCACTTTGTACGTTGAGTATAGGTATAAATCGAGTACTCATAGTTTGAAAAATTATTCATTTATCGAGTAAGTAATTTGTTATTGTGGCGAGTATGAATTTTCATTCATTATAGATAAAATGATATAGCATCATGGTGAATAAATTTTTCAGACTTACAGGTCTCCTTTCGGTATGCACATCTGAATCTATACAGACAAAATCGTAGTGAGAAAAATTCTCGCGATTATGATGGCATCACAATACAGAAATACCGTAATCGCAACCGTCTACGTCTATTTCCACAAAACGGCATCTACACCACACGAACAGCGAATGAAAAATCCAACAATTATCATTCAAGGTAGAACCGGAAATGATTAGTTACGGTGCTGTGAGTCTACGAGCAAACCTACGATGAGCCATTGTTAAGTCTACGTGTTAAATAGACCGGAGAGATGAAAATTGTTATCATTCGAAAATAGAAAATCATGTTATCTATCTATTCGGCGCGGCTAGAAAGCACTCGTTCATTTGAAGATCTCGTGCGCCTGCCTCTGACGCCAATTTTTCAACACAAATTGACACAATTCGATATTATTGGTCAATTCCCTTGGATTCAACCGATCATATTGCTTTGCGTCGATTTATGTCGAAAAATTGATTTCAAAGGAAAGCGCACATTTCTTCATCGACAAATACGATCCTCGGACTCAGGATATAAATAATAAATGTTGACAGTCCTTCGCAGAGTCTCTCAATTCTACTTGATTTACATCACGGACGTAATAATTATATCATTTAAGATTATCCTTCTGGCCGCAAAAGCGTGAAACTTCATTCATCCTGCTACATGTATCTATTTTCATTGTAGATTATACTGAAGCTGAGTATTCAGCTGACGTTTGATGGTATACTGGGTTCCTATATGGAAACAAAGCATTTCCGGCGCTAGTACGTTGACCGTAACAGTTTTTATGTTACAGTTCGACAGAGATCTGTTTATCGAACAAAAATATATCTTATTACTTCAAACTGGATGATATGCAAAACCTCCACCTCTTTACTTTACCGTCTGTGGCAAATTAAGATTGACACCTTGCAGGGGGGGCGTCAGAATGGAATCGAATCTTCCATTTAATCGGAAACTAATGCGCCTGAAAGACGGCATTCATTGTGGCATGATCATTATATCCGAGACACAAATGTGTCAATGTCAAAAATGTTATCAAATCGATACAGTCAGGGGGATTCTGATAAGCAAACGAGGTGAGGCCGCAGTACGCTTTGATTATTGCAGCTGAACTCCTGTTCCAACGATTATTGTATATGAGGACAGTGAATTTAGTCGTAATACATTCTACCCTACTTTTCGTTATTCCAAAATCTGATCCAGGAAGCTAGCATTTTTCCTTCGATCAATCAAGAAACAAACTCAATCGCTGACTAAACGAATAGATCGTGTCGTCGTCATAGGAGCGAAGCCCTTGGCTGACAATGAGGCACGCGACGAACGGCTAAAGGCCTCGGGGCTTCTCCTATTGCGAGAAGAAAATGTCAGCTCAATACCGGGTGATCATTGCATGTCCTGATAATAACTAATTATGATGAAAGAGTTCGGGAACGGGCAAACGTAATCTATTAATTTAATACATTGATCTCATATAAATGTATTCACTAGTTCTACAAACATGGCGGATTTCACAGTTTGCAGGCTCGAACCTCCGTTCGTTCTTTCACCTAAAGATTGGCAACGGTAGGTAATCGAGATTTGCTTACATAGAATGAAAAAAGTATTACTGAAATTGACGCCACTCGAGCTGGAAGGCCTACACTGATCAATTTACTGAAAGCACAGAATGATTGGTTTTTCCAGAGCAAAATTTGTCTAATACCGAAAAACCAGCATACAAATGTAGGTACCAAAGTTATGCAAAAGAGTTGAAATTAAGAAACTTTTTCGATATTCATCTGACGTAACGAATATTTGGTTTCGGCTTATTACAACATGCTTCTAATGTCACGAATATGTATACCTACGTATGTATTTTCCAAATTGAACTTTTTTGAGTGGATCCTCGATATAATTCCAACGAATTAATCTATTCCTATCAAAGTAAGATCATTTCCACAAAACTCTAATGAAAAACATTACTTCAAATTGATGAGGTTGAAGCATACAGACAAAAACAGAACAAAAATCACAATTATTTTGGACCCATATGTTCCAACTATTACAGCTGAATTTTTATCCCAAGGAACGATTCTTCCTCTATTTGAGCGAACAGACTTAGGACTTGGATAAATTTGCAAAAAACCAGAAATCAGGTTTTTTGTTTCTAATTTTTAGAATCTAGTAAAAACATATTTGTTCGAATAGTCTGCTAAATTCTTCTACATGTAAAATTATACGAACGATAGAGCCAACACATGCATGAATTATTATTATTATTATTATTGTCATTGTGATTGTCATTGTCATGGTCAATGCATATTTCGCAGTTACTGCGTAAATTATATCAGATTTTCAAAGAGTTTATCTGATGAATGCCGACCTGTTGAAGTTAGCTGCAGTGAAAAAGTCACCGAATATGACCCTTTACAAAACTTATCACGCTGTAAGTCCTCGATCAGCTCATGCAAACGTATCTCGTTGGACGCATTCGACGTAGAATTTTCCAGGTTTCCCGATGGTTGTCACTTCAAGTTCGGACAAAAACATTGCAAATGTAGAAAAACAGCCGCCAAGTGGTGGATCATCTCACCCGACAAAAATTTGAAGTCAATCGAGAATAATATAACGCTGGTTATCAAATCATTGAAGAATCTGCCGAAATAATTTCTATATATTAAAAAGTACAAGAAACTACAGATATTCTCCGCCGTGTAATCACTGCTATGCCAAGTACTGCGGACGTAAACGAAAGTTTCCAATGTAGGACGACGATTTACTTCAGAGTGACAGCAACGGATCATTCATAGAACTATCGTGTTTGTTGGGAACAACTGCCGCCTTCAATATGACTGAACTTACTCTATTTGATGCAACTTCCTTGGCGGGCGCATTTTGTTTTTTCTTTCATTTGTATGTGGCGAATACATCGTTCGGAGTCATTCTATATATGGTAGTGACTATGATCGGACTAGCCGAACCAAAGTTGCAATTTTCAGTTGTTTTGTTGTTTTTTCTTCCACTTCGCGTACACTAAACTCCCACGAATCATCCGATTTTGGTTTAGTTCGAACTGTACAGAAGCAGTGTTCCAACACTTCACAAATTGAATATCAGTGGACTGAATCGAATTCCGATGATTCGAACCATCCAATAGGATATCAGATGTTTCGGAATGTTGTGCCGAATGTAGCTATAACGCAAGCTCTATTAATGTGGCTGTACATACGGAGTGGATTCGGTCAAGCGGACGCGCCACGAAGACAGGCAATCGGAGCTTCGGATCATTTCAACCGGCAACCGGAGATCCGTTGGACAATGACAGACGCACAATTGTCTAATGATGAGAAGAAAGCAGCAGTCAGGGTAAAATTCAAGAATCGGAACGAACTAAAGTTAATTTGCCGATTAACCATGGAAGTCTCATGAAAAACGATGAACCGGTGGAAAGTATTACTGCTGTTGGTCTTCAAATTTACAGGGCGCGAGCTCTCAGCCACAAACATATCGCAGATGTATCATTCCACTGCATCGAAGATTAGGATTAGGAAAGACTCCACCGCAGCTCCAGAACTTTGGATGCGTGCTCATGTTATCGGAGTAGCTGCATGACTTTAGTTTCCATTGCGCTGATGCGTTACGAAGAAAGACTCCTCTGTAATTTCAGAAATTTGGATACGCATCTGATGCTCGCCGAAGATATGGGAAAGTGGATTCGTCAGCGAATCTCCAGCTACGAAATGTTCGGTAATTATTTATTGTGACAAGCTCTGCGCTAACTCTTCCGTACAGGTCCCTGACTCGTAGTTGCTCGCGAGCAGCGAGCATTTGCAACACGAATGCGATGGAGCGGGGTAGCGAAATAAAAATGTGTCCGCCGAAAAAGTTCCATCAAGTAGAGCCAGTTCAGTCATTTTAAAGACGGCAGTTGTTCTCGACAATCACGATATACTCGTAGTTCTATGAATGATCCGTTGCTGTCACTCCGAAGGAAATAGTCGTCCAATATTGGAAACTCCGAATAAGTCTACAGTACTTGGCATTGCAGTTAGTTCACGACGAAGACTAGCGCTAGCTTCTCGTACTTTTTATTATATAGGAATTATTTTGGCGTTATATTATTGCCGATTGATATCTCTCTTCAAATTTTTGCCGAGTGAGATGATCCAGCACTTGACGGCTGTTTTAGTACATTGACAATGTTTTCGCCTCGTATTTGTTCTAGTTACCACAAAGATATAGATACGCTGCAAATAAACCAGGAGTTCGTTTTCTTATTTGAAGTAGTTATCCCTTGAACGTGTACGTCAGAAAATCACACAAAGCCTCTGAAACGTGGGAAGTTCGCATAGCTCTGCAGAAGATGATAGTTACCTTGGTAGTTTCAAATAAGATCAAAAAAAGGCAAAGGCGTGAGTGCAATATACGTGTGAATCTAACTTGTAATAATTTAATAGAATCAAAGTTGAACTCAGACCAATTTGATAGTGTAAGATACCGAATGATATAATCTGTAGTCGAACTACGAAAGTCTGAGGTGATCATTAATAAATGCAAAGAACAAACGTTATTTTCCTAATTGTGAATGTAACGTTAGTGATTGTCGTAAACCAATTGATTAAAGTAACAATTATTTATGCTAATATAACCACAAATAACATTTTCCTGAATGAAAGACCAAGTCCCAGAATATACTGTGTAGTTATTGTGGAAGTGTATACGGATATCGATTCGTAAGGAATAAACCAACACCTAAACAAAAGCCGGAAACTACGTAGGTATTTGGAGGCGGTACGAAACTCTAGTGCAAAGCAAGTACCCGTTCTGCAACATATGTTAGCCAAAGCTAAAAGATCAATGCGAAGCAATCATCTCATCCTAATATCCGGTACGTGATAGAGCGATCGTAGGGATTCCATTGAGCAATTGAGCATCCTCATTCCGGAATCTTAGTGCAAGACTAGGAATCGTAGCGATACGACAATTGTGACAACAACCTAGACCACACGTCCTAGTAGCTGCGCCAGCAAAATCAGCCCACACAAAAAAGAGTGGTGGGAGGTTTTCTTACTTTTTTAATAATAATTTATTACCGCTTTGCCAAATTTTTCACTCCTCACAGTTTCGAGTAATCGTCGTGCGGCTCAGCTTTAGTCAAAGCTGCACCAGCCACATCCTAACTTCGCTATATTTCCCGCTACAAAAGTGTACTATACGTCAAAATTTTATACTTTTTCATTACCTTCGATGGTTATCAACCAAAAATTTTCATCCGTAATTCTGAAGGGGGCAAACAACACTTATTCCCTTATTTCAAGCACATCGATCATCTAACAAGATTATTGGGCCGAAATTGTTAGCAATAGGGACTGGTTCATATCGTTTCAAGGTATACTTGTATATCTTCAGGTGTGTAAAAATTTCAACCTGATCGCTTGGGCGGGTTTTTCTGTGATCCAAAATTATCGTTATTTCGAGTTGAAAAAACGTTTTTGGAAATTTCAAATATTTGCAAAAAATACGCGTCGAAACCCAAAAATTTCGTTCAAACGACTTCTTGAAAAAGCACACTGAGATCGAGCTATAATTGTTCGAAGAATGCATTTCCCCAAAAATTTACATATCACTGGAAATTCATAACTCCCGAACCTGTTGTCAAATAATTTCAAAATAATTTACGATTATTTTTTTGAATCGAGATCACATCGTGATCTTGGATTGATCTTGAAATCGGGAGCCGTAATCGTCACCTATGTGAACCTGGCGCTCGACATATGTTCGAATACGATTTTTCGAAATACGACATGGTAGGTACCATTGGTCGCAATTCCTTGGAATGGCCCATATATATTCATTCCGATTCTGTCATTATAACTAGAGCCGTAGTGCAGCGCAAAGTAGTAACCGTATAACGCAGCAAGCAAGGACACAACGCTTACGTAAACAGTTATAATATGTGTGTAAGGTGGTCTACGAGGTGTACTCTATCTCAAGTGAAGAAACTTGAGATAGGGGAAATATAATTCATGCCACGCTGCAGACAATGAGCGCGCCCGAATGAGATTTACATGTGTGCCCAAGAAATGGAAAGTATAGGCGGGGGCAAAATAGGCTAGCCCCGAGGCTTACCCTAGAAGATCAGATTCAAATTTCGTTTCATCGAATATTATGTTATTCTTCGGATTGTCCTAAATTTAGAGTGCTGTGCGGGTACTGGAATCCATCGGGTCGAGAAAAATCTAGTAGCCTCGGGTCGGACTCCCGAGAATTCGAATTTCCGAAAATTTTTCAAGTTTTCCAGAGAATACTGAGATTCCCAAAACCTTCGAGAATTCCCGAAATACTCAGGAAGCTCGAGAACTTCGGGAATTTCCGGATTCCGGGGTGTCTGAATAGTTCAGGATTTCTGAAAGTTCCGAGTTCACAAAATACTCGTTAAGGCTTGCAGTCGACGACTTGTCAACCGTGCGGAATTACCACCAATTCTTTAAATTTCCAGTACCATAAAATCTAGCCAGAATCAAGGTATTCAGGCCTTCAAGCGTTCTTTTCATCGAAGAACCATCTCGACGCTTTTGATCAACTGACCAGACATAGATGAATTATTCCTCAAAAATATCGAATATTTGTAGCGACTACTTTTTATGTCATTAAAAACTATTTGTTGAACGTTTTCCCCGGTTTAACGAGATTCCCAGAAAATTTTCGGATTTGAATTTTTTGGGGAGTTCCGACTACCTCGTGCTTCCCGGAGATTTCAAATTCCAGAACATTCTAGGATTTCAGAAAATTTCGGGAATTCAGAAGCTTTTGGTATCCTCAAAAAAAACTCGACTCGATGTAAGCCCGTCCCGAACCCGAACTCGGTTCCCAAAAATTCGGAAACCCGTGCTGCACTATCCGAAATAATCCCGGAAATAATCATCAATGATACACCGAGGCGTATGTGGTTTACATATATTATTCCTTTGACGTATCAGCGGAACAATTATAGTGAAATTTTTCAGGCAGTCCATATTGCTTTTCCGGCCGGTTTATTCCATCCATTTACACCGAAGAATATGATTACTATATTTATGCGACAGTAATGTTTAAAACCGTGAAGAAGGTGGTTTTATAGTTTTTATAATTTCACCAAATTTTGTTGATAAATTTTCCGAGATGGCTCATTTTGTTTTAGCCTCCGGCATAATGGGTAGACCTGTATACTATATAGAACATTGGAAATAAAACAACTACAGTCGTTCATTGGCCTGCAGAAATATGATGATTCATAGTTTGAGGCGGTGTACTTACAACTAGTCAGGTTTAAATGTTTTATTTTTTGATAATTATGCGTCGTCGGAATTCTCTTTGCGTCAGCGTTGCAGTTTCCGGTGAATAAAATGTTGAAATGCCACATCTTCGTGGTTACCTTATAGAGTCGCGGCGAGAGACAAAGTATAACAAATAGTGCAGAATCGATGTTCTGTGCCAGTATTCTCCCGCTGATATACAGGGTGTATCACCTAAAATGTCGAGAATAGGAGGGGCTAGGTCGAGGCGATGTCACGCCCCTTTAGCCAGTCGACAACCAACGACAATTCGTAGACCGATATTCTCATGAGAATAGAGGATACAATTTCTTGGCGTAGGAAAAAAATGTCAACAACGACTGAATTAGATTGGCAAGTATTTATTCACTTCGACACTCACAGAAATGGTTGGAATAGGAAGTCGTTGGTTGCCATGTGTCTCCTGCATCGAGAAGCTGTATCCTCTATTCTCGTTCGAACATCAGCTTACAAAATTGATGTGGTTGTTGATTGGGTAAGGGGGGGGGGGGGGGGGGGGGGCAGCCTCGCATCGAGTAAGCCTCTCCTATTCCCGACACTCCAGGTGATACACGCGGATACACGCTGTATAGGCGATCTCTTGTTCTAGATTTAGACCCCGCCACGACTCATTGGATGAATAAATAACCGCAGTTGAGTATGATAATTTGCATTTAGATGGAACAAACAACTGGAACACGCCGATGAATTTTGCTGCGGCTTGTGCATCACATATTATCTATTTCTATGACCACTGCAACTTGATATATATGTATAATACCCATGAGAAGAATAACGCAAAATCCGTTCTAGAATGAGCTCTACATTCTTCATAAATTTCACCGCGATTTTCGTGACAATCCAGAGAGATGATTTCAATTCATTGGTTAACAGTTTGACTCCTCTAAGTGTCGACAACATCGATGTCCGAAAAAAAGTGTTAAGAAAGGCGCACATTATTCTATACATCGAGGGGAATTTGGACTCGCTAGCTTGAATATACAGAAACCGTTTCGAAAATGAGAATCGTGAATTTTCGCAAACAACTCGATCGATTTTGACGAAACTTCGAAAATGCGTTGACTATGATGGCAGAAAGTGGTGAAGTATGTCACTTTATCAAAACATCGTTCGGATTTGATGAAAAGTAGATATTCCCCATGTTAGCTAGGTTAGATTGCCGACAGTGACTCCAAATTCCCCTTAAGGTGCTATTGAATTCGCACGAAATCTCGAGTGTTACACATTGTTGAATGCATTGTTACCCATTGCTGAATGCCGCGAGTCATTAATACCAGCTTAAGTATAGTTTTTGAAATTGTTTCTCCTTGTAAAGTTTTGATCTGAGGTGGAACTGTAAGACTTCGAAAGTACGTAAAAGGAACGAGCAAAAGAAAGCATCAGAAAGCACGCGCAGCATTTACAAATTTCTTACTCTGTATCGAGCACCATCATGTTTGAAGAACTCACGAGAGAGTGCTATCCCATCTGATTTGCAAAAATTTCAACAATCAATCAGCAGCTGGCGGTAATAGAGAGGAAAAAAAATAACAGCTAGTTGCTGTAGTTAAAGCCCACGACACAAGAAAAGCCGTGCGCCGTTCACCGCGGATGACCCATAGGCCGTGAGCGGGTCGACTGTTCACTCACACAAGACCCCGGACTCACTGCAGACTTGTGTCAGTGAACGGACGGAGTGAACGAACGGCTTTTCTTGTGTACTCGTCATACACTTGGCCCGTATCGAGTGCGTATCTATAGGGGTAGTCAGCCTGTAGAGATTTTTTCTGCTTAACAGCAATGGAAGAATGTTGTATACGAGATCTTTGTCCATACATAAATTCTGTTGCAATAGTACACAATATTCCACAATCAGTAAAAGTCAGAAAGTTGTCTACTGCGCATATGAATGTGATAAGTCTGGAGTTCAGTAGACTTTTATATCATACACGATGAGTAGTAAAAATCAATCAAATAGATCTGTTTCCACTCTGCACAAATCACCGTCGATTACAGATGAGAGCTAGAGAATTATCATATGCAGCGATGTAACGCGAAATTTCTGATGCTTACGATTAGCTATATCATTGCGCCCGGCGTAGCTAAATCCTAAATAAAGGAGGGCATAATACTGTAATCTCGACTACAGTATAGGATTCGAAGATAGTTGAAAGGAGGATCACCCACGTATATCAGGGTGAGGTAAGGAGAGATCCTGTCCGGTCCATAAATGATGCCCACACGACGAGACGTGCCAAGTTGAAGTTATACGAGTCACTCGAAAACTCACGATCAGCTTATTAAATGAAAAAGTTTATGATATGTTACATGGCGAACGAAAGAACCGAAAAATCGAACAAAGACAACAAGAATCCTGTTGAAATGATGATACCTACCTATACCTATACGCGTGGAGTAATACGCCTGCCGGCGAACTGTAAAGACGCACCCGACCAAAATAACTATCTAGTTCTACCCACCGCAAAATCTTTGTTGCGATGATTCACGAGAATTTCAAGGATCTAACAATAAAAAGCACACATCGTTCACGGATTTTCACAATTCTTACCTAGGGATGAATATTCAATAATCTCAGTTATGTTACTATTATGATTGCTTTAGCATGGACAGTGAAGAATTCTTTGTAGGTAAAAAGTGTTCGACAAACCCGCCTCAATTTTTACGTTGATTTACATGTATTCAAATCCATTCAGAGCGACATCTGAATCTAGTGTATGTATACTCCAACACAGTTTTCAAACTAACTACACGAAATTTTTCATCGTATGGGGAGAGGAGAGAATAGTAGATATCTGCGGCAAAGCACAGACCGCCCACATCAGTAACTAGCTCTGTAATATTAGCTCTACGTATACATACTTATAGATATAAAGCTTGCATTGCGCGAACACGGCTACTCGAAGAAGAGAATATGTACGCCATTCATATTTGTGTACAACGCATTTGCATTCAATAATCTTGTTTCTAATTAATTCAGAAATCACGGGATTTCATCATGATCGCTGGGCGAATAAATGAATAAAACGGAAATGAAGAAAATGGCGAAGAAAATGCTCAAGAATTTATGTACACATATCTCGTGAACGAGAAACTACTTGGAGCACGTGGGTAGAGTTTTGCGTCATTTATATCCATTGGAATTTAGATCGTGCATGAGCTTTACACCCACGAGTTAAAATTCATATACAATTTTCTTCACTCGGTCATTCTACCTACTTTGGAATAATCATGATTTACGCACAATAGATTACGAGCGTTTCAACATCTATTAACACCTTTCATTCGAATCGTATAACGATATGTTTATGCTACTTTTGGACGGTATCTCTTCTTTCAATTGTGCGAGTTTAATTCATTTCATTACGTTTCCACACTGCACGTCCCTAAACTATATTTTCTCAATCCTATTGGCTGCCACTTTTGCTTTAGATATTTTTTCCTACACTTTGCTCATTTGTACTTTAGTCCAGAGCCAACAGTTTGGTACGGCGACTCCCGACCGTTCTACCTCGCAACGAGGATGAGACTGAAGATCATAACTTTAACACAACAAAATCAAGAACAATAATATCAGCGCCACTTTTTTCTGATTTTGTTGCGTTAACGTTATGAACTTCAGCCTGAATAAAAAAACGCCTACCCTGTAATCGAGATCCTGAACAGGTATATAAAGCTCTCGCTGCTTCACAATGCCAAATGATCAAATGATTACTGCAGCTCATCGATCAAGCCGTAAGCAGTAGAACGTAATGTCACATTGAAATTGAGTACGAAAATCGAATGTATTGCTTCCTCGGACAGACGAACTAAATTCATAGATTATTCGATTCCTGCCAATGCTGCAACTTTTCTCCTTTAATAATCGATATAATTCCGAGATACTAATTAAATTATGTAACCTCATGCACGAGTATAAGTATTCGATTAACCGATTATACGTTGTTTTCTGTTCCCTTTAATATGATACATACATAGTTATTCAAGTTTAACACAAGTAGTATTCCTTATCGATTCTAACTTAATCAGGTGTTACCGAACCAGTGGATAGATAACTGCTATTCTCTTCGTCGATGAACCAATGATTGACGCAAGATAATGATGATTAGAGTTACCCCCATTAGCAGCGTAAGAGTGACATTCTCCCGTGAAAATAATACACTTTTATAGCGGAATATCCCATCAATTTGCACACAGTGATTCATAATGAAATTTGATTCATTGTGATAACACGACAGATGAGATCACTCCATCATACTGCGCAAGTATCAGCTGTCGCGGTTCACGATTTGAACAAAAAAAATGCATGAAATACAAACTTTTCTGATGTGCGACTCTGATCGTGGACGACGTGAGTTGCAGCTGAATCGAGTAAAAACCTCGAATTCATTTTACTACCGGTATAATTAACCCCAATTGATAATTGTAGTCGTTGTCATTCAAACATATTACAAGTCTGTAGTAAGAGAGAGGAATATTCAGCTAAATCGTGCGAATTGCAATTACCTCTCATTATGAAATAAACAACCGTGGGAATTCAATCGTAAGAGTAGTGAAACCACAAAACAAAGAAATTTCACTCCCTTTTTTTATTCACATATCTTAACGAGAGATCGATGCATAATAAATAATTTATAAACTACACGACTTGTCTTTTCTAACGTGAATAGTAAAGTACCTAGAATGTAAAAAACGCAGCGAGTTGCAGGATTATGTAGGTATGCAAGCGTCGTGGGGGAACAGAAACGTCCGATTACAAAAATGGAATAATGAAAAAAGCATAAAAGAACGTGACTGAGCAAATAAAAAGTAAGAAATGATCCATAATTTGAACTCACATTCCATAAAAGAGAAACTACAGTATCCAGTGTGCTACGATTCTTGACGTCTCTTATTTACAATTTACAATCACACTACGGTTCACGACGGATCACTAATCACATAATTTCAACGATACCGTGCGGTCCAATTCACCAACCGTCCGCCATTGCGATTATACTTAACTGAGCAGAAACCACAAGCCGCAACAGACAGGCCACTCCTATGTGACTTTTGTACCGTGATCGGAGCGCTCGCGGTGGTTGTACGCTGCAATAATGTAACAGAGAGCGGTGGGGATCACTGAAATACAACTATGCGTGAGTGGAATGCTTTGTGAGAGAGGATCCCTATGTGGACTCAGAACGAGGAATCGGAACGGAACGTTCTGTCGATTGGTGTATACATGCATGAAAAAATACATGCGAAAGTCACTAGCGAGCGATATCCTATGGGCACTGCGCCTTTCCGGTAGATCGTTCCTGCAATTGGCTGCATATCCGTAAACGATATCGTTAGCTAACGAATTTCGTGTACAGAATCCAGTAGCAGTGCGAGCTGAGTGCAGTTTCCCTAGTTCTTAACCAATAAACAAACTGGGAAACTGGAGAAACTGCACGCAGTGCGCACTGAGGGCATTCAAACGAAAATGCTATTAGACTAAGGGCCGATTGTTTCACCTTTGGATATAAATTTATCCTCTTGGTAAATGCAGGCTTCTCTCTGTAAATGCTTTACAGGGTACTGTGACTGGCAGGTAGGGCATTTACCGAGAGGATAAATTTTCACCAAAAGGTGGAACAAACGGCCCTTAGCTCGGAGCAGGGCTTCGGCCCGTGTGTCCATAAATTATCAGACAGCTGCTACCAACTTTTACGACAGATTGACATGCTGGAAGTGATGTGGTGTTTGGGAAAACTCTTATTTGCGCTTCAAACATCTGACACACGGGCTCAACAGGCCGTGATTTGTATGAAACCACTTGTACTGTCGTCGACATGACAAGTAAATTAACATAAAGACTTATAATAAAATGTACCCCGTAAATTTATGTTTAATATTAAATATAATGAAGATACGATTGAATATTTATGTACTAATTAATTATTGAATTAATTAGAAAAAATTAACATGAAAAAAATACTTATCTCTCACTCATCTGAAGACAAAACAAAAATTTAAAGAGTCACAATTAATAATTGATAACTAATATTAATATTAATGTTATTAGGTATTATAATTATTCATTATTTTTTATTTGTAGTTCACGATTAAAGAAATTATACTTCTTCACTTTTCTGAATACAAAACAACATTTTAGAGAGTGGCGTTACATTCGACATTTCTCTGTGATATCACAAATCCAAGATATTACAGTGAATTATCACCTCTGATAATTTTATCTCGATTACGAATTCATGAAAATTTCACTGCGTAGCGGCTTATTTTTCAATAAATAATCAATTAGGCGCTCCTTGATCACCACATACTTCTGTTATTCGAATCGCATAGACATTGACAGGTAAAAGATGGAATACAACCGTTCACCGCCAAAATCTAGGGATCGCGCTAGAGATATTTTCCTAAGCGCGACACGAATGCACTCTGCCGGCCACCTCAATAACAAAAATTGCGTTCCAGCTGACACCTGAAAACTGTGGCCATGTGTGACCAAGTACTGAAACAACCAATCATGTGAGGGGATCCGAAGGAAATTTTCCAGATCATCTCGGTTAATTGGTTGTTACAGCATTTGGTTCGCATTATATCGATTCGGTGTAAACTCTAAACATGGCCAGTAATTGACGGTGGTGCACCAAGTAGTGGGACGCGAAGGCTTGGCCATCGGTAAGCGGGTCGCATGCATGCGTCTCTTGATATACGGCGGTCTCTTATGCATTCGTAAAACAGAGCGCAATTGGTCAGCGCCATCTGCGAGCGAGACGACAAGGCTCTTGTAGAGTACATGAAAAAGTAAATAAGCAAACCCCCACCACACTGTCCGCACCTCTATATCCTTCTACACTCAACGGTTTTAGAGCGCCCGAGCGTTCCGAGCAGTTCCAATAATAGCCTACGCACATCGTCTAGTTCTGCTCGGCGACGGGCGACCGCTCCCTCCATCTACAGTGTAAAGAAATCGTATGGGGGCAGGCGGCGAACAAGTGAAGTGATCACGAGTGAGTGTGAGACGAGTGTGGATCAAATAATGTCTCTTGAGACTCGATCAAGTTCGGCTCTTTTCAAGCGGGCCGAACAGTTAAAACGTTGGGAGACATCGGAAACGAATCGTGAACCACCGCATCCTAGGCAGATTGATCGTAAGATTAAATTCTCTGCAGACTGTGTGTATTTAGCAGCATGTGCGGCTGGCGACAAGGAGGAGGTGATACGTTTGTTGCAGAAGGGGGCCGACATCAACACCGGGAACGTAGACGGATTGACAGCCCTCCACCAGGTAATCAAAGCCGAGATCCCGCCCCTTGGTCACCTGCTCTCAACCCAACGTTCTGAATCTTTTATCTCTGGCACGCGATCCTCGCGTATTTAACGCCTTTCATGTAGAGAATCACCGATCAAGGGGTCTTCGTCGTGTGAAGCTTCAAAGACGTGTGTGTCCCCAATATGGCCGCCGTCAACTCCAGCTGTCTCGTTAATCGAAAACAGCGGCTCCCTGCCTACGTGGATGACTTTTAACTCTAGAGAATTATTCCCTTGGCTAGTTCCTCTTTAAATACCGTCACGACACCCTGGTACACGTCCCTCGTGCGCCTCTTAGGCTCAGGAATTTTTTCGAGTCGTCCCTAGTGGCACGGTTCGCGCATTATATCCCCCCACCCCGACTCATTCTCTTGCTGTTTACATGGATGTCGGGCGGTTCGTTTCGCTGCTTCTGACGTGCATCAAGCCTCCAATGCTTCTTTGTGTCCATTCCTGTGCCGACGTGAATTTACACACGCGTGTACGCGTACTTTATATGCACGTATGTACTGTGTATGCACGCTTGTAGTCCCACTTTTTTAGCCAGATACAGCCGCAACGTGCACCGTTTAGGTGTACCAGGTACATACATACTTGCTCCAACTTGTCGGTGTTTGTTTTCAATTGTCGCCCCCCTCAACTCACTATCCAAATCGGAAGAACCTCGCGATCCCGTAACGAAAATGTATCCTTACGCCTCACACCATCATACCCACCTGTTAGTTTTTCCATCTCAAATGATTCGAACCCTAAACTGCGAGAGATTAGCCGAAACATCAAACGCCAACAGAATGCAGCTGCTATGAGTAGCATCGTGCCGTGAAAACAATTATTATGAATTCGCTCGAGGTTCAAAACAGAATTTCTCTCCAAGTATAAGAGAACGCGACTATGAACTCATGATAAATATCGTATCATTATCGGTGATAAAAGAGTAGTTAGCGAATTGCAATAGTAAGGTACTCAAATACCTACGGCTGGTAAGCCACAAACGATTGTGACGTAAGCATGTTCGGTTTCTTCGCATTTCTATATTTCAATATTCCGGTGAACAATGGTTCGTCAAAATTTCAATTATAACAAGCGTTCATCAACATTGTTGTCGTTCCTCTTACGTAAAGAAGAGAAGTTCATGGTCTTACGTCATACTCGTCCGTACAGAGGATATGTGTAATTTTATTTCCGGACTAGTTTAACAAACTTGAAACAGAATAACTTAGTGCCTCCCCACCCATCCCCTCTCTCCCTTTCTTCCTGCATCTATTTCTTGTCATGTTGTATCACTTATTGGCTTATCAGACTATTTGTTAATTCTTCTCTTTCTTCTTCCTTTTCTCTGTTTGGTTTATCATTTTGATTTTCCGCTATATACCTGTTTCACATTAACGGAATCTATTTCAACTTTGCCAATCAATTTTAAACAAATGTATGGACAGTGGAAAGTGCATTGTTTGACGGGAATCAAGTTGTTTTTCTCTTGATAATGACATGTAGCTGGTTCGTATGGTTTGCTGTGCTTCGCTGTGCAGGTGGCCATTTCTCGCCTTTTCTCTGTCTCCCGGTAGTCTATCGTTCTCTCTCCTGTTCTGTTTCCCGCCATTCGTCGAACGTTCTTCAATTGAAGTAATTTCCAAAGAGCTGAGAAAATTCAGGCTGGTTGATAGTGGTATTCTACCTGTAATTTCAAGTCTGTGGGAAAGAGTCTCGTCATTTTTCATTGAACCAATATGGTACAGCACAAAATTTCACAGAAAAAAATCCTGGAGGACATTATGTATCCATCGTGGATAGTGTTCACGTGGGAGGCGCCGGAGCATAATTTGGTTTAGGATATCGCTGTTTAGCGTGCATACCTCAGTGCCCTGGTATGCCAGTACCCCATCTCGCTTTCTTTTCCTTTTTCTTATTATTTTCCTTGCTCCGTGTGTGCGTGCCCGCTTTCCGAGGCTTGTTGATGCAAACCTGGCAGTTATCGTTATAGGTACATGAAATAAACACAACGGCGTCTGCTTACAAATTTTCGTATTCATATTGTTAGTACTATTTGTTCATTACTAACGGAGATAATATTGAACGAATGTTAGATAATTCCACTGACCTATTTTCTCGCAAGTCTCGTTCTTTTGTTGTCTCTGCACTTGTAATCGTGGAGGACGATGCTGTTCCGCATCGACAGCTTTGTTCAGTTTTCAAATATTACTCAACATAAGTTTTGCTTTGCAAGATAGATAGAGCTATGCAAATACCGAATGATTTTCGTTCATTTGGACGTTCAGAACTTGAGGGACATTCAATATAGGTATCTGCATGCTGTTCTCTTCAATACAATGTGCTATGCTTACTCCAATACAATGTGCAATGTGCTTCTGCTATGTGAATATGAGGGATAATCGTATAATTCAATGGTTAACATGTCGATAGCGATATAATTCAATGGTTTCATACAAAATCAATCAATGAAATGCCATTTGGATCATCTCGTCATCGTACATCATTTCATTTATCTCCGTGCATTTCTGGTTCTCATACGGAGAACGGATCGCGAGACGTAAACATATACACACACATGGATGGAAATGGACGAACTCGCTGACTGATAGCAGAAAGGCCGCCGTCACGTAGGACTGATTACTTGAAAGTGGATTTAAAGGCATAAGCCTCACAGAGGCTGACTGATGTTTCCAGAGTTCCCTCCTTATCCTAGAGTCGCTTACTCCCGTCTCCCGACAGCCACTCGTCATCATGTCGCGTCGCTTTTATATTCAAACTACATACACACGACTTAAAATGTGTCAAGCGGGCTCGAAAATTTCCTACGTCCTACGGGTTCAGAATCCTCACTGTTATGAGGTCGAAGTTCATAATGTTAATGCAACAAAATCATGTAAAATAATACTGGCTGAAATTTTTCTATGAAGGAAAGTCTTTATTTTCGTTTGCCCGTCGTGATTTCGGTAATCGCCGAGGCCGGGGATTCCCGAAACAAAAAAACCGTTTTCCTTCATCGAAAAAATTCAGGCCATATGATTTTTCGTCATGTTGTTGCGTTGACGTTATGAACTTCAGCCTCATTCGCCAATGTGCTATACTGATCTGAGTCTTACGTACGGTGCACCGAGATCTCCCAATATCGAATGTCATGACGAAAAACTGTTCGAAACCGTATCGCTTGTCCCGAATGACAGCGTTGAAATCCATTGCCTTTTATTTCATTTACTGTTTTGTATGTCAGTTGTTGACGATACGCTGAAATATTCGTCAAAACCATCCATGGCGAATACATTACTTTTACATTCGTAAAGTTTCGAGTCCTTTGGCGTGTGTTTCTTCGTTAAATTTATGATGCTTCAATTGTGAGTTATTGACTTCCAAGTCTCGAACCACAAGAGTGCCACAAGGATGCCTTAATGGTATAACCACGGCTGACGCAGAGCTTGCATCTCTCAACTGATAGTGAGTCATTGGAAGAATTAGTTTTGCGGTACGATCGTTGGACTTATCATTTGAGTATTAATAAATGGCCCGAGCAAGTGATTCGAAAAAATCATCCTTAAAACATAAAACATGATTTTCCACGATCGTATAGGTGGATTTTTACATCATCAATACCTTTGTTCAATCAAACAAACATGCTTAAGGTATACCGGAATCACATAAAAACAGCTTGCTGAAACCCTAGATATTTTATCGTCAGTCATGCTCTACGGGTGCACTACGGCGTAATCGTTGGCTTATATCGCATTTCTGCGTAACATGGTCTTACCGTTCATGTTATTTATACTCGTTCGTTACCGTTATTCCAAGGTTCCGCAGTATATCTTTTATACTTCTGCATCGCTTATACATTAAGGGAGACTGATGGCAGAGTGGCGAGAAGTTGGGAAGATTGGGAAAAGTCCGGGAATCCCGCTGGTTCACATGAGAAAACACGCGTAATATTTTATTGAACGGATGTATTATTCCGAGTAACGTCAATTTCAATCTCAAGTACAAATAATAATTTTTTAACATAACATACCACGCGAAAATTTGAAGTTTTGCGTAACACGGACAAATGTGAATTGACGACACGTAATTTCTAGCTCTTCATTTGCAAACGTCACGCAATATTTTATATGAGGGATAATTCTTCGTGAAGTGGGCCACCTCCGAACTTCGTCGCCCTCGATTTTATTTTCCTTCTGGGATTCTATTATATAACTTGAACACATAGTATATTATACTTGTACGCATAGTATAACCGAATCCTAGAAGGAAAATAAAATTGAAGGCGATGAGGCCTGTAAGAAGGAGGCCCGTTTCACCTGGAATCGTGCCTATTTTCAAGCGATTATCATATTATGAGAAAACACGAAAGTAGAAAATTGGACAATCCCTTATTGTTTTTTTTTATCTTCCTCGTCTGCCACCCTTGCTTCAATGTTCGCATCCATTTTTCTGCACAGCTATCTGCTGTTTTATTTATTCACTTCATTTTCTTCTGCTCCTGACATGCTTAATACTCCTCTTCTCTAGATTTTGATATATTGGCTTCTTCTTTTTTCATAGCTGTTCTTTACGTATAATTGGTATGGTCAAGCCTCGCCGTCGTACGTAGGTCGAACCTCCCCGACTTAATTTTCATACAGAAACAATGAAAAAATATATATAAAGCGACGATGTTATAAATTCGTCACCTAGGACATTTCTTTGAGCATATTTTACTGGATGAATCTGTGGTATGGTACTTCTGTAGAATATCGAAACGGTTTACGTATATGTATACCCTTCTGAACACTCGGCGAAAATAACGATTCAAATTTTCTCGTCGTTTCGCTAATACACTCCTCAACCTTCTCTCCGTTCTTTATACAGCTGGCAATTACATGCGCTCATTGCTTTCGTGCTTTTGCTTCACTGTTCGCGCAGATCATCGATTTATATGAAAATTTTTGTCACGTTGTTTGAACGTCATCTGTATTTTCGAGGAATATCTCTACCGTCGTTACCGCTTGCTTCAAGAAACCCTGTGAAATCATTGAAAAATTATACTATTCAAAAAAGAATACAAGGCATGGGTGATGATATTATTCACAGGAATCGAAATGTCGTAGGCGTCCCCCCTTTTGATTCTCGTTGTCCATTTTGTTTCGTTTCATTTCATTCGATACTATTATATCAATGCTCGAATTCTTATCGTCGGATCGTTTCACGTGACCCCGTTCAGGTGGTGGGATAAATCCGGAAAACGACGACAAGAATGCACGCGCGCGGCCACAGACCACGGTCTATACTTTTCAGTTTCGCGCTCTATTTCAAGCGATCAATCAAATCAGGAAATAGTCACGCCATCTACATTTCGTCACAGTTTGTTTATTATATCCCTCCACTTCCAGTCTTCTCTGTCTCCATATTTTGTCGATTGTATTGGGGACGAAGGAAAAAATGCAACGGCACACTTTTCTCCTTTTCGTCATAAATTCTCGTCATGTGTACATGAAAAGCTCAACTTGAGTCATTAATTGTCAATTGTGAAAGTTATAGATCAAAATGTTGCATGCAATGCACATGTCGTGAAGCCATGAAATACGTATTAGCCGGTATGATCCTGCCTCAGTTTGTCGAAACGGTTCTATCTACAATGAGGAATGACTTGTAAGAAGAGAAGGAGAGCGATGAAAATTCATGCCTATTGTCATTTTTCGAATGAAAGTTGTCGCTTTGGCTTTATAACTTGTTATACCTATTCTATATTCTCGGCGCTAGGCCCTAGTTCGAAACTTGACTTGAGTTGTGCTTTAACAAACCGTACAAGCTAGTACGGGCTCTGAGGAAAAGGTTAAAACGAGACTGAAACCTACTTCTGCCGGAACATTCGTTTGGCAACCTGACAGAAATAGAGTCCCAGTATCGGTTTGTATTTTGTAGGAATTCGCCATGTGCAATTTAGGAGAAACTTCCATTTGCCGAAACTGTCACCTATCGCTCTCACAATAAAATCCGGAAAATGTTACCTCCGGAAAGCAAGCCCCCCCCCCCCCCCCCCCCCCCCATTATGCACAAATCATGATCAGCTATGATAAAAATTAGAAACTATTTATAAACCGTCCAAACCGGTCGCAAAATATTTTCAAGCCGTTACGGATTGGCAGGAATGAGTGTGGGGGGGAGGGGGGGGGGGGGGGCTAGCTACGCCGAGTGTTACTTTTGGTCGTATCGCAAAAAATGGATGGGCAAATTTACAAACTAATTATGAACTTTCCCGAACTGTTTTCAAAATATTTCTAACCCGCTCCCATCGATAAATACATTCGATTTTATATGAGGGCGCTCGCGAGCGGTTTACTCCTAAAAAGGGGCTTAGAACTGGAAGGGTGGCTAAACTCAAAACTACAGGCTAATTCAACGTGGGATTAATCGCTGGCATTCAGAGCAACATTTTGTTGAAACAAATTTTGCAATAAGTCTTTTACAAGCCGAGATAATGTAAAAGAGGCATTTTTTGCAATTTCAAGAAACGTCTCTTTTTAAACTTCAACTCGCCACAACTTTTTTGTTCTTATGTGTTTTTCAATGAAGTTTGAACTGCATTATCCTGCATGCTTTTCGATCACAACGCCGATGGTTCCACTTCTTAATATTGCGTTTGTTTACATAACAGTTCACTTTTTATGTAAGTAGTGCCGATATCGCATAGCTCGTTTCAAACGCTTGGGAAGTTGAGGAAATTTTTAAATAAAAATTCGAGCATGATTGATTATTCAATAGGACAGTGTCAAAAAGTTTTCTGGCAAGTTTCATTGCTCATCTGGACGAGTTAGCGCGGTTAGTGTTATGCTCATCGTATATATATATATCGTTTACGTTATTGAGTTTGTTACATTTTTCATTTTTTTTTCTTCAATTCTTCATTATTTTCACCGTGATTGCTCTTCGAGTTCGAATTGTCAAATCATAGTATTAACCAATAGCGTTAACGCGTATACTAACATTTGAGCTTTGTGCTGCAATCTGCTTGAAGTTTTGCACCGTTGCCAATTGGCAAAGCAAAAGTGATGTGAGCCGTAACGCTTTGCCTCACCGTTCAAACTATAATCAATTAGGTATGACTGGTACTTCACCAGCAGGAGACAACATAATGCCTCGAAAATACTCGAAGTGTTGCAATTGCAACCCTCCCTCTTATCGGAAAATTGTGCCGTCGATGATAGTCAAAATTCCTTGGGTAATCCTCACCAACCATGCATCCAAGGAATTCAGGACAATGTCAATGTCCCTGCTGTGGAGGGTCTCTCTACCCTCCATAGTCCCCGAAATCAGTATGAACCTTGATGATCGGCCATAAATTTCCAGCTTTGGATCAACATTCGATTAGCAGTTGTCTATAACGAGTTGCTGGATAAGAATCGAAATTAAGCCCGAAAATCACAAATGTTCGTTCACCTACATACACCTACATAATCATATGCATTGTATTATATTTAAGCTTGCGTAACGCGCGGTGACGTCAGGCCTAAATTTCAAACCTGTGCGTTTGTTTATTATGAAACTTGCTACAGGGGCACCCATACATATACCAGACGAAAAATGATATGCGGAATTGAAGCATGTAAGACTTTTTAGGATACCACTCCACCATCGCGTGTGTGTTCGGAACTATTTCTCTGAAGAAATAGCATTATAATATCAAACAAAATTTTCAGCAGTAGCCTTACCGCATCGTATTTCTCACTGGTTATACACGCTGTCGTGCGTATAATAGGCATCAGTGAGTCGGTTATTGTTCGTGACGTCCAATCAAGCTTACTTCAAGTATGTACTGTATTGCAAATCTGCAGTTTAAATCAATGTAATCAATTACAATTTTCACAATCCTGCATAGAACGATTTATAACCACTGTCGGTTAAGCTTGACTTCGAAATTTCGGATATTGTGAACCGAAAGAGGAAATTTAACGAAGTTCATTGCGGCGAACATGGAAAGGTACTATAATATTCAGGTGCCTATAGAAATTTCACTATGAGGTTAACTTGCGGTAAGTTTCTAGTCCGGAATGATCCGACGTGTTGAATAACGTTTTCTAGATTTGAGGCTTTGAAGAAGGTATGTATGGGGGGAAGCTTATAGCTCTTGGCAAACCATCCCGCTATATTTACCCGCAGGTATATTAGCGTAGACGATTGCAGACTCATCGAATAATTTACGTTTTCAAATCAGTGATAATTTCTGTCGCAGTGGGGTATTTGCGAAATTGTAACGACCAAAAATGAAATTTTTTTTCATCGAAAAATTTCAGTCGATCTCATCTTTCGTGATTTTGTTCCGGTAACGTTATAAACTTCAGCTTCATGTAATGTTCCCTGCATATACAGCTAACGAAGTTATGTTTTGGTCGTGTCTAGTTCACCCTGAACCGTGATAGTAGAGTTTATTTCATTCATAAATAAGTTGGTTCGTATAGTCGATGACCGCGTCGCAGTGAATATAGTAGACAATGTAGTAAACTCGGAATAACAGGTGTAAAGTAATTGCTAAATTATCGAAGAACTATAGGTATAGTATAATAACTTTGCGATCTTATAACAGTCACAGAATTTTCAATACAATTAAGTACCGAAAATTTGCATTCTGGGCAATTTATTATGTATTATAAAACATAGTGAATAGTGAAGCTCATACGACACCAGACACCGATCAATCACACTACACTTTATAGGTACTATTTTACCTCCGATGTGCAGGACGAGCCTTCGAATGGGGACTATGCTACGAGAGCTAGGCGCTGGCCAAGCCCTCTGACATCGAGGCAATTTCTAACCGGCGTTCTAGATCTGAGATGAACGTAGTATACGCCGTAGCTGTGTAGCTCAAAAGCTATTTAGGAACGACGTTTGACCAATAGGTTATCACGAGCTATATGTCTCCTAATAGAATGAGTTGCAATTATGCATGTAACCCGAAATCAACCGACTATCTTGTGATTAGTTTCATGCATTAGGCTTGAAAGCTAGAACCAAATTCGCTCAACCGAGGAAGCGACGTACGAGCGTGAAGCGGCTCACACGAAGCGTGTGATAATTGCGTTATAGTAAAACACGCGGGAGCGTGGGAGCGTTAACATCGCACACATTTAGAAACTCGGTGGACACGAGTCACCGACGGACGCTCGGAGCCAACGTAATACAACACTGACAAACGAAAGATGAAGCAAGAGTGGACTGACGGACTGCGGACTCTCTGTAATTCATCAGACTTTGGTTCTTATACTAGCTGCAAATGACATCTCATGTTATTGTATTATATAAATACCGCAGCAGGTGATCGTCATGCGTGTATTTTCTAGAGAAGAAAATGAAATGCATCAGCCGTGTCGAGAGTCGATAACTTTGCTGTTGATAAGTTTTAAATTTGAATATTCGATAGTGAGGAAAACGATTTCGATTGTTATTCAGTTCATTTTGCTCACCAGAGTCTGGTGGTCTGTGAGATTTCCAAATTCGATTCAACCGAGCTTTTTCCCACGATTGTCAATGTTCTGCTGCTATCGATCGATTATCATCACGTGATTATAAACGTATGAGTAATCCAAATATTTACCGAGATCAGAGCCTTGCGAATTACACATCGAAAACTATAGCACAAAAATTCCATTGTGAGCTACGCTGTATGGTATCATAACTACTACGAATTCATGGACGTCTTATCGATATTCTTCGAATGAATCATTTAGATCCTATGATGACTTGGAATTTTCTACACGGTTTCCATTACCGATTCGTTGTTATCATTCAAGTTAGCATTCTACTGTTCCGAACTCAATAGACACATGGATAGGTCGCCGTTCTAGTACCAAACTTTTCAATAGAAGTAACAGAAGTGGAAATATGAAAACTTACCGTTACGGAGAAAAAGCAAGCCATGACACGACAGTTCTTCCGCTCTAATTGCGAGAACAAACTTCCATTGGGAATAATATACCTCCGTTTTTCCCTTTTTTTCCTCAACAAATGCTGGCACGGGAGAAAGTTGCGAGACTTCAAAGGCCTGAGGTCTTTTCTTTTGTTCACACCAAGCATCGTTCTATCTTTTTCTGTGTTCCCTTTCCATAACCGTCAATAATTCTTGAATCTTTTGTCGAAGGATTATTTCGTGTCACCCATAGTTTAAACAGCAAGCTATAAACATAAAAATGGTCCAAGACTGCTTTCAGCAGGAGCCAGTATACGTATTGCACCTACCGTGATTTCACGTTCTGCAATTGGTCAAGGGATTTTTGAACTGGACATGATTTAGACCGTGGGTCGATTAAGCCGGAAAATTTTCCCGATAACAGGTTGACTATTCCTGGCTGAGGGCTGTGGCTGAACTTTAAACAAGCAGGCGTAGAGGCATTCGCGTGTTTTTGCAAGAATAGACCACGGGTGTACCCCAACCATCGGCATCTATTAATAGACTCTGATCTTATATTCTCATTGGAAATTGATGATATAACGTGTTCTCTTCCGTATTTCCTTATCATCATTGTCTACTCCGGTAGGTAGGTACTGTACAGACCATAATAGGTGATACGCGCCTATTTCCATTTCCATTCCCGCGTACACAATACATTCTTTCGAAATAGATCATATATCGATAGATTGAAGGCGTGAAATACGTGCGTAACAACTCGCCGCGTACATTCTTATATCGATTCATTTACATAGAATATCACGGAAGATAAAATTCACTTGCCGTCTTATCAGATTGAGTATAACGCCAACAACAACTCGAATCGTAATTTGCCCATAACAAACTTGTGTGTAGTCATTCATGAATTCGTATTAGATATACAAAAAAAATCGAACAAAATTGAAGAGAGAAAACATAGCGGACAACAGTGTCCCCCAACTGATGCATGACGATTGTACTACGTAGTGATTGTAGCAATATTTGTCAACACTAAGTGTACTGGGGTATACCAAAATCGAAAGCACTTACGCGCGTATAATCTGAATGCAAATTGTTTCAGGCTTGCATCGACGATGATTTGGACATGGTGGAGTTTTTGGTGGAGCAGGGGGCGGATATCAATCGGGGAGATAATGAGGGCTGGACGCCTCTTCATGCAACAGCTTCCTGCGGATTCATATCAATTGCCAAGTACGTTTTCATTAATATGAACTTCCAGTACAATTCCTGTGAATCTTGATGCTGAACTCTAATAAAAACACCTATAATCGTGAAAAAAAATGGTAATATTTCATGCCCGCAATTGTTTCCAGATACCTGATAGAACAAGGATGTAATCTTGGAGCTGTGAACAATGACGGACAGTTGGCTCTTGATATTGCAGAAAGCGACGAAATGGAAGATATGCTTCAGAAATTCATCAATGACGCTGGTTTGTATTCAAACATTATTTTCCCCAGCAGAGTTCAATCAACTGATTGAACAGCAGTCGAAGATACGAATGAATATTATAATTGTCAAACTGATTTTTACTCTTGAGTAGATTGAGTACTCCCTTAAGTATTTGTGAAATCTTATCTACATTATAGATACCGATTGTAAGATGCAGTAAGATTGTTGGTAAATTAGTGAATCAGATAGATATACTCTTTAAATCACTGATGGTCTGCAGGTATTGATTGCAAGCAAGCCAGGAGTGAGGAAGAAACATTAATGATGAACGATGCCAGAGCTTGGCGCAGCGGTGCCCCAGGCAAAGATGCGATACATCCTAGGACAGGGGCCACTGCCCTTCATGTTGCGGCCGCCAAAGGATATCTTAAAGTAATGAGGTGAGATTCTTACATTTTGAATATTATTTACAGTGCAGATGAAGTGTAAACAAAAATTATTTCATAGATGCCAAAAAACTATCGAAAACAAATCCTGAATTTTCGAAGCTAATTTTGCTGCACTTTGGCGCTCAACAATTCATTTTAATTCGCCCATAGCACTCTTCTACAAGTTTACTCGGACGCGAATGCTCAAGATTTTGATGGGTGGACTCCTCTGCATGGCGCAGCACACTGGGGTCAAATAGACGCTTGTAAAATTCTTGTCGAAAACTACTGTGATATGGATATTAAAAACTATTCTGTAAGTATGACGGACTTCGATTTCACAGCTTTCTAATCACAGTAAATTGTCTTGATTGTATTATCATTTTTGCGCTTATCAAGCACGGTTAAATTTGTATAATAATTGCATTACTTTTGACTAGGGACAAACAGCATTTGATGTTGCGGATCCAGATATTTTTAAAGATCTGGAGGAATTGAGGAAGAAACAACAGATATTAGCAAAGGATCATCCACAATTGATTAAAAAATTGTCTTCTAAGAAACGGTATGTTAAATAATCTTGTAGACCATTTTTTGGGACAATTTCTAACGACGCATTGGAAATAGTGCAACGAACCTCCGCTACATCCGCTATGTGACATACACACACTTCTAAGCAATTTTAACATTTTCCAGTGTCAATAATGAAAATGCAATAGACCCACCCGAAGGTACAGACATATTTGAAGAAAAAACTCCAAATAAGGTAAAAAAAGTTGATGTGGAAATTCAATCTGACAAAGAAGATACTGGCTCTACTACAAACAGTGACGTTGGTGAGTTGGTTTTTCGTTAGTCAAGCATTTTTTTCATTCCTATGCCTCATTCGAATTTGTCTGCCAATGACTCGATACTGTCTTTTGAAAGCATCAGATGGAATAGAGTAATCCTGATTATCAGTTTGCTACTAACTCAATACGTTTTTCCCTGTCGCGAAGATCCACATCTCCTATTGACATTTGATATTGTCGTGTATAAAAGCGTTTCATAAACTCCAGGGAATTGCCATCGTAAGCAAATTCCCATCTTCCAAATTCCCTTTGGAATAAAATTAGCCCCTTAACAGTAATTGGGATTGATTTTTAACAATGCTGCGAGGACAGAAGGTGAGGTCGAGACGGACATGGAAGCGAGTGAGGGTGAGGGTGATTCTGAGACTAGCTCTGACACCCACTCCTCCACCCGTTCTGATCACTCTAATAAATCTGACCAATCCAACCACTCTGCATGTTTGACAGACGACGGTGAGTCATTTAGTCACTGTGAAACCAATCTGTTACTTATTGTCGTATCGCTATTTTCTTCATATTTTGGATCTTATGAAAACATCCGCATGCTGTACATAGCTGTTTTAATATTTTCTACCACCTCATATTCACGTTCTCCAGTGTTTTGTTTTTTTACGTATGAGTAACGTAATGGGTAACGCCCACTATATGGCATGGCACCACAGTCGCCGACAGGAGACCCCCCAAATGGTGTTTGTTCTCTTTCGCCTGGCTAGGCGAATTTTGAGTTTTCCGGTTTCATTTGGGTGGTCTCATGCTGCCGCCGCGGTGCCGTGCCATGTAGTGGGAAGTAGCCTTAACGCGCAGGCTTTCGTGCCATTTGAAGGATTTAAGAGATATGATTAGAGTATTAAAGCAGATACGTTGATCTATTGTTGCAAACACGTGGATTTTCATCCTGTGAATAATTTACTCACTGTTCATTGCACGATGAAATGAGAAAAAGACTAAAAATCCTCAATGCTTATCTGTAGTACTCCCTGCTGAGTCTAGATATTAGAATTTTATAATTTGAATTCTCAAGAACCCAGGGTACTTTCAATCTACTCAAATCTCACGCGATTCATGATTTATCTCATCACTTCGGTTTCCATTATAATTGATCGCTCTTATTACTTAATTGTGTTTCACAGTGATGGTACGTGTCGCATGAATGTGATATAATATGTAATCCTTATACATCATTTCATTTCCACCATATTCGTGTAGCTGAAAATTATTAGAATGTAAACTGTTCACAGAGAAAAAGAACAGAGTGAACAGAGATGAAACTGCGTCACGGCTTCCATCCTCACCAGTGGAAACAAACAAAGTTCCTAATCAGGTGAGGTTTCGTAGATTACTTTCGGTTCGATTATCGTTTCATGCTACTGATTTCTACCCAATTCCAGCAGTTAAACCAAAAAAGCTCATAAGCTGATTCCTGATAATTGATTCTAGATCGCACTTGTACCAAGCTTATGTTTAATCAGAATTGTGGAAATTTCGGTAAAATGAGAAAAAGTGTACATTGACTGAAAGACTGAAAACGAGTAAATATAACTGGCGTTTTTAATTTTTCTTACTAGGCTCCAATATTGCCACCTAAACAACAGACTGAGAACAATGAAGATGGAACCATCCCATCATGGAGGCGCTCGGGCTCGTTTAGGAATAAGAGTCAAGAATCTGAGTCGACAAATTCGATACCTACCAGTAAGTAATCATCACATTTACTCCGTTGTCTATGTCATAATTCTATTTTGTCAATGGAGAACAGTTTTCATTGATTTTATCCACAGGGATAGAGGACAAAGAAAAATCATCGACCAAACCGCCGAATTCACCAAGTAAAGTTGCACCAGAACCAGAAGTTGTACTGAGAAGAACGCATAGCTTCGAAACTGATGAAAAGTGAGTAATAGCTACTAACATATTTCCGTTTCCGGTTTTCAGATTCGTTTTCTCAGCCCATTGAGGTGATATGTGATATGCTATCATTTCTTTGTTGTTTCCTGTTTGTTTCATGGATTTTGTTCCTTCGAGAATTATACGCTGTTTTACTTTCAACCAAGTTTTTCTTTTTTTTTTTTTTTAACTCAAATTCAGGGTCTTCAAATTTTCGGGCATAAGACTGATACTTAGAGCTACCAAAGATTGTACATCGCTTTTTCCTCTTGACGATTGTGTCGTCGTAATGAGGCTACGTGCTAATAATTATTAACTATCTAATCTGAATTATCTGTGAAAATAATTTTCGTAATATAACATTGCAGCTAATATTAACCAAAGCACTGCACAGGCAGCCACTGAACTATACAGCAGTCTAAACTACGATTATTAATTTTTAACAGCAAAGTAATAATCATCAGTTATTGTACACAACAAACTACGTTCCTGCTTGCACCGAATTTACGGACATTACTTGTTCTCAATCTAGAGTTTCATTATTTGTGACACAGTAATCGCTTTTCAGTTGTGAAAATTAATTCTTTACTGCATGCTATCCAATAGAATCCCTTAGATTTATTTTTACAAATATCAAGAAACTTGGAATTTGAAACTATTCGAAACATATATACGCCCTGCCCTGGCTAATAACTCTGCAGTGCTTTATGTATGACGAAATGAAATAGTATAGAGGTGTGCATGGTGTGATGCATGTTACACAGGTTCTATGAGCAGTACATGGCACTACGAGCTCGCATCAAGGCATCTTCTTGCCCTACTCTCCATCGTTGTAATCCAGCTTCTCCTACTCACACCAATACCACGACTACTCGTTCTGCGTCCCTACGCGAGACTCACAGGTACATGCGCTTGCTCTAATTTTTCACCTTTTTTCTCCGTTTCGTTTTATTCTGTTCACTTGTTAGCTATATATTCATTTTACTTTCAACACTTGGTAAGTCACTGTACTGTTTTCTAAGTGAATGTTACAAATCCCATTAACGATTGCCTGTGTTTGCTTTGCGTATAATATTACAATCATTGCTTTATGTGTATTCTCATTTATCATCGAAAATTTCTACTTGCTGTTCTTCAGTTACAGTTTTGACAATGTGTTTATCTTTTCTTGATTAAATTTTCTTGTCCATAACACACGTTTTGGTAATTCAAAGTGATTTCTGCAGATCCAACGTTACCCAGAACAGTTCTCAGTATTTTGCTACTAAACGTTTGTCACAACATCATTCGCCCCTCAACGTAATTGCACAATTTTTCTTCTGCCGTATCTTAGGAGAAAAGAAGTGAAACTGAATTTGGAACTTACAAGGGTGCAGACAGGATCAACACCATCCCCAACCTCCCCGTCTAGCAAAACTACAACACCAGTAGCGCATACCACGTCAGGTTTGACTGGGACAACTACAACAAGTCCAGTCCCTGCAAGCAACCAAATTCGCAGGTGTGTATTTACTTAGCTTTGTATTATCCACGTCGTTTCCAAAGTACATCCCACTATATTTGAACAGTTTAATGAATACCTTGTCATATTAAGATGCTACGGTGCCCCCGCAGTGAATCAGAGTAATTTAATAAAACAATACAAATACTAGACCACATAAATATAAACATACAGTCGGACCTCGGCTATTGTGAACTTGTCTTATCACAAGAACCTCAGCTACCCCAAAAACGTCTACTGGAACGTGGGATAGCGCCAATGCTCTAATTTTCCCTCCTCTCTACCATAATCACCAGACATCTGTCTATCTGTCTCACTCAGACGAGGCATGAGCTGCTCACACGTGTGCACGCTAAACTAGTACAAAGATTGGGGACGTCCACGCATGTTGCGCTAGCCGGCGTCGCTCAATCCTGTTTGATCCCGACCTCTCGTGATAGCCGTGGTCAGACTGTACATATGGGGTATGCCATGATGAGTACACCGGCGTCTCACCTTTATGGCAATGTACTGCCTCTAGTCGGCAATGTGATGTTATAATATCAGACCCCTATCTCGTGGCTTGAAAATTTCCATGGGCTACCCGGATTGACTATTTAAAAATTATTCAAACCTAGCTGTTTCATGTAAATGTGTATGAGTGTGGGTATGATCCAGTTTTCTCGTTGTCGTTTGCATTATATGACGTATCGTTATTTGGTGTCACTGGGTAGCAGTCAACCAGCGGATAGTGCGCCGGCAGGTATATCTACTCCAAATACAACAACTGTGACACCTGTGACTCCGACCACCCCTGGAGGAAGCAAACTTAGTCCCGGAAATATCTTCAAGAATTTCTTCAAGTGCGTAGTAACGACTTGATCGGGAAATCTTTGCAAATGTGTGGTTTTTGTGTCCAGTGTAAAGCGCATGATTCCTCTGTTTTATCTCGTTTTACACCCTCTTTTACCTCCAAATATTTTATGGATAAGAGATTATATTATTATACTTCTGAGAGGCATTTTTGGATACTACTCATTCAAGCTCAGCTTAGCTTATTCCCATTGCTCATCGAGTAACCAGCTGCTGCTATTTAGCGTGGATATTGAGTAATTTATGTTTGATTTGAAAGTTCTAATGGCAAATCTTTGGTCTGGGAAAAATTACGTTCCAATTGTTTGCAAGGATGATTGTTGGATGAATTTTATGAATAGCTTGACATTGTTTTCAAAATTCCTTCCGGAGGACATTTCTCGAAAAAGTCAAGGAATCCACTGGTCCACAGGAAAAAAAAACACCTGTAATATTTTAATGATATGATGTATCATTACGAGTATCGCGAATTCCAATTTGATAAGTACAAAAACTAATTTTGTAACGTAATACACCATGTGAAAATCATAAATTTCCGTTAACAGAGAAAAACTAGAATAAATGTTACGTGATGTATAGATCTTTATCTGCAAACGTTGTGCAATATTATTTGGACTTGTTGGAGAAAGCTCACGGACAACTACACTTGTCGGTGCGAAAAGTCAGAGAACATTCAGGAAATTTTGCCATCCTGCGAGAGGTTTTGCCCGCTCTTAAGCCGAGTTGTTTGAGTGGCATTATTTTTATTGCAAATATTGGACAATTTTTTAATTGCGCTAATTCTATTATCTCATTTTGTAAATTAGTTTTAACATTATTTTCTTCAAGCGCTTGATTGAAGTTTGGTAATTAACTCTTGTCTCTCAAGTTCGTCAACAATATTTTTAAAAAATCAACCAGTGCAAAGAGGAGCAAATCTTTAATAGTAGATTAAATTATTTTTGTGCAGATCGTTTGTGCCGCCAGTTCGTGACGAGGAAAGTGAGACGCAAAGAAAAGCACATGCCAAGAGAGTGCGAGAAACACGTCGTTCTACTCAGGGGGTGACATTGGATGAAATAAAAAGTGCGGAGCAGCTAGTGAAGAAGAAACAGCAGCAGAACAGCGAAACTCCTGTAACAGCACCCTCAGTACAGGTAGAATTTCCTCCTATTCATATCATTAACAACTACTCAAAAAATTGCCATATTTTCATCCCTTTTTCCGAAAAAAGGCAATTTAATGAAACCGTTGCCAGTTCTTCGGAAGACGAATTTCAGGATGCACTTTCCAATTTAAATGTAAGTGAGGCACAGTCCTTGAGTTTCGAGGGATCCTTTCCAAAAGATAGCCATCTTCAAATCAAACAGAAGATTAGGCTTCGTAAAAGTATTGAAAAATTAGTTCCCAAACGGGAATATGAATATGCTGGATTCGATTCAGTAGAGAATGCCAATTGTCAAAACGATGCAAAAAAAATTGGAGATAAACAAAGGAGGTTGGCGCAGGCCAAGATAGGAGATAAAATGATAGTAAATGATAAACCGTGCGTGATCGTTAATAGAATGATTGGATTATTTATAGCTCTTGCTATACCCCATGTTGTCTTCCAAACAAATTAAACGTGAATGTTATCTATAAAGGCTGTGATACAAAGGTGGGGATATTTTCGTGGATAAAAAAGGTGCTAGCAGAACTGAATACTGTGGTTACAAATGAGAAAATCACGAAATACCGTTCTGTTTGAATCTCGCAATTGATGGGGATTTTTGAAGCAATAATTCGAAGACATAAAATAGAGTATCGTTAGTAAATTGTAGTAATAAAGTCAAACCACGTTCACAAGCATTCATTTTCTCGTATTCACCTTGATGGACAACTAGTGAACGTAGATAATAGCCAAAGACCGCCACAAGCTTTGTCTCGCCAATATCTTAATGTGACTAAATTTCTAAAATTTCTAACTGTTCATCCTAAAAATAATTCAATATTTTCTTCAGAAGAAGAAGTCTAAATTTCATAAACTGTTCTCTGAAATCTCCGTTTCGTTTCATAATGTAAACAATATCATTCCAGATCAGTATTATTAGAGTATTAGTTATCACTAGTCACGTGAATGGAAAATATGGTCAATCATGTTGTACTGAAATGCAAAAAAAACTTCATAAAATGATATTCCAAGTCTTGAGAAATGATTTTGTGTAATTGAATTTAACAATAATATCTATGTACTAAACAAAAAGTATATTATATAAAGATAGCAAATATAGAAAGAACTCGATATGTCTGTAGTTTTTATTCTATCGCCATTTGACCTCATAGAAAATTTCTTTTGTTTTAATTTTACTCTCGTTTATTCGAAATTCGTGAACGGCTTTTTCTGAATTTCCTTTTTTTTCTTCAGTATACTTCCTTTCGTCCCAAAATATATGTATCTGGAATCACTAATTTTGCACAATATTTGGTTATTCATAACTGGTAAGACAACAAAATCTTTATGTCTAGAAAAAATACAACACAATTCTACTTCATTTTTCTATTAATGCATCTACAATGCACATATTCACACTTACGAAGCATGAGTATGATAATACATGGCAAGAATATATAGCTTCAGGACTCAATTCAAAAGAACACATAATCGTAGATGTGCAGCTTAGCCTAGGGAACGTTATCCAAAACCTTGATCATGTTGTAGACTACTTTCAGAGCGTCTCCATTACTTAGAATAGCAAATTCTTCTCTTTTTTTTTCTACACATGCTCAGTTTCCATATATTAGGCTGAGATTTTCGCAGCTCTTCTATGTTTAGCAAACTGTTTCATGACAAAGCAGGGCATGAATCTTTTCCGTTCTTAATTTTATAAAAATATCTCCTGATTAATGGCATTATGACTTTCATGGGATTACTTATAATCCCTGTATCGATATTTTTGTTTTCATTATCCTTACTTCAATTGCATTCAATGAATTTCAATCACATTACAGTCACTCGTGTATTACTGTATATATATAGAGGTTTCATGTGAACCTGGATTTCGAATAGCCAAACTCATGGATACATTTGACGAATTTTTCTGCAATCGTATCGTCAGAATTATCAGATACTTATGCGTTTCATTGTTTTTCGTTTTAATCACGGTCTTCAAAGATATGCATTTTTCAATACTTCCAATCAAGGTGCTATTAAAGACCCCTAAAATCCCCATTGCTACCCATTGTTGATTCCACTGTTACCCAACGTTGAACGTTGAGTCTTTAACATCTCCCTAAAGTTCACGTGAGAACCTCAGTTTACACTTTACTGTATGTTGTCGCGTTTTTCACTGACTACACTAGTACGCAATGAGTGCAGTTTTATTCCTTATAAATATCCTTATATTATATCCTTCTTGAGAGGAGGTTGGAAGTACACTTAGTGCACACTAGTGCAGCCAGTGAAAAACGCTATTATTTGAAGTGATAACCTCGTATACACGAGTACAAGGAATTCCATGTAAAGTGGGCCACCTCCAGACCCGATTGTCACCTTTGATTTTATTTTCGTTCTAGTTACTAGTATTCCGGTGTAGTATGGGAGAGTAAATTCCCTCAATTTTTTTTCAAAATTTTTTGCGGGTCACCGTTAGATTGTTCTGTGAAGAATCAAAAAAGCCTAGCCGGATGAGCATGTCGAAAATACCTCCAAAGAAAATGGACTGTCACCTTCGCTCAAGTTTTCGGCGTCGAAAAAACAGAATTTTCTCTGAAGTTAATGCAATTCTAAATTTGTGTGATTGGTTTTAGGCTCTGTGGATTGGTTATTGCCAATGACAACAGCAGCTATTCTTACAGTTACGATAACCGTAAAGTTAGAGAATTGGCACACAGGAAGGCATTTGTTCAACATTTGTCAACCTATCACAGGACGCGTACATGAGACTGTCAGGGCCGTTTGACGAGCCTAGAATATAATGCACCTGTGATCAATTGATTAATTAGCTGGATGTTTGATTCTTAGCTACCACCGTAATTGTTATCATCGTTTCTGCCATAGTTTTCGTCATCCAGTTCTTTTTCTCTACAGTTCTCGTCATCCAGGTCTTTTTCTCTGCAGTTCTCGTCGTCCAGGTCTTTTTCTTTGCAGTTTTCGTTGTTGGGGTCGTTTCCATCGTAGTATTCAGAGTAAAAGACCTGGCCGTCTAAAACTACAAAGAAGACTGCCTAGACAACTGAAAACTATGATGGAAACGACCTGGATGATGATGTGAACTGCAGAGAAAAAGACCTGAACGACGAGAACTATAGCGGAAACGACGATAACAATTATGGTGGTAGCTGAGAATCAAACATCCAGCTAAATAATTAATTGATCCCGGGTGCATTATAATCCAGGCTTGTGAGGCGGCCCTGACCGTCCCATGTACACGCCTTGTGATAGGTCGACTTAGATCCACTGTAGCTTGGAAACTATTAGTCTTAGACATTTTTGGTAGGGGCCTCTTGGTCTTAGATTTTCACAAGGAAGCCACCCTATCGATATGATCCGATAGGTCTGAATCACCCTGTATATCGAACTGTTATTAATTTTCAACCGCTTAACATTTGCACATTGATTTCTAATCGAGATTAATGGCATACAGGTAAAAAGAATGCATTTCGTGAAATCGAGGTACAAATTATCAACTTTTCTAAAATCGAAGTACAAATGTTGAACCATCCTAGAATCGAAACGCAAATGTTGAGCGTCGATGGATATAAAAAATTTGTACTTCGATCCTGGCGAAGGTATTTCTCTTACTTCTAACTTAATGCTCTTGGTGAAAACAGAAAAAAATAAAAGTTCAAATTAAAACCAAAACTTATTTTCTTTATTCTTTAAAAATGTGAATCTAAGTCCTTCATCTGGGAGGACACGTTATTACATGTAAAAAAAGTATAGGATCCGAAAAAAATTTTCGAAAATTTTCAAACATGACATAATTGAGAAATTTAGATGTTTCTCTCACCAATCAGTTTTCGGCAACCGAAATATTTACATGGAATTATGGAATATTTTTTTTCAAAAATTTTGATTCGAAACGAATCCATCAACCATCTTGTTTTTATCGATACAATATTTCAATTTCTGGAGAAGATCGATTGAAAATCCTTGGATTTCGAAAACACTGAATCTTGATTCTTGAGAACTCCAGAACCGGGGCACGAAAAATTTGGAACAAAACCAGGAAAGTTATTCTCACACAGTATAACAGAATCCGAGAATGAAAATAAAATTGATGGTGATGATCGAGGTCTGAAGGTGGTCCACTTCACTCGGAATCCTGCACATACCTGCATACAGTACCTATTCCTATAATGATACATTAGTGCGTTTTTTTTTTGTCGAGACAGAATTCATTGTCTCATAAAAGAGAAAGTAATCTGTGTCATAATATGATCTTGTACAAATATTCACTTAATTCAGTTCATTCAGCTTTGAATAAATTACAATCGAGTCAATTAATCCATTAACACAATTCTTAGCATATACAAAAACTTACTTTCACATAATCCCATATGATACATAATAATTATAAAGTCGCTGGGGTCCTTATGAGAAAAAATATGGTAATTCGCCTGATTGTAAAAATGTAAAAAGCTCAAATTTTACAATGTTCACTGTTCATTCTACAAAACAATGGCTGGTGTGCTGCTTTTCTCTCAGCTGGGACCCTGGCAAGCATTATACAAAAAAAAATAACTTTTAAATCGAATAATCGATCATAATTCATATATATTCTTTTTAAACTCAGCCTGCAGCTTCTGTGAGCAACTCAACCTCAATCACAGCTACGATAACTACAGCTACTCCCACCATAGTGTCGGCAAACAAACCCTCTGAGGAAACTAATTTGTCTGAGAGACGGCCCTCTTGGAGGCTCAGGGTAGATAATGGAAGCAAGGTGTGTGATTTAGATATTGTTCCGGTAGAATCGCTTGTACAACCACGACGCACCAATTTATGTTCATGGGTATTTCACACTCTTGGCTGGAATTACAATTGATTGGAATTGCCAAGAGCGCATGTGTTATTTTCTCTTCCTCTCTCATTTGCATGTCCATTGCACAAGATTCAAATACGTTTTTCATTTAATTGGAATCTATGTAAAAATATAATGCATTGCTTAGATTGGTTGACTGAATTTCGTACAATTGATCTCAATCATGGTTGGGAAACGTTCAGTGCTCATTAGGGCGAACGTTAGAGGGATTTTTCTTGGTACCACCCCCTGAATGCCCTTGAAATATAAAATAAAGTGATAAATAAAAATCTTCTCAAAATATCAAATATTTGAGCTCCCCAGCTCAATTCGAAGCATCCCCTGAGAGTCTTTTCTTTTCTGATAAGAATAACACGGGTTTTTATCAAAATGTCAAATTCATGTTTTTCCCTTCTTATTGGGGAAATGTGATGATTTTCAGAGGAAATTTTTATTCTTCACATACCTCATATATTATTGCAGTTATTGTCACATCAAAATAAATAAAAATACATGAAAATTGACTTTCATCGATTTTCGAGAATTGACGTTTGTGCTAAACTGTACTAAGTCAAATTGGGAATGGATGAAAACAGGGAGAAAAACCACTTAATCACTTGGGATTCTTCAAAAATCCTCACTCCCCCACCACTTTCTTGTGCTTTTTCATGAGCACAAACGTCAATTCTCGGAAATCTGTGAAAAAGTCAATTTTCTTTCATTTTCATTAATTTTCATGTGCCAATAATTGCAATAATATATGAGGTATGTGAAAAATAGAAATTTTCTCTGGAAAGCACCATATTTCCTTAATAAGTTCTGATGGTTACAGATTTCTTAGCGAATTACTAGCGAGGGAAAAAAACATAAATTCGTCATTTTGATAAAAACCCATGTTATTCTTATGGGAAAAGAAAGGACTCTCGGGGGACGCTTTAGAATTGAGCTGAAATGCTCATCTTTCGAGGAGATTTTTATTTATTTATTTCAAGAGCATTCAAGGGGCAGCACGAAAAAAAATACCTCTAACATCCACCCCAATGCTCATACTTCTCTTTGCTGGACCTAGGGCCTCTTTTATACCTAAATACAATATATTGTTTTTAATAACGAAACGATACAGAATTCCACAGATTCTTCAATAAAACTTAATTGTTGTCTATGGATGTCCGTAGCGAATATTTCAATAATTTTCAGCCCTGCACGATTATCAAATTTCATCCAACTTGGTATAGTATTATCGCTACGGACTGTTCATATGATTGAATATTAGTGAAGTTGAAGCGTTTATTTGATGAAAGAAATATACTGTGTTTACGGCAAAGCTTTTAAATTAGATTATTAATACTTCGTGTATACAAGTTGAGTTGTTAATCTCTGTATACTTGACGCAGCGTTGTAGTGGACGTAAGTCCAAAATGGCAATGGTACCAGTGGCTTCTGAATTTCTGATCTGATTAAATGAAAACGGTAGAAAATTTATGACGAAGGTTTCACGACCACCTCAACACTACTCTGAATGTACAGACTAGTAGTTCACCCTGTTTATACCTATACAGGGAGGAAGCGGTGAAATGCAATATGCCTGAGAGCAGGCAACCCGAATGATATGTTTTTTCGGGTCTCGTATTCTACGCCGAATTGAGAACCATTTCCAAATGTGAGCCGCACAATTGTCAAATTATTAGCTTAGGAATGGATGTTCGAGTAAAATAAACAATCTGAGCGGGATAAAATTAGTGTGATGCTTTATGAGTAATCAATAGCAAATAATGAACTGTTGAAAAGTATTATTGCTGATGATTCACAAAATCATTTACAAGGGAGCGGTTCTCCGTAGCTGATATATCGTAGGATCATTTCATAGTATCGCCAACAATTATTGGGAAGTATTTCTCCGCTGCTCCAAAACTTTGGCTTTACTCCTCCTGTTAGCCAAAGAGCTGTGAGAGTCGAGTCTTCGATGATCCTGGGTATGCTACAAGGAATTAAATAATGCAGCTAAAGAATTCTGACTGTGGAACAGCTGCGTGACTCGAGCTCAGATGAAGCTGGTGCGTTACGAAGAAATACTTCTTCACAATTTCAGAATTATGGCTGCGCTCCTCATATTAGCCGAAGAGCTGTATGATTCGAGTAGACAAAGACTTCGGGTACACTGCCAGGAAATACCTCTCCACAGCTTCAGAACTTTAGCTACGCTCCTTATTATACCTCTGGGGCCGAGTCAACGAAACCTCTGAGTGCACTATGAGGAAATACTTCTCAGCGACTTTACAATTTCAGCTGCACTCCTCATTTTAGCCGAGGAACTGTGAGAGTTGAATCCATGGAGACCCTCACAGGTAATACAGTGAGCGCAGCCAAAGTTCTAGAGCTGCGAAGAAGTGTTTCCTCATAGTGTACTCAGAGTCTTCAGCGACTCGGCATCCATAGCTCTTTGGCTAATGCGAGGAGCGCAAGTAAAGTTCTAAAGCTGCGGAGAAGTATTTCCCGATCATCATTGTCAGCGCTACAAAGTGATCTTACGTTATGCTAGAGCCAGAGAGCCCGTACCTTGTAAATTTAAAACTCAACAACAATAATGCTTTCCATGAATTCATTATTTTTTCCTAAATTTGTATGTATCATCCGTAAATTAACCGTATCTTGTTAGATTCTCCCATTTCAGGCAGACCTCTGTTTCACCCTAACAATTTGAGGGCTGTGCATCTGGCACTGCACAACAGTTGTCAATTTGATGTAAAATACGACACCCAAAAGGAAGTGTCACTTCGGCTGTCGGTTCTCAGGCATATTGCGTTTTACCTCGTCCTTCCTCTATGTCTTAGAATCTTCGTTCATCTCCTTATTATTGCTTAAGGTGCTATTAAAGACCCATTTGCACTGATTGTTACTTATTGTTCAAAGTATTGTTATCATTCGGAATTGTGATTTGTTGCTACTCCTACACCACATATCCGATTTGGATGAAACTTTTTCGATTGGATGCAGCATTTTTGCAGAAAGTGGCTAAGTATTCCATCTCCACGAATTGTGGGAGAGTTCCATCAGAAATTCAAATTCGTCCAATCTCACTTACAAACAAACCTGACCCAGTAATAAGAAACCCCCTGAAACTTTGAATTTTCTCAAAATTTCAGCGAGATGAAATAGTTAGCCACTTTCTGCTAATATACTGCACCCAATCAAAAAAGTTTCATTCAAATTGGTTGTTTGGTATAGGCGTGGTGACGAATCGCGTTTTCGAATGACAACCATGCTCTCGACAATGAGTAAGAATGGACGCAAATGGGTCTTTAATAGCACCTTAACTCTTGTAGATATTTCATATTTGAGACGGTATTAGAATATATGTTTATATAGGTATAATGGGGTGTCTTTGCTTTTCACTGATTTTGATTTCACACGAGATTTTGATTCTTGACCAACCAGAACAACGAATCTCAAGTTATAAGCCTCAATGTCAGGTGGTTCAATAGATATTCGATTCGCAAAATACGAAAAAATAAAGTTTTTCACGCACCGAGCCATCTTGAGGAGCATGTATGTCTTCCATCCTTCTGCTTGGAAAATTGTTTTCAATCAACTATGGATTTGGAATTGTGAAACTACCACCTTTTAAGCTATGGAACTTGAAATTGAAAGAAATATTCTTGTTCACATTTTCTGCAGGATAACATTTTGAGCGTACTTTTGTTCTAGTCAAGCAATAAAATACAAAGACTAATAATTGAATTCGAAATCTTTTTATTTGAAATTTCTGTTTTTGTTTTTATCACTTTATTAGAAAAGAATGAGGATAAAAATTGGTATTACACAAAAATATCGAGAAGAAGTTGGAAAAATTAATTGAAAAATCGATTGAAAAAAAAAAAAAAACTAAGCTGAACACCCTTCTGCAAATTCAAGAGTTCCTCCAGTACATCAGAATCTATGTACAGTTCAGTTTTCATTGAAAGAAATTATGCCTTTTGATCACAGCATAAAAAACTAAAATTGTCATTAAATTTCGTTTGCAGCGAATTTTTGGTCCCAAATTTCGATTTTCATAGATCAAACGATAGTAGTTTTACGATTCCAATTCACTGGTTGAAAATAAATTTCGAGGCAGTAGGATGGAAGATACTATATGCGTCTGAAAACGGCACAACACGTCAAAAAACTTATTTTTTCATATTTTGCAAATCGAATTTTTTCAAAGCAGTTGATATCAAGGCATATAACTCTAGATTTGGTGTTGGGTGTTGGTCAAGAATCATCAATAAAAGAATCAGAATCCAAATCCGGACCCATGAGCCTAGAAGTGTTCTGGACGTGCGAGAATACCTCATAGGTATATATATATATTTTGTAAGTTTGAGTATAAACTATATAGTCCTACCTATTTCTCGAGATTTAAGCCATCGACGAGAACAAATTCACATACACTTAATCCATCTGGCATGTACTGACCGAGTATTGATCTGCTCATTAACTATTGAATTTTGAACATTTGTGACAATGCATGATCTTGGTAATTTAGCAAATAATTCACACACAAAATTTCGTAATTGTTTAATTTAAAATTAATACGCCAAGGGATTAGTGTTATTTCTATGATTATTATTATTATTGTTATCACTATATCTCAGATTAGCTTGGAAATTTTGGCTAGTTTTAAATAAAATTCTGGGTAGATAGCTTAACTAGTTGTACAGAATTGTGATTACGGAGGATGTCAACAAACTGGTTTTAAGGTTTCTGCATGATTTGGTTTTTGGAACAGGCTACTTTTGTAAGTTTAGAGCCCTAATATATTCTAGTAATGCCTGTATGCTGTTGTCCCTGTATCTATACTGCTTCTGTGCCTAATAATCGAATTTCAGTTGACGTTAACTCTATGCTGTACAATTTCTTGACCGTCTCACTCAGACCAGATTTCAATAAACTTCGTGAACCGAATGTTGACGGAAAAAAATTCAAAATATCGGACAATATAGCTATTACATTCAATAAATCCTACTTACGATGAGTTTGCCTTAAGAATTTGTTCTGAACTATGTGTATCGTTGAAAAACTTGTATACTAATTTCAATTATTGAGGATCCATTCTATAACAGCTAACAGAAATGTGAAGCAAGCTGCTCTCCGTTTCACCTGGTTTCGAGATTTCGCGATCCTCACAAATGCACCCTGATTTGGCTGATAAAAATTCCTAAATTTCATATTCAATCTACCTTGAAGACAGTTTGATTTTTTTCTACCTGGAACAAAAGTGAAGGATGTTCAGAATTTGAATGAAAAGTGTAGATGTAGTATTTTATGTGATAATTATTGTTCATTGCATGATTTTCACTCTGTATTTGTTTATGGTTCTTCAGAAGAATTAAAAAAATTGTACCAAAACATCGAATTATTTTATTTTTACCTATATAATCAAAGACACGCTAATCACAGTTATGATTATGATGATTTTGTCTATTTATATTAGAATCTCATTCCTTAGTTCCAGCTCGAGGATGCAAATAATAGAACCGCATCTGATACAGCAACTGCGTACATCAGGCGACCATCCGGTGGAACTGGTGTACCAAGACCAAGCTCAGCTCCGGTAGAAACTATAACAGCCAGTACCGCCGATACCACAATCACTTTACCTTTGAGACGACCACTCAAACCCCCTGAAGATAAAGGTGCGTCAATGCATGATCATTTTGATGAAAACTTTGACCGGACATCTGGAACATTTCTAATAATCATTCTGTTTCTTAACTTTTGTAGAACAAGACAAGGAAAACGATAGCAGGAATGCACAAGCAACGCAAGCTGTTATTCAGAGAAGAAGACGGCCCAAAAGAAGATCTACTGGAGTCGTCCACGTAGACATGGATGTTAGTTGATTTTTTCTATCTAATGTTATGTTGAAATATTCTTAGGTTTGTATCCAATGTAATTAATTCTGTCACCCCCAAAAAAGGTAACTGACGATTCATTGGGTTTTAAATTATTTCAAGTTGGTAGTTCATACCTCTTACCATTGTACTGTTTTTTTCACTATCATTCTATTACATCTTTCTATGATTTGTTCGTAATTGCCAACTCGAAACAATTTAAAACGAAATGTATCGCCAATTGCCTATTTATGGGGCTACAAAATCAATTACGTTGGGTGTATGTAGTACATCCAAAGGCGTTGAAACTGTATGTTTCAGAATCAGGCAACTCGCACTACTTGTGGATTTCAAACCTCTCAAGGTAGTGATTCTGTCATAATTCATTACTCGCCCTAGCGCTTTGACGGCGGGGGTGGCGTCCCAGTGAAGCTCGTTGAAGCTCGTACTGCTACAGCTGTCGAACTGTCAATTTATAGAACCTCAGAAGACATGAGCAATGCTTCAAATTTGGATGCTCGCAAATAACGTATTTTTGGTTAAGTATCGAAGATTTATTACCTGCATAACAATTTTAATAAAGGAAACGATTTATCTATTTATTGAAAGAGCTTGGTGATAATATAATGAGGTTCTGGACCCTTTGTTTTTAATACTCGGGTTTATCCTGAAGTCGTAGATGGTCTACGACCATCGATTTCGGTTTTGAAAATTTCCGTCGACAATCTGTATTGTTATTATACGATTCACACAATGAAATTGTGTTTTTGAGACTACAACATCTATTCGTTTTATTCTATTTTTTGTACACCGAACATTGCATGTATTGTAAGATTTCAGCTTGATCGTCTCATTCAGGGATTCCGTAAACAACCCCCTGAGTACTAAAAACAAAGGGTCTAGAACCTCATTGTATTATTGCCAAGCTCGTTTAATAAATAAATAAATTGTTTTTTTTATTGAAATTCTTCAATGCCGTCACAACTTTCATGATGGGCAGGTAATAAATCTTCGACACTTGATAAAAAATACGTTATTCGCGAGCATCCGATTTTGAAGCATTGCTTGTATCTTTTGAGGTGCTGTAAATTGACAGTTCAACAACTGTAGTGGTACAAGTTTCAACGAGCTTCACTGGCACACCGGCCCCGTTGTCAAGACGCTAGGTCAATTAATGAATTATCACAGAATCACTAGCTTGAGAGGTTTAAAAACCACATGTAATGCAAGCTGCCTGCTTCTGAAACGGATAGTTTCAACGCCTTTGGGTGTACATAGTCCAATTACGCAAAAATTTCATTGTCTATTTGAAAGGGATGCAATTGTAGTCTCAGGGTGCAAAGATTCTAAATTTTTCGAAGTGAAATTTTGAAATCAGCAATCAGTGAAGGTTGATGTTTCAACGCCAATACAACAGTCTAAAGTAAAGTTGGATATTTATTTTGGGTCAAGTCCAGAGTAGTCTAGGAGATTCCTGTTGACTTCGTAAATCACCATTCTCATTTGACGTCAGAGTAAATATCTATTTATAATCAACCACGTGATCGCTCAGTTTCAGAAGGGCAACAATTCCAAGATTTTGTTGAAATTCTATCATTGACTATTAATATTACATAAATTCACAATCTTTAACATTATCAATTTCTGGTAGGAAATAGACCCAGACAGACAGGACACATCTGCTAGCGGTGACTATGACGAGTCCAAGGTCAACCACAACGAGGTAAGCTATTTTTGCCATAATCAACACTCGTACGCCAGATTTACGCCATAACTTGACGATGCGATGATCCATGACACATCACATAGCCACTACATTTCATATATTTTGATAAATTTACCGTACTTCGACTATACAATGTGATGGATCTTCGTTATGAAGATAAATTGGAAAATGGACAAGTTATTGCTCAACCAGACGGTATTTGTCACCGCTACTAATAGGAAGCCACACCTGGCCGCTAACGATGAGTAGTGAACACCGTTGTTCAATCCTCTGAAGTATTCACAGACATAAAGGCTCGATTTTCGAACACATATACGTGTGTATCGAAGAGCGCAGTTAATGCGACAAAAACCTCGACAGGTTTACACTCACGCAGATTTGTGATATTTTTGGGCCAACTTCGTGGAAGATTAACCTGATTCTCAAATAGTTGAATAAAAATAGTCGGGAACTTTGAAATTTTAGTGAGACAATCACAATATCCCAAATTCATTGGTTCAGCCTAATACTAATTGGTTGTTCATAACTGAAAATGATTTTTTCCGAATACACCAAAAGAGCAATAGAAAAAAAGAAATGAAAATATTTGACCGAATGTAAAGACATAGTGGTAATGAATCAAATTAACAAGCTGGACAAGATTGTTGGCATAGAATAATCTTTGTTATTGCATACCAGCAATAACGCCGACGTTTTTCTCTTTTCATCTACTCATTTTATTAATGCTAAAAATAATTTATGTCTACTATATAATATAAAACACATCTCATCCACTGGTTCTGTCTTAACTCCTGCTAATTTAGATTTCAATGACGAGACTTGAATAAGCAAATATTGAACAGTAGCTCTATAAATATTGAAAGCTTTACAGAACTTTGCGGCAACGATAGATTCCCAGATGAAAATAGATTACACAAAAATAGAAAATAAAATTGTGCTGTAAGCTCACGCTTATTGGCATCACTACCTTTTTTTCCTTCCGTATCCTTCAAGAATTGAAGCTAAATTTACCATGCAGTGGGATAAACGAACCCGCTGTGTTGTCATTGCTGGAAGGTTCCATCAATTGCCACTAGTGCATTTGCTGTGAATGACATAGATGTATGTAGAATAAATACCCGTCAGTATTCTTATAGTAGACATACGAAAATAACACGGTGGCATTTGAGGCACAGTCGCATGTGCCCCTATGACATTTACTCTGAACTTGATGATCGTTGCCCTGATAAGTGCATTGACACTCTAGGGGGTATAAAGTAGCAGTTTATTTTGGTAGAAATAATCCGTGAACATCTTTAAATTATCATCAAAAATGGAAAGAGAAAGGTTTCAGCTAATTTATCATCTCAATTTGTGCTAACGTGACTCAAAGGGTTTTGACTATAGCAAGACCAGTATACTTCCTTACAGTTCCCAGCTCTGGATATGTGTACGTTTTACGTATGTTCCATAAATAGCTGCCAGAGGAAACGCGATGTAGCAAATAGGCTGATGACTAGTGTTGGCTGCTACTTACTGCCAGTCAAACGTTTGCTGTCAGTAATCATTGTCTTCTCTCTGTCAGTTAGTCGACAATTCATTTCTCCAGTGTAAAAGATTGTTATTAGAATTTTGGAACGCGTTTACAGCTGAAGAAGATATGATTTTTCTGAATGCGCGAAGTGGATAGCACACAACGTTTTGTAAAATTTAAAAACTGTCGTGAAAACTCATTGCCAAAATTTAGCCACAAAAATAAAATGTCTTCGTATAGAAAAAGAACTCAATCAAAACCGACTACAGCGGCTGGTTTGCGAGCCCAAGCATCTGCAAGTGGAAATTCAATCTTTGGAAATCGACCGACAAGTATCTCAGGACTATTTGGTGCAAAGAACAACAGTTACTCTGCTCTAATAAGCTTTAATCCATCAAATTCTTACAGCACTCCATTGTTTCTTAATAAAAGTACTAAGAATAATAATTCTGGTTCATTTCTGAAGAACGCATATTCAAATTCTACCAATAACTTGAATTATTCAAACCCCTACACCACATATGGTGGGATGACGTCCGGCTATGGAGGACTTACAATACCCTCACATTCGACAGTCAATTCGTTAAATCTTGCTGCACCCTTATCAACTTATAACTATTCCCAAGCTCGAACACCAATCCATAGAGCCAGCAGTTTCAATCGAACAAAATCTAAATCGAACTCAAACTCAAACTTTGGGTCAAGAAGTTCTAGCTTACAGAGTTTAGCTGCTTCCGAAGGTTACGTTGTAAGAATTCAATCTTCGATCTCACTTGCTGCATTCTTTATACCAATTTCTTTGTCTGACTATTTACATAATACTTGAAATCTCTGACTCTGAATGTTTTACTTTCATAGAGTGGAAACGAACGCTCTGGTCGTTCTAGTAGGCTTGGGTCTGTGTCATCGGTTTCTTCCGACGTGCAAAATGATCCCGCTGCTAGGACGAAAACTTCAGCTTCAGAGAATGGAGAGCTCGATTATAAGAAATTGTACGAAGAATCACAAGCTGAAAATGAAAGGCTGAAAGAAAAACTCCGCCGCTCTGATGATCAATTAAAAGAAGCAAAAAGTCTATTAGACAAGGCGCAAGCTGCCCAAACTAAAAACTCTCTCTCCGAAGCTGAGAAGCGGGAGAGGAGAGCTATGGAGCGAAAACTCTCTGAGATGGAAGAGGAACTGAAGGTAATGTCAGATTCATATACATTTCATTCAATTTCATCATCTGACGAGATTTTCTCGAGATTCAAGGGAAAAAATTGCTAGAAATTGAGATATCAATATATAGATTAAAGTGCCAGATATTGCTAATTGTACACTGTATACAATGACTTAGGATGCACGTTGGAAGTTTCGAATTTTGTTTTTTGACTGTTGTGGGTGAGTGCAGCAGAAATCCTATTTTTTTATTATTGAATTATAATTTCCAAGATTCAGGCTTCGGCGCATTGCTTCTTTTCCTTTAATTTGCCACCTTTTGGCGCATCTCATTTTCATCATTTAATTTATTATGTAATTATGCTTCATTTGTTTTCATAGTACCTTTTTCGTTCTTGTATCTTTTTTCCGATGGTATTTAGGAGTACTAAGGTTTAATGAACACACTTTCTTTTCATTTATAAAAAAAACAAAAAAACAATAACAACAATATCAATCAAAATATTAAATAAATATGTCTAATATATCTATATTATCATTTGGTTTTGGGGCTTGGACAAACTGAGAGTTTGGGCTAACCATTTCACTGTTTACAGCAATTACAAAAGCTCAAAGCTGAAAATGAGAGATTGAAAGCCGAAAATCGGGCACTTACCCGCGTCGTATCCAAACTCACCAATACTACTAAATAGGTAAAGGATATAATGACAAGCCTCTGCGTTAACAATGTACACAAACATATCATATTTATCATGTTTAATAATTTCATTTTCCATGTGTATCTGGTTCACAAATATCAAAATACAAACGGAAATGCTGTACTTACTTACATTCACTAAGCTTAACGGATAGTTTACGTATGAATTCTGCATTCATTCACATTATTAATTACCAATTACATATCTTTATCTTCGTCTGTCAAGTGACAGAATACTTTAAGCCCAAGACGCTGCAATATGCAATCAAATTCAACTTTCATTGTTTTCTTTACTCTCTCACATCTAGAAATATCTCACAGCCGGAAAATCACTTTCTTTAATTCTAATAAGTGCATTTATAATTCGCTCCGTGCATGATAGTGGAGGGGATAGGCGAATCGACGCCAGCGCGCAGGATGTCAAAGATCGGCATTTTTGGAGTATCTTTTTCACGTCAAAAATTGATATATATGGTATACATGTATATATATTTGTTCATAACTCGTCTACGCAAACGACGTGAGATTCTGCAAGAGCTTTTTCCTTCCTAATAGCTCCTGGCGTAAATTCAATCCAATGGGCTATTCTTTCAAGGCCCGTTCTTATTATAACATTCATTATCAATCAGAAAGATGCTTATTCAGTCGGATAAATTCAAAATAAAAACATGAGCGCTGCACATACAATAATACAGAGCGGCCGAACGCACGCGTGAAAATATTTACCAGCAATGCAACTTTCGGCCACTCGTAGCACTCGGTTCATGCGCCCAGCAGTTCACAGCTTACGTATTACGTGTGAGAGTTCTAAGTGAGACCTGTACTGAAGTTTGTACTCATGCTATCGTGGCATCATCGTTCAAAAATATTCTATTTTTTACCGTATTCTTTTCTCATGCAACACAAGTGAGAAGGTTTTTTGTAGTCGTAGCTATTCGAATTCTGTTACCAAATTGCGTATCTTTCAGGAAATATTCAATCTATAATAAAGAGGATTAAAATCATTATGGCAGCAGGGCGTGTTTAAAAGTATTATTTGTTGGATTCACATTAAAAATCGAGCAATGTTTTGAAAAAAAAAAAGTGAAACTATGTACGTTTGCTTCTGTAGATGTTGCTTATATCTTTTAGTTGTTTGTTCTAGATTTGGCGAAAGCGAGAATTTTGTTTCATAGACTAAGTTTCCACCGTAGCGTCAGAGTCGGGCAAGGGTAGAATTTTAGCCAATGAATGGCGAGATTTGACGAGAAATGATCTTCCTCTTTAATCTTAATTCTCATTGGCTGAAATTCTACCCTGACCTGACTGACCCTACGGTGGAAACTTGGTAATATATTTTTCCACGATGTTATATGACACATCTTGCATTTGTCCTTCAAATTGGCCAAATAACGGCAAATTTTTTGCATGGAGAGAATTGTTTGCTGTGCACGTATCGATATATACTTGTCAACGTTATTTATAATTACTTAATTCTGAATATATTTATTCGCTGTATAATTCTAATAAGTGTGACTGTGTGCATCTGACTGCGTGTGTATGTGTGGTGTTTGAAGGGAATTTGATTTCACTGGTTCACCACTATCTTCCGCATCCATTTAGATTTTCTACCTATCTTAAGATTCGGTTGGTATTATTTAATTTATTCCTTTGGGAAATTGGACGTTTTCTCACAAATTGACCATTTCAATACCAGTTTATGAAAAGGAATAACGAATGTGCAAATCCAAGGTGGAGAACAAATATTGAGAAAAAAAGATCTCAGGCTCCTAGCTCAATTCGTAAAAGAAAAATATCAAAATAATATATTATCTACGCGACTATTACAGTTGATGCCATTATCTGTAACTCAAGCTTCACCGAGCCTCTCATATATTGTCTCCCTTGTTTTTCACCTTTGCCCCTCATTTAGCGTATAGTACCTCTATTGACTATAGTTCCCTGCAAGTTCATTATATATTTCAGATACTTTGCTAGTTTATTCAGACGTTTATATTCGATATAATATTTTAACAGTGGTACTGCAATGTTCATGTTGTGTTTGAGAAGTTCCTTCATATTGCTCCTGTAAGGAACAGCCGATAAAACGTAATATTGATTTTGTGATTATTTTCAGATGATGGAGTATATGAAATGCGAAAATCAAAGGCTAAAAGATGAAAATGGTGCCTTGATTAGGGTGATCAGTAAGCTGTCCAAGTAATTTCACATGAAGAATGAAAAATTAAATAAATAACTGTTTATTATAAGTTGTATTATTATCTGATTATTGCGTATTGATTATTTCAACTATACAGCATTATTATGGTCTATCCTGTATTGTAATATTATATTTGGATTGATGTTTGCGTTAGTTATTTTATTTATTGAAACAGAATCGGTTACTCTCGTGGCTCTGCCTATTTATAAATTGAGGCGATTGACTCTTCTGTTCCTCGAACTGTGAATATTTGCATTGGTGAGCCCCATGGTTTTCATAAATCCGAAACTTCAAGTAAAAGTAACAAAGTACTTGATAAAATCAAAATAAAATAAAATCTATCCCGACTTCCACATAGCATTAGCATGAAAAATTGTGCAGCTACGATCTATGATATTCTCCAAATTGTTCGATTATGGAAATATTTGCCATTCTTTTTCTTTTTCTTGACATCACATTTTTCTAGTGCCCGAATTTTTTCATCCAATCACTTATATCTAGACATGCGTATAAAATACATACTCTTTCTCTACATACCTACTGGTGTTCTTATAATCTGCAAAACATACAGGGCTGGTAGCAGTCAAGCTGCTCTAAAAAGTGATCGAAAGTGACTAAGGAGTGTAACTCACAGTGACGGCTTGGAATCAATTATTGGTCAGTAGTTACTACATTAACAAAGTTATATTCCTACCACCGGATTAAGATTGCAATCACGGTAGAACGAAAATTAATTTTTAATTATTTATTTTATTAATTGAATTATTTTTCAAAATATAATTTTTAATTATACGGTGAACAGACTCTTGCCTCAATTGGAGATCTCACTAAAACAATTATAAAATAATAAGGATCACATATTTACAAAGGAAATTAAACGAAACAAATTGTACTTTTCATTTTATTGTTAGGATACTGGAAAATTTTTTTGTTTTTTACTAACTAATACTCGGGATACCGATCAGATTTTTTTTGAATCACAATTCTGAGGCATGAAAGGCAAGGATGACTAGAAAAGTAACTTGAGTAACCATCTCTTCAAAAAAGTTAGACAAAGTATCTTTGTTAACAAAAAATGACTAATAGTGAGAAAAGGGACGTGCTACCAGCCCCGCATATCGAGCTTCATGGTTTAACTGTTTCAACACTTTTATATTATTTAGTTCCTGCATCAACTACCAAATTCTACTCCGATTTTTATATACATATTTTTAACGATGTTTTAATAATAACAATTTTATAAAAGAGATTGCCCGTTCTAAGCCAATCACAAAGATATCAATATAGATACATAAAAAAAAAGGCGTATCACTCATCACTGAGACAAATTTCTTTTGCCATATATATACTGAGATAATTCCTTGAAACTGAATTCTCAACTGCGCTTGTGTTAAATAATGCACTCCTATTGACTGTTTTGATTTTTACGTGGCCTCACATTCTGATGTTTATCAGTGCCAGCCAACCGACCGACGAAATCCGTGCACATGCATGCTTGACTGTTCAGTTTCAAGGAATCATCTCTGTATATATTATATGTTATATTCGGGATGTGATTTGCATACTGAACATCTTAGTACCGGATTTAGGCAAAAGAGCTTGTTATCTAGCTTGCTAAAATCTATTGCCATAATAGTCTTATGTGGAAATTAGATTATTGATTGTTTTCAAATTAAAGGATTCTTGATTCTTAATTATTTACACAAAGGATTTTAAAAAAAATTGACTTATTACAATTACCCAAATCCTTTTCACCGTCACACGATTTTGATGGTAGCTTTACAGTTGCAAAATTTTAGTTGGAAGCTCTCAACAAGAAGACTTGAAGTTCGGAGTTTTTTATGCACGGAATTACTATTGTCAGATTCATCAAATTTCTGGGAATCTAGTAGAAGTATAAAATTACTATTAACAAGCTTTTGTTCATATATTTCTAGTGACTTGAGATTGTTGTAAACAATTGTAAAAAAATGTAGGTGAGCCTAGTTGTTTATAATGAAGTTTGTTATATAATAACGAAATGTAGTTGTTTAATTAATTGAGAAATAGTAAAGTCCAATTACTCCCATGTACTGTATTATAATGATTACTATATGCTTATTATTGTATGTACCATATTGTTTTAAAGTATTTTAGGACTCAACTGGGTGTATGCTCTATTCTTTGTAGATTGTCAGCAAATAACTGGGGCCTATAACTGTATAGCCTTTACAAACAAACAAACAAAAGTTATCGAAGATATATACATACACATAATACTATAACAATATTATGCGAGGAACATTATAGCTGCGGAGGGGGACTGAACTTTCTAGTCTCCAATTCAATGTACCACAAATATTTATTTCATAATTGATTTTGTACTTGTAATGCGATAATGCGTGTTAAAATTTGAATATGTGTTTTATATTTTGGGTGTTTCTAACGTGACACCATTTAAATATATCATAGAAACGAAATGAACATATACCACGTCGCGCATCATTGTCATTTTGTCACAATATTATCCCATACTCACACCTTAACTCCAACTGATTCAGAACGATTTTATTCTCCAAAGATCATTAAGATGTTTCAACAAAATACAGTGCTATCGTAACATTTTATATGTCTTTTCGTACAAATATGTTTCTTCACATACTGTGCACATATTATGCAGACTAAAATTTCAAATATCCTGAAGACTTGTTTTGTGATTAGATCACTTTCGGCTACCAATGCCCTATCATTTAATTATATTAAAGAGGAGGATATATGGACTGGTATGTACCCGGAAATCCCGGAAGACCAGGAAGAGTCGGCAAATTCTATTGCAAACTCTGGACTTTTGCGATGTTTGAATGAATGCCTACCTATCTTTCATCATCGTTCCAATGAATTGCTTCAAAAAGCAACGAGCATTTATCCGGATTTCATGAAGTTGGTTCATTGCAAACATGTCGCGATCCAAATCGCAAATAAACGATTGAAACCTAAATGTATATACCTATTGTATGAAAAAAAAAAACAAATATCAAACATTTCTAGTTGCACATTCATACGTCAGTATGCACGGTGCTTCGAAAATAATTTCACGTCTGCAGTTCCTGTACTGCAATATTTGGGAAATTTCACATTCCAGGAATCGTACCAACCCTGAAATAGTATGTGACAAACGCCATTGGTTATCAAGACCTTCTAAGTGTCTTCTGGTGACGTGGTCGGATTTGATGATAATTTACTACTTTGACGATGAAACGGAGTGACCAATCGATTTGACATGGTATTTTATATAAATGAAATTTTACAAAGCAACAATTACGAATAAATATGTCAAAACGAAACAATGTCAGTAGGACAATAAGCGTGATTATATTTTTGTTATTCATCCAAAAGTTTTTTCAATATATTTACAACAGTTGCCATATCGGCACGATTTTGGGTATGCCGAGCGACCGCACCAACCAAAAATTTAAAAATTTTTGTCTTCCCACTTTTGTATTTATGTACAGCATCCGATTGTTCCTGTAATACTTCTTTGCATATTCGAATTAATTCCTCTTCATCTGTAATTTGTGCCCAATTCTGTTGTTCAACGATCTAAATATATGTGATAACATTGGAGAAAGAGAAATTAAATTGTGATTCGCAAATAAATTTGATTTATCTGATACCATGGCACACCTCATCAGCCATTGAATATTATTCACACACCTAACAGCTGAATAGTTAAGTTCCAATAGTTATTTCCAAATGATATTTACCTGCTGTGGAGTTATCGAATGATTAGATATGTACTCGTTTAGTACATTTTTTGCTGTGACTAAATTGATTGTCTTGTTTTGCAACATGTCTACTAGTTCACCGAGATCTTGCTCACGGAATTTACTGAAATTGAATAAAAGAACTTAGAAACTACATTTTCACGTGGCAATGACTCTACCGTAACATTTCCATACCATTCATCCAATTGCAGTACCCGTTTATTTACCAGTGTTAGGACGTGGTTGATCAATAAATTAGAGACAATTTTGGGATCTCGTTTATCATTTCCCTTGATGATAGTTCTGAATAACTGTAGCAATCTATCTTCGTTCTGAAAGAGCATTAGCCAAATTCCAATCAATCTGTAAAACAGTAAATTGTTTTTTTACAATAAGACTTATATGCTTACAACAAGCACAATAGCCATTGACGAATCTAGTCCGAAATTAATTTTGAGATTGCTTCGTGTCTCTTCTGGAAGTTCAGGGAGGCTCTCTTTTAGGAGTGGTACATCAACCAATCCATATTCATTTTTCCCTCCTTTAATTACATGCACGTGTAATGGAGGTAGATTTGGTTCTGGCATGTAACGATAATCCTGTAATTTGTGAAATTCTCAACAGTTATGTTTATGAACTGGCTACTTTTATTCAGCACAATTTCATTAGATGGAAGTTTTTAGATACCTGCTTTTCCTCTTTGTCCCGCATTGGAATTGTTTTACGGACTTCCATGTCCCATGACCTAGTTTCATTAACAATAGAACCTCCATTTTCAATTTCTGCAATCTGTCTATCAATCTCATACTTTATGGCAGCTGCTACTGACCGAACACTTCCAATATTTTTAACTTCTGTTCGTGTGCCAAGTTTCTCCCCTAACTTGTTCACAGAGATGTTGGCGTCAACACGGAGAGCACCCTCTGGAACAAAGACCCATCTATACTCAGAACGTTTTGAATCGTTTATTAGCCTCACGACAATTCACACACCCTCCATTTTGCCGGAACAAGTCCCCAATCTCTGTAGGATGAGTATTATTTCTTTAACTAGCGCAGCAGCCTCCTCGCCATCTGATAAATCTGGCTCAAATACTAGTTCCATCAGTGGTACCCCAGCTCGATTCAGATCCACTAAACTTCTGTTATCGTTGCATGCAAAAGAGAAATGTTATATTCTAGAATTTATTATATTCCCTGCAAGAAAATAGATTTGATAAAAGTCTCTTGGAAGTCAGATACAGAAAAATGTGCTTCCACGAGAGAGTAAAATTTGCCTATAGGATGTCCAGAGCAAATAGCTATCTAACATGTAATTTGGAGTAGAATGAATTATTGACAACCTTCTACTTATTGAATCGTGCAAACTTTTCCCACTGTCTTGTTCCAGTTGCAGCTGTTTGATTTTCGAGACTTTAGTATATGGCTGCCGATGAACACCCGGAGCATATACCTGGAAATGAAGCTCCCCGTCAACAGCCAGGGGTTGACGCTGCTGAGTTATTTGATACCCTGCCTGTGAAAGTTATTATTATAATAAAGCTATGCAAACAGAAGCATATGCTGAAAATTAGGCTGCAGTAAATCTAGAGATAACGGTCAGATAATTCTTGATACAGTCAATCGAGCACAGGCGCTGCGTTGAATTCTCAAAGAGGATGAGCAGCGGGGAACCGAAAATGATTTCAGTCGTTTGTGATGTATTGGTTTTAATCGCGAGTCCAAAGAGGTATCCATTACTTCAGATAGAAGGTTTCAGAGAGCTTTCAATCAACTTACTGGTAAATCTGCATAGAAGTAATGCTTTCTATCGAACAACGATACTTCGTTAATTTTGCAGGATAATGCCAGAGCAGTGAGTATGCCTGCTTCTACACATCTTCTATTTAATGCCTGAAAGTGTATATTAAAAGTATTGTGATAGAGACGCAACAAAAAAATTAATAGAAAGATGAATATTTCAGTAATCAGGTATTCACTTACAGGTAATGTGCCTGGTGTAGCACAGTCGAAAAATGATACGTTAGAATTTACCGGACTTCCGTATGCGGTACTCGAACCAGAAAACAACTTTGACTTAGATAGAATTTGAGCATGGATTTCTAGTCCAACGACGCTGTTCCATTTTTCTCTAAAATATGAATTCAGGTAATATTTAGACATGCAGGATAGTGATATGGAAATATTGACCAAAATCTCAAACTATAGTACTGCTACTTTTTTTCACTGGTCGGTTCCTATTACTACACGAATTATGCATCACAGGCACACAATTTCAATTTGAACATTTTCAGTAGGTAATCTGTGCAGTTTGTTACTATCACATCATGTCCACATATGATACCCCAATAACCGATATAAGATTAGAATGTGCTACCCCTTGAATAGCATGTCATAATCGTAAGAGATACTTAAGCTAACATGAGTTAAAAAAGGACAGAAGAGCTCCGATTGCTCAGAGATATATGTACCGAACTCAGCATTAGTAGCAATAGGCATTTTTAGCGAGCGTTTGGTATAGGTACCAAAGTATAGTTTACGTGACATAAACTATTGTTCTAATACACTTTGGTACCAGAGGCTGCTAAAAAATGCCTAATATGAAGTGTGAAAACAATTGCTGTTTATACTTTGCGGCAAAATCTATTTTGAACAATCAGTGTTATTGGATATCACTTGATTACATCCTTCGAGACTCATTTTTGGACACAGTCTGCTGAATGTATCTTTCTTCTATTCCAACAGGATATTACAGATGAGGCTAGAGTTCATAATGTTGACATATCGAAATTACAAAACAGCCAATATCATTTTCCGTGATTTAATAGCAATAAGGTTGTAAGTTATAAGCTAATGCTTCGATACCACAAGAGAAGATTTAAATATATTCAGTGCCATATTTGTTAGAGAAAACAGGGTAGGATGGTCTAACTTTTCAGGTCATTCAGGTCTAACTTGGACAGACCTTTCAATTAGTCTCGAATAGTACATTTACTTAGGCCTATAGCCTTTTGGCAAGTAGCCATCGAATAGAACATGTTGAATTTTGTATGTCTCACTATCGGACGTGAAAGACAGAGATTCCTAATAATTCAAGCTGCTGAACCCAAAATACTGATGAGAAGGTCCTGCTGAGATTTGAAGAAAAATCTCATGCGGTGTGAATTCTTTTGACTCTGATCGGTGATCATGATCACTTCTTCCTCCTTCTGAGGCAACGTGTTGAAAAGTTTCCCCAAGCTAACTTCACTCCCAAAAGATTAACGAGTCTTAGCATACAGAATATAACAATGCAGAATGAGTGAATTCAGCAATAGCATAAAGTATAAATGAACTGTGGCAAAGTTTCTTCTAACGGTTCACAGCTCTGTTGTACACGGTCTCTCATTTCAATCATGTCTAACTGCCTGCGAGAACTGAAGACTCATGGGAAGGAGGAGTTGATGTAGAGTCGCACATATGCGGTCACATATTTGAGCAATGACGCTGGACACCGTAGCAGATGCAGATTTGATGAAAGGCTTTGAAATGAGAGCAGCATTCAGTGTAGGATAAAGATGACCGCGTATATAAGCCGTTACTAATGCACAGACGCTGTATATCAGCGTATATGCTACCCATGATACATTTCAAGAATACGCATCCTGCTTTCAGATATTCAACTCCAAGCGCTTATGGAGTGGAAGAATCTCTGCATTTCATATAGAACTCGAAATGCAATACTCATTCAAAGCTTTATTGCCACTTCATGCAATTCACGCGATTCACAAAGTATTCAGTGATCAACGAGAATTCAGTATAGGCAGAAAATCATTGGTCCTTCATTCACTGCTTTATACTTCATAATAGCGCACTTCACGCTCGCTTGACGGGTTAGGCGCAGTTATCGTTGATGGCGACCGTGAGAATAATGATATTGAAGAAAGTTTGTTGAAATTACTTCGTTTTAGGCCGAGTCTGGGCTGCGGTGCCGAAAGAATGGCTCGACATTGAAATGTGAGTCTTCCTTCCAGGCCATTGTTTTAAGAGGCATGTAATTTTTGAGTTATTCGGGCGATTCATTTTCCACTGCCACAAGCTCTACTTTTTTCCACGATTGTGAATTCTTGTGTAAATTGAAATCGAAACTACAGCCCGTACCCTGATGGACTGCAAAAAATTGTTCGAATCATGGAGAGGTTAGGATTTCAAAATCAGATGTTTGTTCTTCTTAGCTACACTTTCTGCACTTTTACATTTTTCCCTAGGATCTTCACCTCCTATTGGTCGCGTGTAAGAAAGTGTAGTAGCGTTTTCGATTGGAATCTGTGCTGCACTGCTGAGAGCAGTTTCCCTAGTTATCTGGTATTGTCATTGGTCGGTGACTAGGGAAACTGTTCCCAGTGTAGCGTGGATCATCCCAATCGAAAACGCTATAAGAAAAGTGTAAAAAGTGTGGTTAAGAATAACGAACCTATGAGGGACGATCCCCATGTGTCCCGGAATCAGAAAACGCACGATGTAAGAATATAGACCCAGCGTCCCGTGAGTGGGATTGTCGTCGTCTTCTAAAAGACAGAACGATAGGCACGACAGTTCTCTCTCCGTCACTCCGTCGGTCTGGTGGGGGAACTCAGAGGCACGCGCGCGCAGCCCACTGGTAGTTACTAGACACATGCATGTGACAGTAAATATGTAACTCCAAAAAGACGAAAGATTTGTTGTCAAATATCACAAAATGACTGATTTTTTAATAATATTTTTAATAATCATACCCTGTATCATTTGTGATCCTACTTCATAACAGCTGGTCGAATAAAAAAGAATGCAATCATAATAAATGATAGAAAGTACAATTTCGTTTGTTCCTATCGAAGTACATTTTTAAACGTATAGTTATGAGGTATCAATACTTGTCATAGTATTTTGATTTGTAATTTTGATTTGTCATCAATCGATTCCACTGCGAAACATTCATAATTGCATATGTATGTATGTATTGGACAGATGCTCTCAAATATTAATCCGCAGGTTCCCTATTTTATTACATATTCCAGAAATATATTGGTTATCTCATGGATTACAATACATTCAAGGTTAGTTTCAAAGCAACAGGTGTCTATTACATATGGCATATTACACATATTCGATCTTTTATCACTTTCTGAAAAAATACTACTATAATCAGTCGAGGTAGATTGATATAATAGTTGTGAAAGATTCAATCGCCTATGAAACAGTTTTACTGACTCAAAGGAGGGATTCTATTTTCTCGTCGTAATCAAGTATTTTAGTTTTTAATTAAAAAACGTAGATTAGGTCCTCGTGAAGGAATTTCTCAATTTTTTTCACTTTTCCAAAATACCATTGTGCCGGTATATTTGTCCCGTAAAACGTTCTCCAAATATCAATTTTTAATGAAATTTGTCTAACGAGGTTCAAAAAATTTGAGATTTTCAAACTCGATTTTCAGTCAACTACCCCTGATGCCTGATTTTTCGACCAGCGGATATCTGGTGGATAAAATCATCTGCGAGATAACTGGGACTAACAGCCAATTAGAGGTCGGGATTAGAAACTTTTCTGGAGGATAAAATTTAAACAGAAACGACAAAATCAGGCATAAGCAAAGTTTTACTCGTGAAATAAGTAGACTGTCTTATTTATTTTATAAAATGCTTCCCAAATATTGATCTTGAACCGAATCGTTACATTGATTCTAAGGAAAATTCATATTTTCCAAAATTAATCATGAGTCAACTACCCTTGAACAAAGTTTGTCCAAAAAAAAATGAATTATTTTATTTATCATGTAAAACGTTTCTCAGACGTCAATTTTGACCAAAACTGCTGAGGTGATTCTTACAAAATTTCTCATTTCCGTGTTTTCCATTTACAATACTTCCTCTTCGTGTAATAAGGAAGTAAAATATCTGAAGGAAATTACATGCTAATTTTAATAAACGGTGATGTGATCTTCCCAATTACCTCCCAATGTAAAAAACATTCAAATACAAACCAGTCTGATTATTGATATCAATTTCAGGAATGAAATTTACTTCCGGAAGCCAATGTGCTTGGGTGTGAGATATTTTTGTAAGCAAAACTGGGATCAAATGAGACGGTAACAAATTGAAGGATATCCACAGAGAAATGTTTTTTCTTCTATTGAAAACAAAGGCTGTATTTTTCATCGGTTTTTCAATGGGTGGAATTCTTGCATTGCTTTTGATGTTAGCTGAGGACTTTATAAGCGACGAATCAGTCTGTAATGCTCACAGAATCGAATTGTTAAGAAACATAGAAGACAATGGAAAATATGAAAAATATATACCTTCAGAAAAAAGGGTAGATGAGAATTTATACAGAGAAAAGCATGGTTTGTCTTATCAGAAATGGCTATTGCGTCAGAATATTAAAACTTCTAAAGTCAACATGGATGAATTCATTTATGGCAAGGAATTTGGTCCCGAATCAGAAATAAAAATCAAGAACCAAATCTTGGAAGCGGATTGGTTGAAATCCAAAATTCATTTAACTTGTGTTGTATTCATTGAAAAGATGAAACTTGCAGAATCGATACGAGATACCTGGGCGTCGCATTGTAATAGGATATATTATTTTGCAGCTGAAAAAGTGGATGGGAATATTCCTGTTATTAATTTTCATATAAAATTAACATCCTCTTGGCAATTTCTTTGCGAATCCATAAACTATATCGTAAAAGATAATTCAAATGATACGCATACTTCTAGCAAAGATTTTGGACAGAGATTAGAATGGCTGATCTTCGTGAAAGATGACATGATGGTCATACCAGAGAATCTAAGGCACCTCATAGCTCCCTTGAACTTCGAAAAAGACTACTATTTAGGTCATCCCGTTGTTCTATGGGGTCAAGCATACAACGTGGCTGAAGCTGGCTACGTCCTTAGTAAAGGAGCTTTCTTAAAAATTGCTAATAACTTTAATACCAGAGAAAAATGCGCTGCTGGTGGTAAATACTGGAAAAAAGAAGATTATTATCTTGGTCAGTATAATCATTAATGCTCAGGAATGTGTAATTTATAAATAAAAACGCGAAAGTGAAAAACTTGAAGAGAATCCAAAGCCCTGAGAAACTTGAAATTCATTTCCTAAAAATACTATCTGACATACGATTTCTAATTAGAATTCATTTATTCGTAGGTAAACACCTGGCATCGATAGGGATTCAACCTTCGGATACGAGAGACAAAGATTTGAGTGGGATTTTCCATGGTTATTCTTTGCAAATTCTTTTATGGGGTGTCGCTAGATCCGGTAGATATTGGACGCACGCGCTTTACCCAGTAGGATCTAATTGCTGCTCTTCTAAATCAGTGACTTTCAGCGCCGGAGAACCAGACAAAATGCATAATTTATACTACATGCTCTATCGGCTAAACATTTACCAGGATAATGGAGTCTTTGGAAATCGGCCTGCAGCTACAGAGCTGCCTGATCAAGAGGTGGAATTTAAGTTGTTATTGAAAAGTATTTTATTCCCGACTCAACTATAATAAGCACTTTATTGACCTGAAGGTGGGACGAAAGTGGCATGTGATTCCTTGATATACTTTTGTTCCCGCTAATTCACTTTTTTCCTGCGAAATGAGGGAAAAAGTACTTTTTCCACGCAAATGAGGAAGAATAGTAGCACTTTTTTCCCACAGATACAGTTTTTGGTTTTTCTGATTTTCATTTTTTTTTTTTTTCAACTATATCTTTGTATATTACTATACATCCGCAATAAATTCTAGTTGTTGGACTGATAATCACACTTGAACATGAAGTGCTCATCATAGTTGAGTCGGGAATAAAGTGCTATATGCAACACAGGAATGAAGCCGATTATTCCTTTGGGTGATTACTGCCCTCACGAATGTTCCCTCAGGTGAATGCCCACCCTCGGAAATTTCGCTCGGGCAGTAATCACACCCTCAGGAATAATCTCCGACTTTATTCCCTTGTTGCATAATATTCTGTACTATTCTTTTCTTAATTTGATCATATTTTTCATATAATTTTGGCATAATTTCAGATGTGGAAGACCATACTTAAGGAGGAATTCAATATTACAATATTGAATGAAATATCGAGCCAACGCTACTATGAAATCTGGCGAGAGAGATACTCAGAGCCAGAACAATTCATAATGAAAAATTACAAGAATATGCCGGATGTTTTGAATTCATTACTCACAGCCTATGAAGCTCAACGAAAATTGGATAAAACAATTAATGCATGATTAATATGATTGCAAAGTGCTGATTTTCAAGATCTTATTACGAACGTACAAGGAAAAGATATTTTTGTACAAATTTAGAGAAATTAGAAAAAAATACTTGAGGAAATTTGTTGATGCTAATTAATAAGACAATTATTTGATAATATGTTTCGTCTGTCCTTGATACTTGGATGTTGAATCTTGATTATTATTATTTAGTTAAGTATACTAATTATTTTTTTTCATGTACCTGCAGTAGCAACTTAATGATGGGCCGTGTTGACTGTATGTAAAATAATAATTAATAACTCAAACCTAGGTTATGGAGAATAATAATTCTCGTTTGTTATGGGTATATTTTTATGAATGGATCAAATTTGTTATCTGTATGAAACTCTTACGTGATAGTCGGTACTCAGCTAATAGCTGATACTTAGAAAAGAACAGGCTTTATCTGAGCATAAAATGCAACTGAATAGTTTGCTTGGCGCGATACTTTTATCATTCTATACTGTAAAACGCATAGTTGGGCCAGGTCAAGCCCGAAACTAAGATTTTCTTAATGGTTGTGATATTGCTACTATAATTATAATGTTTGTAAATATGTACTATTTATAATTATCTGTATCGCGCCAAGGTCTAGAGGAAGAGGAGGACTTCTTCAATGACCAAGACCTAATTGATAAATAAAAATATTGTTATTAATGGGCGCTTTTTTTTCCTTTTATAATTACGTTATATTTCAGTGATAATATAACGCCGGCTATTACGCAAGAATCAGATATTAATTAATGCTGTACTTTCTGCCCAAGGTTGCAATATATTTATCAACGCAAATTGTTTTATCATCTTGGCAGAAAACCCCAAATGTTTGATAACTACTTCCCCTTGAGGTTGTAAACGCCAAATTATCTCACTAATTAAATTTTTTATACTACACGCAAACATTCTCTTATCGGTGAATGACCGCTATTCTTTTCCGCCAGGAAATTGTTCATTATTATGTATTTATGTGCATCACAGGCGCAGAAGATTTTTACATAAATGTTTATGTTTATAATGCTAATCGTAATCGAATTATTCAATAATTATAAATATATACAAATCAGCTGCAGATTATTTTGTGTGGAAACTGTGAGCGATTTACGTATCGAATGAATTCTCGAATTTTTTAGAGATAATATAAATTTACCAAATCAATTGAATGATGATATGTAATGGATGCAGAACACGGAAATATAAATATCGTGGAAGTCCTCGCAATCTTTATCGGTCAAATTTCATCGGTGTGAATTGCAATTCGCAGTAGTTGACCTATTTTTGTAATCTATTGAAACACCACTCCGTCAGCCACTCTTAGCATATATCAAATCTCTCACTATTATCAGCTCACCGTTTCCTCTCAGAGAAAGGTATAAAAAACCCCCTTTGTCTGATAAAATCCCACATTTCGTTCAAGTTTGCAAGAATGTAGGTGTGCTCCGAGAAAAGAGATCTTTACACATTTTGATAGTGCTAATCAAATTAGTTATACTAAACTCATATAGAGTGTGTTCCTGTTTTATTTGTTTTATTTTCATTCTTTCGTTTTGATTAGAATTTATCGGTCTTAAGAAATATTCATAGACTTTTTAGTCTAAATCACAATGTTTTCGTCAAGATTATTTCTTGCCGCTATTACATTGTCTATAATCATCGTAGCTCTCGCTGACCAGGAATCAGAGTCTACCGATGCAGAATCTTTCGAGGAAGAAGAAGAAGAGTGAGTATTTCATCTCTATTCCACACCCATCTTCAATTTCTCATATCTGTATCTTGTCTATTTTTTTTTGGTTTTTTTCTTTGGTACGTGAATATCAAATACTTCTGTACATGAACATAATAATCAATTTTATTTCTTTCTCTCTCAATCTATTGTTGAATAGATTATCAGACGCACCTTATGTACCATCCTTCTTGAGAAGAAGGTTCAATACGGCATCATCAGAGGCTTCGTATAGTTCCCGGGGAGTCAAAGGTGGAACCAAAACAGTAAAGTAAGTAAGGTGTTTGATTTATTTTCGATTTTATATATTACTTTGGCAGATTTAACTCCAACCGTTATCAATGATCAATATTAATGCCCAAATAAAAATTTCTCCTCAGAGGAGGTCGTGTCTTCAAAACCAAAACGAAAGGAGGTACCAAAGGAGGACATGTCAAGGGCAGGCCATATATTACCGGAATAAAAAGAGGCGGCAGTGAGAATGGGAGATTGACAAATACAGGCAGATCTGCAGGTGATTGCAGTGATCAACCGTCTAATGCTACAAATGGAAGGATAGAATGCTCTGCATTCAGGTAAGTTCGTTTTATTATCTGTTAGAGACAGAATCGATCTCAGCCTTGTTTAATTTTCAATTGGACATTTTCTATATCTCAGCGGATGTCGTGCTACCTGTGATCGTCGCCATAAATTTCCAAATGGCAAAACTCTACTTATGATCACTTGTACTGACGGTGTGTGGAAGTATGGAGACATCGAATGGGATTCGATCTCTACATGCTTACGTAAGTATAGAAAGTGATGCTACACAACATTTTTATGACAATGATGAGCAATCAACATCATACATAAATAATGATATCACTAATTTTATGATATTCTTCATGCCAGACCGATGTCCGAATGGAGTACTGCATGCTTTCAACTAAACAATTGATAAATTTTCAGCCGTGTGCTCACCTGAGTGCCAGAATAACGGTATTTGTACAGCACCGAATCAGTGCGACTGCCCAGAAAATTATTCCGGGCCGCAATGCCAGTTCAAAGACGAACCATGCTTGAATTTACCTTCACCGCCTATAAATGGAAGAGCAAGATACAATTCAAAGGGGTATTTATTTAAGATAATTAAAACAATTTCAAATTGGACAGGCACCTCTGTGCGATGCTTTTAAATCGTTGAAAACTTGAATATTTTACATTATTTTCTAGACAATTAGCAGACACATATCATCCCGTTTTTATTGAATATTTTTTTCTAAATAGTCACAAGAGTCCAAATCTTAGTAATTGAGATGCAGTTTAGTCTAGTTTAGTCAAAATCAATGCAATTTCTTCAGAAACCGTTGTATCTCTCCAGCACATTGAGACTTAATTTGCGCTCCGATTTCATGTGATAATAGGTATTTCAACACTCTTTCGAAATTTACAGACAGCACAAAGAGATTGTAAACAAAACTACAAACTTATTTTTCTCAACTGACCATTCTTTTTTTCCAATTCTAAAAATTGTACACAACATTGGGGTTGATATAAATAGTTCAATTGTTACGGCTCAGCTTCAGACCCAAGAAAATACCTGTCTGTCGATCAGAATGGGGTAAAATCCGTTTCTTTCGAAATTACGTTGATATTCTGACAACCCTACAAATCAATCGTCAAAATTCCGGCTCCGGTAACTCTTCAAAACCAAAAATTCATTCATGGTGCTCTGACACGCATAGGCTTCTCTCGTCTACAGTACAACATATCCACGTTTCTAACAATCTCGTGATATCCAGTAATTCAGCTCTGCCTGTTAGATTTAAAACGGATTGAGTCAGATAACAATTTTCAAGGTCCGATTCAAGGTTTTATTCATTTATAGTCGTGCTTTGTTAACGGATGTTGCAATCAAATCCACATCTTGCATAATTTTCGATATAGCAAGGCCATAACTCAAGCTGTACTTACACCGCAGATGAGACCACATCCTTTAATAACGGACTTCCGTTACATACCACACTATATTTAAACCACAGGAAACATCCTGCCGTTGCTAATTATAATGTTATCAAAATAATATAACAATAAAATAATTACAAACAAACTATGTCGCGCAACTGCATTGTAATTATTCATTTATCTTATTTGAATTGTTATCATCGATTTTCAGAATCTCCACAGTTAGTTGTCGTGCTAATCATACATTCCCAGATGGTAGCAGTGTCGCAAATCTTATTTGCAAAAATGGAAATTGGGTTCCAACAAAGCCTGGTTGGGTATCAGTACCAGATTGTAAAGGTGATTATTTTCAGGAATAGAATAATAGAAAGTCTCTCAATCACGCAGGCAAAATACGATTTTGTCATTATCGTTATTATTGAACTGTTTAATATTATTTCCAGCTGTGTGTACACCACCTTGCGAGAACGGAGGTAATTGTCTCTCCCTGAATTCATGTCAATGTCCAGAAGATTTCCGTGGCCCGCAGTGCCAATATTGTAAGTTAAAACTTTTCACACATCTCTAATCTCCTTTCTGGAGCATTTTATTGACTCCGAAAACTTTTGGATCATCAAAAATTCCTCTTATGTTAATTCTAATCCGTGAAATTGAGTTTGTCGCTTCATTCCCAGCTGTGGATGCATGCGATGCTGATGAAATCGGCTTCAATGGTGGCTATAACTGTACCGGTGATGGAGATCAGCTTACTTGTGTACTGGAATGTGCGGAAGGGATAGAATTTGAGTTTCCTCCAGCATCTTCATACACTTGTTTATACAGTGAGGGTTCTTTCCAACCCCAGCCAATTCCACAATGTGTAATTGGAGAAAATATGGAGATTATACCGATCGGTGGTTCTGAAAGTTCATGGTTTGAAGTATCTAATCATTCCTGGTCAACACAGGATCTCTTTGGGACAATTTTTGGTAGTGAGAATAAAGAAGCTTCTGAAATTGGTATCGGAAGTCATTACAACAAGGGACACGCCATCAAATCACATCGAGTAAATATCAAACATCCGTAATAATATTTAATTCCTTATGAATTCCTAATTTCATCATTATCCTTCTTCACAGAGAGGAGGAATAAAAGGATACGAGATAGAAGGAGCCTCAGGTCTCGGTCAAAGTGCAAATGGTGTATTCGGTTCATCCAAAGACAAGATAATGATTGTAGAACATAGGCGACCAGAGCCATCAGTGTGCTTTACATGGGGAGGAATACACTACAAAACATTCGACGGCAAAATATTTAGCTTTGAAAGCGAATGCGCTCATACTTTAGTTCACGATGCACAAGACGGTTTATTCACCATCGCAACAATAAATAGTCCTGGATGTAAGACTGGTAATGCATGCTTCAGGATTGTCAAGATCTTTATCCATGGAAAGGAGTACACTCTTACGCTGAACGAAGATGGAGTACCAGTAGCTAGGACCCCGAAAAAGGTTGATCTATTTGCTTTAGATCTTTTTTGATATTTCTTCACAAATTACTTCAAGGTCTTCAAAATACATAAAGTTTTACCTCTTTTTTTTTATAGGCGTTGCCCATTCCAGCTCAGCAGCCTGGTTTACGAGTAGAAATGTCTGCGCACTTTATGATTGTTACATTGGACTCTATCGGTGCAAGTTTGAAATGGGACGGAGGTTTATTGGTCCAAATTCAAGCATCCGAAAGCCTCTGGAATAAAACTACAGGATTATGCGGTAACATGGATGGCGATAACAATGACGATCTTAAAGCCAAAGACGGTAGTCACCCTAAAAGTATTGCTACTTTAGCGAGCAGTTGGCGAATGCAGAACATCGGTGGTATGTTTGTCATTCGCATAAAGATTTTAAAAAGGAGAAATTTGTTGTTCTCAATTCATTACTCGATAATGAACTATACATTCATCTCTTTTTCTGTCTCTTCTAGAAACTTGTGACGAATATCCTAACATTCAACACTCCTGTACAAACAGAAATGAGTTATCCGACAAGGCTTCTGAATTTTGTACAACGCTGTTAGCCGATCGTAGGTTCCAGGGATGCTCTGGCATCATGGATTTAGGAATGTTACAAAGTACTTGCAGATGGGACTACTGCTCTTGTAAACATGAAGACAAGAGGCGATGCGCCTGCGATACTATGAACGTTTATGTTCGCCAGTGTGCTTACAAAGGACTTATTACAACAATGGGATGGAGAGACAACGACACTTGCCGTAAGTCGATTGATCTCCAATTTTCCATCCTAAGAACCTTTTTTTGATATTAAATTCCTCCCAAATAGCTATGGAATGTACTGGTGGTCGAATTTACAAGTCCTGTGGACCAAAAATACAAGCGTCTTGCGGTGCAGATATTGAAATAAATAGTGGAGGGGATCAAAGTTGTGAAGAGGGTTGTTTCTGCCCAGAAAGCTCCGTCCTACACGACGGGCGTTGTATTTCTCCTGAAGAATGCCCCTGTAAATTACGTGGCAAAATCTTCCGCGCTGGTGCAAGTACCTCAAAGGATTGCAACACCTGCACTTGTTTAGTTGGAAAGTGGGTTTGTACGGAAGCAAAATGTAGCGCGAGATGCGCAGCAATTGGAGATCCTCATTACGTTACATTTGATGGAAAAAAATACGATTTTATGGGAAAATGTACCTACTATTTAGTGAAGGGGGCCGATTACAGCATCGAAGGAGAAAATGTTGCTTGTCCTGGTGCCATATCTGAGGTAAATGAAGTTTCGATAATCTTTCCATTCTGGCATAACATTATCACCGATCAATTGATTCTATTTAAATCAAACAGAATATGGCTTTCACACCAACAATTTTATCTGAAGCTCCGTCATGCACCAAAACTGTAACAATTCGAGTAAACGATGTAACGATACAACTGAAACGCAATCGTCAACTGTTAATTAACGGCGAAGAAGTTACGCAATTACCAATCAGATCTGGAGGTGTAGAAGTTCAAGTAGCAAGCAGCATATTCCTTGTTGCTAAATTACCCAATGGAATACATGTGTGGTGGGACGGAATATCTCGTGTATACGTTGACGCGCCGGCAGAACTCCATGGTACGCAAGGCTGGTTGAATCCATACATTTTTGCTGATTTACAAATAAGCTATGTACACTTTTATATTCTTTTCGATAATTTAAGGCAAGACGAAAGGACTATGCGGGACTTTTACCATGAACCAAAAAGACGACTTTGTAACGCCAGATGGTGACGTAGAACAAGCTGTTATTCCTTTTGCTAACAAATGGCAAACCGATGAAACTTGTCCTCACGTTCTCAAGAAAGAACCAACTCATCCTTGTGATTTGAATCCACAAAAAAGAGCTAAGGCCGACGAATATTGCTCTAAATTACACTCGACTTTGTTTTCTGGTAAGTATCTCTGCAGTTTTGATGCGGCTTTTGAGCTTCTGATTTTTGATGTAATTTATGCAATATCTGATTTATTCTTCTCATCTAGATTGTCATTGGCACGTCGATGTAGAACCATTCTACAAAGAGTGTTTATACGACATGTGTGCGTGTGAGACAGACGTTAAAATTTGTGTTTGTCCAATATTAGCCGCCTATAGTAAAGAATGTTCGCACCAAGGTCTGAGATTATCCTGGCGGCAGGAAATTGATCAGTGCAAAGTTCACTGTCCGAGTGGGCAGGTTTATCAAGTTTGCGGCAACAGCTGTACGAGGTAAGAGTACAGGAACTCCGATCTGTGGATAAACATTCAATAATAACTTTATCGAACGTGTTTCAGGTCTTGTAATGATATATCATTTAATCCGAAATGTAAGAGAGATTGCGTTGAAGGGTGCAACTGCCCCGAAGGACAAACACTCAATGACAGGAATGAGTGTGTTATCATTGGACAGTGTCCTTGTCAACATGCTGGATTAGAATTCATGGCTGGTTATCGTGAAGTTAGACCGGGAACTAAAAGCCAAGAATTGTGCACTTGTGCAGGTCACTAACATTTTTAATGAACTTTATTTCGTCAGGATTGTATAATATATCAAATCATGAAAATTCCAACGCGATATCAAACTCGTCAATAGTTTCACCATAGGGATACATCAAAACTTTATAATTGTAGGTGGTATTTGGAACTGTGTTCCAGCAACGCCCGATGAAATACGTGATTACCCTTCAGCTGCTGATTTTAAATCAGTTTGTAGTGCAGCCGGGAATCAAGAACTTTCAACGTGTTTACCGGTCGAAGCAAGAACTTGTAGGAATAAGTTAACTGTAGTTACCCAGAGCCCTGCTATTTGCAAACCAGGTTGTGTTTGTAAAAAGAATTACGTATTGGATGTTGAGAGCGGTATATGCGTCAAGGAAACAGAATGTCCTTGTTATCATGGCGGGAATAGTTACGAGGAAGGATCTTCAATGCAGGAAGAATGTAATACGTGCAAGTGTAACAATGGACAATGGAAGTGCACTGATAGAATATGCGATGGTAATATTTAATAATTTAAGACACGTTGAAAATCAGTTATTTTTACTCAAGATTTTTAATATTTATTGATTTTTTTCACAGGCATTTGTTCTGCGTGGGGTGATTCACATTATACAACATTCGACGGCAAATCATATGAGTTCCAAGGCGTTTGCGATTACGTTTTAGCTAAAGGTAGTCTGAGCATGGAAGAAACTTTTGATATTTCAACGCAAAATGTACTTTGTGGATCAACCGGCGTTACCTGTTCGAAGGCAATAACTTTGGTAGTAGGTACTGGAGAAAACCAAGAAAGTATCACGCTAACAAGAGGGAAAGAACTACCAGAAGGTAGTTTTAGGAGAATCGCTATTCGGAAAGCTGGGCTTTTTGTATTCCTCGATGTGCCAGATTTGGGATTGGTAGTGCAGTGGGACGAAGGTGAAAACGAGATTGAAACTATCATAAATCGTCTATAATGATCTTTACTAATTCACTAATTCATCAACTTTCTAATTCCACAGGAACTAGAGTTTACGTCAGACTGAATCCCAAATGGCTAGGTCGTACGAAAGGTCTTTGCGGCGACTACAATGACAATGCAAAAGACGATTTCAAAACACCATCTGGTGGAATATCCGAGGTGTCTGCAACTCTCTTTGGAGATTCTTGGAAGAGGCAGAGTTATTGTTCTGAATCTAAAGAAGTTATTGATACATGTGCGAATAATCCAGCACGTAGAATTTGGGCCGTTAAAAAATGCGGTGTTTTGAAAACTCCGTTATTCCAAGATTGCCATTCGGAAGTAGAGGTCGAACCGTACTTGGAAAGATGCATTTTCGATACTTGTGGCTGCGACGAAGGTAAAAAAACGAAAAGACGAAACGCTTTGGTGAGCCCTTGTATCTGAATACTAAAACTGTGAACTGACTTTCCTAGGTGGTGATTGTGAATGCTTATGTACAGCATTAGCTGCTTATGCTCAAGAATGCAACGTTCGTGGTGTGCCAGTCAAATGGCGATCTCAAAAACTCTGCCCAATTCAATGTGACGAATCTTGCAGTACTTATTCTCCATGCATTTCAACTTGTCCTCGTGAAACTTGTGATAATACAGTCGTTCTGAGTGATAGTTCTCACTTGTGCGGACTAGATACTTGTGTTGAAGGATGTCTGCCTAAGCCATGTCCCGATGGAGAAGTATATCAAAATGCTAACCATAGTGAATGCGTTCCAAAGGCAACATGCAAACCTGTGTGTCTGACTATTGACGAGGTACCAAATTCCCCACAATTGACAATAAAAAACAGCAAATCATTTCATTATCACAAAATTGATTAACTTTTCATTCAATCTACCAGGTAATTTACTACGAGGGTGATCCAATGGAGAGTGATGCTTGTCACAGCTGTTTCTGTAGTCGTGGGAAGAAAATTTGCCACGGAGAACCCTGCACTACTACTTCAGCACCTATAACAACTGTCCCCATGGAAGAGCAGCACCAATGTATCGACGGATGGACTGCCTGGATTAATAGAGACTTACCTGTTAAAGGAAAGAAGATATCTGACGTTGAGCTACTGCCCTCAACTTTAGATCTGGTCTGTTAATAATTGCTTCAGTGAAATTTAGTCTGGCAGACTCGTGATAGGAAATTTTGACATCGTTCGACTAATGTTCCTACAATGTTCCATTCTCTCACAGCTTGGTATAAACGGATCAGCAGTTTGCACGAAAGATTTGATGACGGAGATCAAATGTAGATCGGTGAAAGATCATCTCACCCCAAAAGAAACTGGACTGAATGTAGAATGTAGTTTGGAGCGTGGTCTTTACTGTGAGGCACAACAGAATGAAAAACCGTGCCTAGATTTCGAAATCAGTATATTTTGTCAGTGTACTGAAGCAACCACGGTTCCTGAAACTACAACTCGTAAGTTCCAAACACTTGATATATTTCAACGAGCACCTTATATCTATTGTTTCTATACTAAAAATCACTTTTCATTCGTCACAGTCCCGACAACGACAACGACCATCAAATACGTGCCCTGCGATGTCACGCATCCTAATCAAGCGCACCCAAGAGATTGCCATGCATTTTATCACTGTATACCTGGACTGGACGGTCCTGAATTAGTAGAAAAGACCTGTGGTCCGGATATGCTCTACAATCCGCATCTTCAGATTTGTGACTGGCCGGCAGCCGTGCTTTCATTAAGACCAGAATGTTATGTGGAAACTACAACAACTCCGGTGCCTACAACGACATGTGAGTACATTTCTTTCGGTCCTGATCAGTTAGAAGTTTCCAATTGGTCCTAATCATTCGTTGCATTCTTTAGCCCGCTGCAAAGATGGAGAGGTATGGAGCGAATGTGCAGTACGATGCAGCAGACTTTGTAAATACTATGAGTATCTACTCGTGCAAAGCGGCATATGCGATAAAAGCAAGGATTGTGTTCCAGGTAGATAGATATAGGAGCTTTAGCTTTCTGAGATACGGATGCATGTCTTCCTCAATCTTCTTGCGTTTGTTAACATACCAAATCCGATACTTTCAGGATGTATGCCAGCCAATAGAGTCGAATGTCCGGCTCATAAACTTTGGAGGGATTCTCATACCTGCGTCGACGTTGCTGATTGCACATGTAAAACTCACGACGGAAAATCAATAAAGCCAGGAGTTCCGGTGAAGGAATCTGAATGCGAATTATGCCAGTGCTTAAGGAACACTTACACCTGCGATAAGTCAATATGTGATACAACAACGGCTAAAATCTATACCACCATTCCTCCAGTACCACTAGTGCTTTGCAATGAATCTGATTACTCCTATTTAATTAACGGAGCCTTGCCAGTATCCGACAAGGCATTCAATGCTAGTAGCTATTCCAATAGCTTATATCAACCATCTGGTGCAAGGCTGAATAATAGGCCTACAGAGAGCTATGGAGGTAATTGAAGTTAAAACTTTTCGCTATTTTGGCATCGTTGAATAGAATTGATAATGATACGTTTATCCAGGTTTAGAAATACATTATCTCCTACTCTGAGTGATTCAATCTTTGTCTTGCGCCTAAATTATGAATAAAATACAACAAATAAAATAGAATACAGTGAATCTGAAATACAGATAGAGATATGATGAATATATAACTATTATATAAAATAAATGAGGTACAAGATTCAATTCTGCAACCGTTATCTACATGGATATAATATTTCTTGTCACCAGGATTCTGGATGCCGGCGGAGATGGATCAAAAACAATGGATCTCTGTAGACTTAGGTTTCCCAAATGTAGTTTACGGCATCATTTTGCAAGGGAGTCCAGTGTCAAACGAATACGTTAAAACATACAATGTGTACTATTCTCCCGATGAGAGCGATGCATCGTTTATGCCAGTTACCGCACCGGGCTCTGACTTACCGAAGATATTCCATGGTCCTCAAGATAATGATTCTATTGAGAAAGTTATGTTCGACGAGCCGCTAGTAGCTCAAAAAATTAAAATCGTTCCAACTACATGGCATGAAGGAATTGCAATCAGGTTCGAAGTCATCGGATGCGGAAATATCAGCAGCAGCGAACGAGGATACTTTGAAGAGCATAGACCACGCAGTCATTTTGATGAACCTATAGCGATCAGGTAATTGAAATTCACTTTTCGATCTCTACAATTTCAATAGACCAGTCTAACTTGAATCTATGGTAATACGGAACTATAGGAAGATTCTAAATGCGCGATTTAAGTTATTTAATATTTTTCTTTTTAGTCTCGAAACAACAACGCCGATTCCTATAACAGAATATACTCTGATTGTAACTACCCCAGCACCAATGCTCGACGAATGTATCGAAGACGATTATGAAGAATTAATTTTGAATTCAGAACCAGGCACCATAATCCTCAATGCGAGCAGTGAATTGGGTCCCACCTTCAGAGCGGAAAATGCTATACTTTATAACGAGGTGTCAGAAAATTCCGGTGGTAGTTGGGTGCCTGCGCATACAGACGAGGAACAATGGTATTTCCATAAATTCTAAAGTTTCAAAATCCTTCACTTAAACACTTAGCATTTTTTGTTTCTTATACGTAGTTTGTTATTTTTCAACTTCATTTTTTAGGCTGGATATAAAACTTCCGGAACCAGAACCAATTTACGGCGTAATTATACAGGGAAGTCCATTGGATGACAAATACATAACGAGTTATAAAATTTTATATTCCGAGGATGGAGTTAAGTTTTCTTTCATGTTGGACAAAGATGGTGAACCACTACTATACAGCGGATCTGTTGATCAAAGTGAACCAGTAGCACAAATATTCGATTACCCAGTAGAGGCTAGGGTGATCAGAATTAATCCGCAAACTTGGCATAATGGTATAGCAATTAGGGCAGAGGTAATCGGATGCTCCCCAAAAAGTGAATCTGATGAAGATGTTCTTGACTATGGTGAACAGGAAGGGGCATTGTCACAGAACGTAAAACAATCGCAAAAGTATGCCGTTAGTGGAGGAAAGCAACCGATCAAGAAAAAGAAGATTGCTAAATATATAACAAAGAAAATTAAACCCAGTGAGCATTCATTTAAACTCAAACTATGTAACATACAAAATTTGTATACAGAATTAAAATAATTTTTTATTTCTTCAGTTTGTGACGATCCATTGGGCTTGGATAATAGCATGATGTCCGATCAGCAAATCAGTGCTTCCTCTACGCACAAAAAATTATGGCCGAATCTTAAATTGTCTAGCGATGCCATATGGCGTCCGAAATTAGATAATCCTGATCAATACGTTGAATTTGACTTTTATGAACCACGAAATTTAACTGGAGTAGAAACTAAAGGGTATAAAAATATTTGGACTACTGCTTATAAAGTATTATACAGCCATGATGGTCGCCAGTGGAATCCTGTAACCGATGACAATGGCAAAGATAGAAAGTTCGTAGCTAATTTCGACGATAAAAGGACAAAAATAAATTATTTCAATCGACCAATACAGGCCAGGTATTTGAGAATTCAACCAATAAGTTGGCATAATCATGTTGGACTTAAGGCTGAGATACATGGATGCTTTTTACCTTATCGTGAGTAAAATCAGGACATAAATAATTATTAAAATAGTTCTCATTCACATAAAATCTATCTTCGGATCGTTTTCAGCTCTGGAGCCGTTTGAAAGTGAGGCAGCTAGTCTTGGCGAGCTGCTCCCTACCATGCAATTCAAATGCAATGTTTGTGAAGGAATCCCTGAATCATTAGCAGCAAAGTGTCAGTGTGTCGAGTCCGGCTGGTGGAATGGAGAATCCTGTGTTTCGAAACAAGAATGCCCATGTGTGATTGGACTCATGCAGTAAGAGACTTCATCTATTAGATTTGAAAATTCCAAATTATGCATATTCTAATAGCTCTTTGTTTATTGCAACTCCGACGATCTATTTTCAAGGTTTCAAATGCTTGAGCAAACACGAAATCTCGATCGTTCAATAAAGTGTGGATAAAATTATGATTCTAGATATGCGGTGGGATCGGTTTATAGGGCGGAAGATTGCCAGGAGTGTACTTGCACACTGGGCGGAGAGTCATCTTGTCTTGAAAAAAAATGTGAACCTTGCAAAGAACCTGGCTTACAATCCGTACGAACAGAATTATGTGCCTGTGTTTGCAAACCTTGTCCAGATGAGACCAGGCTTTGTCCAACGAGTAATATTTGTATTAATGAAACATCTTGGTGTGACGGCGTCGAAGATTGTCCCGATGATGAAAAGGAATGTACAACCACCCCACTTCCTACTACTACTACTACTACTCCTACTACTACTACTACTACTACAGAGAAAATAACAACTCCCAGCATTGTCGAAGGTGATGATCAAACTACGCTAATTGAAGTTTTGCTATTCAGAAAGTTGTAAGTATGACTTATTTTTCTGAGATCTGTTCACAATTTCGGAAATTTTTATAGCTACTGCAGTGCCTTGTCTAGAACCAAGTTGTCCTCCGGGCTATAAGGTCGTTTTGAAAACTAGAAGATATTCTGAAGCTGAAGATATGGTACATTCAGCGCCGTTTCACAGTACCAAAGGAGGAGTCAAAGGAGGTGTTAAAAGTGGCATTAAAGGAGGCATCAAAGGTGTCAAGGGTAGTAGGCCCTCAAATAACACAGAACTTAGGTATGGTAGCTAAAAATACATTGCTTCGGAGATTAATTTGAAGAGAGGAGAGACTGATGAAAAAAACTTCTGTCATTTGGATATTTGAATTGGTGACTTTTTTCTTCAGTTCACCGGACGTATTACCTCAAGGACAAATTGAGTGTCCCCAATTCTCATGTATATCGAAAAAGCGTCCACCTCCGATATTAGGGTTGGAAGGACCGGCAGCGGTCAGATGTCCCAAAGTTCAATGTCCGCCAAAGTATGAGCTCATTTTCGAAAAGATGAGTCTCTATCATCCGGATATGTGCCCTCGATATCTTTGTAAACCTCCGCCGCCAATCGAAGTTGTTTGTAATATTACTGGGAGAACTTTCGATACCTTTGACAACTTGGAATATAAATATGATATCTGTAATCACATTCTAGCTAGAGATATGCATGAGAATGATTGGTACATTACACGTGAGTATCTTACTTTCAGAATTTTTTGTACCTTTATATTCATTTTCAGTATGTATACCCCATCTTAATTATATTCTTCTTCTTTTTTCTCAATATTTTTCAGTTGAAAAACAATGTGACAAACTTGGTATCGTTTGTGAAAAAGTTCTTGCTATCACATTCGATAATCATGTTGTATTTCTGTATCCTGATCTGCATATTGATATTGATGAATACACATTCTCACCGCATCAAGTAAAACGGCTCACTGATAAGAACAAAGCATTCAGAATAACACGAGTCGGCGATTCTCTGCGATTTGATTCTTACCGCTACGGATTCTGGGTCATTTGGGATATGAATTCAAACACTAAAATTGCGGTTACCACAAAATTAGCTGGTCATGTCGATGGACTTTGCGGATATTTCGATGGAAACGTTGCCAACGATAAACAACTACCAAATGGACAGCAAGCTAGAAGGACAATAGATTTTGGAAATAGTTGGGCTGTAGATGATTCTCCCGAATGTGAACCACAAGTAATTATTTACTTATCTACGTTTTTTTATCTTTGTCAGAAGTCCATCGCAGACTGAATATCTTCTCAATGTCATCTTTTTGTTCTTCAAAGGTCTGTCCCCAACACATTCAAGAAAAGGCTTTGAATACCTGCAACGCTGTGAAAGACCGGTCCTTCGCAGTGTGCGCCGGTGTAATTGATGTGGATAAATTTGTATCTCGCTGCTTAGAATCCGTGTGTGCATGTTTACGTGGAAATTTGTCAGATGCCGAATGCCGGTGTCGTGAATTAACAACATTTGTATCAGAATGTCAAGCCGCGGATTCGAATGTTGATTTATCAACTTGGCGTACCCTACATGATTGTCCAGTCTCGTGTCCTGCGCCTTTTGTTCATCGAGACTGCTTCAGGTATAATTGTCTCCTTTTTTTTATCAATTGGTTAGACGAAAAGTAATCATTTTTGTTTCAATTTCCTCTCCTTTTTCCTAATTTTCTGTAGATACAAATGCGAAGCATCATGTAATAATCTACAAGAAACTGAACCGTGCCCACTTATGCCGGGCGTTTGTTTCTCTGGATGTTTCTGTCCTGATGGATTAGTGCGCAGAGGCGATGAGTGCATTTTACCCACAGAATGCAGAGACTGTCTTTGCGATGGCTTCGGCAATTCGAAATTCGTCAGTTTTGATAGAACGAACTTTACCTTCAATGGAAATTGTACCTATATCTTATCCAGAGATATTAAGCAGCAGATCAAAGGCAGAAGAAACGAACATACTTATCAGGTAATGTATTATAAGATGCTTCCTATATTAAAAACCATCAATTATTTTTTCAGTTGAACATCTCTCTTACCGTTTATCTCCTTTTCCTTAGGTTCTTGTAACTAATGCAGTATGTCCCAACGGCATATGCACCGAAGCTATAACAGTTCTATTCCAGAAGCATTCGGTGCAGATAAAGCAAGGGCAACACCTGAAAGAGGTACAATTAACAATAATTCAAAATTTCATGTTATTTCCTTTGGATAAATGGATCTATTAAAAAGTTGGTCATTTTTTTACAGCTGGTAGTTTTTGTCGATGGCAAACTGGTAGATCAGTTTCCACATAAAACGGAATGGCTCACACTTGAGGAGGCGCCAGGAAGAGATATTACACTTTTAATTCCTGCCATTCAATTGGAGATTGCTAGTTTCCAACATAATTTTGCATTCATGGTTAGACTGCCTTCCCATACTTTCGGTGGAGCTATGGAAGGTCTTTGCGGAGATTGTAATGAGAACCCTGACGATGATTTGCGGAAAACCGATGGCCAAGTGCGTTTCGAAGTTCTAGCGTAAAACATTGGACAGATTTGTCGAGCAATTCATTTTCTCATGATCAATTTTCTTTCATTCATTCCAGATTACAAATGATACAAATGACTTTGGTAATAGTTGGCTAGCGACCGACACCCCGGCCGAACTGAACATTACTAATGATAAGTGCACTGTGGAACCAGAGAAAGAATGCGTGAACACGACCTTCACTGAAAATCCATGTGACAAACTTTTGGATGAGAAACAATTCGGTCAATGTCATGAGTTAGTTGATCCACAACCATATCTAGCTACTTGTCGTCAAGGTTTATGTGATGGGGATGATATTTGTGATGACTTAGAAGCCTATGCCAGAAGCTGCTTACAGGCTGGTTTATGCCCTGATTGGAGAACCGACGAGCTTTGTCCTTACAAATGTTCTTCACGTTAGTATATAGAATTTGCGTGAAGAGATCTTAATTTTTATATACTCCAAGTAAATATGTTTATCATTATAACTTTTTTTCTTCAGAGCTTGAATATCGACCCTGTGGTCCCAGTTGTCAAGAGACATGTAGTGAAGTTGAAGCAGGACAGAAAGTTAAATGTCCGTTAAATCCAACCGAAGGATGTTTCTGTTCGGAAGATAAAATCCTCGTTAACGGAACCTGCATTGATAAGAAGCAATGTTTAGTTTGCGACAATGATGGACACATAGAAGGCGACATTTGGCATCCTGATATATGTACAACTTGTCATTGCGAGAAGAAAATTATAACTTGTGAAAAAATGGAATGTCCTGCTCTGGAAACTATTTGCTCCGAAGGTTTTACGCCAACTTTAGTCTCTGGAACGGGAGAAGAATGTTGTCATAAATACATTTGCAGTAAGTGTCTTTGTTTAAAAAATAATGTATCAAAGTAAATTGCGAATTTCGATTATATTTGAACAATCAACTGAAATCTGTCCTCGTTTATACATAATGTAATGATATTCAATGTAGTTCCTATCACCACTACGCCTCTACCATGCGTTGAAGAACAAAGGCCGGTCTGTGGGCGCGGGCAGACAATAACAACCATTACTGGATCAGATGGATGTCCTAAATTTGTCTGCGGTAAGTGAATATAGCTTATTTGAATCTCTGGAAGAGATTGAAGTTGAATTAGACTGATGTGTTTTGAGAATGTCATGATCTAATAATCTTTCATTCGTTTGTAGAATGTATACCGATAGAGGAATGCGAGGAACTCGTCATAGCAAGTGAATCAGATCTGATGGAACCAGGATTGGTAAAAGTAACAAATACTTCTGGCTGTTGTCCTTGGTCGACTTTCGTCTGCGAACCCGAGACTTGTCCGAAACCTCCCGAATGTAAAGAGTTTTATGAACCCAAATCTATTCAAGACCCAGGGCACTGTTGTCCACGTTATGAATGCAGTAAGTTTCATATTGATTTCACAATACTGTCAAATCAGAGATGTCTGGTTTTTCTATCCATGTTGAGACTGATTTACTATTTTCTTCACAGAACTGAAACCAGGCATTTGTTTATACGTACCTACATGGACCAAGACGAAAGCCAAAACGAGCCAAAAGGTATTGGGTAAACATATCGGAGAAGAATGGCAAGACGGTCCATGCACAACATGCACATGCACGGGAGATATCAATGAATATGGTGCTAAATGTATAACGACCAAGTGTCCAGCCATTGGAGCGCACCCGGATGTGAATGACTTTGTTATCGAAGCAGTTCTGCATGATAATCAATGTTGTCCGACATTTATACGTGAAGCATGCAAAGACAATAACGTTACTCATGCTGTAAGTATATCATTGATTCTTCATTATTACGCTCAATTGATTGGATATTTACTTTTTCCTTCTTCAATGTAAAGGTCGGAGACATATGGCAACCTGATCTTGAAGATGCATGTTCGATGGTGGAATGCATCAATGACACAACAGGAATTCAGAAACACATTAAGCTAGAGAAATGTGATAAACAATGTGAGTTCGGATACGAGTATAAAGAACCAGAGGATAAGGGAGTCAAGTGTTGCGGATACTGCGTTCAAGTGGCATGCGTTGTTGAAGGGATACTTAGACAGATTGGAGAAGAGTGGCATTCCGATGATCATTGTACAAATTATTTCTGTTTGTCTGTAAATGGTTCGGTACGTTTACAAAATTCCTCCCAAATTATCTACACTGAATAAAAAAGTGAATGAAATAATTAATTGATATGATTTTCACTCTTTTCCAGCTTCAAGTAACAGTCGTTACAGAAACTTGTAACAAAATTGATGAGCACGAGGCTCAAGAATTTGAAATTGAAGTTCGTCCAGTTGAAGGAAAATGCTGTCCAAAATATGGAAGAGTGGGATGCCGTTATAATGACACAATCCATAAGCCAGGAGAGAAATGGATAGCACCCAATGACGTGTGTCTGACTGAAATGTGCGTCGAAACTTCTGAGGGCATTGTGAAAAAGGAAGAAAGAAAAATTTGCAATAAACAATGCGTTCCAGTGAGTCTGGCACTGTGTTATTTTGCAATTCCTATTTCATAAACTGCTGCAATTCCTTTGTAATAATATTCCTTTATCGTTTCAGGGCTGGGAATACGAGGAACCGCAGAACGACGAATGTTGTGGAGAGTGTAAACAACTCTACTGTATCGAGGGAGACACTTTGTACAAACCTGATGCTACATGGGCTTCGGCTGATAATTGCACAAGATTTGAATGCCAACACTCAGGAGAACAGGTGAAGTGTATTAGAAATTGGTTGAGAATTTTTTAATTCTCGATTCTTTTTACGCTCTAAAGTTCTTCATCATTTCAAGCACGAGCCTAAAATAAAAATTGTAAAAAAAGTGATTCAAATTCAATTTCTTCATTTATTATTCCAGTTTATCGTGAGCAGTTCCTCAGAGACTTGTCCAGATGTTTCAAACTGTGCTCCAGAATTGATTTACATCGACGGGTGTTGCCCCCGATGTAATATAACGACACTGAACCAACAGGGTAAGCATTGATGTATATATGTATAATGTGACCATATTATTTCACTTTCTGCAACATTCTTTGTTTAACGTATATTTGCTTTCAATTTTCCTGAACAGGAGGATGTATCCCTGAAGAAATTCCGGCAGATAATACTGTCGGACTTCTTTCTGAGTCCAAAGACGAGCACGGGCTTTGTAAAAATCTCAATCCGATTGAAGGTCTTACTGAATGCCATGGACAGTGTAAATCATCGACATATTTCAACATTGGTGAGTTTGAAAATCGTTTATACGGTTTATCAGACAAAAAATACAAAATAATGGCGATAGCGGAGGATAAAACTGTGATAAAAGATGTTGTAAATAGTTTTTCATTTTTATAGCAACCTTAGAGCAGGAGAGTGAATGTCATTGCTGTTCGCCACAGGAATACAAAGGAGTTATTGTCGAACTCACATGCGAGGATGGAAAAAAGATAAAGAAGCAATTGCATGTGCCAAAATCGTGCACATGCGAGCCCTGCGCATCTGCGGCGCCATTGGTAAAGGGGCGTAAGACTCATACGAAAGGATGACCATTGAAATGAGAATATAATTAGAATAGCAGTCATATATCTGAGTCCGATTTCAGTCATAAGTTAAAGATTTAAACTATTGATCATAAAAAGATTTTGTTTTCTTCTTCATTCTCAAGAGCAAACAATTGCATGATAATTATATGACGTGAATCTTCATACTATAAGATTTAAGATTTCTACCTTTCACGAATATCAATATGTTTATAGCATTTATAAGATACGTTGTATTAATTTAGGTGAGTTTGTAATATTTAGCTGTAAGTTCTCATTATTGAGAGTTTATAATATACAAATTGTAGTAATTTTATCGTCATTAGAATAAAAGTTGAAACGATCGAGAGTGAAATGCTAAATTATTTTGTGCGCGAGGAAACATATCACCAGTCGCAAATAGTGATGATAAAAAACGAAGATAAGTTGAATAGAAAACATAATTTTTAACATTATCCAAATAATGAATTAGTATGCAAAATAGGTGCTGGCGTAAAATTATGATTACGTTTTGAAAATTAGGTATTAATCGAGTATTAATTAGGGAAGAATTATCGAATTGAGTACTCAGAATGTTATAAAAATAGATTCGAGCCCATATATTTGAGTTATAATACCTTATTCATCCACAAATTGTTGAAATTTTCAATTTTATAATAAAAATAGTTCAAAAAGATTCATAGGGGCGGGGAGGAGGAGGAGGAGGAGGATATTTGAATGCACATTTATAAAAATGCATTTATACATCGTATTTTATGTACATTTTACCGCTCATGGTTATTCAAATTATGAATTATTTGGTAATTGGGTTTTTCTTTTATTAAATAAATTATACTTTCGGGGATGATGAATGTTTAATAACAAAATAAATCTCGATTCGACACATTTTTCTCTTCTTTCACTCTTTGTATTTGTATTACTGCTGTTGTTTTTTCTTGATCAATTCTACCAGCTGACGATACCTCACTTGGCACTCTTCCTGCGTTACAACACAATTAAAAACAGAATTATTCAATAAACATAAGAAGATCCTTTCAAAAAGTAAGAAATTGTGTGAAAAATTATGAAAATCTGCTTGATTACCTTCGATTTTCCATCCACACAAGCAGCGATCTTCTCCCATCGATCCTGTGACATTCCTTTGGGATATTTACTCAGTGCAGCTTCAAGTGCTCTTTGTTGATCTTGACTCCAGTCGCTCACTATGTCTGTTGCCTCAGCTCGAGTTTTTACCTTCTTCGATAATTCTTCTACAGGACTTTCTTCCGCAGGTTGACCTGGCTTTAATCCCTCGTCTTTCACCTTGATGAAAATGAATCACGTCTCAATATTGTAAGAAAAATCTTAAACGACGATTGACAAGTAACTTCATTCAGCTATATACGTTTTAATACTTTTTTAGCCATGTGGGTGACTTCGGTGACGGTTCGGTTCATAGCATCGGCTATTTTTTCCCATCTATCCGTCGTACCGCCTGGATATTTTTTGACGAATTTTATCAACTCCGATATATCATCGTCAGTCCACAATCCTCCTCCGACTGGCTTTGGTTTTTCCATCACGTGATTTGTATGATGATGATTTTCTCTTCTATGATTATGAATATCACTAAAATTACTTCCACTACGTTCTTGCGGTGTAAAACCAGCTCGCCGTCTTCTCGGTCCTCTAGGAACGGGCTCTGGTTCTGGTTCCTCATTTTCCAATGCTCTGAAAATAAAATGAACAGAACCTCAGACTGAGAAAATAATATTTCAGAAATCAAGATGTGAGTAAATCATCGTTTTATCTTACAATGCCATTTCCTCTTCTTCCTTCTTCCTCCGTCTCCTTTCTGCCAGAGCTTCTTTAATAGCTAAAATCCCTGCAGGTATACCAACGATGGACAAAAACGTCCATCTAGGTAATTGAAAAGGCAGAGTATTCCATACGCTAGGTGTTGGGATTTTTTCTAATATATCCGCAAGGTCTGGTACATCCATTTTTCCTTTACGATTTTTTTTTTGCATTTTTTGTAGCTTACTTCCCAACACTTGCTCCTATGTTAGTAAAAGTAATTCCATTCAGTTCAAGGTTTATTCAATCGATAGAAAGTTGCCTATAGATTTCACCATCAATAAAAAACTTCGAATTATGTAACTATGAGCTATGAGGAGAGAGTACAATGGTTTATAAAGTTAAACTGTTTGATGTTCTTCGTTATCATAATTACGACTCCTATAATTATTATTATTCCCATTATTGACCACTTACATAGGTATATCTTTTCTCAAAGTACGCCGCCCATCCAACAATATACTGGCCAATTGTTATGACAATAAATAATATAATGCTCATTTCCAATAATCCCATTTTTCGTACATGACGATAATAGTAAACGGCTGACCGCCAGTTGGGTAGGCCGTTGATAAGGACATTATTGTATCTTTCTCTTTTTCCTGGATCTCTTAGAACATCATAAACTGCGACTAGCTGTGATAGAGAATATTTGAGACAACAAAATCGCTATTAAGAAAGACAGAAGCAGAACTGTGAAACTAGAAAGTTTTGGACCAGTTCTAAGAGATTTTAATGTGATATTCCATCAGTTAACTTACGTTTCGGAATTTTTCTTCCGCATCTGGAGCGCTGTTTTTGTCCGGATGTAACTGGAGTGACAATCGTCTGAATGCTTTTCTAATATCAGTAGAATTTGCATCCTAAATCGAGAAGATAGAAATTTAATCGAGGTAGATAGGTAGGTAGGTTCATGAGATGGTGCATTATCGGGTGTTCTTTCTTTTAGGTTAGAGTGAACGAGCTTAACAAAAATTCAAATTCAATTATTAGAATATAATAATAATAATGAGAAATTATATTATGCTAGGTTTTTCTGGATGGTTACCTGGGGAACACCGAGAAGAGTATAAAAGTTTTGATTCACTTCTTCAACGACATCAAAAACTTCCAATTCCTCATTGTCCCATGCTGACGAAAACTCACATATGTTTAAGAATTGTAATGAGATGAAAATCGTTAATGACAATCTCATTTTTTATTTATTATGTATTATTTCATTAATTTATAAATTAAATATTTTTATATTTACATAACACGTGCCGAGTTTATTGTTCATTTATCTGTTATTATTATCATTTATCAAGTCTTTTTCCTATTTTTCAAATTTAATATCTCTTCCTTCTTCTTACATCTTTTTTCAAAGACTATCTTTATAATTCAGCAACATGATTTACCAGATGATTAATCTGTTAGGAGTTTTAGTAATTGGTTAGAGGTTAACAACGCGGTGCCACATCGCCGTCTGCTCGTTCTATTGCTGTCAGAAAATATGCGCGCGCTGATTTTTACCAATTTTTCCCGCCAATTTTTCAACCTTGGCTACGGAATCAGCTCTTTTCTTAAATATACATTTTATGATAACTTTTATTTAACCGCATTTAACTAATTTAATAAGGGATTATTTTCTGCTTTTGTGAGTTTACCGTTTCTATCTGTGAAATAATTCTGTTATTGAATCTCATACATTGATAATTGTTATTCACATCGTTAATTCATAATATTTCATACTTTTTTGTATAAACTGTACGAATTAATAATGAGAAATCACGATAATTCATGTTATTTTTAATGGAATATTGAAAAGATGCAGACTTTATGCAATATTTCACACAGGCCAAATATGCAGTTGAAAGAAAATGAGTTTGTCAATCAAATTAAATTTAAGCTCGACTGAACGCGAGGATCCAAAAACGCGAAATATATCATAGCGCAGAATCCTGGCTGTCTAATGCATATATCGTTGAAATCCTGAAAAATCCAGAGATGAATTATTTTGATTATTATATTGAACAAACATTACAGTTTGTATTCTGTATAACAATAAACAGAGGATTGATAATGATATGAAAGCATAGAGGTATACACATAATTCCTTAGACGAGTTCAATGGAAGATTGTTCATATAGGTAAAGTAGAGTGTTTTGTGTTAAACTAGCGCGCCTCCGTTACAAAGGTTCGCGGATGAAATTCGATCAATACGAGGTTCACCGCTCATCTGTGTCTGGAAAATTTTGCTAAAAGCTATAGTGGAATCCTTGTGCTTTCAGTTCATTTCACCGTCCTATATATAGTGTTTAGTTGTTCTTTCTTTTACGTGTGGTAATTAATATATTGAAATTGAGTTAGAATCGCTTCTATAAATTTACAAAGAATTGTGGCTACATAGATTAATATTATACTGTACATTGAAATGCGCATAAATTAAATAGGTGTATTTTGTTATGCTATATACTCCGACGTAACAACATATATAGGTACCTGGATTATAAAAATCTTCTATAAGTGTTGACGTAATTCTTCAAGTATTCCGGCTGTTATATATATTATTCCAAATTTTGATTTAATATATTCATCATAACAGAGCTCAAATTGAAATTTATACATATCTTGAAATTGCGGTAATTGTGTAGCGTACACATGTAATAATCATTACAATTATTGCCTAAAAGAAAATTACATTCGTCACTATCCGTCGGTTATAAAATATTCAGGAAATACCTAGCTGGCATCTGTATAAAAATAAATACTATGAATAATATGAAATACTTACGCTCGTTACAGTGGTATGGGAGCGTATACATAATACAGTTTATGTGATGGTTTCTTATAATTTGAAATATTCCAACAATAATTAAAACCTAAATCCCATCGCGCATGATTAATCTATTGGATAATAATTCGTGACTTATAATCAAACACTAAGATATCATTGCTATTCCACAATGTATACAACGAGCCTATCAAAAATACATCGTGAGAATGATCACAGCTCAGTAATTGGTAATGTCTCTAAATAATTAATAAACTAATAAAAATTCGAACAAATTTGGATAATCAATATCGTGTATTCCGTATATATGATAATTATTATCATGTGGAATTTTAATATTATGAATGAAATGTACGCCGGGCAGTTTTTATAAATGATAAATAATAATTCCGTCGCCTTTCAAATTATACAATGATATCTAAACGTTATAATCCTAAATCTACCGTAGAATTACTCATTTTAATATTACAACGATCATATATCAAGGCATGTGATTCTTTGCATTATAGTTTTGCTGAAAAGAAACAAGTATATTTATAACTATATAGGTATATATATATATATATATATATATGTATATATACATAGCTATATAGATTATTATAATAAAAATGATGTTGAACTTCTGCTTATGAATCAATTCTGATTCTCTATTACAGTTGATTATCTTGATCTAAGAATATATTATATACGTATATAATACTATCAGTTCGATATATTTGTGCCCAAGAAAGGGTGCCTCCTCCTTGAAGGGATGTTCACAATCCTGATTTGGACCTATTGGTATTTATGGTAATTATATGACTTTTTAATTCTGCAATCATTCTCCCCCTCCAGTAAATTAAGAACGGATTATGGTGTGCCCAGTTTTTTGTAAAATTAATTGCTGATTAATGTAAGTTAAATGATAAAGATTTGAAATATGCGTGAGGTTGGATCATTTTTTATTGGATTTTGAACTACAGTAAATTATAAATATCGTCATTTCGCTTATTCTTAGAATACAATTTTTTACCGTAACAAGAAGAATAGAAGGTAAATTTGGCAAAATGAACACACCAGTAGCACAAAAGCAGTTGATAATATTTGATCGTAGTGTTCATTAATCGAAACATATTCCTCGAATTACATAGCTGTATAACGCATAATTATATTCGTGACGGTCACCCAGACAGGGCTGCTACTACTTCGGTTGCACTGTACGTTGGATTGCCTGCTTTAGGGCGGCCGTATTAGCAGGAGCTGCTGTAACAGTGGTCTGTGGTTGTTGGCTGTGGAAACGTCGTGGAATTGGCTCAGTCAGGGATGGTCCTTCGTCCGATAGAACTTCTCCAGGATCCTGCTATCCACCTCCGCACTACAGTCGATGCAGCTCATTCTTTCAAGCTCTTCCACCTCCGTACAATGAGGTAACAAAGAAAGAAAGAAAGACGGCGCTTTTCCTGTGCATGTAACGATGTATACCAGGATTTTAGTTCAAATAAAATGAGAGTAATGAAAATCGAGAGAAATTTCGAAGCATTCAAATTCAAGTGATTTCATATTGGATCAGAATGTGAAGAATGAAAAAATTAAAGGCTGCAATCTTAATCGAATTAAATGGGGCGGAATATCAATGTGATGAATTTCCGAATTTAATGATAAATTTAAACCATTTGAATACATATCCTAATTCCAATCGAGCGCAGTTGAAAAAAATTCGAGTGGACGCGAATTCAAGTCGGAAGAAGATTGAAAATTATCTGAAACCACACCATTGAATTATACGTATAGGGATAATTATTCATAGAAAATAATTAATTTCAATTTAAAATCTTAAGAAAGGAAATTGACGAATGTGAGATAGGCTTTACGGATAAGATAATGTGTATTTTAGGTGACATCAAAGCCAGACTTGTACCCATTGGTGATTGGCTACGATGAAGGAATAGGTAAAAGTACATCAGGTTTGGTAATGCGTTATTTTCGTTCATTGTCACACGCCAGTACATTGGACTCATTGAGTTCAAGTTTTATGTGCAATGTGGTGAACGAGGCAAACACGATAATACCGCCACCATATTCCTGCAATAATAGCGTAGACGAATTATCAATCGTCGATCAATGTGCTAATCGTGGACAGAATTTGAACGGTGGATCAATTATATCGTTGGCTAATCACAGAACGGCTTCTGATGTATCAAGTCTTGCGGCTCAATCGCCATGTTCTCCTCCAAGAGCTACTACCCCTACGATAGAGGTGATTCCGATCCCCATGCAGAATTTATCGTCTTATTATTGGAATAGAATCGTAATTGATCTATTTTATTCGGTCATTATATTCTTTCATATATTCTGAAATAACAGGTTCGCGAATTATTGGATAAAATTCAACAGCTACCTCACCATGAACAACACAACATGAATGTCTTAACAATGCAAAACCGGCCACAAGTGTTAGATAGTTTAAATTCATTCGGAGCTGGTGGTTTAACGAGGCCTTTAAGTCCTGGTGAATTGGTATCATTCAGGCCAAGAAGAACAAAAGGTAAAATGTATATGCCACTTGGTTTACCAATGAGTTCAAGAAACAAATCGAAAAGACCTTGGCTGTCAAGATCCGCGCCCACAACACCGTGTGGCACAGTACCGACTCCGTTATTACCTGGACAAAATAACCGGAGGCCGTCACAAACGGATAATAATAAAAATATAAACTACCAAGGTGTTCCGTTGCTCTCTGAACAGGACGAAGAATCACCTCAGCAAGTTTGACAAATCAAATTCGTTGCAATAAGTGAGTTAATAACTTGTTTCCTAATTATTCAGTATATTATTATCATTATTATCATTATTATTTTTAGTATTAGTGTTATTATCAATTTGTTAATTGAGGCATCGGTGATATATATTATGAAATAAAATCATTATACTGCACCTGTTATGCATAATAATTTAGTAACGATATTTTCAAAGCTTAAAAAAAAGAAAACCTCGGATAAAAAACCGTTAATGCTCAAGACAGCTACGAATTTAAGCTATATTCGTACAAATAGGTACTACATACATTCTATTATATATTATCAATATTATATTCATCATACCTCCATGATTTTCGTAATAATCATGAGTAGAGTTTACGTTATTCCAGTTGAGAGGAATTAAATCATCCGGGTTACATACCTATATATTTAGTATATCTATAGGTATATACTCAATACCCTATAATAGATACAAAGGCAGATCGATGAGCCTGACTACTATATAATAATAATAATAATAACAATAATAATAATTAAGGTGTAGGGACAATTGTAAGTTGTAATGTTTCACGTGGAGAGCTGCGGTATGATGTTCGATCATGCGACCTAATTATACATATGTATCGCATAGATTAAGCTATTACAATTTACTCATACCTAATATAGCAATTACCGGATTACATATTATACAGATATGATACAAATTATATCATACACATCATATGTATACTATACATATGAAGTATGTACAATGTGTTAAAACTATTATATTGTATCTCGTGTAATTATCGATTGAGATACACAAATAGCTACAATCTACACGACTATTACAATAATTACTGTAGAGGTAATATATACTTTCAATTAACTTATACATATACAGGGTGTCCGCGGGCTAAGTGCCATTTTACGGGGTTGATGACGGCGGGAATCGAATAGCTCGGTACCCTGCCAATTAAAATAGTTGTCTCCGTTCACCGTTGCGTCGTCTTATTGTTAGAGATACAGCTCAATCAAAAAGCCGCACGGGTGAACGGGAATTGTAGTGATTGGAACCATAATGACGAGCATTTATAGGTTGGACAAAAACAGCATATCAAAGAGTTATAGTTGACATTGCACCGTTGTGATATTCTTGCACTGAAAAAGTGTTGTGACAGCCCGCGGCCTATATACACGTGCTATCGCAACTTTTCAAATAACGTATCTTATAGCACCGCAACGGAGACCACTATTGGCTATAAATATTTCCAACGGCAGGGTACCAAGCCAGACCCCCTCACCCCCCAACTGCTGCCCAAAAAGAATCACTCAGCTCGCGGACAACCTATATATATAGGAACATTAATCGCGTCCATTCTGGCCTTCCTTTAGTGAACTTCAACGCAATCATACAAAAAATGAAGCAAAAAGTTGATAACAGTAAAATAAAAAAGGAAACGAGTAAGGAATGAATTCCAAGATAATATAAAGGCAGAAAGTTGTTCAGGTAGGCAAATACATTATTGATAGCACTTTGCGCCCGGAATAAAAGGAATTCGAAAGAAAATATTTTCGGTCGATATATATATTACATGTATGATCTCGTATTACCCATATTATGCTACACCGTATCAATCCGACGTGTGATTAATGCTTTACCCATATTGAATGAACAATATTGATCGACTTGTACAGGATGAGAGAATAGAAACATGGAGCGTGTGAGTGCAGTGTCCCAATTATAATTATAATTATAGTAGCAATTATAATGTATACCAACACGTATTATAACATTTTACAGTTAGAAACTCATCATATTATGTCATATAATATTAAATAATTTCGAAGAATATTGTATAAAACGAAGGAGGCTATATATTCCATTGAAAAAATTATAAATAATCGATGTGTACGCACCATGTAGTTACATGTATTTTTTTATCGAGTCTGATGTGAATAAATAATGCAAGCTTTTACTGCGGTAGAATGGATTATATTTTATTTATGAATATACCTCGAATATCTTGAAATAGGGTGATGTTTCACAATAATGTTTTACAATCTAAGTATGCATGAATTTGGATAAAATGTACCCATACGACTACTAAGGTAACTATAGGATGACAGTGGTATTCAGGAAAAGATTCGAGATACCGAGATCTCAGTCCATTCTATATTTTATAAGCACATACGACATAAGATACAATCCTCGTGAAGTCGCGACAAAGATAAAGATGAAATGACAAACGGTAACAAGTAGGGTAGTTTGAAGAAATGAGACAGTGTCGTAAGATATAATATAAGATGACAATGACAGAGTGATTCTGTACGACTCACAATCAGTTATATAGTTTTAGGTTTAAGGGGTGGGCAATTTATACGTATAAGAATGCAGGCACGAGTCGCGCGATATCAGGGCTGTACGTATAACGCCATTATGAATAAGTCTTGGATTGAAACGCATCTTCTCATCTAGTACGAGTCCATAGAATTCGGGAATTGCTTACAATGATAACTAATGGGGTTACAATGATAGGGGAAAAAACCGTTGCTTATTTAACGCTGTCTCTGCCTCGCACATTCTTCGTCATCTATCATCTAATGTCCCCTTTTTACCTCCGCATCTTGGGCTCAGATTTTAACCCAATACAAATTTAGATTTCCAGGGATGAATTTCAAAAACTTGAATTCAAACACAAGCTTCTCGTGTCCCTGCCCGTCCTCTTTGCGTCGTCAAAGTTTGTGGGCTTCTCTACCCTGCTAAAAATGTCGGACAGGTTCGGATAGATTTCTGTATATAGGTTCCATATCGCCACCTATTCAGTTTGATCAGCATCTTATCGTTTGGACAATTTTCATCCGTATCATACGCGGACCTGTCCGGGAACAATGCGTATTCGGCCATGACAGGTTCCAGAAACCTATCTGGTTTTATCGTTATCGTATCCGTCCTCGGAATATCATCCTGTTCCATTGCGAGTCTATACGCGGATGCAATGCATAACTGAAAATCTGAATTCAGGGTAATTTATCTGGTCTTATGTGGACACTGCTCTCCACATTAATGTTTCTGGTTTTGTAACGTACATATATACTTGTCCGGAATGTATCCTCAGCGGCCCGACTTTCGTTTTCCAAGTCTATCCGCTCACACGCGGATCATATACTGCTCCGAAATAGACGTGTTTCGTACAGATGTATCAGTACCATATGCGGATCCGCTGACCTCAGAATACTGATACTCGGTCCGGAAATATCCGGTTTCGAATATTTGAAATTTTCGAGTCATTTTGGTGGTCGTGGTCTTTGCACTAGGGGCGTTCGGGTGCGAAGGTCTCCCGCGATTAAAAATGCTCCACGTCGGAATAAGAAGTGTGTGCGATCACCGAATTTAGTAATCATTGGATCACTCATAAGGTTCACACGTGAACCAAGTCAAGTATTGTGTATGATTTTCATATGTGATCATTGACCAGCTGAAACGCAGGTGGGAAAACAATATAGTTTTTCAAAATCGGTAAAATTCGAAACCCACCGCATGCAGGCGGAATCAGCACGACCAAATCGTTTCAGACTGTACACGAGATGGTACGGAGATGAAAAACTCTCTAAAATGATGGAGAGATGCTGTACAGGCTAACTATAAAAAGCCACCAACGTAACTATACATATACGGATAGACTGAGAACATTGTTCGGATCCTGTCGGACATTTGTAGCAGGTTACACCGCAGTAAAATGAGAGAATCTATAGATTTTTACGGTATTATAGGTATATCGTGTGTATACATATCTATATTGTGCTCATCGAGAACCATATAGCATTATAATTTACACTCCGCCCAACAAATATCGGCCCTGGTAAAAAAAAAATCGATTCCAAATGATTGAAGACGATTGAATGACAATCCTCTTCAATCATTTTGAATAGCTTTAATCGCACGGAAAATTTGTTTCCTATAGACATTGAATAAAATTGCATTGGTTTCAATGTAGAATAGTATTTAAAAGTGAGTAGCGTATTGATATTCAACTAATTTTAGTGATTTTTAATTGTATGACTGCCAGACTCAGACGGATATCGGATTCTATTGGAGAAATACAATTCTTCGTTAATAAGTTCTAATCGACGACAATTATCCGAGAATATCAAGGAGACTTAATTGGAAAATGCGAATTGCATCCTAATAGTTTTCAATGTGTTGTTCATATGTAGTTCTTTATTGACTCAAATCGAGAGATCCTTATTGGTTATCAATTCGACTGAATGCGTGTGATCCAAAAATAAAGCGTAATCGGAATCAATATGAAAATGACAGTTCATGTTTTAATTTCTAAACTTAACCGTAATTGGGATTATTATGGAAATAACTATTCATGTTTTAATATAATTTTTCATGAATGAGTTGTAATCGATCATAACACTCAGAGAATACCAAAAAGACTCAATCGGAAGATCATTATTGGTTACAAATTGGATCGAATGCGTGTAACCCGAAACACAACTAATCGGAATCAATATGAAATTGAAGGTTCATGTTTTGGTTTTAGTCCAGTCGAATTAGACTGTGGGTCTATTCCGGCGGAGGGGCACGACGCCGATTTTTTGTAGGTTCATCCGATCGTGGTGAACAATACCTGAAGCCGGCTACAAAAGTTAGGTCCGGGTTTGGCCGCAAAAAATTCGTAAATTTTGGAAACAACACATTTTGAATTTGATCTTCTTTCCTATGGGGTTTACGAAAAAATGTTTCGAACAAAAACTGTTCGTCTAATCATTATCTACAAAATGACCTTTTTTTTTAGAAATTTTTTATCATTGTTGCTTAGCTGTAAAATGCAATCAAACACAAGATTACAAATTTTTTGTTTTTGACTGGCCGTTGGCTAAATTACTAATATAGGTATAACTTCAAAATTCATTCTACAATTAATACAAACCTTCCCCAAAACGTGAGTACCACGCGCACCCGGCTATGTTAATTATTAGTTGTTGAGCAATAAGCGATCCCAGAAAATCCGTAGAGTCGAACATAACACGGGCGTCATAGGATAGCACCCTTAAGCCCGGTTTACAATAGGCGCATCCGTAAGGGTTCTGTCCCATGTAGCAACGGAACGGAAAAACAGAACGGAACTGTGCATGTGAGGTGTATACATACACGCTACGCTGAGAAAAAGTTACCAGAAATCCGGTCCGTTTTTCTCGATTCCGGCGGAACAGCACTACATGGGACGGCACCCTTACGATACTGTCTACAATCTATTATTACTAACAATGAGATTATATCTTAATCGAAGATGTTTATTTATAGTTACATAGTAGCACAGGTCACATAAGAACCTAGACTTGGTGGATATCGCAACAAAAGTCAAGCACACGCACTCTAGCGTCGGTTTGAGGAATCAAAATCACATGCCGAATCGTGCGGCACTGGGCGACACAGGCGTTGTAATTGGAAGGTCTACAGGACTGTGTGTGAACTTTCGCAGGTGTGCGTCGTCAGGCTGGCAGTATTGTTAAATAACTAGATCGTGAAGGGGTGGGGATTGGCTCTAGCCAATCATAATACACATTAAAACTTTTTGAATCAAGCGGCGTCAGTGGCCGTTGCGAATCCTGTGATCGTGCCTACAGTCCCATACCTTGCTTGTTGTGTTCGTCGATTTCGAGACGTCGAATTCACAATTTTATTCCGGTACTTGGTATTTTGTGAAAATAAGGTGAGAGATATATGAATGCTCGTCGGGCTCAGCTCGTATCCTAGTTATAGAATTTATTTTTGTGTCCAGAAAATTTCTGGAGCCCAAAAAATATTCAAGAACACAAATTCTCGTTTTGTCGAACGATGGACTGGCAATGTTTCATTTTATTCTGAAAATCTTACATTAGATACTTACATTTCTCAAGAGGTTGTGAATAGTAATTCTCTGAACTTCCGAACTCGTAGCATTAATATAACCAAACCAAACAAGCTGTAACTTGTAACATAGTTAAACCTCCACTATCCTCGTTACTTAAATATTATTGACACTGATTTGATCTCTTTATACAATACCCGTAACGTAACACCTCTCACGGTATTCACATATGTATTTGAATATTCGAAGAAACCTAAGTACTGCGTTTTATTCTCTTATTTCGTAAAAAATGAAAATATAAATATAAATGAGTAATATGATATAAATGGACAGATATATGGTATATTTTTCTATTTTTCTTTGATTTCGTCGCAGGCAAAATCAACGCAAAGCATGGTCGATCTTTTTTTTTTTTTTAATAAACTGCAAAGTGCTTCAAAACCATTTAGAATTTGTGGTTATTATTCTTTTCAGGAAGAATCTGAAAGTAAGGGACAATTTTCTTCTAAACTTGGTTCTGAGATAAAGGTAGAGTCCAATGGATGGCATGTGGCACCTAAATGCTCCACAGTGGACAGATTTTGAATCTAGTCCACAAATACCTGATGACGATTACTTTGAAAGAGAACATGCAGACCTGGAGCCACAGCCATTGACAAAAGTAGTCCCTGTAGCTAGCACTGATCAACGATCTGAGGAAAGTGAATCCAAATTAAAAAATAATCTTTTGGAAGTACCAGATTCTCTCTTAAACGAGATAGAAATAGCTAAAATGACGCCAGTTAGAATTGTCTCTCCTACGTCAAAGAAAAAGAAGAACTGTGAGATAAAAGAAACTACTTATGACAATGTGCTGAGTGAAGCTATGGCCAGTTTGCAACTTTCAGTCAAAAAGAAAGCACGAAGATCTCAAAATAATAAAAGCACGATGTCAAATTTAGCGGCGACGCCGAGGAACGCAAATAAAATTGTTGTAGCTAAGTCCTTCAATTTACATGGGCCAAGATCAACGCCGAGCAATCCTATCCCTATGTGGATAAGAAAAACTAAACCATCTGAGAATAACATTGAGCATCACAAGAAAACTCCACGATTATCGAGGAAGAAGGAGCCTCAGAAATCTCTTCAACAAGATAATTCCATCCTGCAGGAAGAATTTGTTCCGAAGAAACAAAATTCTGAAATTGATAAAAACTCATTACATGATGAGCCTGAAAAGTCAATGAGCATTGATAACCAATTTGATAATAAGGATCTTGAGACTAACGAGCAGACGGAGGTTGCAGAAGAATTAAATCAGCCGAAAGAAAATATAGACAATCTTATTCTTGGTGATACTATGCCTTCCGTACCAGCGATGCTCACACGCCCTGGTAAGCGCAGTTCTAATGTATCACAATCGTCGTCAATTCATTCGAACAAAAGTGGTCAGCAGGCAAGATTTTCTACATGCCAACTGCGCAGGCGAAGTTTAACGCAATATCGTAGAAGATCAAATAAATTTGTAAGTTTGGCGGAAGCAATATCAAAATTCCAGAATAAAACGCCTGTCAGATTTAGGTCAATAAGTTCAAAGAACGTAAAACCAGGACCTGTACAAAAATTACGACAATCTAGCGTCACGGCTACAGTACCGATTTCACCAGCGTTGAGATGCAAGACGAGATCAAGACCTCCGGCATTGAGTCATGAGCAAAGAGAGCGTCTTGAGATTGAAGAAGCTCGGAAAAATTCAGTCAGAGAAGACTTGGGTAGAAGTAATTCGGCAAAAAATTTATTGCAAAGTCATACAGTCTCGAAAATAAGTTGTAAAAAAGCAGCGGTGTTTGGTTCAGAAGGATCTTCTAGGTTGAATGAAAATATGAATTTGAATGTAAAAGTGAATGTAGAACCTAAAATGAAAGTAACTGTACCGTCTGTTGTATGTACTGAAGACTGTATAGTGATAAAAAACGCTGAAATATCCAACTTTGGTGTACCTGATCTGACGACTGCTAAACCCGACGCTACTAAGACTATGCCGTTTAGTTTTGAGGCTCGTAATAAAGAGATGCAGAAAAAGAAGGAGCAAAAAATAAAGGAACTTATGACCAGGGAAGAGCAAAAAAATAAGATAGCTTTCCACGCGAGACCGGTACCTGCTTTCAAGAAGCCTATGATTGCTCCCGCTAAAGAAACTAAAGTTTTTAAACCCAAGACAAAACCGTGCCCCTTTAGTTTTGAAGAAAGAGATAAAAATCTGATCAAAAAGAAAGAGAATTTTATAAAAAATGTACTAGAAGAAGATAAGAAAGCGAGAATGTTCCAAGCTAAACCACTGCCCGAATTTAAACCTGTTTTAGTCAAAGGAATATCGAAGGAAAATCTAAATTCCGGAAATAAGCATGGAAATCCTTCAGCCGGACAAAAATCTCGAAATTCTATGTTACCCGTATTTAAAACTGGATCGAGACATTGTTTGCTTGTAAAAGCGAGCGTATCTAACCAAGAAAATCAGAATCCATATCCAAAGTTAGAAAGATCTGAATCTGTTGGAGCCAGAACAGAATCTCAGCAGAAAGTATCAGCTCCAAAAGTATTGGCAGAGTTTCATTTGAATACAGATAAAAGAGCTAAAGAGAGGAAAGAATTTGATGAAAAAATTAAACAAAGAGAACAAGAGATAGAACTATTACGAAAGGAAGCTGAAGCGGAGAAACTGAAACGAGATGAAACGGAAACAGCCGAAATAAGGAGAATGAGAGAAACTAAAGCTAAACCAATGCCTGTTTATAAACTGCCAGCTGTTCTTCGTTCGGATAAACCATTAACGGAACCGCAAAGCCCTGGCTGGTCTGCAAAACCTAAACGCTAAGAGATCTTGACTCGGTGTCATTATTACTAAATATATTATCTATTGGTTCATTAACAGTATGCCATATAAATATTGAATTATTTTCGAAAAGCCAAAAATGAAAAAATAAATAAATTGACCGCTCGTCTGATCGATATATATTGAATGATTGGCAATTATTAAGTGAGAACAAAATATTCTATCATTGAACAGAACAATTATTTCATATTAATCATATTATGATAATTATATACACACAAAAATATAATAATAACAATAAGAGGTCTCGAATGAACCTGTCCTTTTGTTTATTTTTGTTTTGTTTTCACTTTCTTGTTTCTTCTCCTTCGATTTCATGATAAATGTTTATGTATGAAAATGAAAAATAAAACGAAAAATTATCCTGACATGCTTAAAATAAACTTTGTATTCAATTTAATCATTATAATAATAAACATATACATACTATATATCATATCTTTGCATTAATATGTTGTAGATCAAAACAATACCACCAACACCTAAAAAAGTGCTTGTGTAATTGTTAACGTAATAACGTAATTAGAATATTTAATCATACTATAATATATAATATATATCATTTTTATCTTCAGTCCTACTTCGTTATTCACTTTAGATTTTTAGTATGCTATAAAATTCATAATTATAGTAATGGTAATAATAATGAGAATGGGTTTTTTTTTCTTTTACTTTCAGTAAAGCATTGTAGCACATTGTTATAGTATAAAATTTGGAATAAAATTTGATTGAAAAAACAACACATTATTGTTCGAATTGTTTCAACACAGAACTTCAGTGTTCCAGGAATAATTTATTTTATCGCGAAGGATTTTTACAACTGGAATTACCTATCCATCATCGTTTGGGTGCAGCGAATTTTCCTTTCCATGCAATAAAATATCTGATGATGATTGAACCGAAGCTGGTATTACAGTCAGACTGAACAATAGTAACTCTGTTCATGAAGAAAAATGTAAAATGAAATAAATACATCATTATTTGATATTAATATCTCTTATATAAGTTAATAATTACAAAATATTAAATTAAACAATTGTTGATATTTTTATTATTTATTTATTTATTTTTATTTTTTTGTTTTCTTTTTTTAATTATTAGCAATTAGCAATAGCATGGTAGTATGGCATCCGAAAGGGTTGGTGCATGTACAATGAAATACGAATTTGCCAACCTCTGGTGGTTATTAGATGAGAGGAAAAACGACGAACAAAATAACATAAAATAAAATCAAATAAATAAAAATAAAGCGTGAATACGTTTTCATGAACCAGACCTCTGAACGTTAATAAAATATGGCCGTTGATTGATTAATATAAATTATATAAGATAAATGTTCAGTGACTAATATTCTTTGTCATTATTTAGGTATTATTAGATATCGTTATTTATCATTAATATTAGTTACATATAAGTTCTTTCTCAAAATCATAATAATATTTCTTCTACTATTATTTCATTGATGGAGCATCCAGAAATTCATTGTGTTTGATCTTTGTTTGTTTGTCATTTTTACCTTTTTTTCTTCCACAATAAGCAAGCTGTATGTTCATCTTAGTCGGTGTTAATTAATTGGTTTTTCTCATCAATGTAATATTCATTCAATTAATACTCATTAGACGTTTCCCTGCATCTTTGAGCATCGAAATCGTATATTACCTATATTATTTCTGTATGCAGCAAAAAAATGTATAAATAAAATGTAACCCAAACTAATGGTAACATTAACGGGCTGGTCAAAGCATATTATCTTGTCAGAGTTCTTTCAAAAGCGCAGATTTCGCATTTTTAAGTTTGTCTAGCCTTCTTTGTAAGTGGGAATTCGCTGTTTCAAGTTCTTCCACTCTGCCTTGTGATTCTCTCACCTGGAAAACGAATATTATTCAATTAGTTTACAATCCTATGCTCGGAATATTCCGTTTTTCAATCGATAGTTACAGAGAAATCTTCTATCTTTTCACAACTTCACTGGGGAGGAAAATCTTTTGCATATTTAGAAAAAACGAATTATCTCAAAGTTAGATGCCAAAGAAAAACTGGTAAAAATTAGTCATTTGAAACAAACATTTTCACAAACGAGTCGTACTTTCATTTTGGTCATATCAAGTATCGGGGAATCAGGATTAAATATAACATAGACATTAAAACACCGAATTATTTTTTTCTTCCAAGGTCATCAGGATACATAAATTAGGATTTTAATAAAGAGGGAGTACTTGGGAAGGGCGCTCACCCCTCTTTGTCTTTACTGGCAATGACATTCGTCAAAATAATCAAATATCATCTGCAAAATTAAACGAATATTGGGTTCTTTTTCAATTCTGAGTGTATTGAGAAAAAAAAACAGTTTCTTTTCTGACAAAATCTTTTTCTGGTAAATTTTGTTTCTCCAGTCTTTACCTCACGTTGCAATTTTCGTTTTTCAACTTTCAGCTCATCTTCTGCTTTTTCTGATGCTTCAGCAGCAGATTTGTATCGAATAACTTGACTCTCTAGCCTGGCGACAGTAGCTTGAAGCGTAGACATATCTTGTTCCGCTTTCTGAAGCTTGAATTTATAGTCGGACAAATGTTTATTAGCTTCGCGTTGAATATCTTCGGAATCGGACAAGCTTCCTATTTATAAAAGGTATGAAGAAGAATTAATTATATCATAAATGTACATACTTAAATGTTCTTAAATCATAAAACTTTTTTATGATCAAATATTGTCAAATATTACCTAACGTAGATCCTGGCAATCTGTCTGACCTGACACGATTTTTAGTGTCTTCTAATTCGAGCCTTAAATGCCGAATTTCGTCTTGGAGCTCTTTTTTTTCCGATGCAAACCTTCGCAGCCGAACATCTAGAAGATAATAATAATAAACAGAAATCCAAATTTGGTGTTTATGAAAAGACCAATTATTATCAAATTGAAAGATGAGTCTCAAGTAATATAAAATGGTAGTAGAATTGGAGAATTATATAAATGAACCTCAAGGTCATTGAAATTTTGTACCTAAGGAGCCTTCGCCAGCATTTTGCAACAAGTCTGCGCCTTCGGTGCTGACTAGTACCCTCTTTCTTGGACGGGGACCATTTTCTGTTGAATCTGAATCATTTTCATCACCCTCGTCTTCGACGATGACAAGACCGTTTTCCTGGAATAAGATACCGCTTACAAATGCGCACTGTTATTTTTAGCACCTAGGGAGAAATGTTTTTTTGTTTCTTTTCATTGTTCTGGACCAAGTTTGCTGACCTGTATGAGCGTGTCTCTTTCAATTAATTGCACTCTGCATACATCCAAGTCTTCTTTAAGCCGTTGACTTATGCGTTTCAGCTGTTCAGCTTCACGATTTTTTTCTCTCAACTCACGTCGTAATTGAGCAGTTGTTTCTTCTAATTCTTCGAGTTTATCTTTGAGTAGATCTACTTGATACGAGTACGTTGATTTCTCATTATCCAATTGCGCATTTGTTATCATCGCTTTACGGAATTTTTCTTCAAATTCTTTGAGTTCTAACTGGAATAAGTTTAAACATTATTACGCAGTAAGGATTCCTAGTATTATTTCTCATCTATTCTTTTGTGTTTCGACTTGGAACAGAAATACCGGAAGGTTATTTAGGAATTAGCTAACAGCTTGGGAAATTGACAATATTTACCCTAAGATCTCTACTGAGTCCAGCATCTTCCAAGGAATCCTCAGACGATCTCCGACTCGACTGAAAGTTGTTAGAATTTGTAAGAAGTCGAGATGTTCTGACAGGATCTGGTGTCACCCTCATAGTTCGGTTGGCGTCAGCTGGAATTAGGTCTTTAAAAACTAACTATATTTAAGTTTCTTTTGAAAAACATGACATTATGTTAAATAAAAATGATCACGAATTATTTAGTGGACATCGAAGTAGACATGGTCTGAATATAAGGTGAAAAAAAAAAAATTATATGTATTGAAGTTAACACTTGGAATTGTAAATTTGAGGAAACGTTACAGACAATCCGGTCGAGTCAGTGGTTAAGAAAGTCGCCTGACGGACCATAATCATCAGAGGACAAGAGTTGTCTATCCTTTTAGTTTTACAATGGATAACCACAAGCACCAGGTTCCGCTTACAGCATCATAATTCTAGTTGATTTGAGCCTCTGATGAGGGTGGAACATCACTGCTGAAGCCTCAGGCGACCTCTTTATTCATCAACTCGACCGGATTGATTGAAACCTTTCTTCGAATGGAAAACATATTATTAATATTATTACTCTTGTTTTCCTCACCAGTACACATATCATAAACTCTGTCAGCGTTTTCCTCAGCCTCTTTTTGCTGCCTCTCTAGTTCCCGCATCCGAATTTCTCTAGCTTCTGCTCTCGCCTGTCTTCGTGCTGCTAATCTAGCTTCGGCCTGAAATATTGTTTATAAAATATCACCGCTGTTATTTGTATGTTTGTATTCCTCAGAGATTTCTTCGAGTCAGTTAATAGGGGAAAAAAAGACGTGGAATTTTTTGTATTCTTTTATCCATAATGAAGTTAACACTCGAACTTGCAAATTTTTTGTATTTTTTTTTATATCATTCTGTGATTTATACATCCAACTAAAATTTTGTTTTCCTGTTCACACATACTTCATCTGCGTCTCTGACTAGTTCGTCAATGTCGTCAAAATCCTCATTACAATCCTGTTGATGATTTCTAAAGAAAGTTTTAACATCTTCTTCTGTTCTGCTATCAGTTTCCGATTCAGAGTGATCCATTTTTCGACTAATAAATATTACTTAACGCACTCAAGATAATTAACGTCAAACCAGATCTATGACATAAGAGTTAGCTTATAGTGGAACGTATTTAATGAGTTCATGTTTTAATCGCACAAAAATTCCTCACGATCCATTTTGTAATATTTTGAATTGATTAAACAAAGTGATTAAACGTCCATTCTAATTGCTCGAACATTTGAATTAAATTTCACTTCAGAATTATTGGAGGTTTTCCGTTCCCAAGGTTGGTTTGTTAATTTAGTATATTTTCAAACTGAATAAATGGGCAATTTTATTTGGAAATGAAACGTACGTTGATGAATTTTATCGATATTCATGAGAAGGAAGTATTTTCGGAGACAAGTAATCCTATGGATAATGAATGAAGTAAAAAAAATTGTGGAAAGAATGAGACGAGATGAGATAAAAACAGTATACAATTGTATTTAATGCAAAGCACACAACTAACTGGACATTCTAGCTGAGACCGTCAAGAGTTAGTTCCTGCAGACTAATATGTACTCTAATACTGAGCAACTCTTATCTAACTTCTACACACAACTCTTTTTTTCCCCCCTTCCGTAAACCTAAATTTGCACCGCCACGGTCGCCTCAAGTATGCAGTATGTGGCGCGTGTGTGTGTGTGTGTGTGTGAATGTGATATGCTTCGTCAAGATAAAGAATAATAATTATGAAATCTCACATTTTTATACAAATAATCATGACATCTGTGAAATTCCTTGTCTATATTCCAAAATATCCAGTTTTTCTTCATAATACATAAAAACAAACAACACATAACACGAAATAGTACACCAATTGCAGGACATATTTAGACATCTCAACAATTAATAGCTGAATAAAAAAAATGTTAAAAGTTTCTTAGCACAACTACAGGAAACTTTGTGTGTTACTGTAATTCCGTCTTTCAAATATCGTGCAGGGTGCTGCATTCCAAGTTTGAAGTACATACAAACACAGTTCTCCCTAACTTGTAAATATGTTTATTGATTCTTCGAGCTGGAGTCAGCGTTAAAATATACTGATACAAATAGTTGTTTAGAATCATTTTATTCAGTCCCAATTGTTTGTTTTACTGTTGAAAATTCAAAGCAAACTTCATAGAATGAACCTGGTCACATTTATCAAAATTCTGCTCATTCAAAACGAAATAATGAATAAATAAAATGTTTTCACAAAGAGACGTATAATAAAAGGAAACAAAATTGGGACAATTTCCAATACTTTTAAATAGCAACTATCAAAAATATCTATGTCTGTAATGAATAAAGATTTCGAGTATTAGTCATAAACTCCGAACATGCCACCTATGGATCATTATTATGATTATACATTATTTCAAAATGATACCCCTACCTCTTTTGCAATTTGATCAAGAGCTTGATCCTCGGCTGAATGCCTTGTGGCAGTTCGTCTCCGTCCTGCCACCAGTGACTCCATTCTTTATTATCGACGTGATGTAATTTATTTTTCTACTATTTTATTCTTTTTTTTTCTTCAACGTTGATTAATTTTCTTTACGTGTAACGTTTCTTTTCTTTTATTTATGCTAGCAGATACCTTCCTCCACCTCACAGGTATACACCAACACGCTATATGAACATACACAAAACACAATTCTAAGCTTCAGTTTTTAGTTTTTATTTTTTATTCTTTAATTGTAGAATGATAGTATTTTAACCAACACCCAAAACAACATCACATAAGGTATTATAAATATTCATTCATCATTTATTAATTTATTTATATGTGAGAGAAGATGGAAAGAAAAAAATACTCTCAAGTATTCAAGAAAAACAGGAAAATGAACGAATTTATCGTCTGCTACTGGAGCTAATACTAATAACATTAATAATCGTATTCCTAGAACCAAAATTATCATAACCATAATGATAATAACAAATATATTACGTATGGTCATTTCGTGATTAATGTAAGTAGGTATATGTACACACGTACTACTGTGAATCATTCTACGTAAATGATATTCTCCGTAAATAACAGTTTTGAGAAAAAAAACACCTATCATTTTTACGTGTGCACATAGCATAAAGAGTGGAAGAAAATTACGCATGTTGTATATATAGTATGTAGTAGATAGATACGTATGAGTGCTAATTCTATCACACATGGACGAAAAAGCCGATCTTTCACGCCTGCAGAGCGGGAGCAAGACGGCGTCAAGAGACATTTTTCAACGCCAGCCAATATTTGTTTTGCTCCCAAGAGAGTGCGAAGAAAACGCTATTCGGCTTCCTACAATGGCTGCTTGCAAAAAATTTTGTACCGAGAATCGGCATCTTTTCATGCATGTGCAATAAAAAAAGAATTACGTTTCTGGAATCGTGTCTAGCAGGCGGGGGAGTGGCCAACTGAGAATAACAATGAGGTGGATGTTTGACAGAAGTATTATCATCATTGTTATCATAATAATAATGATAATGATTGTTGGTTTTCTCTTCTTCTCATTTCTATTTCAATCCCGTTATTCTATTGGTTCCATGAACAAAATTTGGATAACCTCCCAGAGGAGTAGAGAAACGTGGAAAGTTAACTATTTGAAGTGCGATCAGAAATAATACCTAGCTAAAACGATGAAAAGGTTGCATTCCATAGAAGAGAGACCTCTCCTCAGTCCCCCTTCGCCGCCTCTTCCCGCACCCACACAAAACGGACAGGTATGCGTTATAACACGTCCGCAAGTGAGAGATATAAGTATGTATGCATGTATGTATGTATGAATAGTTAGGTATGAAAAAGTGGGATAGGATAGGATTTTCAATGTTTCGTGAACAGCATTTGAAGGAAAACAAACAGAAAAAAGCAAATATAAAGCAATGAGATATAATAATAACGATGATGATGATGATATTATAAAACTTACGAGGAGGATTTATATACTAGGTATATCCCCGTTCAACCGGTATATGGCGGATGCATATTTTTTTTTTTTTTTTTTTTTTTTTTTTTTTTTTACTTTAATTCTTGGTTTTGTCCTTTTTGATAAGGAGAAAAGAACACACACCCATACACGTTACACACTAACACGAACACGAAAAATCTTGACGTAAAAATAAATGGGCAAACTATAAATACAATCAATGGAAGTTGGGTGACTTCTTCTTCTTCTTTTTCTCCTCCTTCTTGGTGACCATCTGTAGCTTGCGAACGATATTACTATTCAGGTTTCACACTGTATTCTATCATACTATAGGCGTATAGTGTTGGGTATTTGTAAATGTAATTTTGGACGACAAGGCACAAGTTGTTTTACACGATTTTGATGTGTTTTATTTAAATATTAATACTACTGTTAAAGCCTCGAAACAGAAATTGGTTTTATTATTTTAGAACGCGTTATTTTACGCGAATATTTAACTCTGGGATACACATTTTCCGGACAAGCATATTAGGTATATGTCTCTTGTACTACATACATAACTATCTGAATCCTATTTTCATTGGCGAAGTATTAAAACCCGGCACCAGGCGATCTTACGACCAAAAAACACACCTTTAATCGAACTGAAAAGCGAATAGTATAGCAAACGGCCAAGCGCCTCTACACCTCGGCGGTGGCCTCCGCACGGCCATCGCCCAAACCGCGCCGACATCTGGCAATCTGTGAACGAAACATACATCTAGACGCGGGAAATTTGATTCATGTTTTCTAGTACGGACCTATGGTCGGAATCTTTCCTTGCGGGGGTGAAGCAAAAGACGGAAAGGGAATCAAATGGTCGGCCATCTTGACAGGCGCTATCAATATAGATATACCACTGTGTATGTAGTACACACATACATATTTGTTTACGTAGTGCCTGATGCAACATCAGGTTTGTGATTTTTATAGTTATACGAATATTCTACGGCAAGGTAATTATGTGTAACATGAATTAAGCCACGTGCTCAATAAGTGTAGTTAGTAATCTATTGCGAGACATCGTTTTTATAATTTTAGAGGTTTTTGTTCGTCGTTTGTTGGTGTTCAACAGATCATTCCGGAGTCTCGTTAATCAACCAGTTTCCCGGAAAAATCAAAAGAAAAGTGTGGTCCTGGGAACTTTCCAGCCCTAGGAATCTTCCGCTAGACCGGTTCACACTAACCGGAAGTCACCACTTCATTCGCTATTTTGACATAAAATCACATTTTCCCGATGTAGAATCGTTCGACGGACATTTTCCGGTGCCGGACGGTGTTTGATAGCGTATTCCCGACGTTTGATAAATAATTTGTCATTCGTTAAAATTGATTACAATTATGCGCGATCGGTCCTAGGGAATTTCGCCTGGTGCACGCGAGTGACGTCCGCGACTTGACTCATTTTTACCCTTTCCAATAAATTGATTGAATTTCACGCAGTGCCATCGTTTGTTGGTCGTTCATAGCTGGTAATTCCGACGTTTGATAGCCAACGGATCAGTCGTTAAAACTAATTACTGGATAGGGATTAGGGTTCGGGCAGCGCGGAAGGCGACAACTCGCAGCGAGTGCATGATGATAAACATAGTTGAAAAATGAAGCATTCGAACAAACGATGATATTGCTTCACTTTCATTTCCCATTGCTCAATCGTATTATTTGAGAAATAAAATTATCAACAAAAAATTGATAAGAATCATAAGAATAAGAAGATCGTATGATGATCTCCAAGCTGGCCAAACACTTTCAAACGCTTCCGACGGCTAACCTCTAATTCCACAATAGGATGATGGACATGGATGTTGAGGGTTGAAAAATTGAAAAAACCATTGCTTTTTCATCACTCGATTGCTTGATCTATTTTTCTTCGCTCCTGCATAGATTTTGCGTAGGTGATGAAATGATCTACAAGAGATACACGTTGATCGCCGAGCTGGGTTAGCTCGTCTGTCAGCTAACTTCAAATCCCAAGATAGCATGATGGAAATGTGCGTTTGGAGCTTCCAAACGAGGCTCAAAAATAGGCACACTCAGTCCACAGTGATATTATTAGTTCTTCCCGTAAGATCCGTCCAATCAAGTCGCTGTGCGTCTCGCTGGAGATGCAGCGTCAATTGCCGCTCATGGAAAGGCGCTTTTATTTTGTCTGCCTCTCGGACACTTTCCACTCATGGGAAAAGATGCGAAGCAAAGCGGTTCGGTTACAGTGGCGCCCTCTGTCCATTCTCTTTGCGGTGAGCTATGATACGCATAGCGCACCGTAAGACAAGAGCAACAGAGGGCGCAACTATACCGAAAGCGTAGAATTGTGGTAAGCCCCAGTGGCCAGTCGGCTCATGCGTACTGTTGCAGTCCCTTGATTAGACTTGAAAGACTTGATTCGAAACTAATCTTAAACCGATCCGAGGAATTAATATGTCCAAATACAACAAATTTCGAGACTGTTTTACTCAGTTCATTAGAAATATCCTCCCATGTAAGTATTTACTTACGTAATGTATTATTAAATGTCAGCGTACCTTTTGCTAGTAAACAAACGAACAGCGACTTCGCCACTTGGGGCTTCAATTGTTTAAATTTGAAACTGCGATAATACTTAGAATCATTTTGGAAATAAATTGTTCCACTTTATATCGTACCACAATAACACGAAGCGTACGATACATTGGTGACGGTATGGGAATTATTAGGTGATACATCTTTATTATCAGGATATGTAACATGCAATGTATAGTGCAAGACTGTTATCAGCTGATCACTTCAGATAAGTTCGACCAATGATCTGTGAACTCATTCGTAGATCAATCTCAGCAAACATTGAACATTGGAAATTCCCCATTATAGTCCTCTAGTAGAATCAAATTGTTTAAGAATTGTTCTTTCACCATATACAAATTATTATTTCAGTTTTAGGGAATGATCGACTATTTGCGCATGAGCATAGTTACTTCAAATACAAAGCGTTGGAACTTTTGAAATTAGTATACACTTTAATTAAAACTCAACAAAAAATTCGATTGGTTGTAATAATTTTATTAAAAATCCGTCTGCGAGTCTCATTTTCAATCAGAACTGATGAGTGATTTTTTCAAATATTATAACGACATAAAACCTACAGATTTCAAAATATTTTTCATTTATTTTTGATCATTTTTCTTCATCCATGATGAATCCTTAAAAAAGCCCCTATCAAAGAGGCTTTAGGTCAATTCTATCTACAACAGTGAAGAATCTAGCCCATCACTTCCACCTGACAATCGATATTTATTCATTGTACAAAATTCGACTCTACTTCATCTCCATTTCTTTCTTACTTGTGTTTTGTGTTCGCAGTCTGGGATTTAAGTTCTCAGGAGAAATTCTATAATCTTTGATTGATCGACGAGGAAAGTATCGGACCTCCGTGTGACGCTTATGGATCAAACTGCTAGCAGTATTTATTTGGGCCAAAATATCAGACTCACCATGCTTCATTCGATCTCATAGACTCTCAGAGTCTTGCCGATTACTCCATAATACTCCATCGAGACTCATCTGTATAACTCATCTTGACTTAAAACAGGGTGTCTTAAAATAAAAACAAGTCTTTGCACCTTAAAAAGTATACTTTTTGCAAGTGTGATCACCAAATTTCATAATTTAAGCAGTAACTTGATGAATTCAGCGTTTTTTCCTATGTAAGGCTGAAATTTACTGAACGATTTCTACGTTGTGCCTACCTGTTGTAATATGTTCACCAAATGTTCGGTGAATTTATTTGCATACTGTTCGAGACTTATGCTCAATAAGAAATTTAATACTTGTTATAACTTTATAACAACGTTGCTCATCCACTTGAATCGAATTTTGGCAGAGATATACTGCAATTGATTCTTCGATTGATGTCCCATTCCATCGGAGTTTGGGGTCTGATCTTACACCGCTGAAACCTCTCGGAAAAATCGAACAACAGGTAAATTGGTGCAACCACAACATGCTTGTAAATTATGCCATGTTTTTGGTTGAATATAATACAATAATAATGATAATAATAATACAAATAATTGTTCAGGTACATATTAGTACAATTTGAATTTAGAGCTCTTTATTTCTTTCACAATTCTCAATTTGATTGGATAAAATCGTTTTCGATATTATGATACTTTGGTCTAAAATCAGTCATTGAATTGTTTTTCATTTCCCACCTTATTACAGTGCAATAATGGAGACTCAGCAAAGATCCTGATGACCTGACATACGAAAGAAACCCAAGGATGGCTACGACATCCTTTACTGGAATCCATGCAGGACTTAGTAACTTCTGCTTGTGACAGTTGTTTAAATGTCATATATAATTGTAAGAAACAAATTATCGCATAGTTAAGCCAAGAAAATACAATAGATAGTTACGAAATAATATCGGCAAAGGCATCCAGTGATATCTATTCAGTACTTTTAGATCTTGGATGCGTTTGGAGATAAGACTTGAATCTAATGAATTAGTTAATTTATACCATTCTCGAAAAAAGATCCACACCGACTTGGAATTATTCAATTTTCGTTCATGGGTACCAAACATCTATATGGAATCTCAGAAAAATTTGTTATTGATATTAAATGTCTGTTCAATTAAATTTCGATTCAAAGTCTGTACAACTATTAATAATTCTAGGGATTAATTCTTGAGATTGTAGGCCAGAATTAATTTTTCTGTAGTATATCGTAAGTTGAAAAAAAGAGGTTTACTTGAATAAGTTGAGGATTATTTATCCACTGCTGAACATGAGTTGGGAATTATTGAGCGTACTGAAGCATCCATTGATCAGTTATAATATTTTTTTATAGTAGAGGCAACTTACATAAACTTTTGATATCTTCCAAGAAACTGCGAATGAATCTATAATTACTATTGGTTATAATCTATGAATCATAAGAGTGTGTCTATTTTCTTCTCAATCTTCTCAATCGTATTCAATAAAATTCTAGATTGACATAATAGTTATTTGTGTGGCAAGTGCGTGTAAAAAGAGACTTTTCGACGAGTGCGAAATGCCACGAGCCAAAGGCGAGTGCAAAATTCACGCGAGCCAAGAAGTCTATATATGCGCCCGTGCCTCATATCCTATTTTCTGCCACTACTTCTTGTTAAAAATTCGACGTTCGTGGAGTTTTCCAAGCACTTATGCTTGAAAAAATGCTTGAAAAATTCCATGATCGTCGAATTTTTGACGAAAGGTGGTACAGAAACAATTTATAACACCGGCCAACACGTAATTTAGTACCTGAAAAGTTCAACCTATTTGCCAGTATTCTTGTGTCACTGATTCCGAAAATTGCTTCATATTCCCTGACATCAGCTCTGGTTTTCGAAATATGGTATATTTTACATTTCGTGTCTTCTACACGTATATGCCTCTTGATGGGTGATAGAATATTATCAATTTATGTAATTTTGTAGATTTGTTTGTATATCAGAATAATCAGGTTTTTAAATTACGAAAATGAAACATATATAGAATGAAATAATTATTATAAAGCGACCACAACAAAATTGAATATGTTCATTTTTAATTAATAACTTTGCTCATGCATTAATTTTTTTTACTAACAGCTGGTTTGAATAATGTTGAAGAAAAAAACGGAGATATTGAAATGTAATTATTAATGAAAAAAACAAATTCTTTTATTTGTTCAGTACTTACAGTAGTTATGTTGTATTTCCAAAACTAGAACTCGTATGGAAAATCTGGTTATATTTTTGGACTTGGTGTCCCAAGTTTATTCAGAATCATATGGCACGCAGTTTTATTTTAAAGAGCAATCATGTTCAATACAGAATTAGAAATACAAATTCAAATTATATTTGAACAAATATTCATTTGGAGACATTATTATTACGTTACAGTGGGAAAATATTAATAGAAATTAGAATTCATGAAAAATCTTACTCTCAATGTACAGAGAAGTTCTTTATTATGATGTCACATCATATATAAAATTACTTTTTACTATATTGCACCAAAATATTATTTCTATTTTGATGAGATACTATTACTATTGAATTACTACAATTTTTCCAAAAGAGATAAAGAGATGTACTCTACCAAAATGTGAGCAATGAATATGAATTTCCATTAATCCAATTCATATTAAGTATAGCAACAATGATTCGCAAATTTTGTTGAAACGCAAATCACTGATAATTCATTTTCAACTTATTATACAGCCAAAAATTCGTTGAATTAAAATTATGTACGTAATGATAATTCAATGAATTGAGATTGTGTACATAATATAATCATTCAATGAATTAAAAGTATGTACTTAAAAGTAATTGAACAAATTAAAATTATGTACATAATAATAATTGAACGAATCAAAATGTATGCAACGAAAATTCAATGATTTAAGATTATGATCATAATGAAAATCTGATGAATTAAAATTATGTATATATATATAATACCAATTCCGCAAATTGAAATTATTCATTATTTTTAGGTTCATAATAATAATACGCAGAATTGAACCTATGTATATGCAAGAATTTATATTCATTGCCATCTGAACGAATAATTTTAATTGGTGGAATTGACATTATCATTGGAACATGATGTTTGAACAATATTTTTGTAATTGTTTAATTATTGGATCTGTTTTGGGTTTCAGTGTTTCGCCCACAGTATAATGCCAAGATCCATCAAAATCTTCCCAGATTCGGAATAGCCGATGTCAATTGAGTACAAGAGAGTTGTGGGACTCAGAGACAGATGATATCGCTATCCAAAAGAGGTGAGACTACGTGTCTAGAATATAATTTTTCAATCATCTTTTGATATCCATATGAAATGTAATATAGTGACATTTCAATGTGATCATAGCTTCGACAAAAACGAAAGAGACCATTGAATAATCAATGAAAACAGGAGATTTTTCCTCATCATTATCATAATTTCATGCTCTGAATCACTCTGGCCAAGGTAGTATCTCATTTATTTATATTTTTTTATGGTGAATTAGCGAAAGCAGCGGGCAGAAGAATCATTTTCCAAACAGCGACGTAGTTCAGTTTTTATTCATGCATAAATGGGAGGAGGGAGTAAGATATTCCATTTTTTTTATAATGTATATAATTAATTGCTATTCCCCCTTCTACAAAATATGTTGTACCTAAGTTATACTCATTCACATCATCTCTTGATACACGATTGGAAAATATGATCTGTTAGTCGGACTTTGTCCACCCAAAACGGTTCTAGATTTTACATCAGGCAAATTGCATACCCTGAAACAGTTCTTTCGAATAACTCGATTGTATCATCCATCAGTTATGTATCAGGTGTATACGTAACACGTAATTGACAAAACCGTTCTTGCAAATATACTTTATTTCATTTTTTCTCTTTTTCAACCGTTTGCGAACGTAGAGAGTAATCTTGGGTATGAAGGAAATTGGAGTTCAAATCGCTGGCGAATTCAGAAAATAATATAAGGTCATTGTAATTTTTTATTATACATATATAGCATGAAAAACATTTAGTCTAAAGTATTTCAGTTTTCATTTTACAAAAAGAGAACAAAAGTACTCAATATCTGCTTATCAGCTTTAATCATTATTGTTTATTATTAATTGCTTGTTTTGAAATTGTATATGAATATTCATTTTTTGAATTTCATGCTATTAACCGCCAATTAAAAGCAAAGAAGTCTCAAGAGGTTGCGCTACGCGAGGCCAGGGGGGGGGGGGGGGGGCGAGCGAATGAACGGTCTATGCAGAAGTTCAGAGGTTTAGATTCTCCGACTTCTCCGTGGTGCTTGCAAAGAGCTTATAGGTATACGTAGAGTAGGAGAGTCATAGGACCCTACGTAAGTGGAAATGTTTGCCGGGGGGAAAAAGATAGAAAACCGCGGGGCCACGTCTGTCCTTTACCGATGTTGCGTGCGCGCCCAAAGTGGTGCGCACGCAACATCGGGTGTGGGAATGGAGAGGGGACGTTTGACGGTGCCTGTTGCTTGCCGAAATTTTACACTTCCTTACAGTTGGAGGCTTTCTCCTCATTTCCCCTACACGCTCTTTGGTCCCCACTTCGCTTCTAAATTTACTGCGCATGCGGTATTACACAGAGATAGCAGTGGCCTCGCCATGTTTTCTCTCTTTCTTCTCTACAAACAGGAATCCGGCCCGCTTTCCTACTCTATGTACATAAGCTGTTTGGGTGCTTGAAGGGGTAACATCGTCTTCGGTCGTTCTCGCGTATCGTTCACCACGAGTGTACAGCTTTGCCTGCCTGCGGTTCATATTAATCGGCCATTCAAGCAGGAAAAAAAATGTCAACAGTTGTGCTTCTGAATTAATTCTCAGGTAAAAATACATATTCAATTGAATAAATATTTCGTTCAGCGCAAATTCGATAAAAATGACCTTTCGTATTCTTCAAAATCTAAAAAAAAAAAATAGATTGGGTGCAGGCCGACAAAAAAATCCTGAATTTGGTATCGCAAGCTATAGTTTGAATTTTTATTTTCAATTTTTCTTGTTTATAATCTTTTTATCAAGTTATTAACTCTGTTTCAAATTCGTTCGAGAAACAAATAATATTTCAATGGTATGTCTATTCATCTCAGAATTACTTCAAAATCATTCGAGATTCGACATTGTTTCGTTGAATATTTTGAATTCGCGATGCTCAGTTGTTCGACCGTTGGCTGACTTCACGCGCTGGGCGGAAGGAACGAGTTCTCTTGTTGATTGGTCTACTATCACGAGATCTGTTCCCGCCTAAACTAGCTTTTGTCCATCCGCCATTTTTCAGTGGTGCGAGCGTATTCAGATGTTCTTTGTCAAGTGATTATAGTGAAAATAGAATCAATTGTTTTCTCATATCGGAAGATTTGCTTACGCGTAATGATAAAACAAATAACATCGGTATAAAGGTGTTGAAAAAAAACCGCGATCATCGTATATAATTTCTCTTCGCGAATCCCAGATGCCGAGCACTGAAAAAATGTCTACATAGGCTACGTGAATTGCTAATATCGTAATATGGGTATGTTGCATATTTTTTTATATCCTCCGAGATGATGGAGCTTGGTTCTTTTTCCTCGCCATATTTATTCACAAGTGACCGGTCAACCCCGCGAGCTGTACTCTGATTTCTCAAAATTTAAGGTTTAATCGAGATAAGTGATAAACTGTCGTATCATCTGATTTAATTGCCAAGCAAAAATACAAATCAAGATGAATAATAGACTGTATTTTCTTCTGATTTAGTTTTTAAGTAAAAATACAGATTGGATCAAATCATTTTACTTCTCGGCATACATTATTGAAATAAATTCTCGTATAGTTCGAAATGAGATAGAATTAGATTAGGGGCAGGCCGGAAGAAAACATAAATTTGGTTTCGTATCATGTAGTTTTTATTTTATTTTATTTTTTTATTTCTTTTTTGTCGAAATCTTAACTCTAGTCGAAATATGTTTGGAACAGAAATGAAAAGAAAAAAACAAACAATATTCGAATAGCATATTTCTATTCAGAGTTACTTAATTTGAAATCGTTCGAGATTCGACATTGGTCGGTTGAATTTTTTGAATGCGCGATCCTCAGATGTTTCGTTGGCTATTGTCACGGGTCGGGAGGAAGGAACTTGTTGGAACTTGTTAATCAGTCTACCATCACGACATCAGTGCCCGCCAGAACTCGTTTTTTTTTTTCATCGGCTGTTTTTCATTGGCGGAAGTCTATTCGGATGTTTATTATCAAGTGATCATAGTAATAATAAAATGTACCTTTCGAGAATCCAAAGATTTGCGTGTGCGTAAGAATGAAACAATTAACGTCGGTATAGAAGTGTCGAGAGAAGCCACGATCATCGTATATAATTTCGAATATCGTGATATGGGTATGTTGCATTTTTCCTATGTCCAATAATGGAGCTCGTTTCTTTTCCGCGTCACATTTGTTTACAAGTGACCGGTCAAGCCCGTAAGCTAGACTCTTGATTTTTCAGAATTAACGACGGTTTAATCAAGCTGAATAATAGACTGCGTAGAAAAATAACAAAATGAAAATGAAATTAAATAAAAAAAAAAAAATACTGTAAATATAAGAACGAGATGAAGTGAGTAGATAGATCTATTTATTTTTCTGTTCATTCGTGGTTTTCCTGTGCTTCAAATGCGTTCGGAAAGAGAAAGAGGACAAAACATGTTATTAGAATAGAATTTTTATTCCCGAGATATTTTGAAATCGTTCGATATTCGGCGTTGGTTTTTTGTTTACCAGTCGTTTTACAGCGTAACAATTAGCGTATACATAGATCTTGCCCACCATTACTTTATCGTTGCGAAGTATATTCCGAAGCGGTGATCAAAATAATTCGTTCCGCTCTTTTCGTTTTTTTTTCAGAATTATTATTACCATTATTATTAAACCCGTGTGCGAAGCACCCATGCATCGAAAAATATCTGTAAATAAAATTTTCGTACCGTTCGAGAAACGAAACTAATTTTATTTTTCTCGGCGAGTTTTGTTTACATTCGAATTGCTTTGTTCAGCAGGCTGGGGGGGGGGGGGGGGGGGGAGAGCGCGCTACGAGCGGGATTCTCAGAACTGTCGGTTGAATAGCGGCACGGAATATAAACTGTAATACCGTCCCATCTAAAATAAAATCATTCGAATTAATTCGTAAACAGAAAATTGATAGATAGTACGAACGCAATCGGTATTCAGTCCCAATAAATATTAATCTTACGTATGCAAACTACTGTTGATGCTACAAAAAGGGTAGAAAGAATGCATCATAGTCTTTTGTCTTCGTTGACAGTAAATTAGCTTGAGCCGGTTCTTGCAATTTCTATGGAATATAAAACTCGATTGCGGAACACACATCGCGGCTGTTTTATTTTCCGTTTGTTTTCATGCTTTGCGCCGCCATTTGCCTTCTCTATTCGTAACTGTTGAATTCGAATCTCAATTCTAATCGTGAGTACTCTGTCATCAAATTACTCTTCGGGTAGAATAACGTAACTACTGCAAATGCGGAAATGATTCTTCAGCCAAATTGAATTATATTTTTTCAACTTTATTATCTTACGATTAGGTACGAGAATTCTTCAATATATTTTTGTTATGTCTGAAAAATCTGGTCATTTTCCTTTCTTCTATCGCTCGTAAAAATGCTTTCCCGATAATAATGTTTCCTTTTTTCTCTTGTTGTCGCAGCTCAATGAAGATTTTGGACCACGAAATATGGACCAATCATAATATACCTGTGGACCCGAATAATTCGCAAAACAACCGATGTCACCAACACTGATGATCATAAAAATCCTACATTCTGGAACCATCGCACACCAGGTAAATGAGTACAATCAAAACATGCTTCTGAGTTATGTTTCATCATTTCTTCGATTTAATTAAATTTTATTACCATCGTTATTCGTTTGCACATTATTGGTATGATATACCTAATAATTGTATATAATAATTGAGTTGGCGTCTCATTTCTGAAAATTCGATTTTTTTTTAGAGAGTTCCGAGATCCTTTCGAATAGTTCTGGAGTTGGTGATAGGTTTGAAGAATAGTTTCGGTTGTTCCTTTTTCAAAAAAACAGTGCTGTTTTTTTGACTCGGAACTGGAACTCTCCTTTAAACTTATGAGAAACTCCAGAACATTTTGAAAGAATTTCAGAACTTTCGATAAAAAATATATATGAAAAATGAGGCAATAACCTTACAGACACATAGGACAGAGAACTTTTGTTGCGTTTAATAATTTTTAAATGATAACGATTTTTTCTCTTGTCAATCAATAATTCTGATATTTTCTCTATGTCTTCCTCATATCGCAGAACATCACGCACGAAACAGCAGAACCGATCCTGATGCTCAGAATAACCGTGAGAAGCCGAAGAATTTATTGCGCCGTTCATCGACATATTTATCGCAGTCGCAGTCAAATATATATATTTGTAAGTATCAAATAATTTTATAGTTTATGGAAAAGTTATTGTTTAAGCTCTTGGACGGATTTGCATTATCTCATCCCAATTCCCAATTCGTTTGTGACAAATTTTAAGACAAAACTATTTTTTCTGTTTTCACTTTGCAATCTCTGACATGGAATTAACTTTCTTTGTTTCTTCTTTCCACAGTTGACTACGTAGTCTGAGGCATCGAATATGGGCCAAGTACGAGTGCGTTGAAGCTAAGATAGCTACAAATCGGCAATACTGTTAAACAGTGGAGGGGACTAAACCTTTGAATTACATGAAGTTAATATGATATGTCCTCACATGTAGGTATCTTATTTATTTGTTTGATTCATTGCAGAATCTCAAAAATTGAGTCATGTTTTCAGACAGCTAGTCACAATTAAGACAATCAATTTTGTTCATTACGTAGACTTATTTTAATGATCCAAATTATCAATGCAGCTCTAATCATTACATTTCTTTTTGGTATATTTACTGTACACAGTTATCGGCGAACTAATCTTAAAATCTATTGAGAATACCTTGATACAACTTCCAGAAAATCTCCAAGTTTTTCACACACTGCATTGTCGCGGAGTTATTTATTAGATTCAGAAAAGTTATTTTGCGGGAATCCCAGTAATGTAATCCTTTGAATAATGTTGTCATATCAGAAATCTGATTCGGGTCTTTCCTAATTTGTAGATTATGGAATCATCTAGACTTTCTGGAATTGATGCTTCTATCAGTTTTTACTACAATATTCGAGGCTTGGCAGGAACAATATTTGAATAATGTATCACCTAATGACTTTATTCGGAATATTCCAGACGAAAATTGCTGCGGGCTGATGTTGGATCAAAAATATAGAAGATTCCACGATACATCAATGACTGGGAATATCTTCAGCCCTAGTACACAGATGAGAACTCTCATCAATTCAATACGAACAAGGTACATATAGATTGTTGTAAGAATATTATTATTTCTTCATTCAACGTCAGATTATCCTAGATTGCCAACTGAATTTCATTGTTATGTCCAAGTTTTGTTCCCCTTGATTCGAATCACCAAATATGTCCGATAACTTTTTCCCTCATTCAACAGTATTTGACTAATAATTGTCTTTCCACTTTGATTTCGATCACAGTACCCAGGGATCCTAGAGTATCGAGAACAGAACCAACAAGAGGCGCGCGCCCATTCCGACGGTTCGAGGGGCCAAGGGGAAACAATGACGCTGGATGGATGTCAGGCTACGGAGCAATGAAAAGATGGTAAAAATCACAAATATGAAACCAAATTCTTGCTTTTATTACAGTTTCTCCAAAGAGAAATCGATTTCAAGTTTTATCCATACGAAATTTTAGAGCAGATGAATATACGAAATAAGATATATATTATTTTTTTGCGACATTTTCGTCGTGTTTGTTTGATCCAAGATTATTAATCATTTCATCCAGACGATTCTTTAAATCATTTGTTTCTGTTCAATCGCAGATAGCCAAGCAGAGACATCCGAGTAAACTTGCTCCAAACTCGGCAGCGTCGGTGAGTCGCATGACTTTAATTACGGGTAACTCTTGGTTTTCTATTTTCTCTTTCGCGTGGCACGGCGGTAACATTGATATTGTATAATCTACGATTTCTTAGCTAGAGTATGTCAGGCTCACTTGCTTTCGCAACGGAACCGTTCAGATTGAATTACCTTTTTACGAATTTGAGTAAAAATTACTTCTGCCTGACACTAGCGATAAAATATTACATGCATTCGAAATTTTCCGTTGCGAAAAGCGGCGAGCATCGCGACAGGAAACCATGGTTCGCTTAACCGGTTTCGCGATAATTCTAATCACTTTGTCGATTCCCGTCTCTATCGTAATTTGTTCAGACTCTCACTGGTTAAGCGTTCGATCTTCCTGAGAGTAAATTCACACACTTCCAAAAAAGGAACAACTCAGCTCAAGTTCAAGCATAAGTTGCCGAAATTGATTCATACAAGATCGTCACAAGATCATTACCAGATTATTGATTTTCCATTACACAATTGAAAATATCGACTTTTACAGTCTTCCATTTGCATTTGATAGTCCGCTTAGAGAAAACATACCGACAATCTCTCAGTCTAGGATGTATCTAACCCGTTCTCTCCCTACAGATCCAAAACGGTAAGTCTCTGACCACGGTGTACGAACTGCTGAGAATGTTTGTGTTGGTGAGAATGTCCTTTTCTAGATTCCGACAGGTACTTGTCGGGGAGGTAGGGTGGGGCATCTGGGGTATTCATGTCTGTGTGCGCGCCTGTTAGTTTTTAATTTCTAAGTCCGTCGGGTGGGTTTGGGTTGAGGCGTAGGGTAGGAAGGCTCGGGTTCCTATTTTTAATGTGTCTAATACTATTTATTCCACAGATGATTTGGACGATTACAGGATAAATAAAGACAAGATTTTGATATTGCTCTGTGACTATTTCTTAGTAACAGATCTGTTTAAATTCTATTTTTCTGTAAAGAGAGCAGTGAAATTAGACGATTTCCGTATTGAGTCAATGTATCTCATTCGATCGCAGTAATTGAATTACTGTTTTGTAAGATCGATTAAATCGTAGAATGATTAATCAAATGCTGTCTGTAATCGTCCGAATGGGCAAGATGCGTACCTCCGTTTCCGTGTTTACGTGGGGCATGGAAACTAGGGACGCTGAGCTCGAAGACCTCGCGTCGAAGAGGACTGCCGACCGTCGTGCCACAAATCTTCTCTGCTTGCTTCTATCCCCCTTTTCATGGAAACACTTGTTGATTTTCTCCTAAAATCAAACCTAGAATGATGAAAATTTGTCATTTTCGTGCAACGATTGTTTCTATGCATATTTATTCTAGCCTTACTTAATTCCATAAGACTTCTTCTAATACGTTTTTAATTTTACAGGCTTATTTTTTTTTCAGGGCCGCGTTTAACTTTTCTTTTCCTCCTCCCTCACAGGTTCCACTAATTATTATTTTTTCTTCCAGGAATTTTTGTTTTATGTGTACCTAACGAATCTTTTACCATTTCAGGAGGCACTAATTCTGTTTTTGTTCTAGTTCCTCGTGGAAGATTCCTTCTCGTTCTGTCCACAGTTTAATGCGGATCGCGATGACATTTGTATAAATTCTGAGATAACTAATATCACAATAAAACTGGGGGAAGCAAACTTCTGCTTTGCAGAAAAGGTGAGATGAGAAACAGATTCATGAGAGAGTTGAGAAACATTCAACAGCAGAGCTTATTTGAATATATCAGCTCACTTTCGTACTCTCAATGAAATTCAACCGCAATTAGAGATATCTTATTCTGGTTTCTCCTCAATTTCCAGGAAGGTTGATCCACGGTAATAGTGAAGGCGGTAATAGTGGAATAAAACGGCGGGATCAACCCAAGGCCAGGGACTGGTTTGAGAAATGGGTGGTAAGTGCTTGACATTCGTCCAATAAACAGTTGTTTCATTGCAAAACTGCCTGGGGTCTGTACGCCGTTTGGGCAATCTGAAATTTACAAGTATTTTGGTCTATTCTCCGCTCCATGCTGTATATTGTATACGATAGACGGAAGTTTCGGTTTCTTTTCCATTTTTTCAATCACTGAATAACTTTTTCCGTTCAAAACTTCGGAATAACTTGATATTCCAGACATACTTCAGGAGTAGACATATTTTTCATTTACAAGTGTGGAACGAAAAATCGAGATCACTTTCAAGATAGATGGATGAAACCAAAACGTAGTTTAAAGAAATTTCAGAATTCGAATTTCATATCTTTCAATCCTCTCATAGATGAACGAATGTCTCTCTTGACAAATCATTTAGAAAACTCGAAGCTTTGATAACACCAAATTATAGGTACAGTTTGTAACCGACGAATGATGTCACTGACGGATTTTCCGTTATGTCTGCTTAATGTTTCAGCGAATGATATGAGGCCTACTCTACAAAATGGATGAATCCAGGAAACAAACGATGGAATAAAGATGAAAAAGCCAATTAGATCAACGGAGTCGGGAGTACGACGAAACCACGCGATTCTATAAAATGTAAGGCAGCTCTGCCGGATTTTCAAATGATCCTTTTTCCGTGATTCGGGTCACCTAATTTATTGAGTTTATTCCTCACAGATGTATCACTTTCTTTTATTTTCATATAATTGTCTTTTCTTTCTTCATTTCAATTGAATAGAATTGTATAGACTTATGACGATTCTTTTTTCGTTCGCGACTTTGTTTAAACATTAATTTTATAAGTTATGATTCATTTCATTGATAGATCCGCTTTTTGGTAGCGCTGTCTTGTTCAAAGTATAGTACCAAGTGCCATGAAATCTTCAAAAATTCGGAAATAGCGGATGTTGATTGAAAACAAAAACACAATTCACAGTTAAAATAGGCCGAAAAATATATACTCTATGTAAACAAAAATGCGGCAATCAACTCACATCAATTGAGTATAAAAAATTGAAGAACCAAAGTGAAACTGAATAAAATAAATGTGGCAGGTAGACTACATAAAACACAAACAAATGATTACTTTCAAGGTGTTTTCTGTAGTCTACCTGTCGCATTTATGCTATTCAGTTTGACTTTCGTTTTTCAACTGTGGATACTCCATTGATGTGAGTCAATTGTTGTATTTCTTTGACACATACTATATATTTTTTTGACCAATCATAATTGCAAATTGTGGTTTTCAATAAGTATAGCCTCTGATCGTTGCAGTTTAGTCTTTTGTAAACTTCAATCCCTCGGATTACAGTCTAATAGGTATGAAAATTTTTTTTATTTCAGTTGCAATATAAGATGTCGACGATTCGAGGATTCCAGATCATCGAGAATATCGGCTTCGTACTTCGATGGTTTGTCTGGACATCTGCAGAAAAGCTAAGTGTCTTTTATTCTTAAATATATGAGTGTTCAATTCGTGGTATTATTAGATTTCGGCTTTGAATCAGTCATTCGATAGTGACTACGTATTCTGTGTACCAACATCATGTGCGAATTAGGAGGGTCGTGCATTCTACGGCAACGTTATATTGTTCTAAAATTAAACAAATTGTCCTTTATATTACTCGTGCTTAATAAATTTCCGCTGTTATGTATTGTCCAACTTGCAATAGGGCTTTCGGCTTCGGTAAAACTGAACCCCTCACCCCATCCGGGTGGGCCGGCGGGGAGGGTAGGGCGGGAGGGGTAGTAACTTTCGGATTCCAGGCAGGGACCTTTATTTGTTATTGCAGGTTCGAATTCTTCATGAAAGAATACGCAACAATTATTGGAAACGTTTCCTCCAATTCGATTTGAAGCGCATCTCTTGGAATCGTTATATTTTCGACCTCTTCGCGAAATTCGCGTTGTCTCGAAAATCAGGAAGTACGTGTCGAATCTTCTCAGGAGAACAATTCCATTGAGCTCGTGTAAGTTAAAAAGCTAGAAAGTTTGATTTCGTTCTCTGTGCGCAAGTGTCTCATTGCAATCACATGGGCGCTTACATTCAATGGACTAACTACTATCAGCGCTACCCAAAAGAGGAACCCCGATGGTGAGAGGGACGGGACTCACCGAAAAAAAACTCCGGAGGTGAGAGGCGTGGGAACTCACCAGTGGAGTGCTGAAAGTAGTTGTTTCATTGAACGTTTGCGTCTTTGTTGTCGTGATGCGAAGCTTTCGTCTGAAACACGAAATTGATCCGACCATTTTCTGAACGCCTTCGAAGTGATCGAGTCGAAATTTCGCACGATCGAGTTATTCCTCTGAAAACACTCGTGACGTAGTTTTTTATCTTCGATTTCTCGCGCATCTCTTGTAATCGTTGAATTTCCAACCTCTTCACGAACTTCGCATAGTTTTTGAAAATCAGGAAGTACGTGTCGAATCTTCTCAGGAGAACAATTCCATTGAGCTCGTGTAAGTTAAAAAGCTAGAAAGTTTGATTTCGTTCTCTGTACGCAAGTGTCTCATTGCAATCACATGGGCGCTTACATTCAATGGACTAACTACTATCAGCGCTACCCAAAAGAGGAACCCCGATGGTGAGAGGGACGGGACTCACCGAAAAAAAACTCCGGAGGTGAGAGGCGTGGGAACTCACCAGTGGAGTGCTGAAAGTAGTTGTTTCATTGAACGTTTGCGTCTTTGTTGTCGTGATGCGAAGCTTTCGTCTGAAACACGAAATTGATCCGACCATTTTCTGAACGCCTTCGAAGTGATCGAGTCGAAATTTCGCACAATCGAGTTATTCCTCTGAAAACACTCGTGACGTAGTTTTTTATCTTCGATTTCTCGCGCATCTCTTGTAATCGTTGAATTTCCAACCTCTTCACGAACTTCGCATAGTTTTTGAAAATCAGGAAGTACGTGTCGAATCTTCTCAGGAGAACAATTCCATTGAGCTCGTGTAAGTTAAAAAGCTAGAAAGTTTGATTTCGTTCTCTGTACGCAAGTGTCTCATTGCAATCACATGGGCGCTTACATTCAATGGACTAACTACTATCAGCGCTACCCAAAAGAGGAACCCCGATGGTGAGAGGGACGGGACTCACCGAAAAAAAACTCCGGAGGTGAGAGGCGTGGGAACTCACCAGTGGAGTGCTGAAAGTAGTTGTTTCATTGAACGTTTGCGTCTTTGTTGTCGTGATGCGAAGCTTTCGTCTGAAACACGAAATTGATCCGACCATTTTCTGAACGCCTTCGAAGTGATCGAGTCGAAATTTCGCACGATCGAGTTATTCCTCTGAAAACACTCGTGACGTAGTTTTTTATCTTCGATTTCTCGCGCATCTCTTGTAATCGTTGAATCTTCAACCTCTTCACGAACTTCGCATAGTTTTTGAAAATCAGGAAGTACGTGTCGAATCTTCTCAGGAGAACAATTCCATTGAGCTCATGTAAGTTAAAAAGCTAGAAAGTTTGATTTCGTTCTCTGTACGCAAGTGTCTCATTGCAATCACATGGGCGCTTACATTCAATGGACTAACTACTATCAGCGCTACCCAAAAGAGGAACCCCGATGGTGAGAGGGACGGGACTCACCGAAAAAAAACTCCGGAGGTGAGAGGCGTGGGAACTCACCAGTGGAGTGCTGAAAGTAGTTGTTTCATTGAACGTTTGCGTCTTTGTTGTCGTGATGCGAAGCTTTCGTCTGAAACACGAAATTGATCCGACCATTTTCTGAACGCCTTCGAAGTGATCGAGTCGAAATTTCGCACAATCGAGTTATTCCTCTGAAAACACTCGTGACGTAGTTTTTTATCTTCGATTTCTCGCGCATCTCTTGTAATCGTTGAATCTTCAACCTCTTCACGAACTTCGCATAGTTTTTGAAAATCAGGAAGTACGTGTCGAATCTTCTCAGGAGAACGACTCCATTGAGCGTGTAAGTTAAAAAATTAGATAGTTTGATTTCGTTCTCCGTACGCAAGTTTCCCACTGCAATCGCATGGACGCTTACATTCAATGGACTAACTACTATCAGCGCTACCCAAAAGAGGAACCCCGATGGTGAGAGGGACGGGACTCACCGAAAAAAAACTCCGGAGGTGAGAGGCGTGGGAACTCACCAGTGGAGTGCTGAAAGTAGTTGTTTCATTGAACGTTTGCGTCTTTGTTGTTGTGATAAGAAGCTTTCGCCTGAAAATTAAAATTGAGCTCACTAATCTTTGAACGCCTTCAAGGTGATGCAGGTGAAATCACGCACAATTAAGTTGTTTTCCTGAAAACATTCAACGCGTACTCCCTTATCGATTAAAAGCGCAATTCTGGAGGTAATCGAAAATTTTATTTTCCACATCTACAGCGCCGTGTTCCTCGAACCGACCGAAATTTTTCCAATGAAACTTTCGTCTCTTCTTATGCAGAATCCAAATCTTCAAAATGAAAAATTATTATAACAAGCGTTTGCGTCTGCAATTCAGAAGTCACCATCCCGCTCACCCTCAGTGGATAGGGGCGGGGGGTTGATTCTCACGTGGTCAGTTCTTTCGCTCACGATCGAAAAGTTTTCATTTCGGCACGTTTTGTGTATCATAGTTATTTCTGCAGGTACTCCGACGTCTCACGACAAAGAACCCACCCTTTCGGTTCTTGGTTCAAATCTTGACAACACCAAAATGACTACAAAGTCTCATTTGTTTAGTAAAATCATTCATCCATGGAGAAGAATTTAGCACACTATCCAAACCTCATATGTTGCAATTAATACATCTGAATTTTCATTCCACGGAACGATCTTCCTGTATTCGAGCGTGTAGACCGTGGATAAATTTGTGAAGAACCGGAAATAATTATTTTTAATTTTTACGTGATGAATACGTATCCGCTCATTTCGTATGGAGAATAACATATTTCAACACTAACCAATTCTGAAGTATCACGGCCGCCAGCCTGCATGATTTCATTCGGATCTAGTCATCAGTGATCGATCATAGTCTTTCCTTAGTTTTGAGCATTGGGTCGCGTGACCGATTTCAGAGTTCTTCAGAGCCTCGGTCGCATTTTTCCACATATTATTGGACCGATTTGGATTTTTTTGCAAAATGATTGTACTTGATACACAACTCAGTCAGACAAGCCGCGTAGTGTGGCTACGTAAGCGCCTAGATTCGTCGGTCTGAGGACGTGCGATATACATTTTTGTATTCATTATTTTACTGATCGCACGTCATATCCTCGCGTTTAGAAACTAGAATTTTGTGCAATAAAGCGCGGAAAAATGTATAAAATTGGGAAGAATATCCGCCTGAAATACCGATTATCACACCTATTCAACCGTATTTATACGTTCATGTGTATATAATGAACGTGATTTCAAGCGGTCATTTCTCCCGATTTTATAAGTTTTGCTACGTTTGTAATCATTAGAAGGGTTAAGAACTGTTGATATGGGTGCAGACTCTTGTGAATCAAGTCGGCTTAATTCGCAATGGTGTTGGTACGTCTGGATACGCTTTATTGCTTGTGCTTCTGCCCATTGCATCATGCTGTTCAGATTCGCTTTTTATTTTCAGATGGAAATATGGAAAGCACAGGAATTCGGTGATAGTCTTCGAGTACTCGGGCCACCAGCCGGAAGATTAGCGCAGTGCTGTTCGATAAATCCACCCCCCGTGCGAAATGCACATATAATACATATCGCAAGTGCATATTGCGATTAGTGCAGTGGTCGTGATATAAATCCACCCCCGTGCGAAATGCACATATAATACATCTCGCAAGTGCATATTGCGATTAGTGCAGTGGTTGTGATATAAATCCACCCCCGTGCGAAATGCACATATAATACATCTCGCAAGTACATATTGCGATTAGTGCAGTGGTTGTGATATAAATCCACCCCCGTGCGAAATGCACATATAATACATCTCGCAAGTGCATATTGCGACGAGTGCAGTGCTGTGTTATAAATCCAACCCCCGTGCGAAATGCACATATAATACATATCGCAAGTGCATATTGCGACGAGTGCAGTGCTGTGTTATAAATCCAACCCCCGTGCGAAATGCACATATAATACATATCGCAAGTGCATATTGCGACGAGTGCAGTGCTGTGTTATAAATCCAACCCCCGTGCGAAATGCACATATAATACATATCGCAAGTGCATATTGCGATTAGTGCAGTGGTCGTGATATAAATCCACCCCCGTGCGAAATGCACATATAATACATCTCGCAAGTGCATATTGCGATTAGTACAGTGGTTGTGATATAAATCCACCCCCGTGCGAAATGCACATATAATACATCTCGCAAGTGCATATTGCGATTAGTGCAGTGCTTCAAGTTCCTTCCGCAAGTTCAACGAATGCTCATGGCCGAAGGATTCCTTTAGGATGGATACGGATTCATATCAATCCCGCTTGGAGCATCCGGAGGTCGAGGCCCGAGGATGATGAGTGTCGTATGCGATTAATCAACAACGGAGAAACAATCGTAGCATCGTAGATATAACCACATATCTATGGTATAATACAAATGTTCTTTACGTTATTCCTGAATTATGAACGTCACCATGTGATTTATACAGAGAATATCTAGAAGATGGCACACTATTGGTACCGGCGGATCAGGCATCAAAAACTCATTGAAACCCTTTTTTCGTAAAGTCTGCCGTGACCCCGTTCTTGAAATATCAACGATGAAGGTGAACCGATCAGAGAGCACCTTTAGAATTCAATCTGAACGAGTCTTGACTGTCGGGTGTACTACAGCCAGGAGTAAAACAATGTATAGAAAAATTGAGTTTCTGGACTAGATTTCACGGAATAAAAACCGATACACTATTCTGCGCCTGGTTGTAGTACACCCAACAGTCAAGTCTCGTTCATACGACATTCCAGAGGTGTTCTCTGATTCGTTCGTGATATTTCAACAATGGGGGTACGGCCGACTTTTTGAAAAACAAGTGTTTGTATCAGTTTTCGACACGTCCTAGTAGCTGCACCAGAAAAATCAGCCGACACAAAAAAGAGTGGTGGGAGGTTTTCTTACTTTTTTAATACTAATTTATTACCACTTTGCCAAATTTTTTACTCCTCACAGTTTCGAATAATCGTCGTGCGGCTCAGCTTTAGTCAAAGCTGCACCAGCTACATCCTAACTTCGCTATATTTCCCGCTACAAAGGTGTACTATACGTCAAAATTTTGTACTTTTTTACTACCTTCGAAGGTTATCAACCAAAAATTTTCATTCGTAATTCTGAAGGGGGCAAACAACACTTAATCCCTTATTTCAGGCACAGCGATCATTTTACAAGATTATTGTGCCGAAATTATTAGCAATAGGGACTGGTTTCCACCTGAAGATATTCAAGTATACCTTGAAACGATATGAAACATTCGAAAAACAGCAGATTATGATGATGAAAGATGTCCAGCCCTGAGAACGTGCGTATTCATTGAATTCCGTCGGCTTCTCGCTTAGCATATATTTTTCACTCGGGTTTCGTACTTTGGGCGATGTACAGAAATTGGAGGTCATCGAGCTGGAGCGACGAGAAAAAAGATGGGCGAGTATTTATGTATTCCGAATTTGATCCACTTTCCGCGGTGATGAAATTTTGGCGGAGGCTTATTCCACAAATCCAATAAATCAAGGACCAACGGGTCGAAGGTGAAGAATTCTATAAGATCAGGGCCGCCAAGAGTACGACGGTATACACGAAACATCGTGATCAGATCAAGTGTAAATTAGATCTGTGTGTTTTTCTATTACCTATTTTCCTTTGTTGGGCTGTCTATTATTCTGTATTCACTTATTAAAGTTGTAATAACTCCTTTATATTGTCATTATTCGTTGAATAAGTTGGTAGAATCTGCTTGTTTTGTTTCACAATTGATAAATAGCGCTATTCTCCTAATGAACCGACTATTCATCGAATAAATTTAATTAATTGTCATCATACAACCTCGTAAACGGAAGTCTTTGCGTCTCGTGCTTCGAATCTCACGAGTATTTTTCTCGAAATTTTCTCGTTTTTCTTCGTAATGCTTCTATTCGGGTTGTCCACTTCATAGTTTTCAGAGTCCAGGTTATCCGCTTTGTAGTTTTCGGTGTCCAGGTCATTGGTGTCGAAGTTTTCGGTATCCAAATCGTCCTCTTCGTAATTTAAGGTGTCCAGGTCGTACGCCTCGTAGTTTCCGGTTTTTCGGTGTTCAGGTCGTTCGCTCTGTGGTTTTCGGTGTCCAAGTTGTCTGCTTCGTAGTTTTTCGTGCCCAGGTCCTCCGCTTCGTCGTTTTTGAATTGATTCTAAATCTAATTATATGTTCCGTTGATAGTTGGTAAAGTTCACGTTCAGACGTAAAGACGACCAAAGTGATGAATGATTCAGTCGCCTGCGATGTCAAATGTGTAAGAAAAAGTTATTCGATGAATAGAGATTTATCCGTAACAAAATGGGCCAAAAAAATTGAACTCTTTCAAGAAAGCAATAACTATTTATCCAATGGATAGTACGTTACCACTCGAAAATAGTCCATTTGAAGCTCATTTGAAAAATAACTATTCGGATGGATTAAATTATTGTTTTAAAATTTCTGTGCCTTTGACTGTTTCAGATCTCCGGGGGGAACTTATTGATAATGTTTTGCATAATTTCGAATGTTTTTTGCTTTTCCGATTTTATCTTGTGTATGTCCTAAAATTTCTGTGCCCTTAACTGTTTCAGATCTTCGAGGGAAACTTATTGATAATGTTTTACATAATTTCGAATGTTTTTCGCTTTTTCGATTTTATCTTGTATATGTCATGAAATGAAACTTATTGATAATGCTTTGCATAATTTCGAATGTTTTTTGTTTTTCCGATTTTATATTGTATGTGTCTTGAAATTTCTGTGCATTTGACTGTTTCAGATCTCTGGGGGGAAAACCTCTTGATAATGTCTTGATTAATTTCGTATGTTTCTTGCATTTATTATTTCAATCTCACCGTGTATGTATTTAAGTTTCTGTGTCTCTGATTGCTTTCTGTTTTTACCTTGCATACCCGTGAATTTTAAGTACCCTTTCTTTCAAATTTTCTGTATCTTCTGGGGGCGCAAACGGGCAGAAAATGAGATGGTGTAAGAGCAGCAGACTATTCTGGCAGACGGGCCAGGCTGTTTAGTAGGTGGGTCTGCTGGAATCGTCTGCAAGCTGCAGCGTCGTCTTCGGATCAACCTGCGAGCTTCATGAATTTTCCTTATTTTTTGCGAACTACGCGTGAAATTGATTGATATCTCCATACATGTTTCCGAATTCCTTATTCTATCCTTCGTTGCTACGTTTAGTTGCATGTATTTCAAATTCTGATTCTCCGACTGTTTCAAATTATGTTCACACTGTTCTAAGTTTTCGAAATTGGAACTCTACGTAATTTTTGGTCTCTTCGACGATGGTCCTGCCAAGTACACATCATCGGTTCCATCTTCGCAAATTGTAGAGGATATCGATTATGAGGGAGATAATATAGACAAACCGCCAGAACCAACATACAACACCGATACCATTGCAGACGAATTCTAGTGACTTTCGATATGTTTTCACGCATGTATACACCAACACACAGATCGTTCCGTTTCGTTTTTACGTTCCGTGACCACATGAGAATCCGTCTTAATTGGCTGTGTCTCCCAGTTATTTGGCAAATAAGGTCATTCCACAGATATCCGGAGTTGATGAAATCGGTCACTATAACACAATAATACATTGCACTAGTGTAGCTTGTTGTCCGATACATCCACGTCGTGATCAGTATACGTATGTACGCACAGTGCAGTGTCGCGACTGTGAAAGAACCTGTCGTTGTTATTATATTATTATTTATTATAATCGAATCCATGAAAATGATTGAATTCCCGGATAAAATTATTGGTAATAATCAGACGTATCTATGAATGAATGATATTGAACTATAGATTCTTTTGGATGGTTATTGTGAATTTGATAACCGGATATAATCCTCGATTTCACTATCACCAAGTTGTGTCTTTCAGTCTGGTTTGAATTAGTCAATGCGAAACTCATGCGTTGACAAAAATTAGGCATAATTAAGCATTACCGTTGATAATTTTGGGCCTCAATAATGGTTGAAACATTTTCTGATAACAAAATAATTAAAAAATAAAAATTCACAAATTAAATTCGTTTTCCTCACACAGCTGCCGGGCTCCTCTTACGACGGGCCCGGGGCTGCAGCCCCCCCCCCCCCCCCCCCCGTCCATATAAAATCGAACAAATCTAATGATGGCACGGGGTTGGAAATGTTTCTAAGACATTGTTGGAAAATACGTAACCAGTTGGTGAATTTGCACATTCATTTTTTGTGATACGACTGGAACTAATAAGTGGTGAGGCTGGATATACTTGGCGTAGCTAGCCCCCTCTCCCGCCACAAACTAAAAATTCCCGCTCATCCGTAATGGCTTGAAAATATCTTGAGACGGTTTTGGATAGTTTATGAATAGTTTTCAATGTTTATCATGGATATTTGTGATTTATCCATGGGCGGGGGGCTAGCTGTATGGAGGTGCAGAGCGGTTGCATCACTGAAATTGCAAATATAAAAACAGTACCGATCAAAAATAAAACGACAATTCCAGGGCACACAACAACAGTTCCAGGATATTTTCAAGACCTCTCCAGGAAGTTATTGACTACGTTTCCATCGTAGGATCAGACTCGGGTTGAGGTTAAATTCCAGCCAATGAGAATCAAGATCGGAGGGGAAGAGAACAATCTCTTATCAAATATCATAATTCATTGGCTCAAATTTAATCCTGACCCGACTCTGACCCCACGATGGAAACGTAGTCATTGATTTCAGGATATTTTTAGGACGTTCAGCATTTCCCGGACCGCTAGACACCCTGTATACCTATAGATATACATTATACATAGATATGTTATTTTAGTCTACCTTACCGAGACTTGAAGCCAACGGTTGGCAGAAATGGTTAGCTGCCTTCAACGTCTTTTTGTCAACGTTTGGAATATCCTCAGATCCTCTTTATATCTTTCATTTGGAAATTGGTTGAAAAAATTTTGTTCGGATTATTTTATGGAAATGTTCGATAAAGCAGAAGGAAATGTCGCCAGAATTAGTGTAGCAGCAACTATGGATATTTGTTCAAGGACCATTCGACAATTACGTCACGCCGCACGGGAGTGCGGGGTACTTAAACCGCGATGGTTCGCGACGATTGTGGCGGGAGGGGGACTTGACATATTTCCGTTTGCATTACCGCCATAAAAAAGTCTACTTTCCTGGTATCAAAACCCCCCGTGGGTTAACGGGTTTTCAACATTCTTAACTCAACGAATAAAGTCAAGAGAATTGAAAATCTTCTTGACCCACTTTATTCTTTGATTGGGAAATTTTTACTTCGTGTAAGATTTCCGACAAAATTGCTAAACTTATATGCGTTGAATCATGAAAACAAAAAATTGAAGATAATTTGCCGTATATTCAAATTCAGGAGTTTATTTGTAATATATCATAGAAAAAAAGATGGATTTATTCCAACAATGTTTTACAATAACTTACAGTGTGTACTCTTACTTATAATTCGATATTCAATTATCCATATTCATAATCTGTGAAAAGTATGGATTATACTACCTAATATCTCTGATGGAAATAAGACAAAAAATTATTTTCTTTCATAAAACTTCTCTTCATCGATAATTCTATACGATTTGAAAGATGAAAGACAGATATTTTATAACATCAAATCAGCGATTCACTCAGCCTTAGATTTTGTGTCTTCTCTATAATGGAGAAAAACAAATGAGAATAAAAAGACGCCACCCATCATTGAAAAGGCGCTAGCGTAATAAGGAAATGCGCTAGGTATAAATCGTTCATATTGAGTATGTTGCAGAGGTCTAACAGAGACTTGTGTTGTGCTATAAAGATGAGTAATACCGATACGATTATAGTCAACTTTGAATTGATATACTCCATAAACATCTGGGATTCTAAATCTAGCTTCGTATTGCCCGTTGGACAATTTCTTCAATGTTGTACGAACGAACGGATCTATTCTAACAAATTCCAACTGCAAATCATTCGCCTCGTATGGGATCCACTTATCTCCAGAAAGCTGTTCTATTTTGATCGTGTAAACAACATCGTCCATCACTGTATATGCCGCTGGAGGTTCTTTTTCACCAACTTTCTTATGACTTACTGATGACGCACGAATTACACCATTTTCTTTGAACACCCATTGAGACATCGCCTTTGCTACTGCTTCGTTTCCAGATTTTTCATACTTTTTACCACCTAGAAATAGTCAGAAGTTATTACTCTCAATGCTTCAATATCCATTCACTTTTCAGTAGTCAAAATCGTACGATTTTTGACATTAAAGAAACTTCAAAAATTGGTTTTTCAGTCAAGTATATCAAATAATTCAATGGAATATTTACATAGTTTTCGATTTTTCTCTAATAAAACTTCAAAATGAATTAAAATAAAGCTCTGATTTAAAAAAAGTTGAATAAATTTCATGTGCTTTGTGATAGTATCGATTTTTTAAACACCTAGATGCATTTTGTCGACTTTTATTGATTTATCCATTGATTCTTAACGCCGATTTAGTGTATACCTTGAGCTTTCTGGACAGAACTCGTAAAAGCTTCGTCGCTGAAGAAGAACAAAGATCCAGAGAATAAGACCCTCGCGTTATTTCTAGCCTGAAGAGCAGCGATTAATAAAGTATTTTTTCCAACAGCATGAGGATACTCTTTAACAGGTTGATCAGGATTATAAGAGTAGGCGGAGCTAGATGCAGTTAATAATTGTAAGACGAGTGGATTTTCAACATCGGCGACGAGCCCTGTTCCTTGGTAAAGTAGAGGAGGTATATTTTTGTCTCCGACGATGACAGCGGCGTCGATAAGGTTTGATGTTTCAGCAACGATAGTTGTATGCTGGCCTAGATCCGAAATGTCGTAATTCATATGGTCTATAACTGTAGCGCCTTCTTCGTCGACTTCAAAACCGCATTCTGATGCTAATTCTCTCAAAACATCTCCGGACTGAGATGAACCGGCTACCAGAACGTTTCCTCCGCCATCTATAAATTCTGTTACTGCATCAACGCTCAATACTCCACCAAATTCTTCGACCGACGGTGCAAAGATTATTAAGTGGGAATATAAATATTCTCCATATTTAGATAGCACCAGATTTGCATCGTCTGCTAATTTGAACGTTAGAGCATATCCTCGTTCTGTGAAAAAGAAATTTTTTTTCTATCAGTTTTCGTTCCTTTACTTCAATTTTTTAGTTATAAAATTTTGTATAAATTCAATCGCTTCAATAGCGATATGTTAGGTATTTTTCAGCGAGCCTAGCATGGGTACCAAACTGTGCCTGGACAATAGTGTGTGTGTGTCTGACAAGCTATATTCTGGTATAATTTGGTACCTATACCAAAAGATCGCTTAAAAAGGCCTTCTGTTGTGTAGAATATAGATTAATTAATATCTGAAAGAATTTCATTCAATGTGTGTGAAAAAATGTTGTCGCAAATCGTAAGAGTTTATAAATGGAAGAAATTGAAATCAAACTGATTTGACTTCTCATTTTTCTGAGGTTAGGTTTCGAGTATTGAATGAAAAATTGAATTAAGGTACTATTAAAGACTCATAGCATTCAACAATTTGCAACAATTGGGCGTTCATGCATCTTTATTAGCATCGCAATTGCGCTTGCATTTCGGGGTAAAATACAGGTGTAAGTTTTGAGGTATTACACATTTAATCGATTGTGTGGATAGGTAAAGAGTGATTATACTGTAGCGCGTGTTGTGAGTTAATCGGTACGTATTTGACAAACCTTGCAAAGATTTGAAAAATATTGAATGAGTTTCTCGTATTGCTAGATTATCGAGAAGAACTAATGTCTCGCCGCCGGCACTCGCCGATGCTAAAAAGCAGAGAAAACTTAAAAATAAACTTGTCAAATACATATTTTAATATTTAGATTTAACACCCTTCTGCTTTTGCCACGACACAACAATTAACCATAAACTGACACGACACCGGGCGAACGCCGAATGGAAGTGACTACAGAAGAATTGCCAACTGCGCGACAATAAATTTCTAGTAGTGAATATATTAGGGAGGATCCCCATGTGGGCGCGGCACGGAACAACGGAACGGAACATTATTGGAGTCAACTACACTGAACTGCGACTGTATTTCAGACTGATCGCCAGAGGGCACCACAATGAAAAATCCCGATAAATCACCGCACACTCGATCACGTTCTGTAATCCCAATCACTGTGAAATTAATTCTGACCGCGCCATATTTTGAATTCCGATGTTTTATAGCGATTTTCATTGTGGTGCCTTCTGGCGACCAGTCCCAAAATACAGTTCCAGTTCAGGGTAGTTCAACCCAGTTTGAACTATGCATTCTGGAAACGCTATATGGTCTTAAAGCATATTGGAGCATATCGCGTCACCAATTTTGGCGTTCGTAATGCCGAAAGGTCGTATTTTTTTCTGCTATCATTTGAAAACATCAAAATACGTCCAGAACATCGAAATTTGAAAATTGGCCGATTAGTCGATTTTTTTCTTTTCGATGGCAATGATGGGAATGTCAATGGTAATACATCCCCATTGTGGTAGGGTTTGGATGCCCCGGCCGACGTGGTTGATCATCCGTTTCGGTGTCTCTGGGTGGTCGTCCCCTCGACCTTGACCCTTCCCTGGTCGGTCGGAGGCCACCATCGAGCCATCTTGGATAGTTTCACCCTCCGGTACCCGGTAAAGCGGATCAGGGTGTCACCGCCAACTTGTATAGCGACATCGATTGGTGGAGGTGTCAGTCTGACGACCTGCTTCCGTTCTAGAAGTAATTGTTGTCCATTCTATAAATACGAGAATGCGAATGCCTTCGCTTACTCTCGGTCGCTGAGTAGTACGCTTGTTGAGGATCCCCGAGGGCCATATTGCGGAATACTTATAAGGTATATCCGTATATGCTTGAGTTTTTGAAGCGAATGATAGAAAACAAAAACACGATGGCCCCTCACAACCAATATTCTTACGGTGATTCAAATGTATGGCCAATCCACCTCGGCCTTTGAGACCTTTGAGAGGTCGGGGGAATTGGCCATCCGTGGAAATATCGATGTGACGAACTTTCCAAGAAGCTGATGATAAAATCCTCGTTGAATAATGAAATTCTATAATGTTTACTGTATTAAAGACTCCAGTTCGTGGCACGGACGGCAAAAAAACAATGTCCAGAAACAGTTAAGGTGGCCACTTCACCCCCCACTCCTCTACATCTGCCCAAGGCAGGCACAATCGCGGTTTTTGGACTTTGAATTGCTTTCATCACACGCAATCCACACGATAAGGTCATTTTATCTCGTTCATTGATGACAAGTTGTTATTCGGTGCCTCTTCGTCAATTTTTTTACATGATCTAGGTCTCGAGGTCAGAGATAAATCTGGATCACAAGTGTCACACTATGATCATCGCTGCCAATTCATTCCGATATGTATCCAACCCTGCCAGTCCCAACGGCAATTAGGGCCAAGTAAATTTTTCTCGATTTTCATTATGGAAAATCAATTACTTGTTGATACATATGGATATTGTTGAAATTGTATTCCCTGCATGTTTTGACGACCCATACTCGCACGACTCATATATTAGCCAGCATCTGGCGAAGTAACGTCACCAGCCTCTCATGCTCGTTATCATATTCAGTTCGTTCATATATGTTTCCTAATCGCACGGAATAATTGCATGGATTGGAAGGCGCATCATCGGCATTTTTTGCCGCCGCCTGCCCATCCGCCTGCTGCCTACGACTTTCGGTCTTTCTTATCGAATGTCAACTTGAAAGACCAAGAAAGAACATGCGCATGTACATGAATATAACAGTTGTGTTCTCCTTTAGCTCATTCTGAAAATAAATTTTGCATATCCAACATGCGAGCGTGTCTAATATTTTTCATTTGTGTGGTGGTTCTAGAGAGGTAGGCTCAAGTAAATACGAATAATACTTTGGTGTTGCATTGTCCGTTCCATCACTCATCACCATTTTGTAGATGATTTGATTTCTCCTACATTATCCATTACGTTCTCATGGGTATCTAGAGTTCCAATCCTTCATCTATACGGTTTTCAATGTAATGTGCAGTTTAATTTCGGCGCGTACGACATCGTAACCAGTAATTTGAAGCCAAATGCATCGAATCATTTGTTTTTCTTTCTAATCTTGGATTATTAGCCGATTAGGTTTCTTATAAGACGTCACTTCGATTGATAATAAATTTCACAGAACAAGGCAAGAGGAGAGCAGTTATCTTAGGTTTCCTGATGGATTTACACTCGGCGCTGGCGGATCTGCATATCAGTATGAAGGAGGTTGGAATGCTAGCGGTACGTATGTCAAGATTCCGAATCGCTACTTAAATCGTTTACTGGCAACGAAACGGATAGAACCAAAGGCCCTTCAATATGCTGAGCATGTTGAAAATGCACTCACATTATGTTATAGAGTATATTGTTGTTATGGTTACGTGAACACATTATCAAATGGTCTCTGATCTGTGTCACTCCTACCGCAAGTGACGCGATCGGCAATCAAATTCTCTGCAAACAAATCTACCGCAGTTCACGCTGCAGGTGATTTCACATGTGGTAACCTTCATTAGGTAAGGGGGAGAGTGTCTGGGATCGCTTCACGCACACTCAGCCCTGGAAGATCAACGACAGGAGTAACGGTGACATAGCCGGTGATGCTTTTCATAAATACAAGGAAGACGTACAGTGGATGAAGAAGATGGGAGTGAGTTTTCCACAATAACAGTTCTCCCAATCACTTGATCTCAATAAACATATGGCTATATTCAAATTTATTAATTCTTCAATAACTAAATCCATCTCTGGTGTCGTATGGGCACAATCTATTGAGAAATGCAGGTAACTCGTGAATTAATCAATCTCTCAGCACTTGCTCTATTAAGTGTAAGTGCAAACTACATTATAAACAATCTGATTTCAATTTGCTCAGGAGTTATGCTTGTACAACAAGGAGAACGAACTTACGTTTGTCATTTGAACCATCATTTGATTGAGAAATTAAATTCAACCCGAACTCAGTCATAGTTCTATTATAAATAATCTTGTAGCTCGAGCATTATCGGTTCTCGATCAGCTGGACTCGTGTACTTCCAAATGGATTTCCAAGTTCAATTAGTCAGGAGGGACTTCAATATTATCATAATTTGATCGATGAACTATTAGCGAATAATATCGAGCCTATCCCATTGCTGTACCATTGGGACCACCCGCAAGTTCTGGAGGACAAGGGAGGCTGGCTCAACGAGTCAATGATCGAGTGGTTTGCTGACTACGCCGACGTAATTTTTCGGGAATTGGGCCCAAAAGTGAAGATCTTCTCAACAATAAACGAACCGAAAGTTATCTGTACTCTCTCATATACCCATGGTACTCATGCACCAGGTACGTTTACATGTGGAAATCTTCTTGCAACCATTATACAGTATTATTTGCCTTGTGTAGGTAAAAAGTTGGATTGGAGTGCTGGGTTCTTGTGTATACATAACATACTGAAAGCTCACGCACGAGCGTATCATTTATACGACGAAAAATATCGTCCGACACAGAATGGTGAAATCGGCATTGTGGAGGATTGTGCGGTTCATTACGCTAAAAATCCAAATGAAACGTTGGCCGCCGAAATCGGCTTTCAGTTCAGTTGCGGTCGGACCTTTCACCCCATCTTCGTCGGCGATTATCCGCAAATTGTTAAGACCAAATACGCCGAAATGAGCAGAGCTGCCGGTCTTCCAGAAACAATTCTCGAGTTCTCGCCCGAATGGATTGATTACATAAGGTAATTAGAGAAAAATGTATCATTTTATGGAATGCTCTTCGATATCTGTCATCGGTTATATGATGGCGGAGATATTTTCCCTATTATCACAACTAAAACTTTCGGCAATTGTCTCTTCACGGCATAAATACTTCGGTACGGTGTAACTCTGTACTACGTTATAACCTCGTGAAACTCAACTCCGGATCATGGACGGATGCATTTCTCATGTATTTTACCTTCATCATTCACAGAGGAACATCCGATCACCTTGGTGTAAACCATTACGCGACGTATATGGCCGAATTTGGACTCTACAATGATGGAGCCTCGTTCCTATTTCTCCCGGATGTGGGCATAAGGTTAAGCCTTGATCCCAGTTGGAAAAGAGCAAGCAGGGTTGGATCTGTAATGATTAGCTGTTACATATTCAATAGATGGTGAAATCAGCATGTTTCGAAAAATTGTGCATGTGTCAATTGTTTCCGAAATTGCAGCTTCTACCACAGAGTTTCGGTTGTTTACTACAAAAAATTAAGAATGAGTACAACAATCCACCAGTCTGTATTATGGAGAATGGATTGACCACGGATTCCGGATTGTTAAACGATTACGATCGCATAAGATATCACCATTCGTACCTGAAAGAACTCCTTTTAGCAGTACACCGTGATGGCTGCAACGTCCGGAAGTATACTATTTGGAGTTTGATGGACACTTTTGAATGGGATGCGGGTTACAGCAATAATGCGTGAGCATGAGATAACTCGGAGTTTGAAACGTGCTGTTCTCCGTATAATTTGAAGGCGTCGAAAAGCTGTATATGATACTTTTTTTTAGAAATTCATTCGGGCTGATGCACGTGAACTTTTCAACTCCTGATCGGAAACGATCTCCAAAACTATCGGCCACCTGGATCAGAAATGTGACCCGAACGCGTCAACTTCAGCCATCCATCCCAGCACCCACAAACTGTATAGCGAGTCTACAGTAGCTGACGAAAATTCCACTAACTGAAGACAGTGTAAATAAAATTCAATTTCCCAATACTCTATCTGAAAAACCCTTTCGAAGACCCAATTTTTCGAAACTGTTGGATTTTTGGACACATTTTTTACTGAATATTGATGATATTGAAATAAATATTAAGCGTTTTGAACCTCATAGAATAAAACCTTTCAGTTTCGGCGCAACACCATGTCTCTATTCAACAATACAAATTTAACAGGTACAGATGACCGTTGTCTGCATCGTATTTTCTTGATAATGGATAAGTACAGCGCCCGCCCGTGAAAAAATATTTCAGATCAAAGTGTATCAAATTAGAGCTACTTAGATTCGAAATGTATGTACGCAGATCTCAATCTTGGAAAAAGGTATGTCTACTTAGTTAGATCTTCGTATCTCTCCTTGAATTTCGGTAGATTCGGGTAGATCCAAGTGGATCTACTATTTTTGTTCGAACATTTGTGCTCGTTAGATCTCCGCATGTCCACTCGGACGTCAGTAGATTCAGTTAGATGTAAACGGACGCATTTTGTATTAGATGTATGCCTACCAAGATCTCTGTGGATTCACTCGGATCTGAGTAGATCTAGTACTGTATTCGAACTTTGACGGTGGAGATTTATCATACCTGTAACATATTTATTAATTAAATAATATTTTCTGTATGAATGAATCATAGACATTTTTTTGGTCGATAATCTTGCTCCTGAACCTCATGACATCTTCATAGATCTACGTATATCTATTCCAAAATTTAGATTTATCTAGATCTATTGCAGTTGATCTACGCAAACTTGAAACACTAGCTCACCTCGCGCGTCTGCGAAAATTTTTTTGCAGATTTTCGAAATTAATCAGATATCAAAATAACTTTGACACAATACTTTTTTTAATATCGATTTTGAATATACAACCATCTGAATGCCATTTAGATTGTCATACATGGGTATGTATGTATTAGTTCACACTTGCCTTATACATCCACCTTCTGCTCAAAATCGAAAGAGTAGAACCATCTATATGAATGTGACATACTCATTTTTTTATGAATTCATGTAGAGTGATACTATACTCCTCCGGAATCAGATGTAAGAGGCATTATTAAACACTGATCACCTCAGGTGACCGGAAAATATATGGACACATCGTTATCACTGCGAAACTGTATAAAAATTCTGACATCGAATTCGTTCATCCAATATATATTTTTTTTTATTTCTATGAGCCAATCATACAGCCCCATTATACCGGGTGGGTTTTTCCGCTGCGGAACAAATACCGCGAGTGCCACGAGAGTCTTCCAACTACGGCAAATTTTTGATGCATCGCTGGTTAGATCTAATGAAAATGACCAATGATATGGCTGTAGTTCGAAAGCTCCCGCCATGTATTCAAGGAGGTTTTGTGTCATGTATCGGCATATGTGCGATGGAACGTATCAAAAGTGTTCAATAAACATTTGTGTAGAACAACTGTTGAATTTATACACACGTGAATTTGATCAAAGTTGACCCACTTTTACATAAAAACAGCATTTACATGAGTATGATTAGATTGTCAGTCATAATATCATATATTTTATCTATATTTTTCCCACATAATACAATGAAACAAAAAACCACTGCTTTTCGTTAGATTGAATTTTTATTTTGGCTCAATTCAGTAAAGTAGTATCTGCAGTAGCTCTGAGCGCCCAAAGTAGAGTTCGCCCTTGCAACAAAATTTGTTTTATGTTCCGATGACAACGGTATTGTTGAAAGTTTGTTGTCAATTTATTTTCACTCCTGTAAAAATCATGTTTTAAAAATTTGTGAAATATAATTCATTGTCCTGTTGGTATTGTTTTCTCCTGGTGTAGTCGACGAGTAGTACTTGTCATTCTCAATCATATAATGGACCCAATGGGTGACGAAAAAGATGGCTCTTAAACCAGGCGGCAAGTAATGTAGACCGTAAAAAAATGTTGGTAAAGCTTTTATTGTTTTAAATGGTTCATTAGGGTGCGATTATGAAGAATCTAGGTTTTCCCTACACCCCCGAGCCCCGCGCCGGTCTCGGCGAGGGTGCAAAGGTACAATTTTTGGTTTTTCAGTAATATCTCGTTTTCTCTTGGTCGTACGGCCAAAGTGGTCCGATATGAAATTAACGGTGACAAAATTCTGGACAAAATACTTTTGTATCATTTTTTCATGGGACTCATAGTTTCGAAGCAGTAGCCACCCGAAGTTTCATTTTCTTCAATCCTACCCTGGTTGTCGATCAAAGATGACTCACTCTCCGAATCAGTCACGTAATTGCCATGTGCAGCTGAATGCTCCAACTGCACGTCGATCTCGTCATCAATGTCGAAATTGTCTTCTGCAACATCAACATTTGTGCAAGACTGGCCCTGGCAGCTTCCGCAAATTATCGAGCAACGCAACCCAGTCTTTCTGCAGTTACTAGCTGCTCGACACCCTTGCTTGCACTTGCAGGATATCGTGCTGAGAAGCTCCTGCGGGGCATCGTCTATTAACGTAAGAATACGTGTCAGTCCATTCCTCGTGCTTTTCCAGCCCCAATCATGCGGACTCTTCTTGTTTCCGTACCACTCTAATGGTAGGTTCTGAAGGAATGCTGTCGTGCTGCTGCTTCGGTTGGTGGTAAAGATGCAAGATCGTAAGCAATCTTCGAAATTGATTTCCTGAAGCACTGGAACCTGCAGTCATTCAACGAGCGTTGCTCCGTAGAGTGCTTTAATGATTGATTTTCCGGCTGCTTCAATCAGGTCTGGAGAAGCATTTGTGTCTTTAAAAATTCCAACGGTTCTTCGTACATTCATATTTGTTTGCAATAGCTTCACGAATTTCTGTTTCCCCTGCCTGAAAAATGCTGAGGTTGTGTCGCACCCACTGAAGGCGTGAAGGAAGAGTATGTGCTCCGCAACTTCTTCTGAATGTTTAAACGATTTTGTCGAGTAAATTCTGCTCTAAATTTTTCCTTTCCCTATAAGTTTTATGAGGTGAACATTCGACAAAGATGATGCGAGGCCTATTAGTAGTAGGAGAATGTCGACATCTTCACCCACTATCACTATGGAATCATAGTATGGCGATAATTCAACCGCGGTGTTAATTATAAAAGTGTCAGCGTGTTCAGCAGCTTGCTTTACGAGAAATCCTGCAGCGCGAAGTTTTCCCCCAGCATGGAAATGAGCCGACTCTTGTTCTGGTCGTTGGCAAGGAATCTCTCCTGTGACATTGTTGCTGTCATCGTTTCATCAAACGTCACATTAGCAGCGACGTGCCTCTGCGATCTACGGAGTCGTTCAGCAGATTCAGTACTTTTATTGTTAGCGTCATTCGGATAGCCGTCAAAAACAACTACGCAGTTGGTCTTGTAGTACTTCTGAACGTATTGTACGTACATACTTTGAAAGAATATTATAGAACGTTTCTTGTTGGTACCAGAACACACGATGGAGAAGGAATCCACCGTCTATAACATGTACCACGTTGTCTGCATCGTTGATCGCGAAATGAGCTACATGAGAAAATATATTATACGATGATGATTTGTTCGTTTTACGCATTCCTATTTCATCAAAAAGCGAGAGTAGATAAGGAGCCAGTTCGAAGTGAAAATATTGCTGCAAATCCTGTTCCGTTGTCTTGGAAATTGTAATTCTTTGAAAAATGAATGAAGGGTCAATAGGAATCACTTCATTTTGGATGTTTATTGAAGAGTTTACTGCTCTTAAAGGAATTACTCTCTTCTTCCGCTGGAATTTCACATCTCCAAAGTTGCCGCCAACGATAGCTGCCATTGATGACACGCCGACCTCGTATGCTTTGAAGCAGTTGATCTTCACATCTCCCTATACTCCTGTGCTGATAGACGTAATCTCAAGGCTGGCGGGAAAGGGATTGTGTGATGACAACCAATCTACAAACTTTTCAAGGTCTTGTGTATCCTTCGATATCCCCGATATCAAATAAGGGCCACCCTAATGCGCACAGCGTGGCCAGTCGACGACCTGAGGCAGTGGCTCATCCCCGAGCCACACGCCGCGCCGGGAAAATCGCACGTCAGGGTATCTATAACTGCATCTATGAAACTCAATGGTCATTATTTGAATGAAATGCCAACGAAGGAATATGTCTGTAGCAGTTAGGGACTACGCTGGGCATTCGATGAGTATACTCTTCGGTAACACCCGATTGCTAGTCGGCGGTATCACAAATTCAGGTTCACCTTGGGTTAAATTTTTTGTAGGCGTTGATAAACATTCAAATCGCGACATCCGGTGGTCAGTGCAGCAAAACTTTCCTGCAGTCTGCTGAAAATTCAGGTAGAATATCCAACATGCGTGCATATCTCGTATTTGTCATCTGCCTGGTAATCCCACAGAAGTAAGCTTGAAAACACAAACAGTACTAACAATATTACAATAAGAGTATTACTTCGGCGTTGAGCACTATCCATTTTATTACTCATTACTCTTTCACGGATAATTTGATGAGTCTGACTTTGTCATTGACAATTTCAAATACCATACATTATAGTTCTCTGGAAACTCTATCGTGAGACATACGTTACTACGGTTGATATTAAACTTTGCAGATCACTGCAAGAGGGGACTAGATATCTCAAGTTTCCTGATGGATTCACCCTCGGCATTGGCGGATCAGCATATCAAATTGAAGGGGGCTGGAACGCTAGCGGTATTTACGTGTATTCTATTCTAGTTCAATTTCTCAATGTGATATCGTTGTTTGCCTGCAATGAAAGTGATAAAACTCTAATTTTTCATTTTCCAATGATTTTGAAACGGTGCTTTCCAAATTATATATCACGTTTGTTCACCATCAGCGAAGTCGTTTTTCAATAATACATTTCGAGCTGATCACACTGTGAGAGTTTTTGCTTTCAATAATCTTCACTAGACAAGGGAGAGAGCGTCTGGGATCGATTCACGCATACTCAGCCCTGGAAGATCGTAGACCGGAGTAACGGTGACATCAGCTGTGATTCTATTCATAAATACAAGGACGACGTACAGTGGGTTAAGGAGATGGGCGTGAGTCTTTTACTATGAAGTTTATCTGAAGTACTTGATGGTAGTAGATGTCGTTCTATTAGGAATCAATTCTGCATCGATTGAACTTATTCCTGATCACGCCGATCACAGTGAATCGTACAGACCAGATAACTCGTGAATCCCACGAATCTCTGAATACTTGCAGCAGTAATGACTACTCGCACACATAATCTGATCCTTGTTTGGAAATCGTGGCACTGTAACAAGCCGAGCGAACCTATTTTTGCTATCTAAATTCGAATTTCTTTCAGCAAATGATTTCAGTCCAATCGTGATCACAGATTTTGGCACATTAACTTTATAGCTCGGGCATTATCGGTTTTCGATCAGCTGGACTCGTTTACTCCCAAATGGATTTGAAAGTTCGATTAGTCAAACGGGGCTTCGGTACTATCATAATTTGATTGATGAGCTACTAGCAAATGATATCGAGCCTGTAGTATTGTTGCACCACTGGGACCACCCTCAAGTTCTCGAGGATATGGGAGGGTGGATCAACGAGTCAATGGTCGAGTGGTTTGCCGGCTACGCCGACGTAGTTTTCAGAGAATTTGGCCCGAAAGTGAAGACATTTTCAACAGTTAACGAACCGAGAGTTTTTTGTTCTCTCGGTTATGTTCGGGGCGAGCACGCACCAGGTAAGTACAAGCGTAACAATTTGCATATAATTATTATACAGTAATATGTATCTTGGTTAGGTAAGATGTTGCATACGAGCGCAGAGTATTTGTGTTTGCATAACGTCCTGAAAGCTCACGCTCAGGCGTATCATTTATACGACGAAAAATATCGTCTAACGCAAAATGGTAAAATTGGCATCGTGGAAGTATGTGCTTCGTATTACGCTAAGAATCCCAATGAAACTTTGGCTGCCGAAATCGGCTTCCAGTTCAGTTGCGGTCGGACCTTTCACCCCATCTTCGTCGGCGATTATTCACAAATTGTTAAGACTAAATATGCCGAAATAAGCAGAGCGGCTGGTCTTCCAGGATCGAGTCTGGAGTTCTCGCCCGAATGGATTGATTACATAAGGTAATTAGAAAAAAAAATGTATCATTTCATGGAATGCCCTTCGATATCTGCCATCGGTTATCTAATGGAAGTGATATTTTTCCTTATTATTACATCTAAAACTATCGGTAATTCTCTGTTGAATTCACCACGCGTCAATGCGTCTCTTATCTATTTGAGATCTCTCCTTTTTAGAGGAACATTCGATTACCTCGGGCTCAACCATTACACAACGTATCTGGTAGAATTCGGACCCCAAAACGAAATTGCAACGAGTGATTTTTTGCCGGATGTGGGCATAGCTTCCAGCTATGATCCCAATTGGGAAAGAGCAAGCCAAAGTGCACATGTAATAATTGACGACAACTCCATAAGTAGATGACGGAAGTTGACATAATTAAACACTTGTGCATGTGTACCTAGCTGTGTTAATAGTTTCAAAAAATTGCAGATTGTACCGAAGAGCTTTGGTTGTTTGCTGCGGAAAATTAAGAAAGAGTACGACAACCCATTGGTCTATGTTATAGAAAATGGAATGTCCACCGATGACGGAATATTGAAGGACAACCAACGGATAAGATATCATTTCTTATACTTGAGAGAACTTCTCCTAGCCGTGCATCGTAATGGCTGCAACATCCAGAAGTATACATTCTGGAGTTTGTTGGACAATTTCGAATGGAATTGGGGTTACAGTTCGTAAGTATAAGACTGCAGTTTCGAAAATTGGCATAACCATCCGAGACATGATTCGATTGTATCAGTATTCGCTGGATCAATGACAGCCGTTTTTTTACATCTGTGCTTTCAGGAATTTCTTTGGTTTTATCCACGTAAACTTTTCAACTCCGGATCAAAGAAGGTCCCCGAAATTGTCGGCCCGCTGGTTAAGAAATGTGACGCGGACTCGGCAACTTCAATTTCCGCCGCTGACATAAGTTTCAGGGACGAATCCATTCTGATTGAAAACTTGTCCCGTGCCGCTCTTAAAAAACACCACTTTCAAAAACCTTTCCATTTGAAATTCCCAGATGTATTTAGTCCCGCCTAAATAAAGAGCCGTCAATATTGTTTCTTGATCACTGCCGTTATTTTGAACGCGGTGCATTTGTCATTCGTGTGTTTTTATCAAAATGACAAACCATGGATGAAAATGTGTTTCGGCAGTCAGATTCACTCCGAAAAATCATGGCAAGCCCAAATCTGATGATTACCGAGGTATGAGATACGAGCTAAGTGAATTACCTGCGGGAAGGCTACACCAAAGTAGACTCCCTTGCGTTATCACTGCAAAACGCGGCTCGGAAAAAGGGCGCTTGACGGCCAAATCTCTCATATGCACTTCCGACGCGTTGATGCAATTATTAACCCGCGGAAAAATGGCCCTGCTAGCTCGCTGTTAGATAAAAGCGTCTGTCCTGGCTGGAATGAACCTGTAAAGGCCGAATCACATGGAAACTCGAAAAAGCACAAGCAGAATACGGATTGAATTTTCCAAAAATCCAGTAAAATCTGCGCGAGGGGTACGGCTTCTGCATACCAGAGACAGCACTTCTGGGGACCCAGTGTTGTAAAAGGTAGTATTGTATTCCATACGTAGGTACAGGTACATGTACGGATACTGACTGAAAAAAGTACCTTGGTCCAGGCACAGGACTATTTGAAAATTATACCTAGGTATAGTTGTTACGGGCCCTTAAGATTCACCTGCTTGAAGGTACTTCTTCTACATTAACGATAAAAAGGTATGTGGGATTAATAGATTATCGAAAAGATCAAAGGCATGGCCATTGAATTGTGAATGACAGTAAGTTTTTGTGATGGAAACTAACAAAATACCAGAAGATTCCACGTTCATTTATTAGCCGGGCATCTTATCATTAACGATAAATTATCGTGTACACTGTAAGCTGACCTCGGCATACTTTAGCGGTTGACTTGAGACATAGGAGATGTCGATGTTCAATCTAGTCATTCACAAACGAAATTCTGCATTTTTATGTGTGTATTTTCGTGGGGTAGCTCAAAGTAATTAGGGGATGTTCACTCTTTTTCCTTTGAAACAACAATCACGAATGTTATAGGCAATCGAATATCATTCAAGTTCTTGCTATATTACAGATATACTGTAGCATGGGTGACGTCATCAGCTGGCTGTTTTCAATCGACTGTATAAGCTAGAATTTTCGTACAATTGAAAAACGAAGAAAATAGGACCTCATTTTTTTCATGAACTGCGAAAGTATACAATAAAGACAGAGAAAGGCCCAATTTTGTTTACAATACCGAGGCGTATTATATTTACGCCTCTGATGAAGCTGCGCAACTTTCTGAACCCGCTACCCCGTATCGCAATCATAGAAATAGCTTATACTTTAGCATTGATCGAAAGATGTAATATCGGCGATTTTTAACCGTTTATCCTTCTACTGATATACAAATAAGATGAAATCAATCAGCCAAGATACAGAATACGTATCTCATAACTCATTCTGGAAATAGAGATTGCACAACTACGACATGCGAGTGTGTTTCATATTTGTGATCTTCTTGGTGATCCCAGAGAAGTGAGGTTAGAAAAATATTGATTATCTCACATCGGGATTCATGAATAAAGCTTTAGTTCGGTAAAGCGTTTTCCAATCTTGTACATTGCCCATTGCGTTACAATGCAGGATGAGAGAATTTGTCAACAATCGTCAATCAAACTTTCAACGAAAGACATCTAAACAAATGACTAATTTCGTTCTTTCATTTTATACGAAAGTGCCCAGTTCCCATTTCTAGATATGTTCAATTCATTTTTATATCAAGTGAACATATCAAAGTCAAAGTGTGGCACGCGGTCACGCCCCACGATGCAAAAAAAAAAATCAAAATTTTGGCATTTCGTAATTTTCGGCTGATGGAACGAATCAGCTAGCTACACTTCATCAATCATCGAATCCCTGAAGGGCAATCCATTTGGAATCACCGTTTCCGAGATATTCGACGAAATAATTATTCTCGTCAAAATCGAGTCTATACTCATATTTGCTGAATCATGGTGACCCAACCTAACCCGGGCCTCGCATCACACATTCCGATTAATATCAGAGCCGAGCATCACTGATGCGAAAATGCATTAGCAGGGAGGCTGCGGCACGGTATTACCTACACGAGGAACCCGAAATTTGATTTTTTTTAATGCATTTGTAACGTAGAATAATTGCATGCTGTAATTAGGGATAATTATGATGGTAAACCGCACGGAAACTCACATATGATCCAAGTTCTAGCCACACCCAACAGATGGCTTAGCGCGTGGAGATGCCTGATGGTCGGTGACGCCTGGGTAGGACTTTGCCGACCGGCAATCGATGATTCGAACATATCGAAGTGCATATTCATAATATAATAATACATAATATTGATGAATGATTCGTGTACGGTAAGTATGCACAACGATCCATATGAATCGTGTAATTCAGTTTCCCATATTCTTCTTCCATTCATTCGTATCATCGTTGATCTACCATTCTACGCTCAACGGTATCATCCGAGATTTTCGTCAATAAGTAACAAATATGAAAGATGAATGAAAGGTTGCATAGATACGGATGAAGTAAAATGGTGTGTCATCTGTTGGATGTGGTGAGAACTCGGATAATATGGGACTTTCCTCGCTGTTTACCATCGTAATTATCCCTAATCGCAGCATGCAATTATTTGACGTTATTATCGCATTAAAAAAATCAAATTTTGGGTTCCTCGTGTTCGTAATACCGTGCAGCAGCCTGCCTGCTAATGCATTTTTGCATCAGTGATGCCCCGGCCCCGATATTAATCGAAATGTGTGACGCGAGGCCCGGGTTAGGTTGGGTCGCCATGATTCGGCAAATGTGAGTATAGCGTCGTCTTAAGAAATTTTTCAGTTTTTCGGTAAATTGTTTTTTACTTTCAACCATATACTCGCAATACTGAGACTAAATACTGTTTCAAAAATGAACTCTTCAATAATACTTGGCGAATTCTTTTACACCGGATCATAGGAAAAATATCCGTGTACCTTCATTGACGGGGAAATAACTAAAAATTCGATTGCCACACATTGATTGATCGCGAAATTTTGAATACGATTCAATACAGAGAATATCCGATTAACATATTTTCAAGTGTTCGGAAAGAAAAATCAGTCATATATATACACGAAAGGTAATTATACAACGATTTTATTAAAGATTCAAAATAGTAAGTTTTTAATTAGCATGTACAGAAGATTTGATATATTTTGTTGCTGTTGTTCTTTCTTTACCTGTTTTTTTGTGTGTGTGTGTGTGTGTGTTTGTTTCGTTTTTTTTTCTCTTTCTCATTCTACATACCATTTTTACATAGATATATTTTTCTGTATAATATATTCACTCTATATACATTTGACAACATGATATATTATTATACTAAGCACCTTAGGTACGATCTAGTTCACTTTTCACAGCCATACAGATAATTTGCTTCCCTTCAGTGAACAAGTAATTTGTATACCTATATAATATACATATATATATAAATATATATGCTATATATTTATATCCATACATACATATAATATACGTATAGGTATTATACATTATACTATATATTATACCTATATGTGTTGATATTATATTTAAATGTATGTATATGGGGTATTTTATCATCCGTGTCAATGCGTGAGTAAATTACAATTCACTGTGACATTTTTTTGAATTTACGTAAGGATTCTTAATTTTATTTACTCGGTGATACGACATCTGAAAACCTTCTACACGAATTTTCAATTTTCGTTCAATCACTCACCTTCAGCCTACGAACTTTGAAAACCCATTTCAAAAACGCCCTACTTACAGCTTCTATGAAACAAGATAGGAACACATTCTATTTTCAATATGAAACGTTTTCGCGCGAACTTCAAAGTAAAAGGAACGATGCTTGTTCTGTATTAAAAACAAAAAAAATTTGTCGTCTTCTTTTCCATACTGTTGTCACAGGTGTTACACGTTTTCACAGCCCAGAATCTCACATATGATATACTGTATTTTGTTTGTCATGTTCCAACGCATACTCTTCCCTTTCCGATCCAATCTGATCGGCAACCGTCCCCTCCACTACACTTCGGTTAGAAAAAAAGGCAAAGAATGTGAAATTGAAAATAAAAATGGCAGAAAGAGATTTGGTCAATTTTTTTCTTTGTAAATTGAGAATCGTTTGTTATCGGTCCTATACCCATAAGTTTTTTCAGATTTTATAAAAAAGGTATTCAAAGAGGCACTTGATATTATGAGAAAAAAATCGAAAACATTGTACCTCAGAAGAGTATGCAAAACAAAAAGATTCGGAAAAAAGTTATGGATCTTTCACCTATACAGGTATAAACAATAGAAAGAAACGAAGAAGAAGAAGAAATAGAAAGTACCAGCAGTCAAATCGTAGATTCGCGTATATGTATCACTGATGTTGATCGAAAAGATTTTCTTCTGGTCTGAAGCACTTAAAACACACATAAATCATTTTCAGTATGAGAATTCAACGTAACAACCGATGAGAGAAATTGAAAAAAGCATCCTTCCAGTCCTATTTTCTTAAAAATTTGTGACTACCTTAAAAACTATAATTTTCTCGTTTTGGTTCATAAAAATCGAATGCTGGCGGCATTTTCGAAATAGGTTTCAAACCCTACCAGCCTAAGAAGGGCCAAGTTATTCAGAAGTTGTTTATTGTCACGGGAAAAGTATTTTATGGAATAAAAAAATATGAATGAAAAAAATAAAATGAATGGTCAATCGTCTGCCCAGTTGGCACGGAATATCCCATATACGTTACAGTATATGTATAATACAGCACTTTGCGACTACAAGCATCGACAGCGGTGCTTTTTTTGTTTCTTGTTTTCAGTTTCATTTGATTTGAATATTAATTTCTTCTTTCTTTCTCTTTCTCATAGATTAAGCTAAGAATGAAATTCAGGTGTTGCTCTTTCTTCCTCTGTCGGTAGTTCACTCGCACTGATGCGTTGAACGAAGAAAAAAGAAAACAGAAATGAAAATAAAAAAAACAAAAATAAATAAAAATATTCGATCTCTTCATTTCTTTTTTTTTTTCGTATACTTTGGTTAGAATGATTGTTTTCAGTTGTTGTTCATTTTGTTTTATGCATATTTTTGTTTTTTTTTGTTTTTTTTCTATAAAATAGAGTGTGCATGATTATTATAATAACTATTATTATTATTCGTTAACACGCGCTTATTGATTTAGAGATTAAAAACTATCTTTTTATTTTATTTTTGCGTTTTATCTTTTTCATTAATTCTACTTCAATTATTACTAAGAATTTTTTCTTCTTTCTCGTCTTTGTTTTTAAACATAGCAATACAGAGTTTTCTCCATCCTATGATAAAACTATGCAACACATCCGCAACAACTTCAGACATCTTTTTTTTTTCATTCATACTTTTTTTTCGTAATAATACAAATTATTATCAATTATTTTATATATATATATATTATATACATATATATATATATATATGTATATAAAATATTTATATGTATAGGTAGATATAATATAAAATATCTAATTATTGAAAATATACACTACTGTCGGTAACTTTCATAAATTGCGTGTACATACTACACACATACTATATTATGCCTATAATAATAATAATATTCATTTTCGGTTCTTAGTTATTTTTGTTCTCCATATCTTCATGATTGCAGTTTGCTTGTTTCTGGTTTTATTTTTCAATTTTATTTCTCTAATTTCGTCTCTTTAAGATTAAAATGGCAACAGTTAATTATCATGCTCATAACTCGAATCTTAATTATTACCTAATTTATTCAATCAATTGATGCTGCTTGATAGGTATGCATACTTTTCTTTTTTCTATTGTATATACATCAATCTTCTACATTCACACAGAAACACGCACGCAATTGTTCTCTACTTTCTTTCTTCTTTTGTTCTTCTCTCCTCTCATCTCTTTCTTCATTTCTTTCTTTTCTTCTTCCAGAGTTCGTTCAGTTTATAGTATAATGTATTGCGTGACTAATGGAAAATGAGCCCAAGCGATGAAAAGTGCGATTTCAATGACAGAAGGGCGTATGTTAATGCCAAACGAGCGTATCCGACGAAAATTTTTTTTCCACTGCAAACGCTCTAAAAACTTCCGTATCGCAAAGATCTCTCTATATTGCGATAAGAACAAAAATTTTTGCGGATACGACCTCATACTGCTAGTTTCGACAATTATTTCTGAAATTTCAAGAATTTCCGATTTTTTTTTTCAAAATCAACAAAAATTTACGATCAATAAGTTTTCCGAGCATTTGTGATGGAGAAGAGAAATAAAAAAAAAAATAAAAAATTACGGATACGCCCTTTAGGCAATAATTCATCTGATTTTTCAAATTTTTTCAACAGCTAGAGGCGTATCCCAGGCACTACGGCCTTTTTGCTTTTATTTTATTTCGCTCTTCCATGTTGTCATGTTTTTTCGTTCCGAAGATTTTCCTGCAGTTGAATGAGGGAAAGAAAGTATTATATGCTCTTTTTCCTTTGGAAATCGCAAAAGGGCGTAAACACGTCGCTTACGCCCTTTTTCCATCAGTTACGCAATATAATAATTGGATTACAAACAAACAGCTATAGTATCAATCAAACAATACTTTCCCTCTCCGACTGTATGTCATACCCTGTTATAACTCCTCTCCTAAGAGATATGTCACTGCTCCGTAATCCATTACCATTAAAAAGATTAACTAGCCAACTCCGGATTGAGTTTCGAGCCGATGATTTCTTGTCGGGAGCATCCGCGACGCTTGGAGCAGGTACGATTTGATCTAACGAACGCCAACGTTTAACGGGGAGCAATTCTCCGACTACGCAACTACCGTCGCCGGATAACAACGGAGTATCTACATCACTAGTAACATTGTCAGATTTAGGGACTATTATCACATTGCCATTTGGGTAATTGTTATTCAAAAGTTTATCGTTAACATCAGTGTTTGAGGAGGTGGAGGTAGTCTCGTCGTTTGTGCACTTATCACAATTCTCCAAAGATCTGAAACTTTTTTTCTTCCTATCTTTCTTCAATCTGTAAAGACGCGGAGATTCTGATCTTCTGTTACACTTCTGAACAAGTTCCGCCGTAGGAAACGGATCCAGCGAACGAGATTCTCTTATAAGATTTGGTGACGGATAATCGCTAGTCGAAGAAGACGATGCCATCGTTGATAAAACTCTAGCATTCTTACGGAATTTTGGATTTATATTTACGAACATATCGTCCAGCGCAAGCTTCACATTCGCGGCTCTACTTTCCATCTCTTCTGGCAAAGCTATATTGTCTAATGTTGTTTTAGACGTGTTATCTACAAGGTAAAGCGGAGTTCGTTCTAGTTTTCGCGCGTGTACCGGACGTAGAATTGGACTCGATCCTCCGTACTGTGACGAAGAATCGTCATTGTTTCCTGGCCTCGGTACGCACGACTGTCTTCTACTTCCTCCACCTCCTAATCCAGCCAAGAGAGATGGTTGTCTCGAGTCAGGATTCAATTTTGGACTCCTTCTAGGCCGGCAAAATAAGGGCGGAAGTTCTCCAAGGTCAACCTGTAGTCAAGGAATATATTGGGAATAATTTTATGCGATATTCTCATTTTTAGAGACCTTAAAGACCGTCTGAATACAACTTTAATACTCTGATTTCATAATTTTCATTCTCTCTCACCTCTCGTTTTTGGATAGCTTTTTCAGTGGCTCCGGTTAGCCAGTAGGTTTTAACATCTCCTTTTCCTTTCATGTGAACAAGTCCCCGATCTTCAATAATATATCCGCCAATTTTATCAAGAGATTCTTTGCATTGTCCACTTATGTGTATCCTCAGTGGCTCGCCATTCGATTCCATACGGGATGCTGTGTTTACGGTATCACCGAATAAACAATACCGTGGCATTGTTAATCCAACTACACCAGCTACTACAGGGCCTAAAAATTCATCGATTGATAAAAATATTTACAAAGATGCATACATTTTTTGTTTTGTTCGTCAGAGTAATGATAAATGTTTCGAGGATTTTCGAGATCCTGTGTATCATCAAGTTGGTAGATTTGAGTAAAACAACTTCATATCGATCATTCAGTGTGGGAAAAGAGAAAAATTATCTTTCTCTACATGTTCATTAATTCTCGGAAAATTGAAATTTTTCAATTGTATTTTACCTGTGTGAATCCCAATTCGAAGTTTGAGCGTTTCGTTAGGACGATGGACGATCGTATGGTGTTTGACAGCATTTAAAAGATCGAGTGACATCGAGGCTATCTCACCGGCGTGTCTATTTCCGTTTTTAATTGGTAGCCCAGAGACCTGAATTGATAAAGAGTTTCAGAATTTTCATACATTGGAGATAGTAATTATCAAAAATTGACGAATCATTTTCACACTCACCACCATGTAAGCATCTCCGATTGTTTCAACCTTGTATACGTCGTATCCTTTGATAATACGATCAAATAAAGTGTAAAGATCGTTCAAGAAGTTAACAACCTTAAATAAAATAAACGGGTAGGAAGGTCAATTGATTGTTTATTTTAAATGCTCCGGAAGAAATGAATTTTTCAGGGTGGAAAGAAAAAGTAATACTTATTTTGCTTATTCCCACCCCAAAAACTGTTAGATTAGTGCAAAAGAATACACCTCCCGCTGGGAGATTAATTTCGTGTAAGATTTAGAGGTGGCTCATTGATTCTAAAGGTTTCTCAGTACGATTAACATTCCCGCGGTGAAACCAAAAGGATTGAGTAAGGAGAAAACGCAATCAACACAACTTCGAAGGAATTCAAAAGACCTGCGTGTCAATTTTTTGCAATTGAAAAAAATTGGCACACAATTTTTTTGGACCCTGTCTAATTCGTGTTAATTCCGATTTACATACCCAATTCGTTTCAATTCTTTTCGTTTCACTGGAATGTGAAATTCGTCTTACATCTCGACTTGCACAAATAGCACAAAAATCTCGAGGAGAGAATTCCATACGGGATTGAACTTTCAACGAAAAACGATAAGTCCTCGAGCCAATTGGATAACTAAAATCCGACCATTCGATAGTTGAAAACTTATGATTTTTTTCATTCTCCGCTATATAGTTTTTATAACTACTGATGGGTTGAATTCATCAATCTGGATCTCAGGATATGTTCTTCTCTCTTCTGCAGAGAATTTATTCTATACAAAATTTTGTCCTTGAGACTATTGTGGAAGTTATGCAAGTCGGTTTTATTATTCAATACCGCAAATTGTATTTCCTGACGTCAATCATCCGGAAAACCTTGAAAATCGATGAGCTACCTCTAAGTCTTGTACGATATTGTTCTCCAAGTGGGAGGTGTATTCTTTTGCATTATTCCCACAATTTTTGGGATGGGACGACAAAAGAAATCGCCTTTTGCCGGGATGACCCCGGTGTGAGCGTAAAAATAATAACAATATACCTGAAACGGTGTACTTTCAGCCGACATCGCAGTGAATCCGACAATATCACTGAAGTATATTGTAACTAAATCAAAAGCTTCTGGCTCTACGCCAATACCATTGGTGAGACAATTGGCAACGGGTCTGAAATAGCACAAAAGATAAAATGAATAAGGCTAAAATAGAGAAAGATGAATCGAAATATTTCTTTCATTTCTTCATTTGTTCGTAACTTACTCCGGTAACATTCTGTGGAGCAGGTCTTCGGTTTTTTGTTTTTCCTCGAAAAGAAGGCGCGTACGCTCACTGACTAGATCTTCGAGGTTGTTGGCATATTTCTCCATCATATCCATCATTTGATCCATAATATTGCGATGTCTTCCAGCTTTCATTTTCTTTAAACGTGTTCTAATCATTTTGAAATCCGGTCTGAGTTCAGGGCATTCTGCCCAACAGTCAGTTATCGTGCTGACAATATAATCCGCGCAATCAGCTTCGGAGTCAGATAAAATATCAATATTTGGTCTAAACGGTGGCTCCCTGTCTTCAGGATACCTCTTCACTCGGTCTATGATTTCTATCGGTTTGCAAAACAAATTTTTACAAAATTAGACTCGTTGTTTTGAAAAAAAAAAAAAAAAAGAAAAAAGACAAACATAATATCATTATTTGTCAAACCTGATTCATTAACATATTATAAAAAAAATACCTTTGGGTTCTAGATGTACTCCTCCGTACGGTCCTTTGCGTCCAATTATTTCAAACAGTATTATAGCGAATGAATAAATGTCACCAGCCTGGGTTCCCCTGATCGGTGCGTTAGGATTTCTCAACAATTCAGGCGCCTTCCAAAACAGACCTCAAGAAGAAGAGTCATTACGATTAATATATAATTCATCCCCACCTTTTGTTGGGTGTAGAAAATTGTCGATTGGTATTCAAATACTACTCGTGAGACACGTGCTACTTACTTCGATAATACTGATGTTCTCCAATGCTATCAGATTCCGCACAATGTCTCATATCGTGAAGACCAAAATCCGATACTTGGAGTACCCATCGCGATGTGACAACGCAGTTAGATGATTTTAAATTACCGTGACAGACTAGCACGGCAGATTCGTGGATGTATAGCATCCCCTATTTACCAATAAAGCGTAAAATAATGGATAAGGATGGTGGGAATTTGCAAATTTATACATTCAATTCTCTTCTTTTCATCATTATTATTTCGTTTTTTACCTTAATGAGGTCGTGGACTAAAGAAGCAATGAACATGTCGTCTAACTTAATGTCTTCATTTTCGATTATGTCCTGCGAGTTGGATGGAAAAAAGAAAATAACTGCTGAATCAACTCATGCCATCGATCAATATTTATATATGCATAATTATAATTTTATTCATTTTTTTCGCAATATTTTTCTCTCGTCGTTGTAATAACATCATTGCACTCACGTAAAGACTTCCTTTGGCACAATAATCAGTAATGAGCAATATTCTCATGGGTTCAACGCAAGCTCCGATAAATGAATTTAAATTCCCGTGTCTAATTTCTCGCAGTACCCTCATCTCCTTCATGACATCGCGCGGGGTGTCTTTTTTTTTAGAAAATTTCAATTCCTTGATCCTGACAACAACGCCATGGTAATGCCCAGTTTGGGCGAACACTTGTCCTCCACACCTCGATTCGTATGATATGGCACTAACTAAGCTGAACTGTAACATCGCAACGAGCGGTATGCTCATCAATACATAAAATACAAAATTGCATATGTGTGAGTTTTCCTCTTTGTTTTTTTTTTCTCAACAATTGAAAAAATAGTGAAATTCGCATTCAATAAAACTTGGTATAATATGCTCTATGCTCACTTTGCTAGGGGACGACATCATGTTGTCCAAGTGAGGATAACCGTGAATTTCACTTGGATCAATCTTCCACAAAAGCCCTTCTATCTCTTGCTCTATTTTCCACCTTCGATATATGCTCAATGCTATAACAGTAGAGCAAAATAATACAGCAGCTAGTATACCAGCTACAACGATACTGTGCGAATGGGTGTCCGTTTTGGGACAATGTTCATTCCGAAAACCACAACCAGGTTCTGAGTCCGGTTTATTTTTACCCGGCCAATCCATCGACTTTACAGGCCTGTATACCTGTATCAACATATAATCATATTAAATACACGCATATCATTAGCATTCGCAAATGAATTAATTAATCAATTCTCGTGGTGTACATACGTATAGTAGTATGCGTGTACATTAGGGTATAATGCAATAATTCGCAAACCTGGATTTTCCCACAAAATAATCCGTGTTATCTTTTCAAGTTTTGAATTTCTCGTTGATATAGTTATCACTTGCGAAATTGCTATACTATAATAAACAACTCACTCACTATAGTTTCACCCTGTTGGAATTGTCCGACCGGAATCATCTGATAGTCGCATGTAAATCCGTCTCTCTCCATCGGCGATTTTTGCAATGCGAGAACAGAAAAATTTCCCTCCGAATCACCGTTCTCGTCAAGTTTTATCGTAGCTCCGCTAACACCTGTAGTATATACATACATCAATTACAAACGATGAATGTTATTTTATGTAAAATCGGAATGGCTTTGGAACCGCTCGCCAATCGGGAGAATCCTTGTATAATAGATGATAATAGGTATATTATATGAATATACGTTTTATTTTCACGTACTTCCGTATGTGTGATTCTTTATTATCGTTTCTATTATCCTCGTTCCATTGCTTGCTATTTCTTCGACGCTGAGCTCCGGATAATCCTTCAGAAGTTGGTCCAACGCATGTGCGTATAATTTAACCGAATCGTAAAGATATGCCGCATGGATGGATACATGCTAAAGATTGGGGAAAAATATTTTATTCGATTTTTTTGGTTTTGTGGTGTTTTTTTGTTTTCTTCATTTTTTCTGTCATTGTGTTCTCACGATACTACGAAGGCATGCTATTTAATGGCTGGATAATATCCACGTGATTATACATTTATAACCCGATACTAATAATAATAATAATAATGATAATAACAGTAACACAATAAAATAAATACATCGATCAGCTTAGTTCCAGAATTAGGTACCAGGCTGTATATTTGTAAAATTCGATTGATCAAAATGAAACGAACCTTTTCCCACCTTGATGTTTCGAACAACACGGGAATGCCGAATTTAAACGGCTCCTTTTTGTTGTAATCGCTCACTTTTTTAGTAAATTCTTCATATCCCTGTGTTGGGGATGTTGCCGCCACAACCAACAGTGATCTGCCCTTTTTCAAAAAATCTTTTGGTTCCAAGCAATTTTTCAATGCCTTGAAACTGTCTGGTTCTAAAAAATTTTCACAATTCAATTTCAATATAATTCCCTTCATTATAATACGTTCTACGAGTACTAACTAAGTCATATTTCAGTGTTGAGAAATTGAAGAAGAAGAATAAACAAATAAAATAACAAAATAAAATGAACAAAATTTCCATTCACATCCGCGTCAAGCATTTATAGTATACCTACAACGTGCGAGAAAATTTATATAATCGGGTGGACAAATTTTTGTAGGTAAGAAATTGAATTTGAAATATCAAAAACAAAAAATTGGAAGAAAACAACGAAAAACGAAAAAACAAATTGAAAACAAAAAAGAGATCAACAAACAAATACTAATCGAAGAAACCAAATACAAACTAGTATGCATTGTCAGTGTACATAATAATTATATAATCTTCCCGAATAGAAATTTGACCATATGTGAATATAATTTGCTGGCACATTGATGAAAAATTCATGATTTTGGCAAAAAAAAAGAGAAAACAAAGATCGTGACGTTAATTGTATTGTGAGCGACTAAATTCTCTAAGAAGCGTGGCTATACTAACTCCATAAGAACTTCTCTGCTTCTCGTGGAGAATATGTCATCATGTCAACATGTATTACCATATATTCTCCATTGTCCAATAATCTTTGATTTTGCATTGAATTCATCATTTCTACCAAGGATGCCGGAGTCCCGAGGAAAACATAAACTGAAATTTATATAATATACAAATAAATAATAATAATATATATATATACATATAGATATATACATTTTTTTTCACTTCGTCATTTTGAATTTCATGAGAGAAGGAAAAAACGGAAACAAAATTAGAATCAAAAATGATAAAAGAAAGAGAAAGAAAGGAAAGAAACAAAGAATAGATATATAAATAAATAGAAACTGACTGCGAGTCATATTTTTGGTGTCCTGTATAAGTTGGAACCAATCGTTACCGCAGCATGGTAATCTCTGTTCGCAACAGATATGTCGATCTTCAGCTAGTTTATGATGATTCACTGTAAGATTGTGCTTTGCTGCCTGTTCTTCTAAAGATCTGGCAACCGTCATCCATGATTTTTGTGTTATTATTGTAAACTTATCCCAATTGTAATGCAGCAGTAATGCTATTACTGATTTTGTTACTTGGGTATCCGGCGGTTCTGTCCGCGCAAATGTTGGCACTGACGATGCCAGATAGTCCGAACATTTCTATAGGGAACAACAGAGAAAAACAAAATTTATAATTATGATGACAGGGATAACCCAAATAACATTATATTCTCACTCGTACGGATCTAACAATTGTATGATGTACGGCTAAAATAGTTATAATAGATATTTTTATTCATACTTATACACACATAGATATTTTATTGTTTTCTTTCAAGAGGCCATAAGAATCGCCGTTGGCAAACTAACCTAGCTAACACAGGGAATATTCATTTTTCATCAAATCCGATCGATGTTTTGAAACCATGAAATAATTAGCCACTTTCTGCCATCATACTAAATGAATTCTCAAAGTTTCATCAACATCGATCGAGTCGTTTGCGAAAATTTACGATTCTCGTTTCTGAAACGGTTTCTCTACAATCAGGATACAGTGAGTCCAATGGCACCTCAAGGTGCTATCCGCCATTCAACAATGGGTAACAATTGGGGTTACATGCGACTCCGATTGCCCCTTGATGTCCGTAGGCGTATGCCAACCGAAAGAATTCGGAAACAATAACCGAATACGTTATTCTAAGATGCAGTTTCGTCGGAAAAATCTTTCGAACAATATAACCGATAACATACCTAATCGAGTAAAATTCGAGACTTGCGAATGTGAAAAGCATCACTTTTGATGCGGGCAAAATGGGTCCTACCGGGTAAAATGGGGACCTCTGAAAATTTCTCGTACTCTTTCAAAATTGAAAGACGTTCGAAAATTCATTATTTACTTGCTCCAACAAATTTCAAATACCGAATCAACTGTGTATATCTTGGAAACTTAAGAAGAATCGGGTAAAATGGGTATCGTTGAAAATTTCTCGTATCTACCTATACACTTTTCCAAATTCATGAACAAAAAAAAGTTCAGTAGCCTTGGAAATTCGGAAACGCCAAATTAAGGATGTATTGAAAGTACTGAGCAAGTGAGGGGCGAAATGCCCCCGAAAATTTTGACGACTTTTTTACCATTGAACAACGTTTGAGCGTTTTTTTTTTCGTTGCTTTCTGAGCCTCTCATACAAAGCTAATCTCATGCTCAACATATTTCAAAGTATGTATGTACATACGAAAGTGAATTTATTGAAAAATTACGCAAATTTCTGCGGGTGTCCATTTTTCCCGCCCCGCCCCGATGCGTTCTCGCGCTTTTTTCAAAAATCCTCGCATGAATCTGAATTAATACCGGCCTGAGTAAACAATTGAACAATGAAAATTCCTACTGCTACGACTGCTCATGCGACTTTGTGTATCATATGTACTGTATAACCAAATCTCAATTGAAGAATCACACCGCTTAAAAACAAATCTTAAAATTGTTATTTCATCATGTTTCGAATACCAACGATGGGCACAATTTCGAAACGAATTGACTACTCATATGCAGTATAGCTTTCTCGACAAATGAAATTTCCTCGGGATTACCCCTGACTTACTAAGCTGTTGGTATACTAGGCATACAGTATATGAACACCCTCGGAGATGCAGGCATAAAACTGCAGCGACGAGAATGAAAGCAAGTTTATCAGTGCTCGGAGTGCAAACGGTTATAAAAAAAGAACTGAAAAAATGATAATAAATGAAAAAATGAGAGAGCAGAGGAGAGCAGAGAAGGAAAAACTGGTGAAATAGGGTCAAGTAGTACTCAGCTGCATGCAGGTACTCAAGATATATACCTATCCATAAACATAGAATGCATGTCTCAGGTATACCTCTATTCGTACAACACGAACGAAGAGGGAAATGGGGTGTGCTAGCTGTGCAAGTACCTACACATGCATGATGCAAGTGCAACTGCAAACTGTGCAGAGGCGGGCGCAATGAAATGTGAGTATTAAATTTGAAGGTGTATTAGGTGTGTACAGAAGACGGGTGTCCCTCCCAAGTATAATGTGTGAAGAAATGCGTACGATATATGACTATATATACTATATACTGTATACCTAGATACGTAATCTAACGCGCAAGAGATGTCTCTGATTGCAAGAGGAATGAAACTGAAGTGAGATTCCGAATGCAACATCAGTATACCTAACATGCTACATGCTACGGTAAAATGGACTGCACACCGCTGCTGCCGCTGCCGCTGCCGCTGTTATAGCCGTATAGCGTGGCGGTTAGGTTAAATATAAACTTGCTGCGCGGGCTGGCGCAGGGGAGGCGAAGAGACGAATAAAGAAAATGGACGAGGAAAGAGAGAAGAGAAAAGAGAGAAGGGGGCGGGGGGCTCGGCTCGGATGAGAAGGACAAGAAGAGGCAAGGAGGGGCGGCGGGCATCTGTGGAGTGCATGGGGCGCTCGGCCGGAATGTGACATGCGCTCATTAACATATAAATTAAATGTGACAACTGGGGGTCAGCGCTTATACTACCTATAAGTTCTCGTTTCTTTTCCTCGTCTCTTCGTCGCCATTTTATCTCACTATGGGTACCTATACATACGAGTACAATGTATGAGATGACAAGATGCAACTTCTCCTTAAATTCGATAATTCATCGTTTTGTTATTCATTTTCTTTATCTTTTCGTTTCTTTCCACCCTCCTATCTCTTCCTTCTTTCCCGTGTCCCGAAACTCCCGGAATCTCTCTCGTTTTTCTTTCCAGCTTGTTTCCGGTACCACAATAGGTGTACGCGGTGTAGTCTGTACACCGCGTAGCATCTCCCCCGCCATGCTGCATTCTCCGCGCTCCATTTCACGTTTTTGAAGAAGAATTGTTCAAAAAGTATGACGAGGAGAATCCGCCTCTCGAGTCTTTGAATTTATCACAGTTTATTTTTCATCTCTTCAATGGTTGATAGGAATATGTGATATGACTATGATCAGTGCCGCGTTATAGCGGCCGCCACCCACCCGGCGCCAACACATTGTTTTCCCATTTTTTCCCGCAAGTGCGTACCTGCATGCTGCAGCGTTTATGCATGGTTATGTTTATTCATGTGCAGAGTAGGTGTGTAAAGGAATTTTTTCTTTTTCTTTGTTTCTTTTGCCGATATAAACCGCATGCGCTTATACCGTATTCGTATCCTCTATGCACGCATGTATATAGGTATATAATACATACATCCATCGATAAAATGTAACTTTTATTCATTCATTTTCTCTCCTCTTTTCATCGTGTACCTACCTATACGGTACCGACGTCGTGTGCGAGGACGATGGCCTGTTCTAGGTATAATATGTCTGGATAACCAGCAGCGACAACAGCTACAGCATAACTAACTATGTATACCTAAGAGAGGAGAGGAGAGAAGAGAAGAGAAGAGAAGAAGAGCGAAGAGATCAAGAACCGGTGGGCAATTAGTCGCAACCCCATTTAACCGGAAAAAACAGAATGCGATTGCTTCCAACCGCGGGACATTCCTTATAGCGTCTTAATTTCTTTAGTTTTTTTTTCTCTGTTCAGACTTTTTCCTCTCTATTTTCCAATTCAACTTTTATCTCAAGATTTCTAGGACTGTAATAGGGGGGGGATAATCATTTGACGTTGACAATTCGATTGTTTGAAAACGGTGTAGTACATGCAGAAATGACAAAAATCAAAGGTACACGTATATGTGCAGCATGATGCATACTGCGTACCTATACATTGTGGAATAATAATTGATTAGAAAAAATTCATTATTTTCTTTCTTTCTATGTCCTGGACGCGAGACTCTACCGAGTCTCTTGATATGAACTGTCTAAGTATATTATTCTTGCATGGTTATATTATACACGCATGTAGGTATTATATAATGATAATAAACATGATATATTGAATATCAATGAAAAATTGTAAAGAGGGATTCATCCAACATCTGCATATGAACCGATAAAACGTTACCATACGTCTGCGGTCTGCGGGATTGTCGACCGATTACTCGAATCTGTAATATGTATGTATGTATGTATGTATGCATGTAGTAGGTGAAAAACAGGATCAATGGATCAAGAATTTACAGAATAATACAGATGTGAGAGAAAAAAGAAGGAGAAAAGAGTAGAAGAAAGACCCGCGTAAAAGGGAAGAGAAGAAAAATATTTACTTATATAATAATATACTATTTAAGGAAACCGAAGCGAATTGAGAATGGAGGAGATAAAGTAAGAACGAGAATGAGAAGGAGAGAGAGAGAGAGAAAAAAACAGGGTAAATATATTGAAAGATGAAAGATAAAAGATGGAAGCCGTACGGTCGACCCAGTTGATTTTTGTTTTCTTTCTTTCAAACTTTTCATCGAATCGTTGAGGCTTGGTCATTGTCGACGAGTAGTCGGGTGTGTTATTCTGGGCCTCGATCGTCTATATTTAGATCGGACCACCTTGAGAGCCGGCAGCAACCAGACGGGGACTGGTCGGTTGTGCAACGACTTATTGTTCGAAATTCTAGCGGCAACCACCACGAGTTCAAACGAACGAAGTAACGTAAGAACGTAAGAACGTAAGAACTCCCAACTTCCCGACCATGACCCGTGCGTCGAGTTTCGAGTTTTATTGTTGTTGCCGCTGCCGTTGCCGTTGCTGCTGCTGCTGTAGCTGCCGGCGATGCGCTTTCCGTCGACCGTTTTGCTTGTAGGTAAATATACTGTATACATCGACAACGCAAACACGTGTCACGCATTTGTGTCTACACGTGATGTCTAGACGAAATTTTCTCGAGAACCTAAAATTCGGCCGCATATACATTATACCGGGAGTTTGCGTGGATGGGCACCATAAGGAATCAGAAACGCCCGCGGACAGGCAACTAGAGTATCAAGCGGTAGGCTTTTGTCTCGCGCGTCGTCCGTCGAGGGAACATGCGGTTTGCATAGTGAGGAAACCTCGTAGCCAGGAATGATTTTGGAGCGCTCAAATTGCAATAAAATATGCGCATGTGAAAGATATGTGCTCTGCGGGGTTCAGCCGGATTTGGAGACGCCACTGGCAGTCCAACCTAGCTAACATAGGAAATATTCCTTTTTCATCAAATCCGATCAATGTTTTGAAAAAGTTGAACACTCAGCCACTTGCTGCCATCGTACTTCATGCATTCTCAAAATTTCATTAAAATCGATCGAGCCGTTTGCGTAAATCTACGATTCTCGTTTTCGAAACGGTTTTTCTACATTTAAATTTCCCCTGAGGGCATGCTGTACTCGATTATGACGAAAAAAATTATTTTCTCGAATATCTCGGAAACGGTGATTCTAAATGGAATGCCCGTTACGGATCCGATGGTTTATAATGAGTAGCTGGTTCGATCCATCGGTCGAAAATGACGAAAATCCGAACTTTTTATTTCTTCTTGCTTCTTGTGAGCCGCGACTGCGTGCCACATCTTAACTATCAACAAGGCCCACGCATCATTTACGCGGAAAAGGGTTCAAGGAATTTTTAGCATAAGGTCTATCATGCCGTCGAGGCATTTGTTTTCGCGCAATATATCAACGTTTTCAGTATCTCGGTCTCATTTTTTCCTCAAGCATGAGATCGGCTTTAAGTTTCGTGTGGGTGATCTTCGATATTACGGGAAGTGCGCTAGCTCGTTATCTAGGGCTGAGAAAAGGCCGAATGAATTAATGATGAATTTATTTACGTGACGCTGCGAAATCAGCTGTCAAATGACAGGCAGATGGGCACATTAGTTCACGCTTCTCAGTAGATTTTAGCACAAAACATATCCTCAAACTAGACAGAGCGGTATAGACCGCTTTTTCGCATTATTGATGCGTGGGCTTCGATATTAGTTGAAATAAGTGAAATGACCCCGGGCTAGGTTGGTTTCTTCGGCCATTGGCGTCAATATGAGTATAGCACCCTTGTCGGCACCCTCTCCAGGCGATTCCGTACTCGTTTTTTATCACCCCAAAACTGATTGCGATAGGGTGCAACCAAACCAATTTTCCCCTATAGATAACATCATTTCATGCAGAATTGCGCTTTTTACCTTTTTCCGTTTTTTATGCCTAGACTCAGATACAGATTGAAATGTGTGACATGCCCACTTGTTACGATACAAAAAAGTCATTTTTTAGTTATCTCGATGATTTTTCTGGGCCTATCAGTTTCCGTTGTTCCGTTCATAATCTTATCTATAGGGAAAAATTGCTTCGGTTGCGCCCTCGTGATTAGTTTTGTAAGTGATGAAAACTCGCCTCAAGGGGCATTTGTACTGGCTATCTCACTTAAATATATACAGAAACCGTTTCGACAACGAGAATCGTGCTTTCTCACGAACGACTTGATCGATTTCGATGAAACTTTGAGAATTCATTGAGTGCGATGGCAGAAAGTGGCTAAGTATTTTAATTTTTTTAAACTCATTAATTAGATTCGATTAAAGATCATTTTTCCTATGTTATCTAGGTTAGATTGCCAGCAGTGACTCCAAATGCTCCCTAAGTCGTACCTGTCAATGTCAGTTACCGTCTAAATATAATATATCTGCTTGCTGTATATTACAAATCGTAAACCAAATTTCCACATCCACAGGTGATGTATATACAAGAAATCACAAAGAAAAATTATTGCGATTACGATATTTCGACCCCACTTTCTATTGTCGAATTAAGTAATATAATGAACGGGGCGCTTTACATAGGTATGTATGCGTGTATGTAAATACACACTGTGTATGTGTACATACTATGCCTACTTAAGCGGTGTTTTCGTTTCCACAAAGCTGCAATTACTCATACTGGGTAGAGAGGTACACATATCTATAGGGGGCATTCCATGTCAATCCGACCAATGTCCATCACCATTTTTTATTCGCTTCGCGATTTTTCACACGATTCTCCGATCTCAAAAAAGCACTCCTAAATTATCTCAGATTTTCTTCCTTTAATGGTCAATTTTTTATGATTATTCAAGCCCATCTAAAAACTGGTATGTTTCAAAAATTTCAAAAAATTCTCAAAAATCTTATCTTTTATTCCCGTAATTTTCACACTCATCCAATGATGGGCCGATTTTTTTTTGATTTTTTCAGCTCTTCGAACATTATGCACAAATAAAACACCACATGGTTCAACGATCCGAAAATTCTCAAAACATTACCAAAAATGTTGTGTCGGATTCTGAATCTTTCGATTCGAGACCCATGGTGACGCACGACCCCGTTCTAGACTGAGTGCGGTCACAACTCAGAAAATAGTTCTGTTTTTTTGGATGGTTTTCACAAGGATATTTGTCGGACGACAAACGTTTAAGAACTCATTGAAAAATGAATAAAAAAAGATCCACACGGTTCAATTGCATCATAGATGTTTCAAGAGTACAAAAGCCTTCATGCGTCATCATGGGTCTCGCATCAAAAGATTCAGAGTCGAACACAACATTTTTCGTGATTTTTGTAGAATTTTCGGTACGATGGAACGTGCAGTGTTTCATTTATTCAAAATGTTTCGAGTGTTAAAGAAAATAAAAAAAAACAAATCGGCCCATCATGGGATATGTGTGAAAATGATCGGAATGAAAAATAAGATTTTTGAGAATTTTTTAGGATTAAAAAAAAAGACCCATTTTTAGATGAGTTTTAATCATAAAAAATTTAAGGTTGGAGGAAAAGATCTGAGAAAATTCAAGAGTGCTTTTTGAGATCAGAGAATCGTATAAAAAATCGTGGAGCCAATAAAAAAGGTCGAGTTGACATGCAATGCCCCATATATACATATATATCACTTACAACCTCGAGGATTGTTTGCCATGTCTTCAAAGAACTATCCCACCTATTTTTTGAAAAACTATCCCGCCTATTTTTCGAAAAATTGGGAACTTTTCTATAAGAAACGTAACCATGAGTTTTGACCATGGATCGCGATCACCAGTCTGACAGGTGTGTGTCAGTTATGAAAAAGTTCTCCATTTTTTTTGTAGATACGAGACTCATGAACAAAAGACGCGCTTTTCGTTTCCTCACTACCGCATACAGGTATACGAACGTTGCCGTCGATACTATGTAATATAATATAGTACAGTATAATTTTAAATGGGATTTGGAAATATATCTCCATACACGCAGAGAAAAGTTTTGTCAAATAAAAGAAAAATCGCTTGGTCTCGCAGTTGAACAAATTTTTGACTGAATCAATCAAAAAAATGAATCGATCAAAAAATTTGTTCGATTCAAAAATGATCTCTGTTAATTCAACAAAAAATTGGTTCGATTCTGAGTGATGTTTTTTCTTTCTTCCAATTTTCACTAAAAATTTGCTCGTCAGAATTGACGAAATTTGTATCGAGAGAATTGACAAATTTCGGCATATATCTACATCTAATAAGAATTTTTATTATTCAGAATAATTTTTCTATGCATACCTACGAGTTGTATACGATCGAGCGAAGCACGCGGTTGTAAATATATATATAAGATATACAGGGCGATTCAGGTTGAGCGGGACACATCGGGTGGATAGATTTTTGGAGAAATTCTGAAGCGAAACGTTCTTTGCCGAAAATTCGTCTGACCTCTGGTCTTCAATCCACAAAAGGATTTAGGTTGACCTGTCGTGGATACAGTGCGAGTGAACCGAGTCTTCCGCGCAGTGACATATCACCGTCACGATTGTTTGACTTCTGCACTTGAGGATCATGTAACTCCCACGTAACTATCGGTCACACGAATTTTCGGCAATGGACTTTTCGTTTTAAAATTTCCCGAGTAATCCATCCACGGAATGTATCCCGTTCAACCTGAATCACCCTGTATACTAGATATACGATGTATATTTAATAACGAGTCGACGCTCGCTAGTTGGTACCAGCGCTAGTATATCATGGAAGGGGTAATACGTACTTAAGAATCACACACAGACGGAAACACATACATAAAATCCGTATATATATATATACATGCATATGCAGACACAGTCATGCTACGTACCCGACGGTTTAGTATAAAAGCCATAAAGGTATACGTGCGCGCGTGTTGGCGGCCCCTGAATGCTTGGACGATGAACGCGACACGCACAAGAGGCATACGTATAATATTTAAGCATGCTTTCATTTTATTCATAAATCAACAGATTCTATTTATAGGAGTCAGACAAATAACGATAGTCATTCCGCTCGGTGTAAAGGTATGTATGCCTATGTACACGTATATACATAGGCACACGCATACATTCCATACGTACGTATGTAATATGCCTATGTATCCTTGAATGGCAAAACATGAAATAGAATAATTTGCACGTTCAGCTATAGCTTAGATACATGCATACCTATAACGTACGTATACGTATGAAAGTCGCGAGTAATAGAATGCGTAGGACCGTACTATAGCTACCTATTTCTACGTATGTATATGTACATACCATACCTATACTTGATCGTTTTGCGGAAGAGAAACCCGACCAACAGGTCAATGCTTATTTTAAGCAACACCTATACCTATTTATACCAACAAATTATACAGACAAATCATTTTCATCATAAGTATCATAAAGGAATTTGAAACGAAACATATTTACGAGAAGAAAAAAAGGAACTTAGAATGGGAACAAAATAGATTAATCTTCGTGAGCGCGCATGTAGGTATGTATGTATGTATGTACATACATCTCGCGTATAGCCATGTGTACCCAAATACGTATAAGTTTACGTATATAGTATACCCTGCTTGAAATGTACGATAGAATCCTGATAGAATTCGGTAAGATTCTATCCTACCGATCGGCAGCTTTTGTGGATCTTTCTAAATTTATTGATACGCCTCCTGTACGGTCGAATCCGTAAAGTATCCTCATCCAACGTATTTTCTGAATACGGTTGTATCCGGAATTTCATACGGTAATATTCCGCGGTACGTATTCGGGCTGTTATGATATGGGATGAGTTATTATTAGCAGAGCACGTATAACAGGGCCGATACGAGATATTTCGCGTTAGGCGGATGCGACATGCGGTAGAGGTTTCAAGTTTTAGAAATTTAGAAACAAAAATATGTTTTCCCACTTGGGGTTCGAGTGGTCAATGACCACATATGAAAGTTAGAACACAAGTGTTTGCATGGTTCACGTTTGGACCTGATGAATGATCCAATAATTACAAACTCCGGTAATCGAATACACTTATTCTTATCGCGACGTGGAGCATTTTTAATCAAGGGAGACTTTTGGTCCCGAACGCCTCTAGCTCTCTAGGAAGACCACGAACACTAAAATGACTCGAAAGTTGAAAATATTCGAATGCGGACCGGGCCAGACAGAGTCGCGAGTTGCACTTTAAATATTATCGGTAAACATTTTCAGTTGGAATTTCCGGATTCGAAACCGGATATGGTCGGACAGAGTCGCGTGTGGGATTTTGAATACTTTCGGTGAAAAGTTTCAGTTACCGATAGGGACGGACAAAATTGTTTATAGAATTTGGGTGACTGACACTATCAGGAAAAAAAACCATATAGACAAGCCTTCAGAGCCCATCCAGAAACTTTTCCGGAACTTTATCCGATCCTATAAAATCATATCCGTCATTTTGCACAGGGTATGTATGACTAAACAAAATCAAATCACGTAAATGACCTAACATGGATACGGTTTGCGTTTAAATATGTAATACAATATACCTATAACGATTGATTTGAAACAGTATAGTAGCTGTATAGGTATGGTTATGGGTACGCAGGCCTCGCAACTATTAAGGTGATGTGAGCGGTCGAACGCGAATTGAAATCGTCAAAAAGAATGGTCGTTCCAGAGTTCGGAACATTATCAAGCTGGGAATCGACGATGACGGGGAAAACAGCTAAAAAAATGGACAAAAATTTGGCGACTCAAACATCAACGGAATGTATTTTGCACATTATCCAAGTTCCCGCGGTCTTCTACAGAGAAAACTTCGTCGACGTCAATTTTATATGTAATACAACATAGAACCCAACAATCTCTTCGGAATTGGGTTTTCGGTCCAACGAAAAGCACAGTTCGCCGAATAGAAAATCGTCCGCGTTGGCGAGCCGAAACGTATCTCTACGGCAAAGCCTGCAATGGCTTGTACTTGTAGTATGCACAGTCTGCCGTCAGATGGCTCTAGGCGTAGCTAGTTGGGTTCGCACACGGTGCATCTATTCGCCGAACTGTGGTCATATTTGGACCGAAAACACAATTCCCCAAGAAGAATGTTGGGTCCTATGCTGTACATAAAATTGACATCGACGAAGTTTTCGACCGCGGGAACTTGAGCGAATCCCACCCCACGATGTTGCTTGCGCCGCCATTATAGGTATTCTTGCCGATTTCAACGTTTTTTTTTCGGTTATCGTCGATTCCCAACTAAATAATGTTTCGAAACTCGTGGAATGGCAATTAACGTTTGTCGCTTCGTCTGGAAATGGTTTGAAAAACTGCGATTCGCGTTCGACCGCCTCACATCACCTCGAGCATACGATCTGCATACTATTTATTTGTTTCCATTTTACTATTATCATGATTATTATTATCATTATCGTCATTATCAAACTATGAAACAGCACCCATCGCGTATAATAGGCGATACGTATACTGCGCGTTGCTGGAGAGTTGGTGCAGCGGATGCGACAACGACGTGGCGATAAATGCACGAATGTTAGAGAGCACGATAATATACAGTATGAAAGCCACTAGGAGAATAGGTGAGTGCTATGCGCGTGAATCTATCGTGAAATTCGTAAAAAATTCGTAGGTACAAATTTCATCAACCGTACCGCGTATCGAATCGAACTTGATGTCTCGAAAAATCTCGTGATTAGAAAAAAGAACAAGAAAAAACTTACAAAGATAGTAAACCTCGGAGACCAACGCATGCGAGGTTTTTCCAAGTTTTCATCTTGTCCTTTTCTTCGCGATCGTATGATGCCTTATATTTGCCGAAGTATTGAGTTCGGTTCGATACGCTGGGCTAACGAATTTTTGTTCATTTTTTTTTTTCTACTGCGACGGACCTTATGACGGTTGATAAATTCGATTTGCCTTAGATTCTCAATAATTGCAACCAATGAAACGCTTGGATCTAATGATGAAAAACGTTAAAAATAAAAAAAAACAAAATCAGGAGAAAAGAAGATTCGAATTTTCTATCTCGGAAGTTCAATGTCACGGGAGTGATATAGTATAGGTTTACACTTCTACACCGTCATGACTACATACCTACACTAAAAAAAAGAGGAAATATAATCGGATTTGCGAAATATGCGTTCGTATAGTCGCGACTGAATGTTTAATTCATACAATAAGATTTGGATTGGTGCTATTGGGGGGTATCATGCAATATCAACCAATTTTTAGTTACACCAATCGAAATGCAGTTGTATCAATTAAATTTCCACTCGCGACTATATTGAAGCATATTCAGTACATCCAATAATATTTTTTCCCCAGTGTACAGGTACAGGTATACGTAGATACTTATACCGGGAGTTTTCGTGAATGCGCGCCATGCGCAATTGAAAACGACTACGGAGCGGACAACTAGAGTATCAAGCGGTAGGCTTTTGTCTCGCGTGTCGTCCGTCGGACAGGCGGTTTGCACAGTAGGAAAACCTCATAGCAAGAAATGATCTTGGTGCGCTTAAAGTGCAATAAAATAGCCGCATGTGCAGAGATGTGCTCTGTGGGGTTAAACCGCACCAGTCAATTTCAGCTGCCGATTACGTATTAGCGTGTGACTGCTCCTTATGACTTACCAATTAAAAGAAATCATTTATATCACACCCGCGTCAAAAACTCGACTGTTGATGCCTGTGGTACGTGACATAGAAATAGAAATACGTGATTGGAGCACTGTTTTCAGTAGCGCTAGCACAAAAGCTTGCGCACTGCTATACGCATGTGCAGTTTCACCCGTACAAAGTTCCGTGCGTGGGTCGCTGTGAACGCGCGCTTTCGGCAAACGATATTTGTCACGTATCAGGCACCAAAAATCCGAGTTCTTGACTCCGGGTGTGATGAAAAATATTGTTCGATACATGTATAACGAAAGCAGCAATTTCTAACTCGTGTGAAGGCACAAAACTCGGCTGCACTCGCCCTCCGGGCTCGTGCTGCGCCTTTACACTCGTGCAGGAATTGCCGCCTTTTCCACACTAGTAGAGAAAATTACTATTCTGGCTGTGCGGTTTCCTTACTATGCAAACCGCATTTCCGACGAACAACGCACGGGACAAAAGTCTACCGCGTTATACCTTAGTTGCCTGTCCGCAGGCGTTTTCAATTCCCTATGGCGCGCATCCACGAAAACTCTCGGTGAACATATAGGTATGTATATATATAATATACCTGATTGCTACACATACAAATCGTGAGCCCAATTTCTACGTCCATAGGTGATGTATGTGCAAGAAATTCAAAGGAAAATTATTACGGTTACGAATTCTGACCCCGTTTTCTATTTTCCAGTTAGGTACATACATACCTATATGTAAGGCGCCACGTTCATTACATTATATTTAATATAGGAATTTATGTGTGTATGTATGTGCATACATACCAATGTATGTACTATACCTAGTACCTACCTAATCGGTGTTTTCTTTTTCAGAAAATTACAATTACTAGCAGAGAGTTACACATATCCACGTATTCCATATGGCATGTTCAACTTTGAGGATTGTTTGCCGAATTCTCGAATAACTAGCTCACCTGCTTTTCGAAAAATTCAGAGCTTCTTTACAAATGACACAACCGTCAGTTTTGACCATAAATTGCGATCACCAATCTGGCAGGTGTGTAAGTTATGAGAAGGTTCTTTTTTTTTCGATACGAGACCCGTGATCGAAATACGCGCATTACGTTTCCTCACTAACTTATATAGGTATACGAACGTTGTCGACGATACCACGTAATATAATATAGTATATACCGATATACAATTTGAAACAGAATTTGAAAATATATTTCCCTAACACCAAGCGAATTGACAAATTTCGGCACATGTCTACGTATCGGTCACCCCAATTTTTGGCTAAGGACTTTTCGTTTGAAAATTTCTCGGATAATCTCTAATCACAAAATGTATCCCGCTCGACCCGAATCACCCTGTACGAAACGTAAATTGTTCTAAAGAATCATATTACGCCATTGTAAACAATAATCATGGTATACTCTCGTTGTTTCGAAGTAAAATTCCTTGAAATTGTATTTCAACGGAGACGTTTATATAAGCTGCCGAGAGTACAATGAGTATAATAATAATCATAATGCATACATGTATATACTGCACGCGTGAATACAATAAGGTGACCACTAATCGCACTAGGAGAAGTTGGTATATAAGTTTTCCCGGAATGGAAGGTGAGTAAAATTTCCCAATGAGCAATGCGTCAGTGGTTTCCTGCCCAGTACCGCATGTATGCTTGCATGCATGCAGCATGTCTGTATACATAGATACGTTATCATGAAGCGCGACGCGTGATGCTAGTAGGTACACCGAAAAACCGGCCGACTTCTCTTCGGTATATTTCCATACAAATGCCTTCCTCTAATACAATCATTGAATTAGATTTCATTATTGCGGTGACCATTCCTCCGCCTTCCACCTTCCGCAAACACAAAGGCGCACGCTCTCACTCGACAAACATACGAACACGATTGCGAGCACATTTTCACTCTGAACTGTAATTCCGTTATTTTCACTATCGTATACATCTGCACTTTCGTTTGTGGACAACTTTTCGTTTCCAACGACAGGTCAGGCGTTGCTTCCACTAGGGGATGGTATGCGCGGATCTGTGCGATTATCGGCGTCAGTTTGAAAGCAACAATTATTCAAAATACATTGAGCGAATAATGATGAATCATTCCTGTCGACTACGGACCACAAGTAGGTACTAAAATATTTGTAGGTACGTCCAATTCATGAATATTAATTGGAGGCACTTATCCTCGCGTGTAATGAACGTTAGTATATTTCCCAAATTTTCCAATGATTTTGCGTGCTAACGGTACTAATCTCGTTGCAGCCTACTTCGTGTGTATACCCGAACTTTCGATTCCGTGAGTATAGGGTAGAAAAGCATATCAATGAATGATATTGTTCGTCTTTGATTTCTTTTTTCTACACTCTGTGCGACAAGAGAGACATTTCATAGCATTAAAATACAACCTCTCGATGACGTTGGAGTCTATTCGTTACGATTAGAGAAAAATATACCAACCGAATGCCACAATGTATACAAGGATCGGAGGATATACACGAACGTTTTGGAGGAAAGCATACCAAAAATGTCAGACCAGAGGAATTTTACCTCAAACTTAGAAGATATATTAGCCTCGTGTATTTGAGATGAAAATATACCAATAACAAGTATATTATACTGAAGATAAGTGCAGTGCCGGTTTTTCGGTATAGCGTGATCAATATTGACTCGGGAATATCGACACGAAAACGGAGGGGGGGGGGGGGGGGGGGAATCGTACATGTCTTCCTTTATGAATTTTATACATATTCTATAGCCCACGTGGATATCCATAAATCACCGAAATATAAATCCAACTGCAGTGCATATGGTGCCTATGTATAAGAGTATAGAGTGTTCGCTGCATTGCGTCGCATTGCATTGTTCTGCATTGTCAGTGGGCGTCTGTCTCAATTGCGACACGCGAATCCCCCGTGGTAGGTACTGTGTAAAATGCTGTTTCTGTTTCTGTTCCTGCTGCTACTGCTGCTGCAGCAATTTGCCCGCGGTCGACGATCGTCGCATACGTATAGATATATTGCTACTCCATGCGCAACGCGACGCACTTGTATTCATTTCTTACCGCCTGCACTCGCGTGATTATTTTTAAGAATATATTCGTATGCTATGATTAATTGCGTGCGCGAATGCATGCGTGTATGAATAAAATCCCACGAACGCCCATGAAATGGGGTTAAATCATGAAATAACTGATATATCTTGACTTGGTTCGAGGCAGGTATCGAAATTCCAAATTTGAAACCATGCATGTAAAATCTGCATCTCAGATCTCCCGACTTTTCTCTCACAAGATGTTTCAGCCCAGAAATAGCAAGGTTCCAGATATAATTTGATGTTTTTCCATCTCCTAAATACCGGGTGACCTGGAATTCCGGTGAGATCATTGACGGGGTTTATTCTTGGTTGAAAACAGCATCGAAAATCCCTCGTCAATACTTTTCCAAAATGCACAGACTTCACGTTATGGTCCATCAAAGATTAGCCAATGACGCGCGTTCTTCAAACGGGGCTCGGAAGTAGCGTCTGTACAATGTCGCGGCACTCGGGTGTGTGCTCTTCCGTTTCTTTGCTTGTAAGCTGCTCGCACATCGAGAAACGCCCGTTCGTATAAGAACGCGTGTCATTGGTTAATCTTCGATCGACCGTGACGAACGAATCTATGCATTCTGGAGTAAAATTCATGAGTAAGTTTCAATTCCGCTTCCAATGAAGAATACCCCGTCAAGAATCTCTGCGTCAATTCCTTCGGGACACCCAGTATAAGGATTCGTTTGCCGTACGGAGCACGACGTGTTCACGATGATCATCAACTATTAGGAAACATTGATGGATCCACATTGTTTTTCAAAATAAATCATGAATTTGGATTACCGCTTACACGATCGGAAACATGACTTCGATGCGAAAATCATAAAGATCTTGTCTCTTTTATACAGTTTTCTGTCTTTTCACGCGGTTTACCAGGTTTTCCAGATGCGTGAGTATCGTATATGTACCTACCAGCCGTGCTATATAATATAAACTATAAGTATAAACTATAGATCGGAATTAATTGCCATTATTAGCATGGCGGCCGGGAATAATTATTATTCTAGAACCTGGTTAAACGGCAGAGTGGTAAGCTGCCCTCTGCCGCTGCTCCGGTCTCTCGTCTGTAAGTATGTATGTAACAACATCGAGCATACGGTATAGCTACTAGAGTAACATCGGTTGGCCGGTTGGTCGGTTGGTTGGCACAAGCAATCGAGTCGTGGTCTAAATATAGGCGCGATAAACACGGGCAGTTAGTTAGTATAAGCCGTATACTCTATACTAGTAGCTATGTATCCTTGAATGCTTAAATAACGAGGCAAGATCGAGTGACTCTCCCGGCGACTACGGAGGCGGAGGCGGTGAGGCCGTGAACGTGACAATCGACGACCTCCTCCTCCTCATCCTCCTTCTTCTTATACTCTCCCAGATATTCAACACGAAGTACCAGAGGAGTAGGAATCGAATCCCTTCCGAAAATGTATTATAAGTTAAGATTCGAACACCACAAATTTAAATTGCTCGTTTGATATATTATACTTTATTTCATCACGCGAATCTTACATTATGTATTATAAGCCTTGAAGATTATTTGGCATTCGTTCATCTATTTATTCATCTATTTACCTATTCATCTATTCATCTCTGTTCTTTGCCAGATATATGATCGCTGTAGGTATACCAATAATACGGGATAATAATCAACTGTTGGTCCGAAAGAAGAGATCTTTAAAATGAAGGGGGAGGAGGGGGGCGATCGCCATATATCGGGTTGTCCAAAAAGAAGAAAGCTGCTGATGGGTTACAGATACGCGGGCACCGAGGGCATCGCGGATCTTGCGAAGTGCGGATAGCCAGAAGACGAAGGAAAGACCTCCTACAGATTGATAGATTCATCTATTCATTCATATCGTTTTTATTCTACTCGCATTTTCCATTTTATATTTTGTCTTCCCACGTTTCATTTATGATGTGCTTTTCACTATAATTATAATTACGATTATAACTTTGTTCCGTTTATACTGTTCCGTCAGCTTTGCTTCTCTCACAAGTAGTTAGTGTAGTATATTGTATAGATACCACATCGTTATTTTTTCTTCCTTGTCTCCTCGTCTCCTCAAAGCTCGACTCTTCAGTACAGTATGCGCTATAGCGACCGTTGAGTCTTTGACTGTAGCTGCAGTATACAGGGTAACCCGAAATTGACGAGGAGATTTTTCACGGTGTATTCTTCGTCGAAAACGTCATCCAACCTCCCGCATCCATTCTTTTCCGAAATGCATAGAGTTTTCGATATGGTCCATCGAGGATTAGCCAAAGACGCGCGCTCTTTGAACTGGACTTGGGAATAGCGTTAGTGCAGTGTCGCGGGCGCGATCGGTTCTGTGCCCTTCCTTTGCTTACCTCTATTTCACACGTTGAGAACCGCCCGTTCATAGAACGCGTATCATTGGCTAATCTCCGATCGACCATGACAAAAAGTCTATGCATTTTAGAAAATAATTGACGAGGCAGGTTCGATCGCGCATTTTTAACGAAGAATATCCAGTTAAAAATTTCGGCGTCAATTCCGGGGTCACCCTGTAGGTGGTGGTAACACCAGCATCAGAAGCAGAAGCATTCGTCGGTGTACACTGTACACTGTACGCAGTATGGTATATATTTAGAACGTGACATTAAGTTAACACCGCATGAAGCAACAAATTAATTAAACCGATGATTGCAATGGTGCCGTCCCTCATTAGCTCTACGTATATACAAACACAAACATGAATTTTTGTTGTATTCTTGATGATTATCATGATTATTACATACGCGCGCTATATCAGCGCATAAATTCATTTGTACTGCCATAAATACTGCTGCGCGTGATACGAATTCGTTTACGTATAACACACGTATACGTAAATATACATACCATACGGTTCAATTTCAATTCTAATACCCGTATACAGTATACATATATCTAAAGGTGTATGTATAATATACCGCCAGTTAAAGTAAATTGAAATCATTAAAACAACACTTGTGAGAAGCACAGCGAGGTTGCCTATATACGGTTGTGCGCGTGTGCGATGGGTTAATTTTTATAACAAATCGTCGGAAAACGAGGAGAAAAAAAAGTCCAAAGATCGGGTCTTTCAACGTGATCTAAGAACTTAATTTTATGAGCCTGAAGTTTCGGTACTATAATACATAATAACATAATGTTGCGGCAACCATGCAACGAATGACGAAAAACAATAGGTACACGCTTCTTTCAAACGTATCGGCTGAAATTTGTCGATAGACGAATATCGCGATCTTGTTCTCACCATTTCGGCAATCACCGGACAAAAAAATAAGTGCGAAAAAAGTGAACACTCGGAATAAGGAAAGTAAAAAAAACTCCTAGGGCCGCACGTCGAGCGCCGGACGGAATCGGAAGAATAAAAATTGTCACGTGTATCCGGCGCCCAACGTGGGGGCCCTAGATTTTATTTTATTTCTTCACTTTTACGTTTCACATTCTTCTACATATTCTTCTGTCCGGTGATTGCTCGAAACGGTCTGAACCTACTCGCTGGTTCAGTATAATCTCGTGTAAACAAGAATTAGTTAGTACGTAGCTGCAGATGTATATATACATACCTATTTCGCTCCGTGGCATCATGAGCTGTGCTCAGGAGTATGAGGTATATCTTTGCATAAGGTATTGGACCTAATTCTATGTATACCTATACCTATATCACATCGGCATATATTTGTGTGTAGGTATGTATGTATGTACATACATATACGGTACGAATGTGTGCCTCGCGTAATGTGCCTATAGGGTCTAGTAGGTAATACTAGTTGCGAACATTACGAGCGTTAACAACCGATTCGGTTAAATTCCTTGGTACGCTTGCATACGCTATAGGTAGAAGTTATTTTCGTCGTTGAAGACACCCCACACAATAAGTAGCACTCCTGGCTAAATTTGTATGGTTCGTTCCACGTAGGATCGTACGGTTTACGATTTTCCTTCGCTATCTTTCGATCACGGTGATTTATCGTTCGTTCGTATAGTATATAGGTATGGGTAAGTATACCGATGCGAGACAACGCGTTGGTGAATCATTTCGAATTTTCGAAACCTCATTCCGTTGTCGAGCGATGTCTTTCTTTTCCCATATAATTGAACAAATTCGAAATTCCCGTAGCCTAAAATACAAATGATTTCGAGCAAACGGACACCGTTGACAAAAGATAGAGTACTCTATCATTCGGCTCTTCGTCTTCAATCGTACTTACTTTCGTACGATAATATTTTCAAAGCACTCCGGCAAAATTTTGACTATTATCACGCCACCGGAGTGAAGTAACAAACGAACCAACGAGAAATTGTAACGAAAAAAAAAAAAAAAACATCATCGTGATCAAAAATTGCCGGGGGAGGATAAAAAAAAATCGTCTGATCTTCGCATACAGAAAATTACCCCACATAATATATGTGAAACCTGTATACAGTATGCACATACATACGTACACGATCTTTCCGAATACGAATAGTATACTACTATACTATAAGACAGACGTATATTTCGTGACAAATTATTCTTGACCTAAGTTATCGCAGTCTGTTTTCTGCCCAATATATGTAGGTGTACTATATACATGCTTGCATCCATATATATATCCAAGTAACGTATCTAATAGTGAGTGCAGAATCATTGTCGGGTGGTCTTACGTAAATAACGTGAGAACAAAATATTATGGGGGGAAAGAAAATCCATTTTTGGGTTTCGTCTCAACGCAACGTGCATGTAGGTACTATACGTATACCTGCTGGCATATGTTACTAATTGATATTCCTAACAACGGATGAAAAAATGAGAGAATATAATGATAAAGAAGAAATTTCTCACCTACGTTGCCCATAAATATTTAAATAGTACTACAATGTACACGAATAACTATAATCAACGTTGCGGTTATCCGTGAGCGAATACAAAATTCAGTTATATCTATAGGTATTTACCCAAGTAGGTATACATATACTTGCCTATAGTATGTAAAGTATAAATAATATGATTCGAATGAACGGTTCATAACGTGGAATTTTGACTCCCAATTCAGTATATTTTTCCTCATCGTTTTCTAGACCTTGCTTTGCTTCGTCGTTTCATTTTTTTTTGTTTTCTGTTTCATCCCTTCAAAACTGTGCAGGCAGGTATCATCGGATTCAAGATGAAGAAGAAGAAGAAGAAGAAAAAGAAGAAGACGAAGAAAATGAAAAAGAATTCCGATTCGTGAATTAGTAATAATGCTCCATACTGCGAATATGTATAACAAAAAATGAAAAAAAAAAAAAAGGAAAAAAAATTAACAAAAAAAAATCGCATGTATCGTAAATATATCATTGAAATATCTTAGCTGTATCCGTCCATATAATGAATGAAACATTCTCCAAGAAAACTTGTTATAACGAGTGTATGTTCTATTAATAAACATCGTATACACGAACAGATTTTATAGGTATTCTCGTCGTAATGGCTTCTATATATATGTATATATTTGTATGTATGTATGTATAGTATATACCTATGCATTATATTAAACCTAGCAACTATACAGCCGAAGGTAAAAGCGCACACATAAACAAAGAACCGGCGTATAAATAAATATACCAACTGTAATAATGTCGTTAAAAATTTCGTAATACGTGTACAGGTAGATAGGTATTAAAGATATAATAATATCGTTCTGGGCGTTGTCGAGCTACGATCGGGGTATTAGGCTTTTACCCGAATATACAGCGATATGAAATTTGCGAGACTGCGAAAACGAGGAGGACAAAAAGCACGGAACAAAAAAAACAAAAAAATTCTGTCCTAGGTTGAAAAAAATGACAGAATAATCGAGAGACATGGAAAAACCCACGGGGGAAAAAATAAGAAAAAAATACAAAAATGAAATTCTTTAAAAAGGAAAACACAACTAAGAGATTATAATATTATGTGTTATACGCGTCTTGCACAACCGCGGCGCATGCGGGTAAACAAAGTCGTTGATTATTAATGAGACATTACATATACCTACGTGCATATTATATATGAAAACATTCGTCGATTTTTGTCGTTCGCATGAACATTAGCAATACGCGGTTCTCAAAAACGGGGCCAGATGCCGGGCGGAGGAGCGGAGAGGAAAGGAGAGGAGAGCAGCGGAGGGAAGAGAAAGAGAAGGAAGAGAAGGAGGTGGGAGTGGGGTAGGCTGAGGCGAAGGCTTAAGCTAAGGCTGATGATGCTTAAGGCCCAGGGCATGAAAGCAAGCAAGTATAAGCAAGCAAACGTAAGGCATGGAGGAGGAGGAGGAGGGTAGGGTATGACGACCGAAGTCCGGACCGATCCGGGACAGACGGACGGACGGACGGACGGACGGACGGACGGACCCACAGGTAAGTGCCCGCTGCATGAGGCGTAAGCGCAAGAGAAGCGCTTGGCTATAAATAGACCCCGGCGAAGGTCAGGAGAATCAGCAGTTTTCATGCAAATGCGGTTGTCGATATAGGATAATATTGTCGTTCCATTCTCAAGATAACTGACCTGAGCAGATCAAGTTGTAGTTTTACCTGAAGGGTTGATTATAGTTACATACCCACATGACATACCTACAATACACAGAATGTGAGCGCGGCGGAGGGGTTACGTAGAGGGAAACTGATCGGTTCGAATAGTGGGGGCACTACCGTCAAGAACTAGTACGAAATGGTACGAAAAGAAGAGAAACAAAAGAAAAAAAAAAAAAAAAAAAACGAAAGAAGCATAGTATAGTTGAAGGAAAAGTGGGAGAAAAAAAAGTTATGCCCTCTGGTCAACATGTAAAGAATTGCGCAAGAATTCCGCGCGCAAGCTGTATTCCCTAATGCATATCATTCTCGTTCTTATTATTGATCTCATTGTGATTATGATTATTATCATTCTTATTAGTACCTACCGTTATACTATATTATATATTATGCGCATTCACGATGCACCGCGTTTCGATACTTGGAATTACACCAATGTTGCGACATAATAGAAAGTATTTAATGTATGCATATACAGTGACGTTCATGAATGGATTATCAGTGTCTGACTTTGTTTTCTTGACATTTTTGGGAATTAATTCCGTTTTCACACGTTTCTTATGTGCCTATGGTCGCCCATGGGAGGCAACAGGAGGAGCCGGAGAAGCCACGACTATAATATCAGCTCCCACAGGTGTCATCCACTAGACATCTGGTTATTAATTAATAATAATTATTAATTAATTTCCTTCTGTCGCCTACTCCGCCTCATGCCATAGGCACATGAGATACGTGTAGAGAGGAAACTTATCAAAGAGTCAAGAAAAAAAGTTAGACACTGGTAATCCGTTCATGAACATTACTGTATATCTACGTATACGTATACCTATTTGCCGATAGGTATACGAGTATGTATATATAGACAAATTAATAAATACTATTTTTGTTACCTATTCAAGATTTTCTCGGACATTGCATCCTTTGTGCTCTGTATAGGTTTCGCAGAGCCGCGGACCCATCTAGCCACGGCTAGGAGCGAGGTGATACCGATACCTCGAGGCCCGCCGGACTCCACGCAGGAGCGAGGAGAACGGGATCCCGTGCCAACTGAGCACGTCACCAGTTAGCGGATATGAGAGCGGCTGAGGTGGGACATGGTATCCGGCGTTACTCGGGGACCGGAATGCCGCCGGGTAACCGGAACGCAAGACGGGCGCTGTGAACGCACTGGCAAGTCGGTGCTATAGGGAAACAGGCAGACGTAAAAATTGGCTCAGGTGTACCAAGGTCTGGCCGCGGACCAACTCTCCTAAGCCAAGGTGTAACCATAACATCGTGCCAAGAGCTGAATGGCACTGAGGGTACATAGTGTCGCGAAACATGACGTTCGTGCACCAGGCGACACCCAATTGTACCTATCTAAACCCCCTACATAGCGAGCACTGTAGGGGATTGCCCGTTTATTTCTCACATACTCGTGGGACCACCATTAGGAGGCTGACGAGGAGGGAAGTGGAGCCTCCAGAGCCCATACGAGCTCGACGATTTCCCCGACAGCGACACACGGGAGGGTCGGAGGCTCGATATCCGTTGTGTGACCTCTGACGCTCCAAGGCCGAGGAGAAGAAGAGAGAAAACCGCGGGGGGGGGGGGCGGCGAAGAAGAGAGCCGGGATGGCCAGGCTGGTCGCCGAGTCCTTTTTGGAGCTAAACCGGGATGTCCCCCACTCCACACAAGCACACGCTGCAAGGGAGGCTCAGTAATTCGGCAACCCGGATTCGGTGCGCAACAGACAGCTGAGGCAAGGGTACTGGGGGGCTCAGGTCTGGAGAGCTCGAGAGCCCCTGATAGTACATCTCCAGAGGCACTTAAAACTCCCAAGAGGGGCGGGGATGTGTTCAGACCTACGAGCTACGGGATGGCGGCCAAGGGGGTAGGAGGGTGGTAAGCACACCCTCTGGCTATCCCGAAGTCACCCTGGGCTCGGAGGAGGACGAACTGGTGGTACAGGCGCTCTGCGTGTCGATAGACTCCATTCTCGAAGGGATCCCCCGCTTCGACGAGTACCGGTGCAACCAGAGGATCGATCCTATGGGTCACCTGCTTCGATGAGCAGGCCATGAGCTGGCTGAGGACGACAGTCCTAGCCCTGATGCCCTGGGTGGGGGCCTATTTGCAACTTCTGGAGAGAGAGCAACTGTTTAGACTCACATGAAAGATGACGGCCATTTCGGGGTGTACTGCAAAGACTGAATCGCCGGAACGCCGGCCTAAAGACCGGCGTTTGGCGGGTCCGGGATAGCAACGAGGGGGTGAAATGGCCTGGAAAGGATCTCCGTCAGAGGACCACCGGAGGTGTGGACAGAGGGCTCCGAACTCGGTGACTAGAGTATCGATGCCGAAAGCGGTAGCGCAACGAAGGGCGCCGACATCGGCAACGGAGAAGGGCCCCTCTGTGACTGACGCTCGGCGGGCAGACCGAGCGGAAGCAGGGCAGAGGTCTTAGGGCACGGTGAACCGGGACGGAAATTCTGCTTCAAGCCCACCGACGAGGCTTGCTGGGCTGGTACTTCCGGATGGTGGAGCGGCCAAAGGCCAGACCAAGGTACTCACCCAGATGCTGGGCGTCCGATTCCCTGGATCGTTGTCAATGGAACGGGGGCCACTCGAAAGAGAGAAACTCAGTGGCCGGATAGACCAGGTGGGCATTCAACACGTATGACAGGTATAAGAGTCCAGGGATGAATGGGATCTTCCCAGCCCTCCGACGGGGGGGGGGGGGGGGCTTGCTCGCCATACTGACCGACATCTTCAGGGCCTGTCTGGTGTTGAAGTACGTACCCGAAAACTGGAGAGGGGCGAAAGTGGTCTTCATACTAAATCCTGGCAAAGGCCATTATGAACGGGCCAAGGCATGGGGACCACCAGCGTCATATTCTTTCTGCACAAAACCGTGGAAAGACCGGTAGACATACATACAAGGGACGAAGTGTTGCCCATCTCGCAGTCGCAGCACGCATATCAAGCCGGCAAGTCCACAGAGACGGCCCTTCACCATCTCGTGTACGAGATGGAGATGCCTGTCTACCGGAAGAAGGCAGCGCTGTGCGTGTTCATGAACGTAGACGGGCTTGCCCGATACGCATGCCCGCGGTGCGCATAAAGAGCCTGGTGAAGAAGCAGGTAAAGAACCGATTTGCTGACCTCTGGACCACGGTCCTTAAGCATGGTGCTCACGAAGGCTCACCTACAGGGGCTATCCAGCAGCCTTGGGGACACCCGACCTAGACGGCCCTATATTGAGGGTCGTAGTAGGACGAAGAACTGGGCACTGGTACCCGGGCAAACACTTGGTACACCTAGGGCTGAGAACGGAGATGCTCTGTAGAAGATGCAGTAGGGAGGAGCCGGAAGGCGAGGAGCGAGAAACCCTCGGTAAATCCTACACCGCGCCGGCACGAAAAAGATCGAGGCGTGTGGGGTCGGCAGACCTCTCCAGTTTGCTGAACTGACGAAACTGACCTTATTCCTTACAGCATGGAATGCCCACGTTTCGAAGTGCTCGAGCACAATAGTCCTGAGAACTGAGCGCTCGGTAACGAGATACATAACAACGGTATTATTCAATATTTTTCTATTACCCATTCAAGATTCTGTTCCGTTCAACTAGTATGGAAAATTAATTCATATTTCATATTTTTATTCTCCATGTATTTATTTGTTGTTCTCTCTTCTTTATTCGCGTGACGTATTGGGAAGAAGCGTACGAAAATTTGGCGCAAGCTTTAAAATAATTCCATCCGTTTCGATGAATGAACAGATTAACTTGTATAATAACGGGGAAATATTTTTACAATAACATCGAGTAGGTAGGTAGGTGCAGTAGAGTAGGCACCGATATTGCTAATACGAAAAATGGAAATAGAACGGGGGAAAAAAAACGGAAGAAACGAAAAGGGAAGAGAAGAAAACATTGAAATCAAGATTAAATCCAGATTCATTGAGAGAAATGAAGAAACGAAAATATGTAAGACACGATGATCCCACGAGACTTTCGTGGAAAAAATTTTTTTTTTCCAAGCCACCGCATGAAAGTGCAGCAGGAAATACAAACCGAAAATGGAACAACAGAGATCTTTGCGGAAATCCTACCGCAACTTAATTTCATTCGATACCAACCTACCTACCTACTCACCTATACTCAATTTATACGTATAATTCAACTTTTCGCAATAAAATATCATAAAACGGGGATTTTTTGCACCATTGGCGGTAAGAGATTATAATTAGAATTCGCAGCTAGATTTGGGGTATGGGGTTACGAATAACGTTCACAGCCGAGATAAATACTCAATACTCTTAGCTCGATTATGCTGACTTTTATAAATACATATCAATTATGGAATGTCGATTATTCATGAATTTTTTCGATGCTATTTGTCGTTGACGTTTTTTGTTCGAAAACCGCGAGTCGGATCATAGTATCCAACTTTTACATACTGTTTGAAAAACATTTGAATAGGATACCCGGGTGTAACTCGGGAGTATGAATCTCATTAGGCTATCGGTAAAATCAATCATAGAAAAAATAACATTCGAGTGAGCATAACTAAACATCGTCCGAGCCCTCGTATATACGGTTGCATAACTCTAGGCAGACTAGTTCCACCGAAAACTCTCTGTAGAGAGTTACAAACGGTTCGCCGCCGATACAAGCTGTAAGCTGCAGTTTAGTCTCGGATGGCGGCTACGGCAGGACGACCGCGACGTGGGGGACACCCGGGGCGTGACGGGATAATTACACATCGTGAATTCTACCAGTTTGCGTGCTTCGGACGTATATGTATATATATATATGGGGTACTCCGTGGAATTTCGACCAACCGATAGCCCTCACCCCTCCAGATTTGCGAATCGATTGTATATATCATAACCCGAGACTCTGAGATGCCTTTTGATTTTCATTTTTTAATTTTTCCACTTTCAGTTTGAGGGATACGAATTTGCGGAAATCGCTCCCGTCAACGATTACCAACGTTTTTTGAACGGTTCCGGATGTACGCAATTCTTGAGTGTTTTGGCGTATTTCAAACTCGAAACATGAAAATTCCATATTTAGGTCGTTTTCGCCCCGTTATTCGTCCGGCTGTATCGAGCAAATTTTTTTCTTTCTTCCGCCAGCGCAAAAGACGACGATGCGCGCGAAATGCCATCAATCGTAAGATAAATTATCGACGTAACTAAATTTAGAGTTTTACGAATTTTATAAGAATATACCTACAATCGACGTGATTCGCGTATTGACGAATAATATTGAATGGTCTCAAAGTATGAATAGCTATCATTCAATATTTCATTATTTTTGTATGCAATTAATGACACTTCGTGGTTGAGTATGGTTGACCAATGTAGAGAGGCAATCGGGCATCGCGTATTTAGTGCATAATATCACCAACTGCGCTACTGGCTATTATCTACCAGAGTTCCTATAATACAGAGTTGTGCCAATGCGTAGCCATTTTTCAGCCTAAGCATGCGCGCGGCATTTGAATCGCTTATTTGAAGCGTTTATTCAAATTCCGGCTACCATGTCTCTAATTTCCGTACATCTACAACTATTCTGATTAGTTCAGACATACGGCTCCGCCATAGTTCTGGTTAAGCATGACAACCATTGAAAGTTATCGACGCATTGGCACAACTCTGTTTATATCAACTCTGGTATCTACTTCCAACCTAAATCATACTTCAATCAAATCTGACGGAATTAAGTCGGCCGCAGATTATCAATCACGCTAACTGTATTGAAATTTCGTCCATTCAGCTGAATTTCACGATTGATCTTTTCTTTCACGTAGTACAAAAACCGGGGAAAAAATACGAGTGTAATACTTACGTAGCTGATCATCGGTATGTTCCGAGACTGCGCGACAATCGCCTCCACGTAACAAGTTCCCTCTGGTCCAAAAAATGCCACAACACCATCGCATATCATGTCGATCATCGCCCTCGTCGCATCCACCGTATCGCCGCGTGTATCGTTCCATCTCATAACTAATGTGATATTCGGTAAAAGGTGCCGATCATTGTTTATCTGAAAATAGAATAGACATGACATAGGATAGTAGCTGGCAGCGCCCACCGCGCAGGGGTCCGCACCTACGTGATTTTCTCCCCTTTTCCGATTCCGTGTCTCACATTTGTCTGTATAGATGTTTATGGGGTTTCTTTTCTTTACCGGGGATTCCCGAAATCGTGAGACATGAAAATCTAGATTTTTCGATAGACTTTTCATCAACGACAAATTTCAGCCGATATTATATATTTCGTGATTATTCGGCCGATTATTTATACCTAATTATACAGTTACAAACTTCAGCCTCAACCGATTTTCGGTTTCTTTCTTTACCCCCCGGAGTAGTGGTACCTACAGCTTCAGTTTAAAATAATTTGGATATTAAGTATTTCACCAGCTACGGTAGCTTTTGTGTGTGTGCGTAATGTACGTACGTACGTACCTACATACGCGCAAAGAAAAGATTACCTATGTGAACCTGACACCCGGACACGTTCGAAACCGATTTTTTGAAATACGAAGTAGTACCTTTCCGTTTGTAGTAAAAATAAATCGCTTGCAGTAGCAAGACAAAAAAGCTACAGCTTTCCCCAAAAAAAAGTGCGTCACCCAAGTTCGAAATTTTTGAAAAATGAAAACGGCTATAGATTCGGCATCGTTGGTAGTTGTTTGTAGTTCAAAAAATTTCGTTTTGTAGTTATCCAGGAAAAAAGTTACGCGAATTTTCCAAAATCCGAATAAGCTAAGCCGAATGGTTTTTGAGGTGCGTCGATTTTTTCGAGGTGCCATAAAATTGCTTAATTCAAGCGAACATATTCATTTGAAATCTCAATCTCAATCTCTCTCTCTCTCTGAATCTTCAAATTTTTAGTTACGAGATACTTGGTTTCAGAAAGCCAGTTTTCCACTCAGACTATATCAATTACTTTAGAGGAAATGTAACGCTTGAGTGAATATTTATTGGAGCCAAAATTATGGTATATACCTATATCGAGCAAGCAAAGGTAGTTTTGATCATACCACATCCTGATCGAGCAATTTCCCGTGTTCGAAGAAGAATAACATTCATTTCGTTGAACAGAAATTTTTTGGATTCAAGTGATTTATTCTCTCAGTGTGTACATATAATACACAGCGTGTGTATATACGTATGTAGGTATAATTTTCGTAGCTATGCGTATTTGTACATTATACTGCAGGGATGGATGACATTGCGTGCAAGTAAATATCTTATTATTTGTATCTAGAATCACGCGGAGTAGACGTGTTGAGGTGGTTTAATACCTACGCGAGTAGGTAGATAGGTAGGTGCAGGCACAAGGCGTACACTAAGGAATTTCAGCATATCCGCGGCGTTATTTGTCAAAACAGAATCTCGGTATGGATATCTAGGTAGAATGTAGTACGTCTGTATCATATAGTAAATATTATATACGACATAATTAATAGAATTTCGTGTGTATGTACGTATCCGTTCGAAGGCAATGAAGGAAAGAGAGAGGAAAAAGTGTAAAATATCGAAATCAAGGTCCAAGTCGAGATCAAAACGATCCTATATATACCTATGTAGGTGTTGGTGCCACGAACATGGTATACCTAACATTGAAAGAGAAAAAAACCTAGGTTTTCAATTATTCGTTCTATCTTTGCTCGGATGCAAAATGGCGAAATTCCTCCGAAGAATATAGCTATAACGTACGATTTTCTTATTCTATTTATCTTTATTTACTTATTCTCTTCTTCACACTTGCGTATATATGTATCTAGGTAGGACGGGACGGACTCGTAGGTATATTCCGCCAGTTTATACTTATATCGTACAAAAATTCGAAATCTCTCTCTTTCTCTCTCTCTCTCTCTCTCTCTTCTAGCAGTGACGTAAATTCGTAAGGTGGCGCTAACAGGATGTGTTGACATTTTTAATCAAACACGATATCGTTTAGTACACCGACGCTAAGAGAGCAAGCATAAGCGTACGTGAGTATAGGTAAGAATGAAGTATCGAATTTTGGAGAAAAAAAAAAAAAGTAAACAAACAAACTGTACTTTCCCTAGAAAAATCGCGTCTGGTCGCCACTCGAGGGCACCGGCCGGTTTCCATGTACTTGTGTGCGCAGCATAGTGACCTGTGTGCGCGATCTCGACAATCGCTCGCTGATCTCTGTACCAACCGAATAGCCGTCCCTTGATTGCGGCATTGGATTCATATAAAAGCACCTCAGCGCCTCCGATTATTATACGGCGTACTAAAATCTACAGCATTGCGCAAGCTCGAGTTTGACGCAAACAAACACCTACACGCCGCGCACTGATTTGAGGGTTATGGCACTGGTGCCATATTTCCACGCTAATTTATAAAGCCCGTCGCCCGCCTCTTCGACGCGTATGCGCACTAACCATCAGGTTCAGTACGTGGCATACTTAATACATTTTCCCTATTTTCACCCTACTCGGGCCCATATGAACGTCTTATCCAGTTAGCAATCGTGTTAAAAGTAGGATGCGCTCGTAGCGGCGAATTTTCCCATATAGTGACTTCGCGGTCGGTGACATGACGCTAGCTGTCGTCTCCGCGCCCAGGCCCCAGAGTAAACAATATGATAAACGGCTCACGTCTGCCCCTTTCCCTCCCCCGGCGCTCTTTATTTCACATAATTTTAGATAAAACACTTTCAGCTTACTATATAGTAGCTAGTATAGAGATTCGTGTTTATTATCGCTCTACGAGATGGGAATTAAATTTATATGATCAAACGTGATAAACACACGAGCATGATACATGTTCGCTTTATCTTTTTAGAATTCATTCCATCTAGTTATTTGTATATGATGTATATTACAGTAGACGCACGAAAACGGTATAATAATGGAATATTCCTGAATTGATACGGTCGATTGGAATATCTAACAGATGATATGATCTCCGCTATTGCTAACTGTCAAACGTCAAACTGTCTTCAGAGGATGTGAGATAGAACATGCAGTAAGGGGAAGAAAAAAAGAAATTCTATCTCCCGCACTCTGTAAACGCGTGGAGAATTTCTTACCGTAAGAATCGCAGGCTTACCGATGCGTCTGGGTTAAACGGGCATATACCTACTATATAGGTTTATTCGCAAAGTATCCTATGAATAAAATCAGTATAGACTGTACCTACGAAGACATATGATACGATCGGAGATATACCTATACTAGAATAATTATGATCAATTTATCATAAATATATAGAACGATCTCCCTCGCTGTGGTATATCGCTGTCGTAATGTCTACTGTTTCACCACCGAATAAATAAACGGTTCAACGATAAAGACTATTCGAAGTCTGATACTTTCCGGTGATTCCGCCAAAATTAGATTTTTTTCCTAAAAATATTTTGGCATCGAAACGGCCGATACTATTTTCCGTCATTTTGTTGCGGTAGCGTTGCGGACTTTAGTTTCGAATAAAATTGAAAAAACCTACCACGGCCCGGCGTTGGGCGCCAACCGAAAGAGAACATTTCCCTTGGTTTACGCCCAGCGCGGCGTGGGGCCCGCACACTTATTTTCCCCAAATATTGGGTGTTAGATTTTCCATTGACTTCTTTTTTGTCGTCAATTCCAAAAATTACGAAACAATCTAGATTTTTTCTACCGCGAAAGATTTCGGCCGATACTTCAGTGTTTCAAAGCCAGATAAATATTTCCCTGCGTTATGAATATTCTACAGTCTTTCAAAGTCGATATGTGGAGGGAGATGATTGAATAGCCGAGTAATCGCATATATATGGGAATTATTCTCGCTTATCTGGAAAGCTTTTTTGCACAGGGTCACCATTTTCTGATGGTACTCGAGATTTTGGTTTTTCGCCAACCCTCAACAACAAATCTAGAGCCAGACGCCTTGATATCAATTGGTTTATTTGAAAAAATCCTGAAAACCACAAGCACCTCAAATTTCATAAGAAAATTGTTTTTGACAGTTTTTTTCATGTCAAATTCTAATTTTTATAAGCCAATCTTGTTGGAACAAAATTATTCCGGCATGTGTCCATTTTTCTACCATGATGGCAAAATTTCGTTCAATTCTACTCTCTATCCCTGCGAACTGAAATAAAAGCTCGAAATTCAACCTGCGCATGGCACTGAAAAAAATAAAACCGATGAAATTTTACATTTTCCATCGAAAATCCATGTATAAATCGGTTTTCGAGTTGCATTATTAGGCGATCATGCTTGGAGTAGTTGTCGGACGTGGATAGCTGATAAAAAGAATTGGAAAAATCCGATCTAATCGATATTCAGTATTCGAATGACAAAAATTCCGACTATTCAAAAATTAACTGTATAAAATTACATCAGTACAGTCATGTCCCACGACTTCTCTTGGCATCATTATCCAATGATCAAACTCACAATCAAAGAATGATTGATGTAAGGACTTCCGATGAAAAATGTGAAATTGAACCGATAAAATGGAGGAAAACACGTTTCCTGATTTTTCAAGTTTTTGGTCTTTCGATTCAATGACTTCGGATTCGTCAACGTCCGCATTAAGCACGTATTCTGAATTGCAAACACAGGAACTCTTCGAGCGTTCGATATTTTGACCAATTGGATATTTCACCGCTCGTAGTCTCGCGCATTCTGAAGTATCATTTTCGGTAGGTAATTATATACATATATATATATGTATATTACACTCTCCCGCTCATTTCCCGTTGCTACGTTCTTTCCTGCAATAAATACCGGGGGTACGTGCTGCGCGATAATGGCCTCATATACAATATTTGCGAAGACAATAACTTTTCTCTTCTCTGTCTTCGCGGATATATATACTATATATATATATATATATATATATATATATATATACCGTTTACTCTGCATCACGAGGTAATTTTCCCGTTTTCTCTCTCTCTTTCTTACACCTCTTTCCTTTTTCTATTTCATTCCTTCCTCGCTCATCGTTCTTCTTCTTTTCCTCCTTCTTCTTCTTCTTCTGCTCTGCCCTAACGTCTCTGCGGCACGACTATAGGTAAATACGCGTACCTGCAGCACTCCTGCGCACAATTTTGCATCCGGGTGCAGGCGGCTGTATTACAAAAATTACCGCGCGATATGCCCCCCACACTACCGTATATTTCATGCCTACGGTACGTACGCAGGACCTATATACTATAATGTATACGGTAGGTATGCACGTTATTATGCAAATCTCAATTCTTATAGGTAGGTACTAACCTACCTACCTACCTACCTACCTACCTGTCTACTTGTCTACCTATATCTATACCAATACCTATACCAATGGCCATGTGTATGCCATACGAGCGCTTTCAGCTTTCGAGGTGGACGACGTTGCGTTCGCGTTGGTCACACACGTACGCGTTGAGGGAATGCGGACGATCGAACGTAGATAAATATACCTACAGCAGATGCAGGTATAATACGACGTTTCAAGTACGTATGTATGTACGTATACACACACCTATCTGTATCTCGACGTGCGACATAAGTATAATGTGACGGTATAGAGAGAGAAAGAGAGAGAGAGGAAAAATAAATAAATAAAATGAATAAAAAAACATAAAAAAATCGGAAATTAACAACAAACATACCTGTACGTACGTATTCCATACCCTATATATACACACTGTAGCTGCATATATGTATATACCTACGTACAAACAATCAACGCAGAAGATCATTAATATTCGTAAGTACTATTTGGTGCCCATTATTGACATTATTATTATTTCTCATTATCCTTTTTGTTTAACGATGAAGCCCGCGCACCGAGGTATTAACGCAAATTTTCATCATCCGATACCTACCTCTCACGTGGAATATATTTATCGTGCGAGCTGTATGCCTAGGCGAGCGAGAAGAATGTATTCACGCAATACGTCCTAGTATAGCTGCACCAGCAAAATCAGCCCACACAAAAAAGAGTGGTGGGAGGTTTTCTTACATTTTTATTACTAGTTTATTACCACTTTGCCAAATTTTTTTACTTCTCGCAGTTTCGAGTAATCGTCGTGCGGCTCAGCTTTAGTCGAAGCTGCACCAGCCACATCCTAACTTCGCTATATTTCCCGCTACAAAGGTGTACTATACGTCAAAATTTTGTACTTTTTTATTACTTTCGATGGTTATCAACCAAAAATTTTCATTCATAATTCTGAAGGGGGCAAACAACACTTTCAATTTTAATTTGCGCCAACCGATGTATTAAAACGTCAGGTTGGGTTGGGTTGGGTTGGGTTGGGTTGGGTTGGGTTAGGTTAGGTTGGGTCAAGTTGCACGGTTATCGGAGCAGAGGTCAATACCTGACGTTTTAATACATCGGTTGGCGCAAAATAAAATTGATTTTGTCTTTCCGTATTAAAATGCGAACTAAAACCGCAATCCAGGGATTTTTGACGCCACGACCACATCGCCTTAATGAAAATTTTTAGATGAATCCACAACTGAACTGTCGAATAGGTATACAGTTCAATACGAAACAACATAAATAATTATTGATGTAAGGATATTACTTACAACGAAAAAATATACTTATCGTTAATATTCAAAATTCCACTGAGATTTTTTCCGATAGAATAGCATTTTTTGATACCGTGCCTATGATTGTGTTGAACCATTTTAAAAGTGTATCGTATTCCTCTCACACTCAGGTGACATTGTTCTTATACAAGTGGACAACATTTTGACTGACGTCAGAATTTCATTACAAGATCTACCCAAATATATAATAATCCCCGGAGACAACGAAAATAAACTGCAATTGATAGGTTTCGTAGATTATAAATGTCATAAAAAAACAAGGAAAGAAGAAGAGTCAGGTGGACATTGAATGACATTTGCTTTGAGAAGAGATGGAGTATGGTGCAAATATGATGACTCTAATCATTAATGGAACAAATTCGTATAAATTGAACAAAAAACAAAACGTGGTTCCGGTTTCACTATTGTTCATGAAAATAAGAAAAATTGACTGATATTCTTAAGAAATAAACAGTTCGCAATATGACTCCACAGATACCTGAATATGCTCAATTTTTCTATGTATGGAATGTATATGTCGTCGGAAACAAATATACATTTGCGTTTGTGCTGATGAAGAATAGTTTGAAAAGCCTTTCTTGATTTGAAAAACATAGTCTGAGCGAAAAGTGGATGATATTCGATAGAAACGAATGTTTCCGTGGCTCTCTTTTTATTACCGCTTCCCAACGCCCCCCAAACATTTTTTATCGTTTCGAATTACACCTACGTTGGTGTTTTCCCAGCTACTCTTTTTATTACCGCGGTCCTACGCCCCCTAAATGTTTTTTACCATTCCGGAGTACAGGTATGTACCTGTTCGAAAAAAAACAGCGCATCCAAGAACGGTGAGTAAAAAATTTCATTACCGCGGAAAGTGGATCAAATTCGGAATACGTAAATACTCGCGCATCTTTTTTCTCATCGCTCGAGCTCGATGACCTCCAATTTCCGTACATCGTCCAAAGTACGAAACCCGAGTGAAAAATATATGTTAAGCGAGAAGTCGATGGAATTCGATGAATACGCACTTTCTCGGCGCTGCACTTTTTTCACCATCATAATCTGCTGTTTTTCGAATGTTTCATATCGTTTCAAGGTATACTTGTATATCTTCAGGTGTAAACCAGTCCCTATCGCTAATAACTTCGGCCCAATAATCTTGTTAGATGATCGCTGTGCCTGAAATAAGGGAATAAGTGTTGTTTCCCCCCTTCAGAATTACGAATGAAAATTTTTGGTTGATAACCATCAAAGGTAATCAAAAAGTATAAAATTTTAACGTATAGTACGCCTTTGTAGCGGGAAATATAGCGAAGTTAGGATGTTGCTGGTGCAGCTTCGACTGAAGCTGAGCCGCACGACGATTACTCGAAACTGTGAGCAGTAAAAAATTTGGCAAAGTGGTAATAAATTAGTATTAAAAAAGTAAGAAAACCTCCCACCACTCTTTCTTGTGTCGGCTGATTTTGCTGGTGCAGCTACTAGGACGTTCACGCAATAGCTATTTGAATACGACGACGTCTTACATATTCGCTCGTAAGTTGAACAAAAGTAAACGGAGAAAAAAAAGAAGTTTCTCCTCAAATATGCAGTATTGTACACAGTTTCATTCCTATCCTGATCCTGCCGTTCGTCGATTACAATTTCCCGGCAAGTTTGATACGCGGAGGATTGCAACGTCGAGGCAACCGCAGATAACGACGTCAATAATATCGACCGAAATTGTTGTGGTGAAGAAAAATCTTGGTTTTCGTTTATTTTCTTTTTCTTTTTCTGTTTCTTCTACTTCTTCTTCTCCTTCTTCTTCTTCATTTCTTTCTGCGATTTCGGGATTCCTCGGGGAATAGAGAATATTTAGAGAAGAAGAAAGAAGAAGAAGAAGAAAAAAAATGTAAATTACGAAACGAGAAAGAGAGAGAGAGAGAGAGAGAGAGAGAGAGAGAGAGAGAGAGAGAGAGAGAGGAATAATAAATGCATACGGCCCCGCGTTGGACGCCAGTCTGAGGGAGAAAAAAAAAAAAAAAAAAAAAAAAAAAAAAAAACAACCAACCGATGGTACAAGTGTGACAAGGGAGGCGAAAGTTCTCATCTTTCGGTTCGCGTCGCGTCGAGCCGATTTTTTTCTCTCCCTGCTACATATTCCGATCATCTCCGTCTCTTTCTTCTTTCATTCCCGAATCGACCGTGAGAATATAGGCGTATAGTTACCTCTTCGAGAGCGATGGATATGGCGCCGGAAATGGCCAACCCCTTACGGTCGATAAGTTCACCCTTGATCGCGGTCAGATAGCCTACAGTAAGATTGAGCGGACCGCGAGACGCGTGTCTCGTCTGTATCTTTTGCTCGCTAGCTAAAATATCTTCGGGAGATGAATCGGCTATGGACGAATTGGAGGCCGCGATTAGGAGGACTACGAGCACCTGCAAGCTGGATGCAATTAGCCGGGGCTGGCGACGACGGGGAGGCCTGCGGCAGCTCGGTTCTGGCGGACCGGGGCGCATGGCCGCCGTCGCCACCGGTCAGCGCCTCCCACCGGCTCACCTGTGAACAAAAACAGAAACGTTAATTATTTGTATCATTTATTTAATTTTTACCGTATATCCTCAAAGATTCTTTACCAAACATTCTTGGTTTTTCTAATTCTTGTCCACCGATCGGGCAATTTTGAGTCGCTGTGTTGAATGTATAGGTACAGAGGCCGTTTGGCAAACGAGAATCGTAAATTTTCGCCAACGATACGACCGATTTCGACGAAACTTCGATAATTCGTTGAGCATGATGGCAGAAAGTGGATAATTATTTTAATTTTTCAAAACATTGTTCGGATTCGATGAGAAATGAATACTCCCTGTGTTGGCTAGGTTAGATTGCCGGTGACGACTCCGAATTCCACTTGCGCTCGTTAGCAGGTATGAGAATTTGTAAATACGCTGTGATAATTGAAGAATATCAAACGAATGTAACATTCGACCTCATAAAAGATGTAGGTGACCGCGCATAGTTTTTTGCCAAAGTTTTTTTTCTTTTCTTCCCTCTTTGAATTTAATCAAAAAACGAGAATTTGTGAATCTGATTTATCCGCGATCTGATACCTACCTACGGTTAGTTTATTCCTCTATTTTTACAAACGAATTTCTCTACGCCGCGCCGTGCGGCTGCTTAAATACCTAATTAGGTAGGTACATAGGTACATATACCTACATATGAAAACTCCACGAGGCAATTGTTCGGAAAATATTCGAGAAATAAGCTGAAGCATATATTGTTAGCGTTGAAGAATCTCAAGTAAAAGAGGTGAAAATTTTATTTCTGAATGAACGAAAAAATAGTTTGAAGCACGGAGGAATATCCACGCCGCGGGCATTCAAAATGTGGAGGAAAAAAATTCGTACGAAATCCCTGTCTCTGCTGCGGTCTTGTCTTCTGCACGCAGCGTATAGTTTGTCATATGAACTGTAATGTATATATTCAGACTCAAAATAACGATCTATGTGTTCCAATTTTTTTCTTATCTTTTCTTTCTCTCAGAGTTCTAATTTGCGTTGAGCGTCTTACTCCGTACACTAAAAATGAAAAGGGGAGAAAAAATGTGTGTGGGAGGGGGCAAAACAAAAAAAAAAGAAAACTAACGGGACAACAATTTTTCATCACAGTCGAAAAATCCAAAGTCATGCAGGACGATGAGAAACAAAAATCAGAACTTGCAGCAAACGGAGATCTGCGAATCCGAATACAAATCAAAGGCGCGCGATCACAAAATTTCATCGAAATACATGAGATTCAATCATGCGACACGTTAGTTTGCGAATCGTTCTGAAATACTTATTATAAATTGAATCTGAACAATTATTTCTCCTCGGCGATAATTCTCCCCGATTGAATTTATTTTCCAAAAGACAAATCTTTTCGGCTACATCAATGTATATAGGTATAGGTGTATCATTGCCAATCGGTCATTCGATTCGTTTGATCGTGAACGTACAGATCGGTATTGTTTGGTACATCTAGGCATGATGTGATAGCGTGGGGAATGATATCGTTGCCAGGCACGCAGAAACGATTTATAAATCCGATTGGCGAACTCGAATGGACAGACAAAAAATCCGCCATAACATCAGCGCACGAGAGTATAGAAATAATTCATAAATTCACAATCATTTTCATGTATTACCTCTATGAGATATCATAGGTCAGAGACATAGGTAAGAATATCGATATAAGAATGTCTGCTATGTATACTTATTGTATGATACAAAAAACTTGTGGAAAAAAGCTCTGCATGGTTTTCTTTCCTTCCGTTTGTCCGTAATGCAGATTAGATATGAAACAAACGAATGAAATTTCTCGGTGAATTTTTCGGAATATTAATTTCATTCGAAGTCAGCCAAATGAAATTGATTTCAAAGCCATCTTCGGTTGAATTTCTTCAATGCGGCGGGAGTCGGGTGGGGGTGGGGGTGGGGCGTTTCCATTTCGGAATCGGCAAATTGAATTTACAACAATGAAAGGTTTTGTTTAACCGAAAAATTTCAGTTGAAAATCGTTTGAAAATTCATTCCGTTCGGTTAATTGCATTTCCACGATATTATTACATACAGGGTGGGCCAAAAACAATCAGACTGATTGAAAACGTGGATGGAATCCGAACGTGTCGAACGATTTTCAGAAGCTTTGTTTCACTCTAAATCGAAAGAATAAACCTTTCGTTTCTCGTTTCAAAATCCGTAAAATCCGCATTCTTCGCGAGGATACACACTCTTGAAAAGCGAGTATGGAAAAAGTCGCTGGGAGGTGGAAAAAAATGATTATTGAAGAATGTTTAACTTAATTTTCATCTCGAATTATAATTCGAAGAATTATTCATCTTGGTTCAATTACTGACTAAAAATTTACAACAATGCGTGCTTTTCTCTTAATCTTCTTATTTTTCATATTTTGAAATTTCCTAATAATTAATATCATCAATGCGATCGAAGAAAAAGCAAATAGGAAGCGGAATTTAATTCTTGACATGATTTACACCCGACTCTCTAGATCATAGTAGACTTTCGTGATAACGTCTCGAGAACAGAATTTCAATCGCAAAGCGCGCGTTTTGACTAATTTTACAAGAAAAGTTTCATTCCGTGTGACTATAGAACCTACGAGAATTGTTAGAATTTAAAAATCAAACTTCAAATGACAATTTAATTTGGAAATTAAGTTGAACTTTCTTGAATATTAATTTTGTTCATCCTCCCAGCGACATTTTCGAACCCCGGTATCCAAAAGCGCGAGTCTGAACAAGGAATAAAGAGTTTTTTGGATTTTCAAACGCGAAACGAAAGGTTCATTCTTCTCATTCGGAGTGAAACAAAGTTTGCGAAAACCGGTCGACGCGTTCGGATTTCATTCGCTCTCCGAATCTCCGAATCCAATTTTTTTCGCCCGCCCTGTATATTATAAATCAACGTCCGTGTTCAAGTTATATATCTGGAAAAGTGCCCATTCAGACGAAAACTACTAACCAATTGAAATTCTGAAGCATCGATTCTGTCGTCTGTGTTGATACCCTCGTGCTATAATTATCAATTATTTCCGTTGCCGAGTGTCAGTCCGTTGGGAAAGGTTTTCAACGGTTTTAAAGTAAATGAATTGGACTGAGATTATTACATATTTTATCTTTCCTGTAACACATACCCATCTATCTATCTAGCACTGGGATAAGAGCATATAGGAAGACAGAGAGAAAGAGAGAGAGAGACAATCAAAGCTATATACAGGCTTGTTTTACAAAGCAAAGGTACTCAAGCCGAGAAACGCCGTCAATCTGACGCCTGAAGCTCCGAGGACTTATACCACGACGCCCGCGTCGCGTCGTCGTGAGAAGACAAAAATGAAAACAAGAATAAAAGTAAGAGGTGATGAAAGAGACACAGAGTAGGTAGACGAAGAAAGAGTTTCTGGCTGCCCGGGTATTATGTGTTTGTATCGGAAAGCTCGGTTGAATTAATTCGCGGCAAGAACGTTAAGAAAGATTAAAGAATAAAAACAATAATGGTGACTTTCGGCGCGAGTCTCGACTGTATCCGAAGGAAAACAATGGACAAAAGGACAAAACTCGTAAAAAAATCGATCAATATTATAAAAAGCTATAATACTTTCATAGAATCAAAGATACAAATCTGTACCGCGTCGTCCTATTTGAAACAAGTTTAGCGCGTTCGGCCGCTACAGCTTCAGCTTCACGGGGAAACGCTTCAGCTGACGAAGTTGACAATTTTCTTTCAAGACAAAAAATGTCACAGAGAAACGTAGAATTATGATAATTTGAGTTTCGGCGTTCCGTAGAAACGATTACATCCGTTAGTTCGCGCCAGTAATGCCGCGAGCCCGATATTTTGGGGCCGTAAAAACTGACCGGTTAATTGATGTCCATCTAATCGGCGATAATAAAATATAACTTGAGAAGACTATCAGAAATTTTTCAATATTTAATACTTGAACCATGATCCATCGGATGAATATCCATTTTGGTTTGTTTGATTAGGTTATCCAGGCAAACGTGTGTGCCTCCTACCCGCCCAGAAGTCACGCCATGATATTACAAATACGATAATATTCAAGTACACACCTATATCCGAAGTGCAGTAAGAGAATCAAGGAAATAGCGCCACGATGTCAATTATTGGTTGAACGAAATTTGGAATTAAGAAAGGCTGTCAAAGACCGATCTGCACCCATTCTTACCCATTGTCGAAAGCATTGTTGTCATTCGAAAACGCGATTCGTCACCGCTCCTACGCCAAAAAACCAATTTCAACGGAAGTTTTTCGATTGGATGCAGTATTTTGACAGAAAGTAGCTAACTATTTCATCTCGCTAAAATTTGGAGAAAATTCACAGTCTCAGGCAGTATCTAATTGTTAGGTCAGGTTCGTTCGCAGGTGAGATTGGCCATGCTTGAATTTCTGATAAAACTCTCCCACGAATCGTGGAGATGAGATACTTAGCCACTTTCTGCCAAAATACTGCATCCAACCGAAAAAGTTTCATCCAAATCGGATACGTGGTGTAGGAGTAGCGACGAATCGCGTTTCTGAATGATAACAATACTTTGAACAATGAGTAACAATCGGTGCGGATTGGTCTTTGATGGGACCTTAAGGTAATTCAAAGATGACCGACTACGCTCTACTATCGGATCAAAAAACTTACATTAGTCGGATGGGTTTGAAGCTCTATATTTGAGTGGAGAAAAGTCCGAGAGCATTGTGTATGGGACAGTTTCTGAAAGCGTGGAATTTTCCACGTCCAGGGCCCGTATTCGCATGCGTCAATTGAGTAGTATGTGGATTTGATAATACATGCCCAGCTATTATACGTAGACCTATTCGGAATAATTCTCCGCCGATGAAATCGCTCTAGAAATACTGAAAATTAAGAACGTAATTGATTTGGCGAGGCTCTTTCCTCTAGGTCAATTACTTCAACCCGTTGCAGTTCCCGTGACAATGCGTATTGAACCATTCCACCAACTATCAACCACTGTTTGGGCCCTAAAATTTTAATTCGCATGAAATTTTAACGAAATTTGTAAATCAACCAGGTTTCATTCCATTTGGACTCGCCGTTCAAGAGATATTAGACATTCGGTTTTCTCAGCAAAAGTTTGTTGCGAAATTTGATCGTACATTTACCGTCGTAACGAAAATTCGGAAAATCGAATTTTCGTGTGAAAAAAAATCTCAGTTTTTCAAACAAATTCTGTACTTTTGGATAGCTCTCCGAAATCCGCCCAAAAACCAGGTTTTCTTTAAACAAAAAACAGCGATTTCACACGCGCCGCGATATTTTTTCATTCTTTTATCCCCGATAGCAGTGGGTAAACCCTGCGAACTGAACGAACTAATATAATGATCTACCTTCACAGAATGATACCACAAATCGAAATTCGCAGTATTAGTCATTCAGCTGAGTCAGAAAATGGCTCAATTCGTCCGAAAAACATGAACGAGGGGTCGAAAACTTAGCAATTTTTCACCGATTCGGGAAATGTAAGTCTGGAAATCGAAATCGGTAGCTCAGAGCCCTTCAAGGGCTGAAAACAGCATTTTGATCTTTGAGCTACCAGCTTCGATTTCCGGACTTACATTTTCCGAGTGGGCAAAAAATTACGAATTTTTTTTAGCCCTGAGTAGTTCATCTCATCTTTTCGGGACGACTTGAACCATTTTGCCTGATTCCGGTGTCTAGCTCATAGTCCATATGATATTTATATTAGAACAGAGAAACGGATATATTCTATGCAGTATTGCGATCGACTCATGCCTTGCCTGGCAACGATATAGAATAATTGAGGGACTTTGCGGCTTGCGCTTGAGAGTACGAAGATGGAGCTTACAAGGTTGAAATATAAGAAAATTGTGAAGATTAATACCGCCGAAAATTTTGCCATGATTTCCAATGTTATCAGAGCCGAACAGAGCCATCTATGTTATCTGATATTTCGGAGTGACAAATGTTGGAGGAATTGATTTATTTTATACAAATATATTAGTGGCATATGTGTGGCATTCCACGTGAATCGGGCCACTATTTCGGATGACCAACACCGATTTCGACCTTCACAGGGTATTTTTTACTGCTCATAGTCGCAAAACTCTGGGCCAGGCCGAAGGCCCGACACGACTTGGAACAACCTGATGTTTTCGCGCAAAGGCTATTCCTCTGCGACTCGTGTCTCGGATCTGTTGATCTGACAAGGCCAATCGGAAATTGAATTCTCGTACAATATTCAACATATAAATTACGAAAAAGTGAAGATTTATTTATCAATATTAAAAACGATTGTTACGACCAAACAAAAAAATCATCCCGGATTGCCGCTCGAGGTGCACGTAGGAGATTACTTCGACCGATTTTCAGATACGAAGAAAAAAACAAACTTCAAAACGGGCGAACTTTTCGAAATGCGTGATTGTTGTTTCCAAAGCGTTTTTCAGTGCCGCATCGTGGTTGGGAATAAAAACTTTAGCGAAATCGTTGGGAAGTGCGCGAGAATGGCTACCAGAATCACTGTAGCTATACCTAAATTTGAATTTTCATCCGAAAATAACTGAGATATATATCGGCCGCGGAAGAGGTGCCTGCGCGTGAAAACAGCATTTCTATTAGCTGAGCTAGCTGGCTAACCTCGAGTCGCGCAGGGGCCTTCGGCTCGGCCCAAAAATTCGCGTCCGTGAGTGCTAAAAAATATCCGGCGGAGGTCGAGATCGATGATGTTCGATGAGGGCACTTCGCACGGGACGATAATGGACGGGCAGCCTGCATTTCAGCTTGGACTTTCAACGCGTCCAATCACAGAGCACGATCGGTCTCGCTAGCGTGGCACCGATTGGTCGGTTCGTAGGCTGCACGTATACATACGCTGAGCCGATTTGATGCGAGCCATGCGAGTACCGAAACGACCAATCATGTGCGGGGTTCCGAAGGAAATTTCCTAGATCATCTCCGTCGATTGGTTGCTTCGGCGCTCGGTTCGCATCGGATCGATTCGGTGCGTGCATACATACGTGGCCGTAGTCGTTGGAATACTGATTCGTAACAGAGACGTGCGTTCGCACCTTCGGGTTTGAATCATCGCGGAGGAATGCGGCCTTTCGATTGGTCTCATGAAATACCGATTTAAAATCGAAGCCGTCGTGCCGTCCGATAGCAGACAATGCTTTAGATGCTGGGATGAGCGTTCCAGAGTATTATAGGTATAGTTCAGTGAGGTCATTTATTTTGATCACCACTGAACGCTGACGGCAGCGCCGCGCCGGTTAAGTGCCAGCGAATGGAAGTAACTGTACGATCTTCTGCTGACTAGCGTCCGATCTCCGATTCTCCGATGACGGTTCAATACCGATACCTAACCTCGTAATCTATTTCGGCAAATTGAAAGTTGTCATTCGAAAGTGATAATCGTTCGGAAAATTGTTGCTCAACGAATAATAAATACTCGTTGCATAGGAAAATACAGCTACGAAATAGATTACGAGGTTAGGTATCGGTATTGAACTGTCATCGGAGACTCGGAGATCGGGCGCTAGACGGCAGAAGATCGTGGAGTTAACTTCCATTCGCTGGCACTTAACCGGCGCTGCCGTCATCGTTCAGTGGTGGTCAAAATAAATTGTCTGAAATTCCCAAACCAGAAAACAATCGGGACGAAACCGTCCGCGAATCAACCGCAGTAAGTATACATCTGTTCAGGAGAAATGCCAATAATATCTTCTGCCTCTTCCCATCAAAATATGTATACGTTCAGTTTTCGCTGTACGAGCAAAATTGTTGTTTCACAAATTGTTCCGCAAAGCTGCTATCAAATTCCTCATATATCTATCGATGATCGTTTGAAAAAACAACGATCCTTCCAATCGTTACGTTACAAATTTCCAATGGTTCCGCATGACGGACAATTTTCTTCGGCAATAAAATTCCCCGACTTTTCCCTGACCAAAGTTGTCCAATTTTCCCCTGACCAAAGTTCTTATTGTCTTCATTAGTGCTACGAATCAATACCCTCTCAATTCTCCGTTTCGTTCCAATGTTCTTGAGACAACACATTCTTTCGCAACGACCCAATTTCATCGATATCGAAACAACGGGGGGGGGGGGGGGGTTCTTTTTCTTCAATGACAATTTTTCGTTGACATTTTTTCTCAATAACGTAACGAGAAAAGTGAGTTTTTGAATTCCCATTCTAGTCATTTGTCAGATGTTTGGTCGTCTATTTTTGTTTTCCCCCTGATCAAGTGCGAAATTCCCTGACCAATTTTTCTTTGCCCTGTCATTTCCAGCAAGCAGTAATATCGATTGAAAAAAACAAAAATTTCCAATTTGATCGAAGGAAAAAGAGCGATACCAAGAAAAAAGATTAAAATCATTTGAAATTGGTTTCACATGCCCCCCCCCCCCCCCCCCCCCGCCCCGCAGGTTTGAAATTAAGAGAGAAAAAGTGTGAACATAAGACGAAATAAAACAGTTTCAAATCGGAGCTTTGAAATTTTCGTTTTCTCATGAATAAGCCAAGAAGCGGAGCTACATCTCCTATATATATATACGTGTATAGGCATATAGGTGCTAATCACATGATCTTTGCTTACTGTTAGTTTGCTCAAAAACCTCGCACCGTATTAATATTACCTGTTAACACGCTTCTGTCATAGGCATTAATTGACACACGGTGGCTTACATTATACCTAGATAGGTACCGTAGCGTAGCTAAGAAGCTCGTAGTTTGCGTCAGGCTTGTATGAGGTAGGTACAGTTGAAGTGGAATAAACTGGAAATATTAGTGTGAAAATAAGTGTCGAAACTTCTTTCTCAATCCAAAACGATCACTCGGGTAGAACCATAGGTACGACCGCATATGTATTACACACATATATATATCCGATCCGATGCTTGGTCGTCGTTATACAGCGTTATCGTTAGATATGAAAATAGCCTGTACATTCAAGCTGTACGCGCATACGTACGTACGTACGTACATACGTACGTGCACATAATGTAGACACAATATACAACAGATAGGTATAATTGATCTGAAATTTTAGGCTACGCCGCCAGAGGCAGGTTTCAATTGCCGTGAAAAATCAGTCGCCAGCGGTTAAGAATGCAAGCGCACGCGAATACACGGTCAAACTATTTCGAAAACTTCTGAGGATGTAAAATCAACGAAATGTATGATTACTTATATTCACTACCAGAAGTCCGTCCGTCTGATCGATTTCCTTCAAATTTTCACAGAATATACTTCGAGGTGAAAGGAAAGTTTGGTCAAAATTTCCGTGAGACGTTTCGCGTAGTTTTTTTTCCTTTTCTTTTGATCAAATAAATTAAAAGAAAAAATTAATTTTCCTGATTCAGAAAATAACAGAAATCACGAGTCCGAATCCGACCACCAAGATTATGGTACCAAAGAAACTATAAATGAAAATGAGAATGGATTTATGAATTCTGCTGTTGAGGCGAAATATGAAATGACACACGAGAAGTCCGTCTGTAATTCGGTATGTATGTACTTGCTTCGTACGATCGTACTAGGATAGGATAGGATAGGATAGGATAGGATAAGAGGATATAACCGTAAAATGAAGAAGACGAAGAAGTATGTCTAATTGGTTCCACTCAATTCTCATTTTTATTTATAGGTTCCCTGGTACCATAATCTTGGCGGTGTGATTCGAACTTGTCGTTTTCGCTGAAATTTTTTCTCCAAACTTCCGTGTCACCTCGAAGTATATTCTGTGAAAATTTGAAGGAAATCTATTAGACCCTTCCGGCAGTGAATAACAAAAATCACATATTTCGTTGATTTCGCAACCTTAGAAATTTTCTAAATAGTTGGAGTGGCGAATGTTTTAAACGAGTACGTTTTTCCACGTCAAATGCACTATATATAAAGTCTCTATTCGGTTCATGCATAGCTGATTGTGAGATATTTGGAGTTGAATAACGACATTTGTGCATTTTTTCGTGTTTTCAAACCGACGATATCTCTTGAACCAATTGATATTCTGGCCTATAACTGCCCGGAGCTTTTTCCGTCATGGAAAGAAGCTGAATGCCAGAAATGCGTCGAATTCGCTGACCATCGGCCAAGCCAAAACCCGTCCCGTTTCGCGTGGAATACTCCGTATATACACATTAAGGCGTTCGTTATTTGGGCTTTAATTGGAATTAAAGTTCCTCGGTAGAAAAACTGTTTCCAAATGATGAAAAAAAAATCCCTCAATTTTGTCAGATTTTCATTTAGACTCGGCACACGAAATTTCCCATTCAAAGTACATGCGCGTTCTTACAATGTTCAGGATTTTAATATATTCCTATGCTCAGAATACGCGAAGAAATCACAAACTGTGGAAATTCACTGACAAATACAAATGATCTCTTTTTGAGAAAAACGACGAATTAAAATTTACAACGTCGTGCAAATTCGAAAACAAAAATTCGTCAAATTCATCAAATGCGAAACTCCGTCGTTTCGATGAAGTTGGACATTTTTTTCCGTTTTTTCTCCTCGAAAAGAGTTTGCATTCCTCAAGTGAATTTCCACATTTTGTGATTTTCGTAGGGATAAATTAAAATCCTGAACATTGTGAAAACCCATGTATCTTAAATCTGAAATTTCGAGTACTGCGGGGCGCCATCTAGCGTCAAAATAAAGATCTGAAAAAATTCAGGGATTTTTTATTCGTATTATTTTTAAACAGTTTTTCTACTTAGGAACTTCGATTTCAACTGCAAATCCCGAACAACGAACGCCCTGATATACTGGAAGTTTTTGTGGGTGGGCTCCATAGAAAACTGGAAAGAACAATCATAGGCTATTCGCAGCGATGCGTTTGACAGAGAAGGAGGCATCATGTTGTATCTCTTTCTCTGTCTCTTTCCTATGGAGCCCATCCACGGAACTTCTGGCATACATCTCTTCGTATTATAAAGATATAGTCATTTCCGATTAGTCAGAGAATGTGCGTTGCTTTGCCTACGGTTAACCTTGGAATGAAATTTAATACGAAATATAGAAATTGAATTGAACATTTCCGCTCAGACAGAGAGCACGAAGGGAATGAAATAAAAATCGTAAAAAAAATCACGGTATTTTTTTTTTACCATTTGGAGCCGATTTGACGGGATCCAAGATGAAAGTTGTCCAGACCCCATATATAAGGACCGCCCGAATATACATATGTATAACATACGTTAACTTGTATATATATATATATAATATACGTGCACAGTTATAGGTATACCTATATATATATATATATACATACATAAAGATGTATTAGTTCACCTGCAATTACTGTCAGCAACAGCAGTACAATACTATAACAAAATATCACTATATAGATATTTTCTTTCCTCGCGTAGGTATAGCAATTACGTATTATCGTAATCCTGGGAGCTAAGCAGCCGTATGATCGATCGAGAGAATAGAGGATGCAATGTCTCGGGTGCGTAAAAGTACTATGTGAACAGCGATTGAATCAGGTTGGCTGGTCAAGATTCACGGCAGCGGATCGCCGCCAAGCGGCATATTTATTGAATCCGACGCTCACGGGAATGATTCTCGAATAAGAAATCGTTGTTGCCATATTTCTTCTCCTACATCAAGAAGTTGCATCCTCTGTCCTCGTTGGAATATCGGTCTGCGAAAAATGTATAGCTGGCTGTCATGTCGATTGGCTGGAGGGGCGCGGCTTCGTATCCACGTAAGCCGCCTCCTATTCTCGACGTTTCGAGTGATACGCCCTGTACATATATGTACTGTACGCATGCATGCAATTCATGAGTTACTTGAATCGTTATTATTTGTATTATTATTATTGTTATTGTTGTTCTTGCGTACATGATGAGTGCGTGAGCCCGTAGCTTGATAGTATCGTGTTCGCGTTGATCATAAACCCCGCGAGCGAGCCAATAATTATTATTTAGATGATGATGAAACAGAAGAAGAAGAAGAACGGCCGAATGAACGAACGAATGAACAGACTGACGGACGTGCGACCGTCGTGATAACAAATGTTTGAAAATAGCTACGGAGAGATAACGAGTATTTATAAATTCACATATCGTATCATATCGTATCTATAATTCTCTTTCCTTCTCTTCGCTTTCATTCTCTGCTCTCCGCCATCTCCTCTTCAATAATTCTTCTATTATATTTTGCGATAACAAACATACGCGCGCGAGTATCGTGTATCACAAGCTTTCAGAGTTATGCTGTAGCTAATACCAGCTAGTATATGTGTGTATATGTACATGTATATAATTATACTGAAAATAGGTAAGTGCATACTACTTATACAGGCGTTGAGTTATCATATAGGTGCTATTGAACGTCATTTGTTAGCCTGCACCTCGAAAACGCGATTTGTCGCCACCGCTACCCCATACAGCCGATCGGAATGAAACTCCTGGGATTGATGGAGAATTTTGGCAGAAATCGGGCGAGTGTTTCGGCTACCAAGAATATTGAAAATCTCTCTTTCAAAATGTAAAAGACTGACGTGAATCCAGCGTGAAATTAACCTAACGCTCGAAGATTTTATTCTACCGGCGAATTTTCAATCTCAAACAATGCGATACTTTCTGAATGGTTTTTTCTCAATGAAAACAAATTCGCATCTACGAAGATCCTCGCAGATTTTTTATCCGTGATCTCCGATCGTCGAGGAACGCGTTTGATAGTCTGTTTTCTGCACCGGAAAATCTGAGGTGATGATATTGCATTTTTCGCGAAACAGAGGATATTATAGCCTCGAATACATGTTTCGTCGATTTGTTTTTTGGTTCGACCGTAAGAACGTCGCAAGCCGCCTAATCAATCACCGGATTTCATGCAGGTAGACTGTGAGTTGTAGTTTCAAAATTTATAATCGACTTGATGAAAAATTCTGTGATCAACATTACCTGCGAAACATGGCAGGATATAGCCTCAGCAGGAAGAATGTCGAACTTGGCGTGCTACTTTGCAAGCATGTCGACGCCAGAGAGAACTCTTCTTAGCGACTGGTGCCTCAACGTCTAACCAGCACCTGGAATTTGAATTGAAAAAATAGAACATCGATTAGCGCAGGCTAAGAAGGATGAGGAGGAGCCGAGGGAAGTATCTCTCCCCTCACACGACTTTTTCGTTTGCATTCGTTTCTCGATTATATTCATTCATCTTCTATTCATTACTGAATTATTACTAATTCACTATCACGACTATCACGGAAGCTCGGATTTCTTCCTCATCGACTTGATCAAAGTTTCCATTTCAAGTATACGTATGTAAATTGTACATAGACGTTGCAATTGCAGTAGCAGTTATAGTCCCGGCGTTCAGTAGTTACAGGTATAGGTACGTATATGTAGAGAGAGAGAAAGAGAGAGTAGGTTTGCATCTGAAGCCCGCAGCCAAAGAGGGAAAGAGATGCAAACGCGGCATAAGGTACGTACGTGTGTAAAAAAATTAATTAATGAAAACCAGCACCGACCGACCGACTGCCCGACTGACTGACCGAGTGACTGCAAAAGCAACCGCAACTTGTCGCGTTCTGTGTCTATAATACTCGTCGAGAGACTCGGTCGGGTCTTACGCCAAGTATATCTTACTCGTTTGTACCGTTTTTGTTCCAGTTTTTATTCCAAATGACAAACAAATACAGCGTTTTCAAAAAATGAACCGCACCCGGATTTGAGAACATATTGATTTCGTCAACAGGACTCGATTGGCAATCGTTTGTATTCGTTTGTACAAAGTTTTTCTTTTCTTTATACTCCAAAGCCAAGAAACCTGGGTCTAAATAGGTCAACAGCCCATCTATCGTTCTATCTATCTGTCTATCTGTACTTGGTTATGCAATTGGCTGCGGGTTATAGTTATGATAATGATAATAATAACTGTGTTAGTTATTAGCAAGCGGCGGATCCCTCTCTCATGGTGGCCACTCAAATCTCAATTTCGAATTCCCTGACTCTTCCCAGGTTTTTCCAGGTCCATCTTTGGATTTCTCAAGGCGGCATACTGATTGAAATTGTCCGCGCAGATGAAGGTTACGAAGAACGCGAAGCATTTATACGATTCGCAATATTAGGTACGTTTCCCCCGTTTATACGTAACATTTCTTCGGTTCCGCAGTAAATTTTCAGCGTGTAGGCATTCCACTTCGACGCGATTCGCGCTATATGTACGTATTTTTTGTCAGACCTCTTGAAAAACGTACAAATACGATTTCACTGTAGGTATATATACATACATCTCCGAACAATCGGAGCTTCTCTGTCGTTTTTCAATTCATGTTAAAGACTTTGGTACATTTTGGTACCGTACCGTGACTAAAAGCTCGCGAAACCACTCGCCTCATGTGACATTCGACATTAGATGATAGAACTTTGAGATGCGAGCCTCTCGAGCGAGGTGAAAGTAATAGCAGAAAACAAAATTTCCCGAACAATTTCTTGGCAACAGTATAGCAAGAAGAGGGATGAAAACATTTCGACCACGGGAAAAAATCGACTTTGCGAAAAATCTATAGGCCGAGGGAAAAATTCTCTGACTGTTTCCAGGTCGTTTAAAATTCCCTGATTTTCCAGATTTTCCCGGTTTTTTTCGGGTGAGTGGCCGCCGTGCCATTTATTTACAATTCAAATCTATGGAATTTAAGAACGGCAAGCAAATTTATAGGCGAAGGCGTAGGAGAGCTTTTCAGTCTATCATACGACTGAAATTCTAAGCTGACAATCGCCAGATCATGCATAGACAAATCCAACGTATTGGATTAGTTTTCGAAAATCTCCGAGTCCCGGTATTTTCATTCTGATGAGACAAAATCAGACAGTGTTTCAGTAGCGAAACCTTGACCATACTCTATTTCATCGAAACCGGCAGAACTATCGTCTTCTCATCGGCGGCTGATTCCTTTACGTGTTACTCCCTTCGCGTTACAAACGCTTACGGAACTCAGTAATCGTATTTTGTTGCATTACGGTAGCCACGCGATATCGAGACTACATGATATTACTTGTTTTCTTGTTTGAATCAAATCGCGTCGCTAATGCCAAAAGGACCCAAGCGCCGTTAAAGGCCTTTTTGGACTAGTTAAAACCAAAAGGTCATATATTTTTCAGAACTCCGTCGTTAGCTCTGGAAACGATATAAACGCGTAGATTCGCGCAAAATTGCTACGTCGGATATGTGAAGCCAAAAAGACCTGAGCGACAGTCAAAGTTTAATACGTAAAGTTAATGCCAACAGGTTCCATCTCGCTGGCGCGAAGGTCTTTTTGGCATCATCTAGCTCTTCCAGAAATTGGAAAACCTTCCGACAAAAGATAAAGCCGAAAGGTCCTACGTGCCAGCGACATAGAACCTTTTGGCATGAACTTTATCGAATCTTTTCTTTTCTTTTCTTTCACCGATTTTTTCATTCGATCCGAATTTTTATTTTCCTGTTTCCGCCATCGATGTATTAATCTAATCGTTGAAGCAAATTTCATAATTACGATCGCCAAAAGTAATCGGAGCATATATATATATATACAGAGTGTGCATGGGCCCATTTTGATCGACCCAGGTAAATATTTGTGAAACTGGAAGAGATCCGCGAAAAGTTTTATATAAACCTCGAGGGGTTTCGAGGGGTAAATGTATAACGCTGATTTGAGCCGACGTATGGATTGTCACCCCTGATATTTCACAAGTTACTCTCGATTTTGGGTGAGAGGAGCATGCATTCTGGCTATGAGCAGCTGGCAGCGGAATCGATGGCAAGCTCAACGGAATAAAATTTTGTTTGTCAATTTTTTATTTGCGAAAAATTGTGTCCACTATTTTTTGCGTCCCGATTTTTTTCAATGTCGTACCAGCAAATTTTTTAATTTCGGATCTACACGGAAGTTCCCCGGCGCGGCGAGGGTGAGTTGGGATCGGACTTTTACGAAAATGAAGAGTAAAATTGATATCCAATTTTTACCGAAGAATACTTTCGGCACCGCGTGAAGAAAATGAGGAAAATCCTGTATCATTTGTTTTTCAATTTTTCTTTATATGTGACAAGAAAATTAAAAAGAAGAAAAATAGTTAATGCCAAAAGGATCTGTGTACGGTAACATCGCTATTCAGACGAATCGGTGTGTTTCCATCGTTTCTAGAGCCATGCAATTACGAAGTTCCGAAAAACATGGGACCTCTTGGCGCCAAAATCACATCCCTGGCGCTCAGGATCTTTGGGCATTAGTAACGCGGAATATTCCTGTAAGATGACCCCCTGTGTAGGTAGGTTACAAACTTATACGCCTCGGTTCCATTCTCCGCCACATAAATATCATACCTACTATACACACGCGCGTCTATATCACGCGATTAATTGGTATATAATATTACAATTTCCAGCCTTGGATAGATCGTTTATCAGTGCAGTATTATCATTCCTACGTCTCTGTCTTTGTGGGTACCTGATTTCATATGTTTTATACACGGTTCAATCCGCTCTGTGAACACCGCCGTGCGTAAAAAGGAGGTATACATTTCTTCACTCCTCCATTTCTCCTGCGCTCCCTCACTCGCTTATGATAAGTATATACGCACACGACTTTTGACCACCGGTCTCAGGATTTGACGAAAAATTGAGAATCCATGTCCGGTTGGTAATGCTATTCTGACGGCGGACTCGCCCCGGGTCACTTGTTCATAAGTGTAAAAATTATGTCATGGTAGGGTTCACAATTTACCGTAAAACACGGGACGGCCCCTGAACAAGAGAAACGAAAGTGCGCGCGGTGCGTAGGTACATCGTTTCCTCGCGAATTGCCTGTGTGCAGGCTAATTCCATATGAGGACACGCAGGCAGGCAAGTCGAAGGGCGAACAAATTCGAATCATAGGTATATAGCTTCCGAACGATAAACGATTTTATTTCCACTTTTTTTGTACAGCAAGATGTGGAAAATTTCATCTACTTCCTGAGAACTCCAAACTCACGTAGGTGTAACCTTATGTCGCATGTATGTCAGATGCTGCAATAGATCGGTAAAGCGAATTCCGGGAGTTCAATTTAGCAATGTGGATAGATTCTTGAAGAAATTACGAATCGAGAAGTCCGTTGCCGAAAATTCGTGTGATCAATAGTTCGCGAGATACATATATATAGTAATATCTAAGCGAACCAATCACAACGCTGATATGTCAAGTAAATCTAGATCCTTCTGCGGCTTGAAACAAGAGGTAACACGAATTTTCGGCGAAGGACTTTTCGTTTCGGAATATCTCCAAGAATCTATCCGCCGAATGTGTCCCGTTCAACTTGGATCAAGCGTGTGACTTCTTTCTGCCTCTGGCTGCCGAATGTTGATCAAGGTGCTATCAAAGATCCATTTTCAGCGATTGTTACTTATTGTTCAAAGTATTCAAGTATTTCATCCCCATGGATTATGGGAGAGTTCGATCAGAAATTCAAGTTTGTCCAATCTCACCTACGAACAAACCTGACCTAATAATTAGAAACTCCCCGAAACTCCGAATTTTCTCAAAAATTCAGCGAAATGAAATATTTAGCCACCTCTCTGCCAAAATACATACTGCATCCAATTGAAAAAGTTTCATCCAAATCGGATATGCGGTGTAGGAGTGGCGACAAATCGGGTTTCCGAATGATAACAATATACTTTAAACAATAAGTAACAATCGGTGCAAATGGGTCATTAATATAAGTACCTCGATCGATGAACAAACAACGGGACCTGATGTGTGCAGCGAAGTTGAAACGGAAACGTGTTCTGCAATCGAGAAACAATATTGCTAAATTTTTTCACAATTTTCCAAGCCTGCGGGTGACTTCTACTCTCGACAGCCGCTGATTGTTGATTTTTTTAAATAAACAACCGAACGTTTCCGAGCAAAGTTTCCACTCGGGTCGTGTTTCAAGTTAACGAAAGAGGATATCGGTGATTTTTTTTTTTTTCTACAATTTTCCGAGCATGCGTTAAACAATTTATGCCCGGGGGCTCGTACCCCCCATTCGCCCCTGGATTTTCGTCTGCGGCCGTCAACTCCGGCCGTCAACGCCAGCGTCATGATCACTACATATACCGCCTCGACACGATTTATGATATAAATTTATTAGATACATTAGAACCATGCCTAAAGTGAAAAGTAAAAAGAAAGAAAAGATTTCCTCACATTTTTCACTACCTCGAATTATATTACAGAGAGAGAGAGAGAGAGAGAGAAACAGAGAGCGAGCGATAGGAAGATATAGAAGAGAAAGAGTGAGACGAAAAAGAAAGAGAAAGGTATAAGAAACTAAGAAAACAGAGGTGTGACTTGACATATCGCCTATTCTTACACCGCTCGCATGCGCGGTATCAATGCAGTGTACGAAAAGACTGCGGAAGAGAAAAGAAGGGCGGGAGGGGGGGAACTAATTTTCGGTTTATCAATGAATTGATTAATCGGTAAACAACGGAGCCGCGCTACGCCAAAGTTGAATCGGGAACTGTCTTCTACAAGCGAAAGGCAAGTTTCATGAATTTTTCGATCACGTGCGTTCGACTTTTCCCTCTGGCCACCAATTGTTTAATAATTATTTGACGAACAACGGAACCGCGCTACGCCAAAAGTGAAACGGATTCGTTTTCTATAATCAGATGCCTAATGTAGTACCAGAATTTTAGTGTAATTTTCCGAGCTTGCGTCAACGATTTTATGATCAAGGGCCGCCCCCGTACCCTATTCTTTCCTGGATTTTCGCATGTGGCCGCCAACACTGGCCGCCAGCTTCGGCCTCATCATTCGACAGTGGATATATTCATGCGAAAACGGGATTCTAACTATAGAAGGATAGGAAGTATGCATCTTGCAATTTTTTAGAAACTGATAACATTGCTAAATCGAATTTTCAATCTCTGAGTTTTTTGTATTAATCTAGTTTTCGTTGATCTGCAGTCACACGGGATTCCCCGCTGGCCGTAGATCGGCTATCACTTTTTTTTTCGGAGGGCGAGCAAACGATGAAACCAGTAAAAACGTTCAAGGAACATCCTGAAACACAATCCGTTTCAATTTGTCGGTTGCTCGCCCCTTGCAAAAAAGCCAGGAAGGGGTAAACAGAAGACAGAAACATTAGGATTTCGCAATCATCGGCCTGCGCCGGCGCGACATTCTCGATAAGATTGTTCAAGGAACTTTTCCGAACCCATTCGGCAACATTTGGGCGTTCGCTCACTCGCCGCGCTGCAGATGAAAAGCCTGCAGGCTGCAATGGCAATTACGAGTGAAAATATCGGAAATCCGTTGCGACTTTTTTGTGCGAGGTTTTGAGAATTTTTTTGAAAAACCAATTTTTAGATGCGTTTGAATAATCATGAAAAATGAACGGATGGAGGAAAAAATCTGTCAAAATTCAGGAGTGCTTCTTCGAGATCGGAAAATCGTATAAGAAAATCGTGAAGCGAATCAAAAATGGCTAGGGAAATCATTGGTCGAGTTGACATGGAACGCCCCCCACATGTATATATTCGGCTGTCGAACGTTGAAACACTCACGATATGGAATTTACGGTTATTTTTTAATTTTCAGATACCTATAGTTATATGCGTAGTATCATATGGACATAAATATATATTATATAAAACATACATACATACATACATACATGTCTATATATGAACAGGCGATGTATCGAATCGTTTGAGGAATTTATGTATAATTTATAATTGTATATTATAGTATAGTATAGCTGTGTTACTTCAGGCGGATTGAATTGGAAAATAGAATTATAGGTAAATGTAGGTATCTACATGCATAACGCGCTAGCAGCCATCTACTGCCGGGTCAAAAAGGTCAGTAGTTCCAATTTGAGTGATCATAACTTCTACGGAAAAAAAGTTAGAGCAAAAACTGGGAAAGGGTTAGTAAAGCGCCGAGTTTTCTGCGTCTAACGATTATTCTGAAATGTCTATTCGAAAATCGTGAAAATCGCTGTGATCTCCGAAGTGTTGAAAAACGTAGTTTTTACGGAGTCCATCGCCGTACGTCAACTTCAACTCGTCACCGTTCGTCTCATATAGGTGTGAAAAATCTGAGAAAATTCAGAGACATTCCATGAATATTAACGAACATAATGGATTTTCGAAATTTCGAAAATTTTCTAAAATCTGGACGTCATGTCAGGTGGAAGGAAGGCAGATGATGCGATTTCGGTAGGATACGTTATGTGATTGCGTAATCAGTTTTTGTTCAGAAATACCGAGCTCGCGGTAACAGACGTTGATAATTCATCGAATTTGCTACCTGCATCGTGTGTCCCATCGGTGCTATTCGTCACTGCGATCGCGGACAAATTTGTTTTGTTTTTCAATTGTCATTGCCGGCGATTGCAGTGAGCACCAATTGCGGTAAAGAATGAGGTAAAGAAGAGGAAATGCAGTGATGAATAGCGCGGATGAGACACACGTTACCTCAAGCTCAGTATAGCGAATCAAAAACTGATTACGGAATCACGTAATCAGTTTTTGATTCGTATACTTCAACAAAAATTTCGAGCTAGCTCAGCTTCACCTGTACCAAGCCGATACCAAAATCTCATCATTGGCCTTCCTTGCACCTGACGTCCAGATTTTCAAAAATTGTCGAAATTTCGAAAATCCATCACGTTCGTTAATATTCAGGGAATATCTCTGAATTTTTTCAGATTTCTCAGACCCATTTCAGACGAACAGTGACGAGTTGAAGTTGACGTACGGCGATGGACTTCGTGAGAGCTGTACGTGTTTCTCAACCCTTCGAAGATCATAGCGATCATTTTCACGATTTTTTTTCACGAAAATTCTGGGATAATCGTTGAACGCAGGAAACTCGTCGCTTTACGACCACCGCGTTTCCGCGTTTATGCTCTAAAATTTTTTTCCCAGAAGTTATGATCCGCTCGAACCGAACCGACTAACCTTTTTGCGGACAGCCGTAGGTATACTCGTCATGCGTATAATGTATATATGTTGTATAGACGCCGAGCCACTCACTGTACCTTATACGTATACGTAGGTATGTAGGTATTCATGCATTATTTTCAAGTTTGAGGTTATTTTTCCAATGAATTGCTTTATCGCGCACGTACCGCGGTCACCACAGATTACTTACGCGGCGCAGTGAATCGAAGAGAATGCGTTGAACAAACAAACAAATAGATAAAATGTAACAGCTGATCCGTATACGACTACTATAATATATATATATATATATAGCCATGAGCATGCGTACTTACGCGTTATTGAAGAATTTTCTATAGTTTGAAATAACATGCGTTTCGAAATGATGTATTCAAGGTATGTAGGTGAGCAAGTGTGTTTCTGTGAGTACAAGTATATATATATATACAGATGAGGTCGCAGGAAACCACGTGCCAAGGCACCGCTGCATTAGCCTAACACGATTCATGTATATATGATCTACATTGCGGTATACCTATAGGTATAGACATGGCACAAAAGAATAATACTAGATTCGGATCTGAAGTTGAAACTAGTGAGGAAAAAGCACAGAAAGAAAACGTCTGTAGCTTGAAGGATCCGCGATATCATAATTCCTATGATGCATGACCGAGAGAGAGAGAGGTGGAAATGAAAACGTTGGAGAATAGTATACCTATAGTATAGGTGCGCGTTACACATATATACATATATGTATATATGTATATATATATATAAATATATACTATCCTATAGTTTTATCTCAAAGTGTAAAGTACACGATGCTGCATATACATAATGCATATAATATATGTATATATGCAGCATCGTATGTCTGCATACGTACTTGCTACAGACAGCGCCGTCTTTGGGGACCGCGGGGCCCCGGGCAGAAGTTTTTCGGGGGGCCCCTTTATTTGGCATAGAAATTTTCAAAATAGTAAAAAAATTTCATTTTTGGTCAAAGAAAATTAATTTTTTCCGCTCAATGCTGGGGCCCCCCGAGAGCCGGGGCCCTGGGCCCATGCCCAGAGACGGCACTGACTACGGAATATAGTCAGTTACAGCTGCGCGCATAATGATAATGTATGTTATACGTACGTATGGCTATATATATCAATCTATATGCACACATACATTTTGTTGGGGTGGATTTCTCGTGAAAATTTGAGACCAAAAGTACGTCCCTTACCGAAAATTTCTAGGGCTGATAGTTTTCAAATTAGAGAGCATCAGAGTCGACCTACCACAGAGCGTTTGAATGAGAAGGTCAGGGCCGCCTCAAAAGCCTAAATTATGATGAGGAAAATACCTGGACAACGAGAACTATACAGGGAAAAAAGACTTGGACGATGAGGACTATGGAGGGAACAACGATAACAATTACAGTGGGAGCTGAAAATCAAATGTCTAGCGAAATACTCAATCAATCACGGGAACATCATAATTTAGGCTTGTGAGGCGACCCTGGCCTTCTCACGTACACGCTCTGCGATAGGTCGGCTTGGATCCTCTGCAGCATGAAAACTATCAGCACTAGAAATTTTTGGTAAAGGACTTTCGGTCTCAGATTGCCACGGGGAAGCCACCCTGACGAAACCTTGTATAGATAGGTACATAACCGCGCGCGTCCATTATGGTTGGTTCAGGGATCGTCAGTGAAAAATGTTCATCGGAAATTGAAGAACCGTGTATTAAACCAGCTGTAAAAATGGAAATATTCCTTTACACATGACACTTCTACCTACTCATACCAACTTTACCCTATCCTATCCATCTACCTACCTACCTACTCGTAGTTTCATAAACTGTATGCACCACATCCATAGAGAATACCATAATAGAGCGGAGGAGCGCGCGCCGCGTGCTCTTCAAAGAAGTTTCGGATCTCCTCGGAGTATTTATATACGTACACGTACGCTGAGAACGCTCGCGGTACGGGTTTGCGGCTGGGACGGGGATGTGAGGGGAGGGGAGGGAAAGTAAAGGGATACGGTGTGGATTCCTGCCCTATATCCTTCTATTCCTCTCTCTTTTTCTCTCCGCGAGTATTAAACCATGGACATACGCTGCGCCATGCTGATACCATACACAGGGACAGTGGAGGAAGAAGAAGGAGGAGGAGAGAAAGAGGAAGAGAAAAGTATAAGTGACGTGAGTGTGTTGGTTTGGGAGCGGTAAACCGCGGTAGGCAGTAGGACCGGTAGGTTCAGTTCACTTTGAAGCTGTTGCTGTTCTGTTGCGTCGCGTCGGCTTCTTCGTGAACGAGAGGCATGCCTGCCTGCCCGCCTGCCTGCCTGCTTGCTTGCTTGCTTTGCCTTCCTTCCTTCCTTCTCGCCAGCTAGCTGGCTTATAGTGGCTGCTCGCTGCCTGGGACCCTGGGGGACTCTGGAACTCCGGTGCCCCGGGTGCTGCCTTCATGCCTCTCGAGCCAACAGAGCAGACATGCTGGCAGCACTTTGGCCCCGTTGTCGTGTGCGCCTACGTATTATCATTGCATACATACGCATCCCGCCTCGCGTATACGGTAATCGTGTATACATAGGTACGTACGTATGTACATACGGGCTCCAGCAAGGATACACAACGGTAAGACACGCTCGCACACCCGTCCAACATCAGCGGACGGCGCGGTGGCCGGTCGGTCGGTCGGTCTGTCTGATAGCTCATTGTTTGCGATATAGTGTGATGCTATGTATAGGTACATGAATGCTCATATACGTGTACCCCTACAATACCTATTCCTATGAACACTAGTCGAGCCGATGCCCTGCATTTGTGCTGTTCTAAAGTGACGTATTATTCCACTGCTGCTTGCTGGCCCGCCCGATCGCCCGCTGCACTTCCGTGGTACACCCGTCCGTCGGAGGGTTTCAAATCATCGATGAAATCCGAAACGAAAAAAACCCTCCCCAAACGATTTGTCCATACTGATTTTATTTTTCGGCAATATTTCCGGTGATACAGACGATGCACCCTCTACTATTCGGGACGTAAAATCGAGACACCCGGATTTGACACACCATATCTGAGCGAATGAAAATCGTAGAGCATTCGGATATGGATCATTTTCAAGCTTGTTCTATTCCCCGTCAGATGAGCCGATGAACATTGTTGTGTGAGCATACGGAGGGAACTTATCGACGGATATAGGTGTATCAAAAAATGTAGTTTTGCCACTTCTTTGTTCACAGCCGAACCTCAACTCGTCGCCGCTCTTTCGAAATGGTTAGAAATAATCATTGAAAGAGCGTGCTCAGTCTTCGAAGCTTCCGGAGTGCGATGCTGTTTGGATTTTGAAGAAATTCCCACAGTTGTTTCGAAGTAGGTATTCCGCATTTAGTTCTCGCGGCAAGATCGTGCGCGCGACGCCAGCTACGGCTGGCAGCGCTAATAACTGTTGAACAACGCATCAATTAACGAATGGAATCGCAATGTTGAGCGAATACCGTCATTTTTCCCAAAATTCTGAGCCATCGCGCAGCCCACGTTACCCGTCGTCGAGATCGCCGCTCGGGCTTATTGCGTCACTCCCGCGGTGATAATTTTGGGAATTTCTTCAAAATTCAAACAGTATATCGCGCTCAGGAAGCTTCGAGGACTGCGCGCGATTTTGTCGATATTTTTCCGAAGGCTATACGATTTTTATTCACTCAGATATACTGATGCAGAAACCCGAGTGTCTCGATTTTACGTCCCGATAGTAATCAGTTTTACCTCGTTATGAACGCACAGTAGGTAGGCATCTTACGTGCACAGTGTAGTTTTGAAATCTCTTTCTTTTTTTTTATTTATTTCTTACATTTCATTCCTTCCGTTCTTCTGTGCCGTCTAACCTTACGACAAAATCGATCTATACAGTTGCAGCCGCGGTTCAACTGTGAGATAGCATAGTCGCCGGTGAATCGACATTTTTTCAATTTCTTTCTTCATTTCTATTTCATAGCTATACTACCGTATATACTCCATGTATATACACGGTATATCATCAATACGGTAATAAATCCCCGAGGGTCACACGCAGCACCGCACTGTGCAGCGGTGAATACCACAATATGAAAATCTGAGAATTGTGTGAACGACGAATGACGTCGTCGGGTCGTAATGAAAGAAAAAATGAGAGAATCGAGAAAAAAGAAAACTACCTACCTACCGACCGGCCAAAACTTCCCACACAAACCCGATGGCGGGGGGGAGAGTAAGTAGGTATCGAACGATAGATAAACGTTCCCTGAATCAAACTCGGCGTAAAATTTTTGCACGTTTATCGTAACGTATATATACATGTATATCTTAATAATATAAATTGAAGAACGATCAAAGCAACAAGAAAGAAAGAAGTTTCTTTGCTTTTTTTACATTTTCTTTCCCTCTGGTTCAGAGTTGAACAGTTCTGCGAGCCTTAAGTTTACAACATTAACGTCTCAGTAGCGAAATGACAAAAAGTTAATATCGGCAGAAGTTTTCTTAACTTACGATCGTGTTAGGTTCGCGTCATTCTATACTTCAGCCTCATATAATCATTATATCACTACAATTCCTTCCCATGAAAACGTTCGATACAATTTATAGGATATAGCTATGTCAAATGTAATACGAAGTGGGTGAGACGAATCAAACGATCGGCGACACCCGGTACATGCAGACGTATACGTATTACATCGAGGCCTCCTCTCTGCTGCTGCACGTCTTTGACTGGTTCGAAACGTTGTCGAGTGCGAGACTGTGAGAGTCGTCCAGCGTTGTGGGAGCGAACGAACGAACGAACGAACGAACGAAGGAACGAATTAATGTACGAACGAACGGAACGAATGTACGAACGAGCGACGCGACGTGTTCACAGTTCTCGCGCTACGAGTAGGAAGATTTTTTTTCAAATATCAGTCTCTACTATAGCCCACACAATTACTGGTCTTGTTTACACGTGCTATAAATACATCACCTCTACCAACAACGAGTCGAATAACACGCTCGGCATTATACTCGCTGCTACCTACCACCATTTACCGAGAGTGAGATATATCTCTACGTATATACTGTACATATATATATATATATATATATATATATGTACACACAAATGTATATATACATATCGAGAGAGAAAGAGAGACGGAGAAAAAAACCGAAAAGCGAGAAGAAAAACAAGATTTAGTGTAATATTGTAATATGTGGCGATAGACGAGCGTCGAGCGCGATTCTCCCATCGAAGCGGGCTATTCTATTTTTGATAATTTTTGTTCATGTCATTCAATATGATTATTATTGTACCGACAAGCTGCGTAACATCGCGTTCGTAAATGTGCCTGGAATTCCGAAGATTCGAACGAAAGAACGAAAAAACGATCCGGTTCTTTGTGCGATTGCCTATGTTTCTCACTATTTTCATCTGATCATACATCCAATCATATATGATTGATTATCATTACTAATTAATTAGCGTGCAGGTAGATGGAGTGCAGATATTTGATACGTCTGGGCAATTCTTCAGATAAACAGTAAAGTTTCGTTCAATCGAACGTTCGGAACCTCGGGCACAGGTTCGTTACGCATCGGTAATGAAACTATTTTGGCGTACCTGTTGCTTTACGATATATCATACACGAGGTACGTACGAGTCCATCGTGTTTTCAGAATAAGGTTATTAAGGTGTATCCGACGATCATCGTTGTAATAATGATTTATATTATTGTTACTACGAGCAGAGAAATACTCGTCTGGTCGCATAGAAATATGTTTCGTTGCGATACATACGTCTTCGAATGAATACGTATCATCGCACCTACGCAACAGGAGAATCGGGAGAAAAAAATAAAATAAAACGGAGCAAAACAGAAGAACCGAACGGATATCTATTATAGAACAGAAGATGTTTACCTACCAGAGTTTGAATAACTGGATGCAATGGTGGTGATGATGATAATGGTTGAAACACATTCGTTTACCTGCAGAGCAGCGTAGATATATCCAGCATCGTATAAATATTATTATCTCATCCACTCTCGAAGTATTTGCACATATATTACAATTATATTTATCGGTGTACGATCATTTATATACCTGTAATACCTATGGTATTAACTTTTTACCGTCACCTCGGTGTATCGCGGTTTTACACGAGCAGAGTGAGAGTAACTTTCAATTATCAGTGACGAGGTAAACTCATTCGAAAATAGAAAAGAAAACGGAAGAGAACACACAACTATTTTCCGAATTTTCTTATTATTGTTACATTATATATTTCGCGTAGTTATTATCATTACCAACACTGCATTATCACACAATCGCTACGTTCCGAGTTTACGCACTTCACTCAACTACTACTACTACTGCTACTACTACTACTACTACAATACTAACTAAAAGTCTGGAAACTCTACTTCGCAGAAGGAGGAGAGGGAGAGGGAGAAGGAGTAGGAGAAGGAGGAGGAGGAGAAGTTAGAAGAAAAGAGAAGAAGAACTTCGAACGGGCCGAAGAAGCGTGTGGTGAGTCATATGCGGGGATAAAGAGGCGCGCACACTTCACTTCATACATGTACACATTTATTTACTTCTGTTTTGTTTTGTTTCTCTTCCTAGACGGTGTTTTGTTTTCCTTCTTATTTTCTCTCTTTTCGGTTTATGCTTTTGTTTCGTAACTATCTCTTATTATTTGACTTATTTTCTTCTTTTTCCCTTGTTATCGTATGTAACTACGATCCTCCGAAGTAGTGAAACAGAGCGGAAGAAAAATAAAGGCGAATAGAAAAAAAAAAAAAAAAAAAAAAAAAGAAAAATACACAGCGCACGCGAAAACGTAGGGTGAGAATAATAAACCGGACAACAATAACGTTGGAGATATAAATAAATTACAGTATAATATATATATATATATTTGTTCACAACGATTAACGTGCAAACCGATTAGAAGAAGAGCAGAAAAAAAGAGGCAGGAAACGAGGCAAAAAAAAAAAAAAAAAACAAAAAAAAAATTGAAATCTAAACTCGTAATCTAAAACTTCTCGGGGATTTAGCTGGTTAATCGCTCTCGGCGAGTGGTATAAAATGAAACTGCTAGTAGTATGGTTGATACTTGTTCATTATCTTTTATTTATACACACACACCACTTGTTAAGCACAACCGTTCGTTACCAGAGGCCGGAGCATACTGAGGAAACACATGATTTTCAAGAAGTTTAGTCTACGGTTCCGCTACAAGTGGGCAGCACGCGAGCGCGCGGCGGCGACTTACGGCCGCAACTTGTCCCGCCACTTTCTATCGGCTGTAAAACGTACCGCACGCACACACACGCGTACGCACACGCACGCATACTTACATAAAAACGTACATACGGAGGTAGGCTACGCGCTGCGATCCCAGCTTCTGGTGCTTACTTTACCGCTGCCGATGCTGTTCCCTGTTGCTCTTGCTCTTGCTCTTGCTGTTGGTGCTACTGCTACTTTGAACTTACTCGTGTTCGCGGTACACAATCTACCTACACTATACCTCACCACTCGTATGCATACGTGCCAACGTTCATTCTGTGTATAGTTATAAACGCGTGCGTGTGTATATTTTGTTGCCTGCTGTACCAATCCTACCCCGGCGGTTTTTCGTTCGCGACGATCGCGACTTGACGCGACGCGACGCGACGCGACGCGACTGGACGGGACGGGACGGGACGGGACGATAGGCTCACGGCTTACTCACGCTCTCTTCGCGCCCGCCTGGCCCTAGCTTCCACACCTATTTTCACTACCGAGGGCACTATACATACATGATCCTACATATAATGTCCAGGCGTTATAAACTATGTCTATATACCTAGGTTATTTGTAACGGCGTGTGAAATGTAGCCGTGACACGAGCAACAAAATGAATTTGTATTGGTAATGAGAGGAGCATACATAGTACGCGTAGTATTGGTATAGCGAGCATGAGTATGAGCACAGCAATGTATGTACACTATGCTGGATATCATACTTAACTGCAGCGTGTACGGCGCGTACCACTGTCACGAGTCTGGATACGAATAATGCCTACTTGTAATAACGTAACGTAATAATCTATCGAGTGTAAAGAAAACTTTTCGACGCCTACCGAAGTCTGATAGTGTAGTAGCAGGTACACAGTAGGCGTAGTATACTTGCGTGCATATCGGCCACTTTGGTATTCTAACGTCATCTTCGCATCCCATAGGAGCTCTATACGCTGGGAGAGACACTATGCCGATTATCTCGGCGCGGGAAAGGGCGAGTGAGGGCGGGGTGAGGCGTTTGGGTAAGACCGCGATGTTCCAGCGCTCCAATGCACTTCGGTACCGCATGATTACATGGGGTATATTTCATCGTATAGGCACGTACGTGTGTATGTAAATTGCAGAGGAGACAAATTTATTCACCTTCGCGTATGAGGTGTATGCCAGGTATATTGTTTGAAATCTTGACGAACTCACGTGTTCTGAGAATATTAGAATTCGTTATTCGTTGTTAGTTATTTGCTTGAGGTGAACTCTGCGGAGACAACGCAAGAAACGGAAAAGAAATGGGGGAAAGAGAAACAGGAATGGAGGAAGAAGTAAGGCGATGAATAAATGACCATGATCAAATCTCACAGCTCGCGTACGGAAATCTTTTCTCGGGCGTTAAAGTTGTGTATCATGCATTGTGTATGTACCTACGCACGGGTGTGCGTGTGTGTCGTCTGGCTGTGTGTGCGTGTCAGATTGGGTTAAAGATTTCTAGCATCGCGTAGTTATATTGTAGTATGTTATAAACACTCGTGCCGGATATCCTGCCCCGCCACGTAATAACGACACTATACATAATAATATTCTACGGTTTTGCTTCTTACAAAGCCGTAGTCTGTTGTAGGTTGATGTTATACCCGTGTATATTATTACCCGACGCAAGAAATCACAGGATAATAATAATTGAAACACAAATAGGTATATTTATTAGATGAGCTAGTATGTTAACGCGCGGTCTTTAGCGGCAATGACAATTTTTTGCAATATTTCGCACATCGCGAAAGACATCTAACATTTTTTTTCTTTCTTTCTTCCTTTTTCCTTCTGTCGTTAATTCAGTCTTACATGTACAGGTTCGTGATCGCGTATGTGTATGTGTATTTGTATGCCGCGTCAATTTATTATAAAAATATTTCACAGAAATTCTGCACGACCTTCTCGATATACTATAGTACCTGTACAATCCAGGCCGCAAGTGCTGAACGACCGCGGGATAAGGAATGAAATTGAAATTGAAGATGTTTACCTTCGTCCTTGGTCGGAATTTCAAGAAGGTTTCGCAAAAATACGCGATCTATATCTATGTACGTGTATAAATTGCGTATATAGGTCCGCATTATTTGATTATTGATTTTCTTATTTTCTGTTTTGTTTTTGTCTCAATGTTCCGAACGAATATATCAGGTCTTATAGGATATGACATTGACAGGAAGTGCATTATTCGGCAGGGTAATTAGTGTTGTATAGTCGTTGAGATAATTTCTCAAAAACTATCATTAGTACGTTTCCACTGCTTCGTTGAATCGATATTTATATAATATTCAATCTGTACCTGTTGAATACGTGATTATGCAATAGAGCTACAAACATATACCTTGATCTTTGGCATTTTGTTCATTTTTAGATATCTATAACCTTAATATAGCAGCTCGAAAATGCGATATGTCGCCACTCCTACGCCGGACAACCGATTAGCATGAAACTTCAAAAATGGATGGAGTATTCTGGTAGAAAGTGCTGAACAATTTCAACTTGGTGAAATTTGACGAAAATCCTGAGTTTTTCATGAGTTTCTGATTGTTAGGTTAGCTTTTTTCCCACGATAGATTCGACGATTTTGAACTTCTGATAAAACTTGCCAACAATTCGTTACGGAAATCTAATACTTAGCCATTTCCTGTCAGAATAGCACTCGTGAGGTACGATTGGAGTCGCATGGAACTCCCAATGTTATCCATTATTGAATGTATGGTTACCAGCTATTGTCGAATGGCTTGAGGTGCCATGGTACTCGCGATCTTGAATGTAAATAAATCGTTTCGAAAACAAGAATTGTGAATTTTCGCAAACGCCTCGATCGGTTTCGATGAAACTTTGAGAATTCGTTGAGTATGATGGCAGGAAGTGGCAAAGTGTTACACTTCTTCAAAACATTGATCGGACTCGATGGAAGATACATGTTCCCTTTGTTAGCTAGGTTAGATTCCCAGCGGCGACTCAAATGGCTTCTTTTCAATAGCACCTCAAAATATATAGGAATACCAAATGGCGGAAAAATTGGCCAAATACACTCATAGTTTCATGCGTGGGGGATAAAATTTTCTACCGCGAAATCGGACACCCCCGCGCAGGTATCTGTGTAGGCAGATTCACTGCACCCACGTGAAACAAATAGGGGACCGCACAGGTTCACCGTACCCTTTCATTAATTTATTTGCCACATGTGACATGAATTTATTTTCGTATACCTACTCGTGGCCGATACATAATCCGGGACAGACTACGGGCGACGGAGATACTACACCTGCGGTGTCTATTATACACCTACAGTGTCTCTAATTAGTGATTATAATTATTCATTAACAACAGCTACAGCTCTGTCCACACGCGGTAGTCAGATGTATATATATATATATACCTGAGGCGCAGAATCACGAGCTGCGATATAATCAAGTACTTGAATGAATTCCGCCCGCGGTTTTCGGTGGCTTCAAATAGTTGATCAATCTCTATTCATCTTCCATTGTAAAACAATTATCACGGTTTGGGATTACAATCGCTGCTCGTGCGAGATGACAAATGTTTATCAGCGGTCTTTCTGAGATTCGAATATTCCGATTCCCGGTTATATTATTGTTTCGATCATGGAAAAGCTGCAGCCCCAACATATCTCGGCGTGCGTTTTGCATTTTCAACGTTCATGCATTAATTATGTCCAGTGAGGTACATAGGTGTACCCGACTGCTGCAGCCCGCCAGCATGAGACGATATTTGATTGCATGATTGCTACGATATACATACGCATAGTATAGGCATGGTAGGTATAGCAGCTGGTGTAATTATACTTACTCACGTATTACGCGCAGCGTTTCAAGTCGCCCTCTCCTCCCCCTCCCCCTCCCCCTCACTCTCGCACTCACACTCTGTCTCTCTTTATCCCTCCTCTATCTGAATATTCTCAACCGGCGGAATTTCCGCGGTTAACTTGTTGTCGGACGTGTTAATTTCGTGTGGGGCCTCCAGAGTTTCGAAGCCGCGAACGAAGCCAGCTAGCTATTGTAAACATGCAATAACGTTTTTGTGGTATGTAGTATGTACATACAAGGACAGTTAGCAACAGTGACGTACGCGAGGACCAGCCTAACAGGGATTGGTCGCCAATAGCTGCTGCTATCTTATCTGCAATGTCAACACCGTGAGCTGACTCGCGAGGCTTAAGCTTGCCTGTTGCTCTCACGAGCTTCAGCTCCAGCTCCAGCCACGATTCTATATTCTCCTCATGCTGTTGTCTCATCCCGAACATCCACTTCTTACATGCATGCATACCGTATCTTATAGTTACATATGAGGCCTAGCTACGTCCCGCTTCTCTTTCTCTTACACGGAACATCATCATCGCCACCATCATCATCACCATGATCGTATTCGTATAATATCCGACCCGTAGACGCACGCGGCTTATTTTCTCTACAAACTCATTATTCTCTTCGATAAATTGGAAAAGATAAGAGATAAAGAAAAATTGACAACCTTCGATGGACCCGATTTTCCCCCTTTTTCATTCTCGCGGCGTAATTGCTTTCGCCATCCCCACGTCAGCGTGTCAATTATATCTGGATACGAAAATCTAATTTCCGACGAATTGACCGGAGCGGCATGAGATATGGATTCGATGAAAAAATTGTGATTCTAGTAAGATTGAAGAAAAAGAGAAGTTCCCGTACTTTTTTTGTTTAGGCATTTCTACACGACATTATACATTGGTAGTGGAAAATGATCAATAATTCCTCTTATTATTATACAATTATCTCTGCTCTCGTATGTCTATTCTCACATTATATTATATTATAGTATATACCATGCAGAGATAAACTAATTAACAATAAGCTGCCTTAATAGCTCGTTTGCTCGGTGGGTATGATTTATCATGTATTATGCAGTTTATCCTCTCTCACGTGAATATATGTGGCCACAGAGTATAGAAATATATGAAGAGAATCGAGGTCTGACTGATTGTGAGTGGAAAAACGTGCATCGCGGCTGAAGGCATGGAACACAGTCTGTTTTTCAACCAGATTTTGGGACTGTTTGTACACTTACTGCGGTTGATTCGCCAACGGTTTTGTCCCAATTGTTTTCTGCTTTGGGAATTTCAGACAATTTATTTTGACCACCACTGAACGCTGATGGCAGCGTCGCGCCGGAGTGTCGGTGAATGGAAGTAACTCCACGATATTCTGCTGTCTAGCGTCCGATCTCCGAGTCTCCGATGACAGTTCAATACCGATACGTAACCTCGTTATCTATTTCGTAGCTGTATTTTCCTATACAACGAGTATTTATTATTCGTTGAGCAACAATTTTCCGAACGATTATCACTTTCGAATGACAACTTTCATTTTGCCGAAATAGATAACGAGGTTAGGTATCGGTATTGAACTGTCATCGGAGAATCGGAGATCGGACACTAGACAGTAGAAGATCGTCCAGTTACTTCCATTCGCCGGCACTTGACCGGCGCTGCCGTCAGGGTTCAGTGGTGGTCAAAATAAATTGTCTGATATTGCCCAACCAGTTGCGATGAAACCGTCCGCGAATCAACCGCAGTAAGTATACATCATTTCCGCGCCCACATTTCGCGTCGAAATAACGTTCTTTAGCTAGTTAGTAGACTATATATGGCGGATGTATAACTCGTAATTATACGACGATACATGTAGAAATGTACACGGGACTCGTATACCTGCGATGCGCGGGAACGCGCGGGACGAGACTCCGCGATATCGAAAATTTCAGAATTGAAAAAATATCGAAATTGGAATTAAATGGGTATAACATTAATATATGTATATTGCATGAGTACACACGGAGATTCTAGAGTCTGGAATTGACTCGTGAGGCCTATCTACACTCGTATATATGCTCATTATAACCGCAAACTATGGCAACCACGAACTCTCCTCAGAGACGTAGGTATAAAAGTGGTTCTAACTTACAGCTTCATAGGTATATTATACACTATATTATGTATCTGTATACCTACTTACGGCTAGGTATTACAATATGATACCCTCACAGTACCACAATATACGATTTCCATTCCATTTAATCCCTCATGATTAGGCTCATGTTTATAACAACGTGCGAACGGAATAAAATGACAAAAAATAATGGCCATTCGCTGAAATTTTTCCATCAAGACTGATCCTGACCACTCTCTTAGCTGACTTTAGTGGTCCCTGACGGAAAAGAAAATTCATAGAAACATGCGAGGCACGAAATTGACGGAAAGAAGAATGTACGGCCCCACGTTGGGCGCCGGACGACTTGCCTGGCGCCCAATGTGGGGCCGTATGTACATTTGTTTCCTCCTTCTAATTTCGTGTCTCACATTGTTCTATACACTTTGTGGTCCGGGGGTTCCCGAAAAACCGAAAAATCATTAGATCGGAAAAATTCGGCGGATATACTAGCTGGATTACAACATTTTTCGTGATCATTTTGTTCGCGCGTTAACGTCACACACTCTAACCTCTAACCTCATTGATATGCTTGGATTTTCTTACGCATTTATTACGCGATCGTTAGGTATTGCATTGATTAAGCTGATCAGGCGAATTTGCTCTTGAGCAAAGAATCTCTCTGTTCACGAACGTGAGATATCCATAACCTATTGATACAGAATATAAATGTAAATTATATTATATAGCAGATTATATAGAATATAATACGTATACGTGTGTACATTGTATCAATCCAAATAGGAATATGGTATAGGAATAGGTATGTATATGTATGTACATACTTAGCTGCAGCAATAAAGAGAATAGATTACGGATACTTTATCTACCATTATCATTGAGATATGGATAGAAAAGAAGAACAAAAATTAACGACAATCATCGTACAACATATGTATAATATGTATGTACGCATGTAGTGCATACCTACATAATATGTGCTAGAACTTAATTTTACGAACATGCATCGTCATGATATTTCCTGAAATTTATTCACCGCAATCATGACGCGTAGAAAGAAAAGATCTTCTTATCTCACGGGTCGTCCGCGTCGCAGCTAACTATACACAGCACGGCGCGACGAGACGCGTTTTCGTTGTATAATACTGCGTGCGAGACTCGCTTGCGGGCGGCGTGCGATACTTTCAGATGGTATGTATAGTATACATATATCCAAGCACGGGAGTTCGTGAGACGTAGGATTTTTGTTCTCTTTTTTTTTTCACTTTTTACACTGAATTTTTTCTCCAATATCTTCTATCGTAGGATACGATTGTTTCATCTATCTGTTTTCTATTCTTTCTCTTTTTGGTGCTGCTAGTCGCACAGTCTCGATTTCACATATTGCAGGGCTGTGGCAGATATATCTCTCACCGAATGTACCGCATAGGTAAATTTGCGAAGTAAATAAAAAAATTCGCAAGCTTATCGACGAGGCTGAAGATACGGCAAACTGGAATGGAGGAAGCGCGAGGCTATTACTGCAACCGCCGGATGTGCCAAACACGCCTCGTATTCGTCTGCCAATATTTATGCATACTTATCCCTATGCAACATGAATATATACAGTTCACAAACTGGATCCATTGTTTAGGAATGCATTGTAACGGGCTACCTCGAAAACGCGATCCGTAGGCGCTCTCACGGCACCAGACCACCCATCTGAGCGGAACTATGAGGAATATTGGAGGCAGCTTTTCGGCAGGAAGCTGCGGCAAAGCATTTTATCTGTTGTAAATTTCGAGAAATTATCATGTTTCGAGAAGAATCTAGCGGCCAGTCGTAGGTTAGTTATAGGTTATATCGGAACATGCGGCATATTTCCTCCGACAAGCTTGACAACATCCCCTAGGGATGAAATACTCGCCCGAATTCTGCCAAAATTCTCCATCAATCCCCCAAAGTTTCATTCCAATCGATTGTGTGGCGTAGGAGTGGCGGCAAATCGCGTCTTCGAGGTGGAGTAGGTTCAACAACGAGAGTCGTCAGGCTAATAGCACCTTTAAGACTGTTGGATTTCACCACTCTAACGTGTGAGTGGATATATACAAAAAGCCTCGCTTATCTTATAGACTAAATAGATAGTTGGTAAGCCGCACCAATACAGTTTATATAAACTGTTTATATTAGAGTAATAAGGATAAGTTTAAGGGATGCATTCTCTATACAGAATGCATACCAGACTCTATTGAAAGAGTCAGTCAGTCCTGTTGCAGGAGTAAAGCAAAGTAGACGTACCTACCTTCCGCGTGCTAGCTTAAATAAAGTCTTCATGAACTTTCTAAAACATCTATATGCGTATTCTTATTTCACACCTCAAAAACCAATAAAAACTACCTTCGGACATGTGCTATAATATGTATCACGTATTTGTTCAGGTAACTAACTATTGTAGTCTTATCACGGCGTCGCGTTGTTCGAGCAACAATAAATACTGCAGCAAATATCTCAAAGCTGCTTGCTGCAGCATTGTTGTACATAGGTACATCCTGCATACATACATACATGCGTATAATATGTATAGGTACGCGCTCTGTATTGTATGCGGCTGTGTAATTTATACCGCTAGAATTACGTAGCAACTAGTATTGTACATACACATATACTATGCACGCCTAACGCTAGCGGTTATTATTGAAATTATTATCATTATTATTGATTATTGTTGTAATATACCAATGTGCGATACGGTGATACATTAAGGTGTACATACACTGCAGCACATTCCGGCGCCGTTTGCTACAACCTGCGAGTATATAAACAACATGGACCATTACACACTTGATATATACGATAATATAATGATATACGTGACGTCAAATATTAAGCGGCATCGCTGCGTGAATCAGGCTGCTCAAATTGTCTCAGTAGATTGAATGATAGCGGCATGCTAAGTTGGCCGACAACCACTTCAACGTAAATAAGATGGTACCCATTCAAAGCTTCTGGTTACACAAGGTGGAACAGTATGTATGTAATACGCGAGCTTATGGCTGCGGCCACTAACTCATCTTCTCAACTAACGTGCAGCTGATTGTTAGCACACAATCGCACTCAGGTAGATGATGTACGTGTATATATATATACGCATGTGTTTGATGATGAAATGCATGTATATATATATATATAATATTTGTATGGGGTATTACATGAAATTTCGACCAACCGATCGCCTCCTCCAGATTCGCGAGTCGGTTTCAGATATCATAACCCGAGGCTCTGGGATGATTGTTGATTTTTATCAGAATTCTTCGACTTGCAGTTCGGGGGATACGAATTTTCGAAAATCGCTCCCGACAACGATTATCAATTTTTTGAACGGTCCCAGCGCGGCGCCCGAACGAAATGTCGCATGGGAATGTGACCCGCGTGAAATAGGTACGTCAGTCTTTCAGGGTACTGAAAACTCGAAATTTTTCTGAATTTTTTCAGATACCGGAACCATCAAATAACGACTCAACAAAATTCAAAATATCAAATTTCCGAAGGTGGGCGGTCTCGATTTTCTTGAAATGCTTACACGAAATTCAGCACCGTAATACGAGGATTTTGAGACCTTGCGGACGGTGGGCCGATATCCGGTTGACGATCTACGGCCAGTTCAATCTCGTCAAAATTCGGAATTTAGATCGTTTTTGCTTGCACGCGTCGCCTATTCGTCCGGATGTGTGCGAACAATATTCTGGACACTACGGCACAACATTCGTGGATCAAACTCTTCCATTTTCCGACTACGCGAGAGTTATGGATAGAATCTACCGAAATCAACGTTACGTCTGGAGAAAGAAACTCTCAGGCTTTCATTCGGAACATCGAAGATGCATTTGAAATAATTCTTTTTTTCCGGACAAATTTGCGTAATTTGCTCACGAAGCAAATGCGAGTTACGCGTGCATCTCAGAGTCTCGGGTATGATGTATATAAAATCGATTCGCAATTTGGAGGGTCGCGGGCTATCCGTTGGTCACAATTCGACGGGACACCCCATATGCATAGGTATGTCACACGTACAATATTTTTCCACAACCAATGTTTTCCCTCTGCCAGTAAAAGAAAAATTCAAAGGCATACACTTTTCCTGAGAACATTTCATTTCCTTCTCTATCGTCATGAAAAAGCAGATTTTCTCGAATTGGGAAACTCGTCTGAGAATGCACCACTGAATACGGTATTGCATCGTACGTATACGTCACATTCGGCTCATTTCTATCTTCCACTTTGAAAGCACTCGAAACTATCGAAACCGTGAAATACACGCCAACCTACTATTGGAATAAATGATTACAATACCAGCGAGATTCCGTGACCCGTGTAATATTAATTGGGCGCCAATCCGTTAGCCGAATATATACGTACGTAGATATTCTCTGCTACTCTGTATTCAGGAATGATTGAACAAAGGGGAATACTGATTAGCAAAACCGTTTGATGTTCCCACCTGATTGCCGTGGAGTCCCCAACCGTTGATAAAACGTTTTGACGCCGAGTTGGAAAGTCGCGAAAGAAGTTATCGTACCGTTTTGAGACGATGTGGTACCCACCGAAATTTCCAAGTCGGAATCTAGTTGCCCTGAAATTCATTTTTTACTTTCTCAGTGTAGCCGGTCTATTCTCTCTTTCATCGGATAAAAATGTTCAGAGCCGCAGCGTCCGCCGCCGCGATACCATTTACAATTTTTATCACCTCCTCGTAGTGTCCTGCATAACCATGGTGACGATTTTCACCGGCATGGATCTATTCCACCATTCAGACGACGTCGACGTTTTCGCAGACCACGGGGTCATATTCGGAGCTCTTATCGTTATTTTGATAAAACAGAACAGTCTTGTCAGACATAAACGTCTTATCGAAGCTTGGGTATCGGAAGTACAGCGACGTTACATCGCGGCCAATGGTATCGAGGAAATCCGGTTCGCGGAGAACGACAAACAGACTTCTCACTACGCCAAAATATTCTTTGGTATCTGGATCCTCATCACAGCTTCTTATCTTCTACCGCTCTACCTCGGTCGACAAGATCAATTCGAACTCCCAACGGTCAACGCGGCCTTCTTCGGCGTTGATTCCGTCCCGAAATATATTTTTCTATACACTTGGAATACCGCCGCTTTATCTTTAGCCATCTTAGGGGTTTTTGCCGTCGACCTGTTCATGATTGGAATTTATAGCTACGCTACCAGCAGACTTCAGGCGCTTGGTGATACTCTCGAAAATATTGGCGGAGGTTTGTTGCAATGCCATTCAATTACTTCATATCCAATTTACCCGTTTTCAGTTCTCATCCCAACTTTTGAACTTCGCAGATAACCTCGCATGCGTTGAAAACAAGAGCTCCAACAGGTGCCAATCCTGCCGTTCGACTATTCGTCGGTTACTAAAAAAATCCGTCGACGAGCACTGCGATATTGCAAGTTTAGTTGTTTCAACAATTTTTCACTCATGGGTTTCCGTGTCGTGGGACTGTACCGGATTTTAAGATTTCCTGACTTCAGGGGACTCGAAGAAATTTTTAACGACTTCATGAGATTTCGATGATTCCAAGAGCTTTCGTAGATTTCAAAAGATTTCAAATAATTGCACAAGATTTCAAGCTATTTGAGGAAAGCAGTGTAGTACAACAGATTTCAGGAATGGTGTACCCCTCCGACCTGAATTGGGTTTCAAGTTGGATTTAGCAAATTAATTGAAAATTCGTAAGCTTTTGTGGCAACAAATTTACAATTTCGTGCGATCCGGGAAATCTGGTGGTTCATTATACCTGCTGTGGCTAAAATCAGTCGATAATAATATCAGTGGAACTAGAAATTGCATAGGAAACGGAAGTATGACTATTTGTTGTACGGGATATAATTATCGCCGTGTGGCTGTGAAAATAATTAAGGATACCGCCGTAGAATTGTTGGAAATTATTGGCATCACTGTGTAGGCAAAGTACAAAAACTACTGCAGACAGTAGTATCGGTGAATCACTTGAAACGCAGAAGCTTATCTATGAAATAGTATAGTTTGAATAACTTGAGAATGATTTTGCTTGACGAAATCTACGTTGGAAACAATGAGCCTTGAATCTACATGAATGTGTAATCGCATGATTATGATTTTCCAGATTGGTCGGTGAGCTGAATCACGTTTTTCACTGGACTCTATTAGTTCAGTCAGTTTTCGTTGCAGTAATTGTTGCTGCATGTGGATTCGCCGGGCTGGTTGTGAGTGCAGATTAACATAATTCGAATATGAAAATGATCTCAACGATACTTGCATGAATTACGTTATGTTTAGTCAATAAACGAAAGTTAAGATCAAGTTTCTTCCGTACGTCTTGCCCACATTCAGAGTTTTTTGCGTGGGAATATTCCGAGTTTCGTTAAGTCAGTCGCTTACATATCCGGTGTTATTTGCGAAACTTGGATTTACTGTAAATTCGGAGATCGTCTAAAATGCGCGGTGAGTTTTCTTCTACAACGGGACGCTAATTGGTAAACGAGCGAAATCAACGAAACCAAAAATTTGAATAAACAGTCTGCAGTACTTTAACCATTTCAGAGTCTGAACGTTGCCGAAGCCTTGTGGAAATCACATTGGTATAAGTTGGAGAGAGAAGATCGTATGTCTGTTTTATTAATCATGCGAGCGTCTGAAAATCCCCTTTACATGGCTGCCGGAAAATTATTTCGAATGGATTTGGAGCATCTTGGATTCGTGAGTACCGAGATTCATATGGATCAAATTTTCATGAGAATTAGTGAAATGTTGGAGTGAAACGACGTGAGATATTTTTTCAGGTCCTTTCTTCTGCATATTCGTATTTTACAGTTTTGAGAAACTTCGCCTAAATTAAATATTTCATCACATTCTCGCGACGCCACGCGATTTTCACGTTCGCCTCCTAACAAACGGCAACTTCAGACCTAGCTGTTACACCGGTTGCATGATCGCAGGAGGCGAATAGCGAAGCACTAGAGTAGGTCGGAACTCGTATATACCGGCCTGGCAACTCCTTCTCCACCAGTCGCACAGATATATGTTAAATTGACATTGCTAATACGCTGCTTTCCCTCCTTATTGCGGACGTGCGAGTTTACCTATAGCGAGATGATCAGCTACGCTCGGGGCTTATATATCTACCTGATTGGTTCACCGACTTAAGTGCGCGTTCTGATCTCCACCTCGTTTGCTGCAAACTATAAGCGAATTGGCCCTCCTGTAAGAGAGATATAGAATGATTTGTCATTTTTGTCTCTTCTCGTTCACTTTCCTTTTTTTCTTTTCCTTTTACCGAAAATGCCTGATGTAACTACGTCCATTGAGTTTTTATCTCTACCTCTTTCTCGCTCTCTCCTATCTATTATATCGCTATAAGTTCTTCTTCCGGAGTCCAGATTGGATATACGTACGATATAGTATAGGTATATCTGTTCCAATAATTTACGAGCGACATTTATGCCTCGCGTATATTATTCCGATGTGATTTGTCTCCCCGGTTCAATCGAATCAGAAAAAAACTAGGTCGATGCTCTCACCAGTGAAAATCTTATGCTACAATTCTATTGCAAGCATTTCGGACGAGGAATAGGTATGCTAGAGGGAATTGATATATCCGATAAAAGGAAGATGCAGGTATTTAGCCACAAGTACGATTTTCTCGATGCAGATTTGCGAAGCAGATTTTTAATGTACAAACAATCTATTATTCAGCAGTAATAAATTATTAAATATAATACATGTCTAGTATACGTACTATGTCGTATACGTGTAGCGTACAGGTGCTTCAGGCGCAGGAATAAAATATCTTAGATATTTGGTAATGAAGTAATTGTATTAAGAACAATTTATAAAACATCCGCAGACGCTCGATCAAGTGTCTTTTCAAATGTTCAATAAATATTTCGAGTTATTTATCTATCGTCGTCAATTCCCAACGAACCGTTTCAAGGATCTATCATTTTCCAAAACCCGTTCGCGCCCGTCGTTGAATGCGCTGTTACAGTTGTTCTGCACCTCGAGAACGCGATCTGTCGCCACTCCTACGGCACATAATCGATCGTAATGGAACTCGGAGGATTGATGAAGCATCTTGGTAGGAAGTGGCTGTGTATTTCATCTCTGAAGAATTTCGAAGCAATTTCAAGTTTTGAGAAAATCTCTGAATGCCGTTAGGTTAGTTAGGTTAGATTCAAAAATGTTGAACCTCTTTTTGTGAAGAACATTTCAACATTCTCAAGATATGAAATATCCGGCCAATTTCTGCCAAAATACTCCATCGATCCCCAAAGTTTCATACCGATCGGCCGTTCGGTGTTGGAGTGGCGACGAATCGCGTTTTCGAGGTGGGAACCAACCAGTTTACAATTCTTGTTTCAATATCATTAACAATAGATCGTAATCTTACGGTGTAATGAACCGTTGAATAATTAATCGTATATCAATCTTCCGAAGACTACAAACACATAGGTACCTATAGGTAGGTATGCCCAATAAACCACATTATTGAACAATTGTTATCCATCCATTCCTAATTTGTAAAAAAAACTATAATACCAGTTTGAAATTGACTAGATATTTATTCATTTATTAAAATATTATTTTTTAACACTTGATTATATAAGTGCAAGGTATAATTTACTTACGTACAGGACCAACGAAAGCACGAGCCTTTTTGATTGTCTAAGCTATCAATCATCATAAACTTACGGCTTATAGATACCTATATATATACTTATATTATACATAATACATTGTATTTCAAATCAATATTTTGTTCATTTATTTTATTCACCTAAATCGTCAATGATTAATACTCTACAGTAATTCATATATTTACTAGGATCCCTTTTTGTACGTTTGCCAATATACTATGTGCTTTGGTATGTATGTACGTTAATAATCATATACTACTTATATTCTGGACGATGAAATTATTCTTCATTGATAATAGACATACGGGGCTTTCCGGGGGAATTCGATCGATCATCGGCCCTTGAACTCTCCCGATCCAAGGAGAAATTTGTTTCCCGTCTAGCCAATTGACCCGGAGGAATACGGATCACGAATCACGGATTTCGGGAATGTCAGATCGATCGTAGCTCAGGATCTCGTCATTACGGTCTCAAAAATCTTGTATTTGAAATTGAAGCCTAGTCGGTGGTCGCGGTTTCTTATATTCTAAGATTTTCAGCATTTTCAGTTGAAAAAAACTCTTCGCAACTCGGGAATATAAGCTATACGGTGTAATAGAAATTCGGTGTTTCGAAGAGTGGGCTTGTGAACCGACGAGCCAATTTCCTACGAAGCACTTTCCCTCAAGATACTCCGACTCGGAGCTCCGATTATTCGGAGAGATACCGCATTACTCTCAAATCTACAGATTCTTCCAAATTCGCGACCCCAAAACCCGATGCTGCTGAATAATTGCAAAATAATTCACGAGCATTCCTCCGGGTCAGCGTTGATAACATGGGCGAAAATTCGCTCGGAAAACGGAAGAGGTTGAGGCTCGGTCATTGGTTGAAATTCCGCGGAAAGCTCCGTATCTTTCATACCTATATGGTCAATATCACACAGACTTACATCGATTTTTTCTTCAAATCTATAAGTGCCCAACAGCCAGCCAGTTCTTGAATTCCGACGACCTGAAGTTGCGACAAGTTTTGAACAAACATTGAGAATATGGTTGGTGGACTTGGAAATTTCCGGCGACCTGGCCGATCGCGTCGCCGCGCCGTTCGCGGCGGGGCGCCTCCGGCTTCAAAGAGTTTCTTGCAGCTTGGAAGCGGTGGCAATCCAGCACGCCGGGCGAATGTACATACATACATACATACATGCATACATACATGCAACAGAATTTGTCACATATCCTAGATGAAACGTTGAGATTCGTAGCATTCGTTGCGAAAGAGGAAGAAAAAAAAACCCACCAAAACTTGAATAGAAACGTTTGTGGATAGGCAATACTACTGTAAAATACGTACGATCGTGCATAATTCTGACTAATTATCCCAAGCAATATGAAAAACATCGGTTCAATGCTTTTCAACACACACGCAACTGATTCACATCATGCCTACTGTAGTACAGTACGCCAAAATTACGTAAAATCGGAATGAATGTGTTTAAGTTCCGTTTGAGACTATCGCTCACTGGATATCGTAGGTACACACTGTACCTGCGCGCCGGATACCCGAAGAAGTGAAATTCCATCGAGCTTGAACGGCTGCGCATGAAAAGAGAGAGAGAGAGAGAGAGCAAGGCAGAGTTTCTTGGCTAATTAGCAAAGGGCGAAAGGGGTTGGATCAATTTGAACCGACCGATCAGCGTAATGGACGACCGCGACCTATCTACTACCGTGCATACATAGATATGCGCAACGTACGTACGGTGTGAAATAATGATTGGCGTTTTTTGTTTTTTCGTTCAAGCAAGGAAGTAGAGGCCGTTATATTTGCACCACCACGGCCATGGCGCGGCATCCGTCGTACCACGCCGCGCTTCTACGATATAATCGAGTAGAGCTTCACCTACCTATACTGACTTTATTGTGTCATTTAAATTTACAGACTTATTTACGGTTCGAATAAAAACCACATAACGAGACACTGCGTCTCGTCGGGTATAGTACGGTATAAGTGGGTACGCATAGCAAACCCGCCCTGCCAAGCTCGTTCGAAGAGACCAAGAATAAGATGACGCGAAGATTTACTGGTTTACTGGAGCGGCTATCCTCCCCATTCTTGCCTTCTCTACTTTCGCCTTCCTCCATTTTCCCTCATTCGTTCTACAGGAATTGCAATGCGCTCACACACTCGTGCGCTCGACGCGGAAGGTTGGCCGAGGACAAAATCAACCCCCGCCGTCTGGCGTAGGATACACAGAAAATAATGCTGGTCTGCACATACAGGGATGAGAGAACCGCAATGTTTTTTAAGCTGCGCGGGGAATATTGCTAACCATAAAGAGAATCTCTTCCAGCCTGCTAATAAAGACTGGAAAATTATGACCGAGCTCCAGCCTCCCTCCGGGAGGGCGTAAGTTTGATTTGGCGTCGGAATAAAATTGACCCTCAAGCAACTCACGGGGTGAGAAAAAAAATCCAAATTCCTGAATTATCCGCTTCTTCTCGGTTCTCTGCATGATCGTGCCACGCCCGCTCCGCCATCCGACCCGCGGTTCCGCTCCGCTCCTCTCTCTCAAATCTTTCTCGCTTTCTTTGCAGTAAACCGGAAAACGAAAGGACGAAGGAAAAAAGGGCAAGAACGAAACAGACGAAGAAGAAAACCCCGAACGACGAGATGCAAGGAATTTCTATTCCGCACATTGACTACCGGCCGAATAAATGAGCGGGGTGGAATCCCAACCGTCGATATCTTCGGTCGATTGTGTATCGCGACGGGGAGTGTCGATGACCAGCGAGCTGTGTCTCGGACTGCTGGGTGCGGATCTGCAAACCATTTGCAAGCCCAGGCTAGGTTTGAGCCGAAAATTTCGAGCGCCTGTTTTGAAACTGGGAATATTACGTAGCGCGGGTACGCTGTTGGTGAACGAACTGCAATTGCCGTTTATTTTCGGAAATATGTTTTCCTCAATGTTCAAGGTCTGCGAAGCCGAGGGCAACGAGCCGCACAATTTTTCCACGCACGGACAAGAGGAGCTAGCCGATCTCATTACTTCCATGCAATTTTGTCCCGCTAAAGAACAAGACGGACGTCTTTTACACGGACTATTATCCGCTATGGATTCCAGCCGACTTCCGCTCCGTTGACTCTGCTGGTCCAGTTGATCGGAACTCGCGAATCTCAAGCGCTTAGGAGACTCGCTCGAACATCTCAAGAACGTTGTCCTAGCCAGAGATTTGTTCTTCAAGGAACTTCGTGGGACGCAGGATTCACCGGCGATCTTTTTGCTCCCACCACCACCGCCGCCGCCGCATGACGTCAACGAACGTCTCGCTGCTCGCTCGTTTGATCTCTGCTCACGGAGAAAAGGGTCTTCACCTATTAACCAGTAGGTTAGACGCTCGCCTTTGCCCTTCATCGATACCACGCCGCGTTCTATTAGATTGAAGCCCCCGAGCTCGTCCAGGAGTCTTCTCGTCTCCCAGCTGCAGTGGATTTTCAATGCTGGAAGACAAGTAATGTTCGCCGTTAAGATACTCGCAGTTTTCACATTCGCCTGCTGAATGAAATCCAATTTTGTAATATCGTCTTACGCAGTCCGGTAGATTCCATACGGCTCGCTGTGTTCACGGTATCGCCGAAGAGACAATAACGAGGCATTTTCAGTCCCACTACGCCCGCGCAGACTGGACCTATATATTCCGCGAAGATGAGCGGCAAATTAGAATACGAGGAGAAACAAGGAGACAGATCGATGCGATATCGCACACTCGGTAACTCACCGGAATGAATTCCAATTCGGAGTTGCAGCTTGTCGAGAGGTCTGTGACGGATTGAGAACTGCTTAACCGCGTTCAACAGGCACAAAGACATCGTTGCCACTTCGCCGGCATGTTGACTACCGTTTCTTATCGGTAATCCGCTAACCTAAATGACGGAATAGAAGGAGAGAGGAGAGGAGAGGAGAGGAGAGGAGAGGAGAGGAGGGAAACGACAGGGACAGAGAGAAACAGAGAAAGACAAGGATACCGAGGATTATATACGATAAGTGTGGCCGCAGCAGCTCGCAAGTTGGACGTATAGAGGCGCATTATACATACGTGCCGCGTAAAAATGAAGGATACTCACCACCATATAAGCGTCGCCGATAGTCTCCACCTTGTACACGTCGTAGTTTTCTATCGTTGAGTCGAAGCACGTGTAGAGATCGTTGAGGAAGTCGACAACCTAAACGCGCCAACACGTATGTATGAAATGGTCATTGGATGTGAACAGCTGTCGTTAGATACCGCTATCATCATAGAACCGCACCCTCCACCACACACGCACAGACGCTCAACAGGACGAGGTGGAAGAAAGGAGGAGCAGGGAATAGAGATGTCAAATATCATTCGGACAGATCGTTTCACGAACCTGCAGAGGCGTGCTTTCGGCAGACATTGATGTAAACCCGACAATATCACTGAAGTATATTGTAACACAGTCGAAGCCTTCAGCTTCAACTTTGTGACCACGTTTCAGTTGCTCGGCGACGTATCGAGGCAGCATCTCGTAGAGGAGAGCGTCTGAGAAAATCGGGGTAGATGAGATGATGATTATTGTTTACGATCGGTGTACCGATCTTTGCACGGCATACGGATAAGGGATGGATAAAAATTGACTCAAATTTTTAAAAGCTAATCGTTATTCCGTACCAGTTTTTTTCTTCTCTTCGATAAGCTGATCGGTTCTCTCGTCGACCAGTACTTCCAAATTGTTCGCATACTTTTCCATCATCGCCATCATATTGTCGAAAATGTTTGGCTTCCTGCGACGAGATTGAAAATTTTATAACAGTATCCTCCCGTACCGTTGGCGGTTCTATTTTTTCCTTTCCTTTTCTTTCGTTTTCCATGAAATTCATCGCAATTCACAGCTATACTCACATGCCTTTTTTCAGCGGGCGTAGTTTGTTTCTAACTACTTTGAACTCTGGTCTATCGTCCGGATCTTCTGCCCAACATTCTACCAGGCAATCTCGAACAAAATCGAAGCTGTTCTCTAATTTGTCGAACGGTGGTCTGCGGGGAAGAGACGATTGTTCAACTTACGATCTATTCCAGAAATAGATAGAGACGAGAGGAGGAACACGAAGTATCATAGGTAAGTCTGGGGGATTTTATGTTCCAGAAAATATCCGGCTGTCCCGAATCCCGATTTTCGATGACTGTACATTTTTCTGTAGGTCGATCCTCAGTTGGACGTAACGCTGCATGCGATATCCCGCGATTCACATGGATTCAGAATAGATCGAAGATCGAGCGCCGCGGACTAGTACATACCTGTAAGGAGGTTGCCCAGGCTCACGAGTTATAACTTTTTTCAAAATCTCTGGAGCAGACAAATCCGAGATACCGAAAGGTCCGTGGCGTCCCTGTATCTCGTACAGTACGATCCCGAACGAATAAATATCCCCCTTTTGATAATCCCGGATCGAAGGTTCTCTGATTTGTACGGATCGCAAAAGCTCCGGTGCTCGGTATAGCAAACCTGTTTTTTTTTTTTTCAACCAAACGAAACATCAAAATTCACACGATGTTTGAAAAGCCGGGGCGAGTGGGGGTCAAACCCCCGGAAGATCCGTAATCATACCTTCGTATTTCTTTATTATGTCTGTCGGCTCGCACTCGGCGTCTCTTTTGAACTCCCGGAGTCCAAAATCAGCCAATTTCACAACCCATCGTGAATCAACGAGACAATTCGAGGTGCTAAGCGCTCCGTGAAATCGAACTGGTGATTCGTGGAGGTAAATCATCCCCTAAAAAAATATTGCTATTTCATTTCCCCACAAGCGGACTCCCCAAACTTCCTTCTCCTCCTTCTCCTTCTTCGTCTTCGTCTTCGTCTCAATTCTCACCTTTCTAATTAGCAAATCTCTTTTCAACAAGAATAATGTGCAGGACGATCTGCGAAAAATGAGAACTGCAATGCGCGACATGTTGTTCGTATTGTAGTTGACCGAGGTGAAGGCAAAGGACTGTACTGCAGAGCCGAGCAATTACTTACTGTAAACCGATTCTGCGCATAGAGTTAAACAAAGAAGCCAAGCCAAGTTCAGATACGTAGTTACGAGGGAATTAGGGACGATTCTCGTAAAGGAAATTAGAATCACAAATGGGACGTTAATTCGCTTTTACGTCAGACTCTGTAGCCCCCGCCGCCTCCCTTCATCTCGTTACTCAACAATTCTCACAATTTCTACCCTCATGCCTGTGATCGCTGCACCCCTTCGCGTCCCTTCCCCGCTCCTCATCATCCCGTTAAGGAACAAAGCTCGTAAACGGTATAACTGGTGATTAAATGAGATCTCTTCTTCCCTTCTCTCATCTGCCCTCGTGGAAATAAATTTATACGTGAAATTTCTGCACCAATAATAACCTCGTCAAGCGAATTTCACTCTTCATGCTGACCTAATTTCCTTGTATATACTCAAATCGCAACAAATATCAGCCCCGAAGTATATTTTCGAGGATTCGGCAGCCCCGGTGAGAGAACGTCGGGTAATTTGGACCGGCGAACAAATTGGTCACCGTTCATCTTCCCTGTGCCTATCTAATCGCGGGCAACGTTATTATTCTGCATCGTGACTCTCGAGGCTGGTTTCGATAGATCGGACAAGATATTGCCTGACAGAAATCTAATAGCACCGTTCGTTTCAAATGTTCCATATATTCCGTTACCCGCAATTTTCTCAAGTTCGATGCAATGCGCCGCGTTCCGGTTTCCCGAATTTTTCTACCGCGTACCGAATGATTCAGGTAGACCGCGGATGCGAGACTATTCCGAAGAGGATGAGTTATTCTGCACCTACAGAAATACTGCATCCCACGAGAAGATCCGATATTACGGAATAGAACTGAGTTTACTGCGAGCGATGCGATAAGTTCATTGAGCGTGAAAAAACATGATCCAATGCCGCAAATCCGGGATATGGATGTTCCTGTCTTCGACTTAAGGTGGCAAAGAACTTTTCCGTGCTCTTCGCATAGAACCTAATACTCACTTTGATGGGTACGAGCGCGAGCGTGCTCCATATTTTCCACGGTTTTAAGCAGAGGTCCAATTTGCCGAGCCAGTGGTCCTAAATCACCGGACCGTTTGGGCGAATGGAAATTTCAAGATTTCTATTCGATCATCATTTTTTGTTTTTCCATGATTCGGATACTTTCTTTCGAAACGCTGACGTATTGTCAGTTCAATTCTACGCTATATCGTACCCGAATGATCGAAGTTTATCTCGAGATCTCGTTCTACTGACAATAAGAATTATTCGACCTAGTGGTTCGCCTGGGATCGAGTATGTACCTGGCTGCACGAACGACCCAGCCGACTTACTCAGGTATGTTTTCGCCGCGCCACCATGACGCGGATTCGCATTGTAGCACGGTGTCCGAACTCTATATAGGTATGTACCCTACCCTGCAAGTTATAGATTCGTAGGATGTATCCGTCCCGTGGGGAGAATTTTTATCGCGAGCAGCGCGTTCCGATATCCCAGGAACACGGGGCGGGATCCCGCGCGTCCGTAGTCACGCCGACAGCGGTGCAATTTTTACCGACATGGCAAACAATCCGATTTCAGTGCAAAGATAATTAGGCTTTCTTTCGATCCGTGCTCGGCCAATGTTTTGTTCGTTATCGCAAATCATCACCGACCAAATGGAAGGTGCGATTCTGAATGAAAGAGAACATACATCGTAGTCGATAGTCGACGCGACAACAGATGGAGTATTCGCGAGAAATACAATTTTTATGCGAAAACGTACTAAGACACGCGTCGCAGTTCACGTGATTCAAAAAATCAACACTGCAGTCTCTCATACCTGAGGAATGGCGCTGAAAAATTAGCTATAGTTATAAAATCGCTTGCGTTCGGTTTCCAAACTTTGACCGAATGTTTCGGCTGTGCCGATACCAAGGCTGTGATTCTTCATCAGATGGTAAATATCGCACGACTTTTCACCGTACTCTTAGTCAAGAATTCTTTCAAGTACAGGACTCTTGGATGTCGAAAAAAATCCCTCCCTCCCCCCACCCCCCCAATGATCTCGCGGTTGTATCTGAGTACCTGCCGCAACAGCTGAGGCTTCGGAGGGCGGTTCGCGCGTGAACTCGCGAAAAAAGAAAAGAAAAGAAAAGAAAAGAAAAGAGAAGAGAAGAAAAGCAAAGAAAACGAAGACACGCGAGTAGGTAGGTATAGGTACTACCTCGCAACTGTAACGCGTAGCGACGTTAGAAGAGCGGTAAAACACAGTTGACAAACGACTTCAGACGAGGTCGATCAATCATCCAAGTGGAGACCCCGAGCGAAGGTGTGAACTCTCAAGTTAGTACATCTTATTATAATTTAAATTTCACCAGACGTTGATAAGCGGGCTTACTTACTCTGATAATATCCCCGACCAACGAGGCTATGAACATGTTATCTAACTTGACGTCCTCGTTGTCTAGTATATCCTGCGGAATGACATGATTTATGTACAATACAATAATGCTCAGTACGTATCGTGTATTCGCGTACTATACTGTCTACGTATGTACTACGTACGTACATCGTATAACATAACGATGTACCGTTGTCGATGCATGTACACATGCGATATTCCATGCCAAATCACCCAGCCTCTGACCCAGGCCATCTCAGATTGTCTTTGTTCCTTTACATAATACGATAGTCCTCATCCCAAAAGTCGCAAAAAAATTTTTAATATGTAATTTTTTTTTTTTTTCGTATTTTTTTTTGTTATTCGTTATTTAAGCTGTCTCATGGACGGCATTTTTCTAATTTTTCAAACGAAATCCAACCAATTCTGTCACGGAACACGGTCATTTTAAGACCAAAACGGAAGTGGGATGCCGATGTTTTCTATCTTTTCCAGAGGAATTTCGATATCCAGTCTCAATGATTTCAACAAAGTAAGTTATACCTTAACATTTCTTCCGCCGCGATCATCCTCGGGATCCAGCGATGATAAATAACAATACGCCGGAGGTATATTGGAGAGCGCGATTCCTCGAGAACACTTTCATAGATGTCGTTGAGTTCAATCCGAATTTTTTAGCGTCTTTTGGGATGAGGGACTATCGTATTATATAAAGGAATAGAGACAATCTGAGATGGTCAGGCTCAGAGGCTGGGTGATTTGGCATGGAATACCCCATATATTTGTGTATGGCACGTACATACATACTTACATACATTCATACAGAGATAGATAATATGATTGGAAATTGAATGGAATCAAATAATATGAAGTGAAATTAGATTAAATTAAATCGTATATAATCGGATAGCGGCGTTCGGTTCAATAGTATGACAATATAGTGTCGGGTGCGAATGATCTACATACCTTCAGACTTCCTCTGGTGCAATATTCCGCGACTATGCAAATGTTCGGTGGATCGGTGCAGGCGCCAATGAACGCGTTCAAATTGTCATGACGTAGATCTCGCATCTAAGAGTCATGAGTTGTTGTTGTTGTTATTATTATTATTATTATTATTGTTGTTATTTTAATCAACGAACAGTTGCGAAATGAAATTGCAATCGCGCGACGATGATTTTTTTGCAACGCTTGCTTGGGAAGTTTGATTTTCGAAGCGATGTCGAGCGTGCGTAAAGCAACGTACATTCCCGCACTAGGGCGAAAAATGACTCTCATCGAGAAAAATAACATGAGTCTCGTTCGGTTCGATTGCTTATCAGATCGAACTTCCCTCCGCTGGAATTACAAAAAATGTGGAGTGTATGAACGCGAATAGGCGATTTCTGGCTCGTGTGAGGTCAGCAGCACTCGCTTCGGCTCATACTCCATTGACACGAATACGAGTGTAAACCCTGCACTAGAATCCGGCTCGTGATGCTCAACTCACACTCATCGGGAACCGCGCCTACTTCCATCATCCGCACTCGCAACACAATATACTATTCTCGTTCTCCAATATACTTGTATCTATGTGTATCTATTGATCAGACAACTCATTATCGTGACGTATAAATACGTAGACTTTTGCAACTGGTGCATTTCGAATTGAGCCGAAACAGATCCCGATCAGAGAGTCGATCGTGTTGGCTCCACGTGGATTTTTGCACTTTTTGGAGCGATTATAAATCAGTTTTATCTAGAAAACGAGTCTTTTATAGTTGAAGCTGATTTATGATCGGTGACTGGAGAAAAAGTGAAAACTAGTCTCTTCTAGTTGAAGCCAATTTGTCGTCGGTCTTAAGAAAAGTGGCGAAATTCACGTGAAGTTACACAACCGCCGAATCGCCGAACCGCAGAAGCATTCGTATTCTTTGATACTCACCATTTTCAGCTCCTTTTTCATCTCTCTGGTAATCTCGATTGATTTTTTTCGTACTTTTTTAACCGCGTATATTCTCCCCTTGTAGACACCGATCTGAGTGAATATAGTGGAGTAACGAAAATCGGCATCCGGATTCGAGCTCAAAGATACTTGACTGGTTCTGACCACAGCGTGAGGTTGATTAGCCTGAAATGTTGTAATATCAAAATTGACGTTAATTATCCTCTCGAAAATTGCATTACGCATTTCACTCTCGTTTTATTAGACGAATCAACGGGAAACCGCGGCGCTAGAAATTCTCACTTCGAGTGACGGAGCTAGAGCTTTATTTTGCATGCATTTTATTTTGCGACATTCTTTCGTATACCAACCCACCGCGCATATGAATACGGAAGAAGATTTGCCGCGGAGGAAACTCATTCCCGTCAACTCTTCGCTTAAGTATGTATAGTGGCATGAGTAGGTACGTACAGCTCTTGAAATATTATGAAAGCTCTGGAAAATCCTTACCCCGGTGAGAATATAGGTACAACATACACGTGTATATGGAATATATAGGACATTCCAGCGTTTTGGGAGCCTGAGGATTCTCGCTATGAAATTTTATATTCCGTTACTCGAACAGCGATCGTAGCGATTGCAACAACGACGCAGAAAACAGCGTTCGAATATCGTATGGAGGAAAAATTGGAAAAAAAGAAAGAAACGAATCGAAAATTTTCTATACCTTGTCGTTCTTCGCGGTGACATCCGTTGATTCCGTGTTCTTCGGTTCCGAGGTCTCGTCTTTTTGTTCTCTGATCTGTATCTCCTTGTAGTTTACTTTCCATAAAAGCGAGTCAAGCTCCTGCTCGTATCTCCAATTCCTGTAGAGCACCAGGGCGATCGCGATTAGCATCAAGAGCATCCCACCCGCGACTCCACCCACTATTTCTCCGGTGTGGGCTACGGCAGATTACACAATGTCGATTCTAAATTTCACTTGCGAGTAATCAGATCTTTATGTATGTGTATATGTGTTCGCGCATCAGCGCCTTTTTCACGCAATTCGCATACATATTCTTTCCTGTTTTCGTTTGAAATTTTTGCCTTTTCAAAATAGGTTTAAGATTGTTTTTGCAAAATACATACACGTGCATTTTTCCCCGTTGTAACCGCAGTAGGGTTCCGCGATGGGCGGAGATCCACCGATCCAGGATATCTCCCTCGTTAGGTGGAGACTCTGTCGACGTCGGGAGAAGGACAGAAACGTGAAGAAAGAAGAAAAAGAAGGAATTCGTACCGTGTCAATTATGCCAGCGTAGAGTTTTATGTAGTGAGAAAAAGCGCGATTCTTGCAGGATTCTAAATCTGAGGTGTCGAGTTATTGAATTCTATGTACCTACACAACGATCGCGCGTACTTACCGGTAAGCCCGAGTTCTCTTCTTTTCCAACGAAGTATCCGATCGGATAGAGCCCGAATCTGTCGTGATCGTCTTCGGGATGATTACCAATCGCTATCAATGTGTAGTTACCTTCCGCGTCTCCGTTTTCATCCATGTAAACCATGTACCTGAAATTCGTAGGGGAGGATAAGACAATAATAGAGAGAAGGGAGGAAAGAACAGAAGAAAACGAATCTGAGATACGAATTTGATCGATCGCCTACGCTACCTATACATCCGCGAACCGATTACAGGTACCTACTGCTATTTTATACCCTTGCGGATTGAGTTGCTCTGACGAAATTCGTGACTTATCTCTCACTCGCTGTACGCTATGGGTACCTACCGAGAAAACGAGAAAGCTTTTTACACCGCGAGTGGTTATTAATGATGTGAATATCGCGTCGTTTTGGCGCTGAGAGAATTATATACCTATCCTTTGAAACTGGCGTCGCGCAGCAGCAGCAGCAGCAGCGGCGGCGGCGAGGGCAGCTATGCAGATCACATCGCAATTACTGCACCTATATATACTTGTTACCTCTGCGTAACTTTTACGAGATACCCAGAATATTTGTCAGGCAAAAAAAAAAATCGCACGAGAAATTCTTGACTCCGTCGTCGTAAGTTCGCCGCGCGATCGTGCAGAGGGGTAGGTATGCGTGAAAATTGACCGCGGCGTGCATGCATGTACCTCCGCCGCGAGGAGCTTTTCGTCACTTGGAATATATTGTACATAGGTACAAATAGGAGAGAAACTATCTGTCACATGAATTCTCTGGTCCGGGGGCTGTCCGCTCGAGGAACCGCCGAGAAATTGCATTGGGAATCGTGATACGATCGACGAGAAATCGTTAGAAATCATTGGAATCCGCATCCGGAATACAGATTATTTCTCACGATTTCTATTCGTTTCTTGTGAGCCGGTGTGGACTTTACTTGGACTTTCTTCGACATCCACCGAATCGCTGAGTGTTCCGGAATTCATTTTCAGCGATTCATACAAATTGGAAATCTCTGGGAATATCTGAAAATCACTTGCAGACGATAAACATCTTCAGGAATTGTCATGTTATCATTTCCTTCAATTGCCGAGCGAATAATTCAATTGCCCCCTAGTTCCAGTATTATAGATGATACGTATAGATAGATATACATAACCGCTGTATGTGTAAACGATCTGCGAGCGAAAACTCCCGCTTTCTTTATTTTCGACTCGTCTTCAACAGTCGAATCTGCAGCCGCGAGTTTCGACTCTGAAGATTCCCGTCATATCCTGCGCCAGTGATGATTCGACACTCGGGAATAGGTCGAGATGTAAATAAAATAAAAGAGCGAACGATTATTTCTCAAGCTTCTCGTCACGTCAGCCCTTGGGAGTTTTGATAATTTAATACATAGCGCAGATATACAGGGTGGGCCGAAATAACCGGACCGATTTAAAACGCGGATGAAATCCGAACGCGTGCAGGACCGGTGTTCGGAAACTTTCTTTCGTTCGAAGTCAGAAGAAGAAAACTTTCGTTTCGCGTTCGAAAATCCGAGAAATCTTCACACCTTGTTCAGATACACGCGTTCGAAAAACGGGTTTTGAAAATTTCGGTGGGAGGATGAACAAAATTGATATCAAAGAATGTTCAACTGAATTTTCATCCTAAATTGTGATTTCGAGTTTGATTCTGACGTTCCAGCAGTTCTCGTGGATTCTATTCACCCGACATGTAACGTATCTTGCGATGTGAGAGTCAAAACGCCCGCTTTCAGGTTAAAATTTTGTTTCCGGGATATTATCAGGGAAGTCCGTGACAAAAAAAATTCGGCCGTAAATAGCGTCGAGAACGGAATTCCGTTCCCTGTTCGCTTTTTCTCCGATCACATTGATCATATATATGGATTATTAGGAAATCCCGAAGTATGAAAAATGAGCAGAACAACCGACGTTTCCGGAACCCGTTCTCCAAGAGCCTGCGTCTCATCGAGGAATAAATGATTCACGTTTTCAATTGATCCGGTATTTTTTGGTCCACTCGGTACATGTGCACAGGTGTAGGCACCTATATAACCGTAAACCTATATACATAGACCGATAGAATAGCGATGTGAGAACCGAGCTGTAATACCGCGCGGCGTATATATTTATTATTAGACCAGTATAGATATATAGGTACACTAGACAGCGTAATCTTTTCGGAAGTTTCCCTGTACACCGCGAGAGGCTATTAACTCAGGGAGTCACCCAGAAACCGCATGAAAATACCCCGGAATCCGGAATACGGACGATTTCTATCGATTCCTTGTACAGGATTCCCGTAACTTCCTCCGATCTGCAACGGACCGCCGCGTCGGGCCGGGCCGGGTGTTATGAAATTCATTTTCAGCGATTCCCGCGGGATGGATGGAAGTCACGGGGAATCTCTGGAAATCACCTGCAGACGAGGGAAATGATCGGAAAACGCATCGATGATATCGTTGGATCGCCGAGTGAACAGCCCCTCGATACACCACGTACATGACAGCGCTTGTAGCAACTCGCTACACTACAGATATGCGATACGGGATAGAGATAGAGAAAGATGAGGAAAAAGAATTAGAAGCGATGTCCATTATTCACGGACCAGAAATAAGCCGCGGCTCTCATAATATAATACGCGGAGCTAGCGAGTACGTACGTATATCTACTGTGTGTGACGTTATGAGCGGAAAAACGAACGAACAAAAATCATCTATGAACCGCGTGCCCGAGTCTATATTGTAACGACGACTCGCGACAATATTGATTCCATTCGAAGTATCATATCATAAGATCTGAAGTAGAAGACGAAAGTGGAGGAAAATGGAAAAAACGAACTAGAAGGGAAAGGAACACACGGATAAAAAGATCCTCGCGACATTTCATCCGTCGCGTCGTTTATATTGTATAGCTCTGTAGTACAGCCAACAGCTGGAATTTTATGACCGGATCGCATCGTTTCCCTCCGACGATCTCCACCACTTAACTATTGTCCGTCGGAAAAAAAAATTCTCTACGTGATTCGCGGACCCTCCGGTTGCCTGCGAGTCTGGAGAAAGTCACGTGCGGACCAGATACGTATGGATGTATGTACGTACGTATCGTTTACTACACGTCGCGTCGCCGCGCGGCGCTACTACCCTGCACTTCTCGCTCATCGATTCGCCAAACGGATGAATGAACGTACTGTACTTATATAGGTATACATAGTGTATCTGTATACCGGCTATGAATAAATCTATGGCAAGCCGGCTGCAGCGAGCACGTACCTATAATACCTATAATATACTGATAGTGAAACCTGCGATCGAATGCTGGTATAGAATTTGAAAAAAAATCGGCATCTAAAATTCGCGGTACCGAGACCAATTTTGTTTGTTTTCTACTCTTTTTCCTCCGTCCGCGTCGGTACAGGTATATATAATATGAAATTTTGAAATTTGTGTGTGCACTTGTGTATCTTCTCTTCACATTTGTCTTAAGCGAATTTTCTCCCGCGTGGATAGACTGGATTTCCGAATACTGCACGGAACAAGACTACACACGCTGATATCTGGGGGCAATTTGACTAGCTGAAATCGGTAACGACTCCGCGAAAACTGATTCCGTGGTAACGGATGCATGGAAATCGTTTGAGACCACGAAATCAACGAAATCGAAATGGTTCGAGATCGGCAAAAGTTGAGCAAACTCCGGTTCATCCACATGAGAACCGCTGACAGGCTATGCACAGAAATTTCGAGATCGGATGTGCGATCGTTGGAAATCGCTCGAAATCGTTGGAAGTAATTACAGTAGGTAACATCGCACGATTATAGCATCAAGTTACGCGGAATCGCTCGAAATCGTTTGAAATCTGGATTATAGAAATAATTGGCGATTGCGGTATAACCGCGCATGCCACCGAGTGAAATCGTTCTCGACTCAATCCGTAAGTGAGTAGTAGCACCTTGGTCGATACTTATATCGACGTTTCATCGAGCGATATCGCATGCCGGTTCACGGTTGAGCACCGATCCCAATGATTATTATTTTTTTTTGTTTTTCTCCAGATATGCACGAATGTTTTTGCTTTTCTCATTGTCATAGATTAACGGAGGGGGGCGACCCGCCGCCCCGTGCAATTACTCACCCCATGGCACTGCGATAATGAACACCGTGGAGGGATGCGACGAGACCTCTTCCGTCTCCGGGGTCCCTTCCCTCGTCCAGAGCCTGTATCAACGTACGTTCGTAGAGGTGTACCGCGTCGTATAGGTAAGCCGTCTCGGGTACGATCTACCTTAGAACAGAACGCAGAAGGTATGAGAAGGAGATTGGTAGTATAATTGCGACAGGGATCACGGGGTACCGTTAACACCGGGGGGGGGGCCGGGGGCATAAACCGACGCTATTTGCGCTGTCCGTTCATCGCTGTCCGCTGTCCGCTGTTCGCTTTCATTCCCGAGAAGCGGTGAAAATATATAATATGTACGTGACTGCAACTTGACGAGTTTTCGTTCCTTTTCTTCTTCTTCTCTTTTTCGTTTCTTTTCTCTCTCCCTCTGTGCGTTATTTCATTTTTCTTTCTCTCCTTACAGGCCTATACGCGCGGTACAGTATACATGTATATATAAATATATATATACCTGTATAAATGCAATATAGGTATGAGGAATGCCTTGAGAATCGCGAACAAAAGTTTTCGGTGGAAAGTTGAAGTTGGGCAAAAATGTATAATAGGCAGTTACTATATTTAGTTACTTTTTTTTCTTCTCTCGTTTCATTTATTTTCATACTCACGTGGCCGACTTATACGCACACATATGCCTGCCCACCAATCGCGGTGCGCGTTATAGCGCCTTCCCTGTACGGTCTTCCGGACTGCGAAAGTCAGCCGGCTAGTTGCGGGTGTGCACTAGAATTTTTCGCGCAGTTTTTCGAATCACCGATGAGAGAAGAAGGTATGTATCACATGTATGTATATACCTGCGTTTGTTTACTATACAATGAGAATCGATTTGTTAAGCCGGGATAATGTGACATGTCACCAATACCCGCTACCTGTCTCTCTCTCTCTTGCTCTGTTTCACTGTTTTCCTTTCGATATTCAGATGTCGTCGTATCGGAGTTTCATGGAGTCCGGACCGAGCGGGGTAGGGTTTTCATTTTTTGTTTCGTTTTTTCTTTTTTTTTTCTCTCGTCCTCTCGTCTATCTTCACTCATCTTTTCCACTTTCCAATATCTCCCGTACGTTATACCGTATATCCTCTGCATTTTCACGCGAGTTCGCGTTTTGCGACCGCGGTTTTGGGAACGCGCGCGTAATTGAAACGACGAGCGATGCGAGGAAACGAAGTAAGATTGGTTTCCTTTCTTTTTTTTGTTTTTTTTTTTTGCTTTCTTTTTTTCTTTTATCCGTCTCCACCGTTTTTCGAACGTTCTGACCGTCGTCGGTGAAAATTTTTCTCGCGGGGCGAAGAATAATACTCGACCGACGTACGCGAGTGAGGGGAAATAGGTGCCGTCGAGGGGGGGGGCGGGGGAGGCGAGCGGGGCGGATGAAATAATTGAAAATTACTATTACAGTCACCTGAACGATACCGCCGATTATATCCAGTGGATTCGTCAAATTGAACGGCGGTTTCCGCCTGTATTTATTAATCACACGCGTGAAATTATCGAAGTTCACCGGCGGCGATGCCACGATGCTGAAGTAACTCTGGAATGCTTTTATCATCGCAAGATTCGTTCGCTTCTGTAACAGGCCCCTCAGGTATTTTCCCGGCGACTTATCATCGTACTGTTCGAGATCGACACCGACCACCCAGTAATCACCTGAAATCACGTGTTCTCGGCTTACATACACAATCGTTATGGAAATCGAATATATACCTACAATAGGTAGGTACCTATACAATATAGGTACATGACATATATACTTATACATACGCGCATACATACATAGGTGGATATCCTGCATACATGTAACTCCGGTCGTGCCTCATTGCCTGTACGGTATCGGCGAAATGAAATCATATTAATTTCTCTGAAATATTGTATTAGGTGCGAGATTGTTCAAAATTCCTATAGTTATATTCTTTTTCCCTTCCCTTCCCTTCCCTTCCCTTCCCTGCCGTTCCCTGTCTCTCTATCGACTTTTCAAACGACGACTCCACTCGCCACTCGTGGGAACAGTAGGAATTTCACCCGAGTTGCTTGCTATACCGTGCAACAGTGTGGGTACGTTTAATAGGTATATATATATATATATATGCTAGCCCGGTTTAATATTCTACCGGTACACCGGAATGGACGGGGGGGCTGATGTTTGTAATTTCTGGTATTCCGTTGCATGCGTTTCGCATAATCCGTACGTACACAGTACAATACATTTAGGAATTGGTATACGTTCAGCCGGCTTCCATCATCGTACCGGCCGCTGGTCTCCGCTTCGCCAGCGTAAGAGGAAAAAAAAAGGGAAGGGAGAAGAAACGAAAATTCGTTGGAACAAAAGGAGAAAAAAAAAAAAAAACAAGCGAAACAGAAAAAACTGTAATAAGCTGTTTTCGAACGGCTTAAGTAGTCCCACGTGTTCTGCGTACGTACGCCTATATATATATATGTATATATATATGTACACGTATGCATATACCGCACCTACCTATATATACGTGTGGCTAAAATTATCGATAGACAGCACACATCGGTCGAGTTCCGGCCTGAGCAATTTGTAAGACCGAAGCCGAGCCAATGGCGCGCCGACAATAAAAAAGACAAAAAAAACAAACAAACAAACAAACAAACGAAAAGAAAAAATTGAAAAGCGAAACGAAAATAAGAATAATTAAAAAAAGGGGGTACAGGGAAAAAAAAAACTACGCCACCGCCACATGTCAGGTGTTCGCGGCTTGTGATTTAAAAATAATTTTTACGATATATTAGACGTAGTACCTATAGCTATTCTACGTGTGTATATATATATATATATATTTAGGTACAGCTATAGCTAGAGTATAACTGGACGCACGCACGAGCTCGCTGTTATTAAACCGAATCGACGAATGGGAAATTTATGTTCGGCGGCCGATGATTCGGGGGGGATGGGTTCGATATGTGACGATTCAGGTATGTAAGTTTTATACGTGCAATACGCGGGGCTTGGAATCTATTGAGAATGGTTTGAAAAGGCTAGCCTGAAATTGCGATGAACGGAATCGGATGAAGGAGAAAAAAGAGAAGGAAAATACTGTATCAGAGCAAATGTCTTCGGGCTAAATGACGATTGCCCGTCCCGTATATAAAATAGACAATGCCGTAAGATATCCGGTTATCAGGTCCTCCTCCTCTCTTCTTCCGTCTATTCCTCTTCCGCCTCGATCCGCGATCCGCGATTTTTCCCTCGACCGAATCCCGCCACCGCCTCCGTCTCTACCGACCGGGCCTGGCCGCACGATAAATTGCACTCGAAGTAAGAGACCAGTCCGCGGCAGACGGACCGATTCATATTTCAACGACCGCGACGCGACGCACGGGAAGGGAGCGGAGCTATCCTCCCTTTCCCTCGGGTAGCATAACTTAGCCGGTATCATTTTTCTCCCTCATTGGAGAAATGGGAACCGATTTAATGTATAGCGTACATATACCTATACTACTGCATGCGTACAGGTACATAGGTATATGTAGTACATACCTACGTCAAATCGGTTGGCATTTTGTTTTTCCTCGCTCGCTTATCCGTGCACAGATATATATATGTTTGTTATATACGTACGTATATATACACACATACCTCAATTATACACAGAATGATATATACGCGTGATACATATAATTCACCGAGCACATATCTATAATGCTGACGATGAAAAATCTCTACGCGGTACATACATACATATACATACATACATAAGTAATTTGGTGGGGTACCTTTGTCCAATAGTTTTCTGTTGTCGAGCGCCATCAGCAGTCCAATGTGGTCGTCGTAGTTGCCGAGTATCACGTAAACTGTGCGAAAAAATGCACGAGATGGAGATAAGAATCAGGCGAAGAGAAAAGAGTGAAAAATGAATAGAATGATAAAATATCGATAGCACAATCGAATATGAGATGGTTTTCGTTTTTTTTCGAAGAAAATTTGATCGTCGATCCTATCCTAGGGGGAGAGGGGCGCCCATCTTCGGGATAACACGTTAGTTTTTTTTTTCTTTTTTCCTTTTTTTTTTACAACCATTTTTTTTCAGCATGAGGTATATATATAGGTATCTCTCAGATTCAATATAGACCGGGGCACGGACCGGTGTAACTGCGTATGCACCCACCCATCTGCGTACATATGTACAGTGTTGGGCAGAACGAATTACATTGGGTAAATAATTACAGTTAAATTACAAATTACAATAGTAATTAGTAACGAAATTTCTCCTAATTACAAATTACAAATGTAACTGGTATCGTAATTTTTCCCAATCACAAATTACAAATTTGCCCAGCCCTGCATTACATACGTGCATATAGGTATATATCCACACGGTATGTACGTATTCTCATTTATTTTGATCAGGCGAAAGCTCAGAGGCAACTGCAGGTAACTATTAGGTACACATACGTATGCCTACCTACATGCGCGCGTGATCTATTTTTGAAAAAGTATCGGAAAAAATCGATGATCAACGAACCGAAGGAAAACCGCAACCCGGGAAAGGGGGGAAACTTAGATTTGTATCCCAGAAACTCGAAAAAAAAAGGAAAACCAATATTCCGTTCCCTTCTATTCTGTGCGATTCTATTCTATTTTCTATTCGCGGAGAGAAAATCGATCGTGCGAAGTGTATACCTTATACTTTCACTCGGAATTTCGAGCTTCAACCTCTTATAAAATTAGCATAATAATTATACAGCGGCGAGACTCTACTCTACACGACCGCACATCACCGCAGGTTACACGAGGGAATAGAGAAGTATCATGCGGGTTATCTACTATGCAAACTATCAAGCGGGAATGTTCCGACGTTCTGCAAAATTCTACGTCCAGTGCGGGTATTCCCCCGTATCATCCTCTACCTCGCTCGGCGTTAGAAATCCACCCACCTACGTAGACATTGGTGCGAGGTAATCGGAAAAAACTGTAGCTGGCTATACGCGATCGGAATTGTAATTAGAGGGAGATAAGGATGAAATAAATTGCCGAATGAAAGTATATGCGGCAAAATCCTGAAGCAGAATTTCCACATACGATAAACGGAGAATTTGATACGATTTTGGAAATTTTCTTTTCGCCTATTCTCATCCTTCACCGATCTTTCATCTTCCCTTCTTACGTAGTGCCTGCCTGGGTATACGATCGTTTATAGGTATATACGTACACACTAGCTGCGTTTGATTCAGAGCCCGTCCGTACTTTGAAACGATCATTTAGATTGGTCCTACCCCGCCGCATATCGCCTGGCATTGCTGGTTTTGTTGGAGATAAAAAGCTCCGTTCGTTTTGGCTAGGCTCGTTAACTGCACTAGAGCTGCAGAAAATGCGAAATGCTATTGGTCCAAGTGATTTGAAGAAACCAATAGGATCCCTCGGATGCCGTCCACCGGTCTCGGCGAGTGCGGCTAATTATAAGACGAACGCAACCGGAGAAATCACTCATGTTGACAAAATTATATAATACTTTTAATTGATGATCCGAAACGGATGAATCTCCAATTTCCGCGGTAGACGATCGATCTCATCCACGAACGAGCCGCTGATCGACGATTCTTTTTTCGCCGTTCCCTGTTCCGAGGTTACAATTGTCGGCGACAACCGTCGCGTACAGTTTCATCAACAGAGCTCCTTTCTTTCGTCTCGAACGAAACCGATATTCGTAGGTGCGAACCCAAATGACTAATCCGAAAGACGAACCGGCTCTAAATCAACCGCGGCCAATAGTTTTTTTACTTTCATATTTATTGAGATCGCGTTTTGACAACGCGGCCCGAGACTTGAGTCGAACAGCGACCTGCAGCTCCTCCGAGAATCTAATTCTACTCCTGATCCTCGCTATCGGAGCCTTCGGCGTTGGAGATTTGTAGCCGAACTAAACGAATTGGAAAAAAGCTTTCGAAAGGAAACTCTTGTACTCACTCCTTGTCTCGCGGTAGGTGTCCTTCACGAGTTCGTGAAATGGATTATGCGTATGGTTATGGTGGTAAGGCTCGCTCCAACAGCGGAGCGAATTTAGGATTATTCCAGACGCCTCGAACGACGAGAGTATCGTTTCGGCCACGGTTGACATCTGGTTGAATTCGAAGAGGGTCGAATTCATGTACATGAACGTCACCTGTTGCACGAAAACGAATCCATTACACACGTATACATATATACCTATGTTCACGGACTAAAATTGAATCGACGAACTTTTGATCAAACTTGTTTTCTCGATTCCTAATTCGCGGATCGAGTACATGCATACTATGCATGTATATCGGGGTGGTCCTCATACGGGGTCTGAGCAAAATTTCAATTCGTATCGGCTCCGAATGTTGAAAAAATGCTCAAATTTTTTCAGATTTTTTATTTCATTCCCTTGGTTTCCCCGTTTTCGTTTCAAGCACAAATTGAAATCCACGATACGTCGAGTGAAAATTTCTCCAGAAGTGTCCCCTTCTTTGTAGCGGCAAAAATTTCACCACATTCACGGACGATTTGCATCGCGAACATTTTTTTTATCCTCGTTTCCCGTTGAAAGATTGTCGTATTCGGTGAACCAATGGACTGCGGGGAAGAAAGGGAGAAAACGGAAAGAGAATGAAGAGATGACGAATCTCACCGAACATCCGAGAACATGGATTGCCCTGCCCTATGCGATCAACCGTGAAACAAAATTTAGTGTGAAATACAGCGGACAAGCGTGTTTTTGAATCATTTGAAAATTCCCGTTCAAACAGAGAGACGAAGGGAATGGCCTAGGGAGGTCTGGAAAAATTAGGGCATTTCTTTGTTCACCCTTTGGAGCCGACTCGACGGGATCCAACACGAAATTTGGTCCAGACCGCGCGTAAGGATCACCCCGATGTAGGTATGAATTAGTACCTATTCCTCAGACAATCTCCCAAAAATACTTCGCGGCGTTGCGAAAGTCAGGACTCTTCGTCTCATCCGAAATACTCGAACTTATTCGGTGTTTACACGATTAATTATGCGCTCATTGGTCGTAGGGCTGACCCACCCCATCGCACATTGTATATGCATGAAGTTGGGCGACGGAGCACCTACACCTACCTATCTTCCTATCCCGGAATAAGCAGACACAGCCACTTTAGGAGTTTGACGATACCCTCAAGACCCTTGAACGAACCCCGAGCAAATACGGGACTAATCTTCTCCCTCCAGAGATACATCGTCAGATTCAGTGATCTTTGAGATTTCGTACATACATACGTACCTACCCTCCTACCTTGCTTCCTTCCTTCCTTCCTTCCTTCCTTCCTGGATTCCGCACTCCCGTGCCTCAGAAGTTTAGAACTTGAACTGCCCACCGAGAGAGTGTGTATTGTACGATACTATTCTAAGTTCCGTGATTCGTGAGTAACATCGGGAGGCCAATGCTGCTGTGCAGATAAATCACTCCGTTTGCGCATTCGACGTAACTAAACCACCCGGGGTACCTCTCTCATTGTTATTCCAGTTTACCGCGGTTTACACGCTAAGAATAATTATTTTGCCAACCGTCGAAATCCATCGCTATAGGTATTACGCTGTTCCTACCGTACGGTCGGTTGGCATACTCCATGGATTCTCTTGCTCTCGTGATGTATGTATATATATACACACATGTGCGGTACGAGATGCGAACGAACAATTATCGGAGGGGAGAAAGAACTAGGCGACGAAGAAAATGGAGAAAAATTACAAATTCTTCTCCTTTACAATCCATATACTCACCCCTGACTCATTACTTCTATCCTCTCCCATCTGCATACATATAGATAATAAATCTCGGACAGTCATGCGCTCAATCAATTAATTAACCCCCGTCCACTGACTGGAATATACATACATGTATCTCTCGATCATAATCGTCAGATTTCTCATCGTCCGAATATTTCGTGGTGGGAGAAAAGAAGAAAAAGAAGAAGAAGGAGGAGAGAATAAAAGAAGATCGTGGTATGCAAATGGCGCAGGAGCGCTAAACGAGAGGTTATTTGTTATCTGAGTCAACAACAATGGGCATACTTCAAATGCCGCGGCGATATTCAACGGGGGATGAGGAAAATTTGAGAAATGAGAATAGCTGAGGCGGTTCAAGTCCCGTGAGAATATCTGTACGGGGCATTTGCGATCTGACGGATGTGCGGAAGACTCGCAGGTATACCGAGCGAAGCTCCTCATTTCGATACCTATTATTATTATTATTGATGCGAGAAAATGGTCGAATGACGAATGGAAGAGTTCTAGGTGTGGGGGCATGTAGGATTGAATCTGACCATTCCGACTTACTTTCGTCCAATTGAATGCGAGCAGAACCGACACTACGGATTTAGAAATCTGAGTATCTGGAGGTCGGGTTCGAGCGAAAGTTGGAAACTCTGCTTTGTCCGAGGTTTCCCTGTGCGTGCAAAACTGTGAACAGAAAAACAATAATGCTGAAAGATTGTTTGGAAAAATCAGAGAAGATCCGTCGGATGCAGGTTAATTAATTTTTTTTCTTTTCTTTCTTCCGATTCTTACGAAAACGGGTCACTGGATCGAGATGAATTTTCTACCAGCGTGAAATGGGAATGTGATGGAAGACGCGATCGCGCCCGCGCGGCGCGGTGCTTAAAATTTGGCAATTCGTTATCTCGAAGACAGCAGGCAGCACGTAGCCGCATTGAAGTTGTAAAAAGAAAGAAAGGAGAAGAAAAAGAACGGAGAGAAAAGAATCGCTCTTGGTATAAGATAAGAGCGAAGGCGAACTAGGCTCCGCATTTGCATTTTGCTTCTGGTTTAGTAAACGTACATAACAGTGTGAAGCGAGTAAGTATACCCGTTGGATACGCACGTGTACGCACACTTCCTCACCTTTGCGAGTGTATTTATAGGTAAACGCGAGTACGTATACTATATACATATACATATACATATACATAGGTATAAAACTGCCACACCAAACCTCTCTGGTCTCTATACCAATGTATATACATGTATAGGAAGTGTGTACGTACTCGCTTTCGCGAGAATATATCGCCCGCGTGTACTGCAGAGAATGAAAATTAAGTCACGCGTCCATTTCCCGCGCTGCAATAGCTGTGGGTACAGGTAGTAGGTGTACCTATACTTGGGTCTACGTAGCGCAGAAGTACGTACATACATACGTACCTGCCGTATCGAGTGAATGCAACAGCTCTTCCCAAGTATGTAAGTACGCGCCTGGAGGATGCGGACAAAAATGTGTTGGACGAAGGGGAAAAGAAAAAAAGCGAAAGGAAAGCCGCTCACCCAAGTTCTGCCCGGAACGGTTGAATCCCGCCAAATTATCACTCTTTGATTATGAAAAAAGACAAAAAAAAAGAAAAAAATATGAAGACATAAACTGGAAATTGCGTAGAATGTTCAAAATCGGAGTTCAGTTCGAACATACCTTTCATTGTTATCACACTGTATATATGCTATACGTATGTATAGTTGAGATAAAATTACGTCCATGCAGAGTTGGATATGTACCTGTATTCGCGTATCGTTTCGCCGCGTCCTCGATCGGCACGAGATCGCCTATGTTCGTTGCGCAGTGGGGTATGTATACCTGTACTCGTACACCAGAGCTACAGAGTTCGTTTCCTTTCCGACCCGCCCTGCCGCGCGAGCGCGAAGCCGAAATTATGGGCTGACCCGAAAATCGTGAATTAGATAAGAACAGGAGAGAAGTCGCGTTTTGTACACTGCGGACGAGATTTTATCACAGCAGTAGGTAGGTAGCTGGCTTATAGCCGGCTATAGGTATAGGTACCCTCTCGGCTGACCGGAAGCCGGGGAACGATTTCGTATAGCTACCGACTAGCCGCGGAGGTGAGAGAAGGCGCGTGCGAGCCGCGGACTTCCGGTTGGATTCTAAAAGCGGCTACCCGCTACAGGCTCGCTAGTGTACGTGTACACTTACCTTGGAAATACGCGTATCACGGAGTTTTAACACCCCGCGGAACGCGTGGGTGCCTCTACAGAAACATTATCTCAGGTAGAGAGAGAGAGAGAGAGAGAGACTATAATCGATCGGGCTTGACGCGATGTTAATTTTCGCTTTTTTTTAACCTCCATGAACTTGAACCGTGCATTTGCAACGCCGGAACTTTCGTCATTCGTCATCGAATACCTATATACATCGATAGGAGCTACGATCGGGCAAAAAGATCGCGACTTTAATTTTGTTTCGTAGTTTTTTTGTTTTTTTTTTCTTTTTTTGTTTCCAATTTTTCGGTGAACAAAAAACAGTCGAATTTCCGACCCCAAGACACGCGGAATGAGGGAATGATGTTGAATTATTGTCTTCGGGATCGGTGAAAATGAATTGGAGATTTTTTTCTCTGCAGATTTTACTCACGTAGGAGATCATGGGGATGTTGAAGGCAGCGGCCATGCGTCCCTCGTGAATGCAAGTTTCTTGCGGTCCGATGTAAGCGCTGATATTTTTCGTCCAAAGATCGGCAGTCATCAGAATGCTGGTTTCCTCTTCGCCGTAAGTTTCTGCCACAATGAAATCCAGCTTGTGTCCGCGCTCCCCCAGTACACCGGCGTTCACCTTGAAATTCAAATAACATTCTATTTCCAATAGTGTGCGGATCTCCTCTCGACCCGAGTCAATTATTGCATTGAGAAAACGGAAGACCAAGGAAACGCTTGGAGAAAAATTATTATCTAATTAAATCGTTAATTTTAGACCGCGTCTACTCCCGCGTTGCCATTCTATTTTTACTGGAAAATCATGTTCCATATGTATTCGCATCACGACTATCGTTTCAGAGCTGAAGTCTAATTGTGTGGCCCTCAAAGAATTTCCGTGTTGAAAGAAGAGAACTCCTGTTTTCAGCTTTATTTTCTACCGAAGATGACGACGAACTACTTCGTTCGATTGCGTATTCAGGGGGGGGGGGGGGGGGGGGGGGCAGGAAACACTCAAAAAATCTTATTGTCGTATTGAAATATTCCTCTCCTCGATTTTCGAGCTCACTTCAATTTGATCATAGAATGAGAATTGTGAGTAGGAGGTATATGTACGTGTACATACCCGCCGCTTGCACATAAGCTGTATAATATAGGCACCAGGATGTTAAGTTACGCAAGAGTCGCGGAGAATCGTAAATTCCTTACCTCTTCAACCGCGAGAGTAATTGCGCCAGAAATTAGGTAGCCGGGTCTCTGGTACTCGAGATCTCCAGGTCTTCGTTTAGAGCCGGTGAAATATCCGAGTGTGAATGTCCTGGCGTCAACACCTCCGAAAAATAGAGCGAGCAGGGCCGTCAGGAGGACACATCTCCGTCTGGCCTCGACTTCTCGCATACCCAAACGCAAATCTCGAAAATAGTGAAAATATGCCATACTCTCACGATTTATAATCTGCGGAAAGAGAAGAATACAAAATACAAGAAAAATAAAGAACGAAAAAACGAAAGAGGCTAATGCCGGAACGACGGAGGACCGAAGGCGGAAAAGACGAATTCTATAGGAAAATCTGAATCCTGTTTGTCTAGCGTGGTTGGCCGACGATCGCAAACTGGACATTCCTGAGGGCGGTCTAGCCGGGATATAGGTGCCTCATACTTTAGGTTAGGTTACTTAGAAGCTAGGAGTGCGCTGCTATGAGGTCGTAATGGATAAAACCAGTAAGCCGCATGGGGTCGCAATAAAGACAATCAGGCACCTAGTGCGGCTTGTGCGCAGAGCTTTTTCACCCTGTGCAGGGTACCAGCGTATACCCTATCTTCCCACCTTCCCACCTTCCCACCTTCCCACCTTTCTACCGCCACGATCTCCGGCTGTATGCCCCGCCTGTAGCCAGAAGTGTCGTTTTTATGGGCGATCCGGAGAAAATTAATGGTCCTTCTTTTCAAAATTCATTGAATTAAATCGAACTTTAAGTTCCCCCTTCGGGGCAGAGTGCCGCTCCGGTGCTCACGGGCATTCCGGGTTGCTGAACAATCGCGACCGATTATTAATCGACAACCCTTCTCCGGTATACATAGTATGGTATGTAGGTACACTCGGCCGGTATTTTTCCAACCCCTTTCTTTCTCACCTTGTTCGCCGTTGGAAAAGTGAGTTTCCGATGTTGGACGAACCCTCGTGCATGGAACCTGAGCTCGCGGCGGTAGCTCAATTCTAAAAGGTGACGCACGCGGTTTCAATGCTTCCCACTCGATTGACACGGGGTTTATTGCCGTGCTAACACTCCGATCGAAATATCTGGAGAACCGTGTGAGTTAGGGAGCTGTTCTTGTTCTCATTTTGTAGGTAGTTAAATTTTCAACGAAAAAGATAAGAGCTACGTAACGCGTGAAAACTCGTCGTGTACTCATTACGAGCGTTCAAACTCGAATTTCATTTTTCCTTTTCGCCACATCGATTCTACTCGTGTTCTGAGCAACAATCGGTATAGCAATAATCCTGTGGTAATCGGATACCAGAAATCCTACGATCCTACTCTCCGATTGAAAGTAGGTTTTCCTTCATTCTCATGAAAATTTTAATCACGGAGAGATAGATGGACGGACGAATAGAGAATGAAATTAGCTGCGATCTTTGCTTTGTGCTCGAACAGACGATATATTTTTATTGAATTGTCACATTCGACGGCCAGGTGGTTCCATAGCCTGTAATAATACGTATAGGATATAAACCGCTGATTGAATGAAATGATGCGAACGGGGATGCGAACGTACGCGAATGTGAACGTAAATGGAAATTGGAATGGGGAATGGGGAACGGGGAAGCGGGAGTAACATCAGTTGAGCGGGAAAGTTCAATGGACCGTGAATTCGGCAATTATAAACTGAGTAAATTTCATTGTCGAATTAATTACGCAGGGGCGGTAACAACTGCACAGATGGCGTTTTACCGTGGCGCGACCCCCGCCCGATTGGTATCCGGTAGGTATGGGTCTCGGTACCTACCGGATATCGGAAGCGTCTCCGGTGGTACCTACTACCAGCTATCTATCTGCCATTAGAAAATCACCGGAGCGTGAGACTTCCAATTTGTTCACATGTATATATATATATATATATATATACACCTATACATACATATATATATACGTACGAAACTGTTTAATTAACTCGACCGTCTTATTTTTCCCTATTTTATATACCTACGTACATACATATACGTATACATGCCTGCGCAGGTATATACTTCTGTTCGCATTATAACCCCTAGCTCAGACTTGACTGATTCATTTGAACCCGGGGTACACATTTCGCTAGATACTGTGTACCAAGTATGAACGTAGGTATTATAATATCTAGTAGTGCCAATTAGGATGAAATGTCCTGCATCTGCGACACTGTACCTACCTCGCTAATAATCGTGATATTTTATATACGCGAGTATATATCTATACATGCACTGGCACGGTATACCTACATACGTCGTTGGTTAATTAAAACATCGTCATAAATTACGTTCATCGTTATTATTGGTGCATTTATGCATGTGTGTATGTATGTACGTGTATATAACGTATCCGCGTCCATTTTGTTGACACAAACACACCCGCGAGACCGCCCTTCAGAGACCGGAGCGAAGGAGGACAAGATTGACGAAAAATGAAAAACAGTAGGTAGAGTGCAAATTCGCGACAATAAATGATGTTTGGATCTGGAACGAATTTTTCCCCCGTCTGTGGAATATTACTACCTATATACCTACGTCCCCCAGGCCCGGGTTCCTAATCTTGCGTCGTTTCTCTCTTTCTCCGTTTCCCCCGTCGTCGCGTATGCACTACGTTACGAAAACAGAATTTACCCTACGAGCGTACATACGCGACGTAGGCGCTCGTGCATCTATAAAGACGGATTTGAGCCGCCCGGGTCTCGTACCGGTCGTATATATATCTACCGGTGATTAAAAAATCCGGAAATTTGAGTAGTCGATCATTTTTACAGTCCCCGCGGTCGTGGGGTCTGCAAGCAGGTAGGTATTAGGAGTGAGGTAAAATGACTGAAAACTCTTGCGTAACATCTAGACGCGTCTGTCAATGTCCTCTAAATTGTCGTTGCGCAACGGTGGTTTCATACTCGTGTGAGGCGGGCATGTATCACCTAGATACGCGCGTACCTATCCCTGTGTAGCGCGTCTATGCCTGTAACGTGAAATACAGAAAGGTGGATTTTGGCAACGGGTACACGAGGTAACGTACACGCATGAACCGAACGGCGCGGAAACAATGATTAATTAGTAATCCGCGAGTTTTTTTCTTCTCCCCCCCCCCCCCCCCCCCCCCCCCCGGGGGCATTTTATTCTTCGTTCAGCGGAGAGTTCTACACTTCTCGTGTTGTTTCGCCGCTGCAGCAGGCAAGGTATGGCCTACAGGTATATATATGTATCTCCACATGCCGATACAATATATTTCCTATGTAGGCATATAGGCACACATGCTTTCGTTATTAATAACACCGTTCATCCTATTTTAATAACACAACAAACACGAACGCGAGACTGTTGTAGTATTATACGTTTTTCAAATATAGGTATATATATACCTATACATATATATGTATATATATGGCTGGCAATCTTGCGTAAGATTAGAAGTGTCGGTATAGCAGCTGACCGCACCAAGGTTAGAGTTACCGGTGAGACACGGGGAATGAAGAAAAGAAGGTAGAGAAGTAGAGAAGAACACACACACATACGCAGACGGAAAAAATAAAAAGAAAAGGGACAAAAAGGAAAGAGAAACACGTGTGAGCAGGGTGATTCTTTTTTTTCGAACCGTTTGTTTTTCAACCCATACGCGGTCTTGTTATACCTACATAGCTGTGTAAATTCAGGCGTCGAAAGAAACCAAAAGATGAAGTAGTAGAAGAAGAAGAAGTAGAAGAAGAAGAAGAAGAAGAAGAAGAAGAAGAAGAAGAAGGAAAACCGATTAAGTTTGTAGTTCGAAAATGATTTATCACGTTGCGTCTGGTACCTACACGCAGGTACAATAACGAACAACGAGCACATACATATATACGCCAGAGTACACGCATGATATTAGTGATAATGATCGTACGTATTATTATAATTATGTAAGTATATTGTAATGCATGATAAATTTGTTCAGCATTTTTTCTCATCGAACGATAAAAATAGAGACGAATTCACTTTGTTCTCCATTTTCTGATTTAATGCCGTACCTATACTCGTGATGTACGTATTCGCACTATCCGCGGTTGATCCGGGCATTTGGTTGGTATTTTGGTTCAATCATACCGGGAACACCGGTGCAAGAAAATCTGAAATATTATTGGCCGGTGATCCGGTGAAACCGATTAATAGGATTTCAGATTTTCTCCACTAGTCTGAGCGAGTGCGACTGGGAGGAAACGGGCCGAAGACAAGCTCGGTAACAAAATTATACCTACATGAGAGCTGTCACCGATTCTCAAGGCGATGCAATAATACTCCTACCTACCTACCTTCACCGACCGATACGTCATTATTATATTTCGCCTCATTTACGAACCGACGAGAAGAATTGAGAACGTAAACGATCATTGATCCGCGCGGGCAAAACGGGCACCGCTGAAAACGTTTCGTGCTTTTTCAAAGCTGAAAAACCTTCTGAATTGCATTATGTATGTGATTGCTCTAGCCAAGTTCAAGCACCGAATCACAACTATGCGGATTGGAAACTTGATTGGGGAGAGGCGAGCAAAATTGGCATCCCTGAAAATTCCTCGTAATTTTTCCAAAATTGTTAAACAAAAAAAATTCGGCAGCCTTGGAAATTCGGGATCACATAATTGAGCATTCGTCGAATTAGGAACTGAGGAAGTTAGGAGCGAAATGCCCCCGAAAATTTTGCTCACTTTTTTTTTAAATATGGAACAACGTTCGTATCTTTCTTTCTTTCTGTTCTCTCTTGAGCCTCTTATACATAGCTAATCTCGTGTTCAAAGTATTCTGAAGTAAGTACGAAAATGAATATGAAACGTCTCTCAATTTTGAAAAATTTCAGGGCGCCAACTTTGCCCCCCTCTCCCATACGTGTATACCTAACGTAATGTAACGTAGAATAATTGATCAGCAAGATTGGGAAATCGTACGTGGATTTGAGACGATTGCCACGCGCGAAGCACGCAGGATATGTATATACACATAGGTATATATTTTTATACCGTTGCTGCGGAAAATTATGACCGTGTGGAAATAATTGCGTATATGTTTTTTTATCACGGGAAAACGACACGCCGCGTCGCGGTCGCAACGCGCTACGTACACGTACATACGTTTCCTGTCTTTAAAATTAAATCCGTGGATACAAAGTAAACATGTCATATCCCCTGCAGAAGTTTGCTGTCTCCGTAACATATTTATCTTCTGGTTTCTTCTTTTTCTCCTCACTTCCACTCCTTTCAACGCTGACAAATTCTCTTCTGAATGGGATGGGACGCGGGTCCGTTTAGCATGTCTCGGATTTGAAATAAATCGATTTTATATCTTCCTCGGTCGCATAACCGCGGCCGATTGCTGGCTCTGCACCACGTTCGGGCTCTCTGACAAGATACTTAATTTACACGCTCCGCTTCCATCCCTTCTTTGTGATTCCTGATTCGTGAATTATCGTTTCGCGAGTCCCAGCTGCGCCGCATTGCACTCACAATCAGCTGCAACATCGATGACGGCCCTTCCCTCCATCTCGCATTCCATTCGGATAAATTTCCCTTCCCGGCAGTAGAGGGAATAGGTACTTTACCATAGACGAAACATCACTCACACTGCCGCAGGCTTCGTTCCTTCTCATCTACGATTCCAAAATTTGATAGAGATTTTGATCGAAAAAATTGAAACTCCGGATAATCGATGAAAACAAATGAACGGAATGGGAACGTTTCTTTCTCTTCGTTCTTCTTCCCGTGAACATAGCTGTAGCATAGACAGCTAGGCGACTAGACTGTACGGGAAGGCAAGTGAACCGTTATAACCTCTCGACGATCGAGTTAAACCACTTAAGCCCATGAACTTGAGGAAAAAATGCTATTCTTAATTCGCCAATAAACGGGGACCCGCGGACCGGAGTCCGCAGGATCGCGTGTCATTGTCGGGAACGTTGATCTAGGGTCAGAGCTCACGGATTTATGGTACCCGCAATCTACCACGACTCGGGCTTTCCCAGTTAGTCTCCTTTCTACAGAATACGAAATTGACTCTAATCTCTGTACAGCAACTGTCAAAATTTTTGCCCAATAATCTCTCCCTCTCTCAGAGTTACAGCATGTCATGTTGACTTGACCGCAATCGGTGCAGATTTTACTCCGAAAAATTGCCGTCTATATATTCGCCACTGAAAATGTAAATTTGACATTTTTTTGCCCCGTGCGCGCGCAGTAGAGATCAAAATTTCCTGACCACGTTACCGCGCAGCTCGGATTACTTTTAGTTTCTTTATTTTTGGCTGATAGCCTGAAACGTATTCATCAGTTTCTCGCGGTTTCGTACCCGAGCAATTTACGTGTTTCTTGATTCGCGATGCCCGCGATACCCGCGAGGCCGAAACTCGTGAAATTAGATTAAAGATACCGTCCTAGCGAGTAGACGGGTGTAGGTGGAGGGTTCCAAAAGTCGGTTTATCGGGTTTCCGCACATATATACCTAGGCAGTAACTACTACCACCAGTTCAATTTCCACCAAGGTTTATAACGGTTCCGTGTTGAGGATCGGTAAATCAGTCAAGAAATAACTCGAGTGAAAAATTGAATTCAGGATTCTTCTGTTTCCAAGGTAGCGAGGTAGCATGTCGATATGTGTTATAGATCACCGATCGAGTTCAAGTATACGATCCACCGGCCACGGATCTCTCTTTCATATTGGCTTACGTCTACGGCATCACAACCGCGAAAACGAAGAATCATTCAATTCAGGAAATTCGCCAGCACATGTATTTCCAAAGGCCAATATTGCCAGATAAAATCTCTGCTGATTCGCTCCTCTCATCTCCGGACAGGGGCCTGCGTACACAGTTCCCTTGCGGGTATCGCGAAGAAGGGTCCGGAAATTAAAACAAAATGACAGAGTATAAGGAAGTCCTCGAACTCCGAAGACGACTGCATCAAGGAAGGAAAAAGGCGAAACAAAAAACAAGATTTAGGTAACACAAATAGAAACCTGATCAAATTCACGGGAAATCACGTGGAGTTCTGCTCAAAGTTTCTCAAATTTCGTCTTCAAGATTCTAGATTATGAGAATATTGGTATTCGGTGGATTCGGATGCACATTCGAGCGGTGATTTGCCGCCGGCATGGATGGCAGGATAGATATCATGTTTTATGCGGTTTGTATATGTCGGTTCAAACGCCCGGGGCTGTCATCGCCGAGGCGAAGCGAAAGAACGCGGTCTTACGAGTAACTATAGGTATAATATACTCACAGGCCACGCGTTTATACACAGGTTTGAACTCACTGTACGCGCAACATTTATCGAAGTGGGCAAGAGTGTGTGTATACAGCGTCAGACTCACGGGCACGCGTGTATGTACGTACATAATGAGGCGTTTCAGCCGTCAGATTGATCCCGGCAAATCAGAAATATATCTCTTCAAAGGAGAATCTGATCATATTATTGTGCAATGAGAGTTCAACGCGGCGCTTCACACCAACGTGCATAAACGTCGTCGAATGTGAAATAATTTTTCAATCAATCGTTACCCGCAGCGAGAGGAAGACGAAGGAGACCAAGACGACGAAGAAGAAGAAGAAGAAGAAGTAAGAAGATACGCAAATTTCACTCCTCAGCTCTGCTCACACACGCGCAGCGATAATCGCTTAAAACGTTGAATGAGAGAAATTGAATCGAACGTTCTAGGTAGCGTGAGTTCACCGCTAATATATTCGTCCAATGTGAATACGAAGAGAATGAATCCATCGATGGAAGAAAGGCTCGTGAAAATATCACGGATCACCTGTACGGGGTGCTGTACGCTTCATTGTATTCCGATATGCAGCGAAGATCAACGCGGGCGGTTTGTGTTCATTACGACGACACATACGGCGGATAGTCGACAGTGCCAGAGTCGGTCTAGTCTTGGGAATTCTGCGATATCGAAGCCGCTGACTATCGAACAACGACGATTGGTGTTACGGTGTCCATGCGGCGGCATGTACGGACTTTCATTTTCACGCCGTAACCATCAGAGCCATAACCATAACCGTAACCGTAACCGCGGTGTTCATGCATTCGTCTACTTTGCTATTCCTCCTGGTTAAGTGTGTCTATAGGTATTCTATGATTATATACCGCCTATATAACGTACGCGGAGAGATGCTCGCTAACTGTTTCTATTAACGTTCATCAGAACATGATTTGAATACCTATATACTCCGCGCGAGTAATCGCTCGCACCGTGCGTCTTATTAACATCGCGCAGTTTTAGGTATGTGTGCTTGTACGTGAGCATGCATCGTCCAAGTATCTTGCAAACTGTGTATATGTCATACGGACACACATGTATATATAGCATGCGTAATTTCAATGACCGATTATTCACCACTTTCGGTCATTGGAATAACTTGAACGAGTTCGCGGTTATAATGATACGATACAATCGAACGCGATGGAATAATTGCGTGGATATATGTAATTGACAATTGACATTCGATGGTGATCGACGTGCATCGGTCCGCATGCTGCGGACCGATGATGAATTCCGGATGGCATTCACTCGTTGAGATCGCAAAAGGCTCTGCGAAAAATCGCTGGGAAATCGATTGGAATCGTAGAAACGGCTTGAAATTGCCGAAAAATTAAGCGAATTCCGTTTGATCTGGACGAAAATCGCGGCGGAACATTGAGGCAGCATGTGCGATCGCGTGAAATCGTTGAAAATAATTACAATCGTGATCGCACAAAATCGCGTGAGATCGCTCGTCACTCGATCCGCAAGTGAATAATAGCCCCTCTCATGAATTATTGGTTATTAGTTATACATATGTATGTGATACACACAGATCTGCGTGGGATGCTTACCTTGTTGTTAATATAATAACGATGTACTAGTTTCTTGGGAGGTTAGCTGCGAGATGAGAAAGACACTTTGATTACAGCTTCAACCGAGTGTGATAATTGCGCCGATTAAGTAACAGAAATTCGAGCACGAGCCGGTGCGACGAGATTTATGCGGGGGTTTGCGATAATTTTTTCGAGAAAAGAGGATACCGTGAATATGGATCACTCTGCAGAAGGTGTTCAATGAAATTCATGAAAATTTGCGTCCTCTATATTCCTCGACGCGTATAACATACGTGCCGAGGTGCGGGGTCACGCGCCGAATTTACCTAAATGTATTTCAATTGCCATCAGGTTACTATACGCAGCGTTTGCAATTATGCTTTCATGCTACGTCTCGACTGGTAGATAATTCTATCGGTATGTTTAGAACCGTATCTTCTATTCGGCGAGGTTGGAAATAATCGTGGAAAGAGGAGGGCTCTGTGTGCGTATCCCCTGTTCCAGAACGTTCTGTAATAATAGTTCAGAACGAATTGCATTGAAAATAGACCCAGCGATAGAGGAAGGAGGGAAATGAAGAAGCGTGTAGAAGAGGATACGCCTGAGAAAAAATACCGTAGATCTGTGATATGCATGTATCAATGTATGCAGACATTATAGGATATTATACCTACACTCAAGGTTCACTCGATTTCGATCTTAGTTTCTGTGCGGCACATCAGCAGATTGCAAAAGCTACGAAAGAGGGGAGAGCAAAGATACAGAATGATACGCATGCTTATATTCTTCGTCTGCCATGTTCGATTATGATTTTTGTTCGTTTTGTCAGATTTTGGCTAAAACGTATAAAATTGAAACTGATCAATGAATGAATGAACGGATGAATAGAATATCGAGAAGAACTATCACATGGAAAAATAGTGTAGGCTTGTACGTTGGTTACGATTTATACTGTGAGATGTTGGCAGCGCGCCTTTCGTTTGAATTGATTTAAGTACTACCGAAAGTCGTAAATTGGTTTCAAGTTTGAGTACGAACACTTTCGCGCGCCAGTGGAAATAAAAAGTCGCGACGCGTGTCTCGGGCCTCCGATTTCGGAGCGGCGCGAATTTCACGACAGTAGTAGACGGCGTGCACTGCCAGACTGCCGCCGTGTGTCAACACGAGGAACGTGGGGCTGCTTCTGGCGCATGTCGAACGGAGTGGCTTATAGTCGAGCCGACGACTTATGCCCACCGACTAGCTCGACTTAGCAGCTTGAGGAGTTTTGAGCACGGGGTCACGTGACCGATTTCAGAGTTTTTCCGAACCTCGGTCTCATCATTTTTTTGCCAAGCTTCGAATCGATTTGGCGACTCTCGCCAAATGATTATGCAAGTGTGAGCAAGTCCGCGTTCTGGTCAGTTAGGGAGGAATAAATTGCGTGCGAATTGTCAATGTATCTATTTCGCTGCGAGACGGGATTTCAGTTTATATTTCACAAATTATTCCATCACTAATACTACCTGTATACTATATTATTCAGCAAAAAGTTCCAAATCGATTCGGAGTTTTGCAAAATAATGATACCTACCGAGATTCCGAAAAACTCTGAAATCGCTCACGTGACCCCGTGCCCGAAGCTCCTCAACTCACGATCAACTTGAGCCCAACTCTCGCGCTACACTGTATAATATATAGTATGATAATCTGCATAGTCTCTACAGTCTACGTACTCTGCGGTACACATGCGTGTGTATTATATCTTTTGATCTATAATCTAGATCCTAGATTATGAATCAATGAGAAAGGCTTGTTCCTCTATGGAACCTATACCTTTAGGTATAATATGTATGTATTCAGGCGTACACCGCAGAATCCAGGTCCAGATCCAGATCCAGATCATTATTATCACCGTATATGCGATGTATGTATTATATGTATCGGCACACGCATGCGCATGTACGTGTACCCTTGACTTTTACTATTATAATTTAGTACCTACCTAGCTGCAATGAGCCTTCCCATACCAACCACCCAACCAACCAACCAACCAACCTACTTACCTTTTCGAATCAAACTCTCCATTGCTTCTCTCCACGCATCATTATTCATATTTATACGGACGTTGTAGAGTTCTACGTGCGTTTGCAATTTCAATTTACAGTATATCCATTTTGCCGAATCACTTGACAGCCAGGTGATCGTAACCACACAGACGCACCTGTGAATATATACATATAGTTTATAAGGTACAGTTTTCGACCAAGTGAATACGTATTTATCATGTCGAGCGGGTGGTATTTTTTTTTTTTTTTCATTTTTGCACAGAATTTCTTTCTCCTTTTTCGCCAAACTGTTTGCCAAACTACTTTTCCAACGTCTTACTCGAATCTCGATCTATACCTACCGCAGACGAGTTGCAATTTTCAATTCGGTGTATCGCAGAGGATATATATATACAACGAAACGATGACGAAGTCCTGAAATCGGAGGACATCAGTAGTACATCTAGATCGATCGCCATGCATCGGACCATCGAGTACAACTCGTAGTTGGATGGAACAGTGTGTGCGGGCAGGAGGAGATGGAGTAACGATTCAACGATGGAACAGATCGTTGAGTTTATATAATACCTATATAACAGAGGTGTAGGTATGAAAATCGTCTGAAGGTAGTCAAACTTTTCCTGTCGGAGATAAGATCCGCGAGGGATTAATTAAACTTTCATGAATAAACTGCGTAGGTACCTATAACCGTGCAGGTATGAATGTACGTATTCATCCATATACCTAGACCTGCCTATTTCGATTCAAACGTTTCACAGGGCATCTGAATATCATATACTCGCCCATGATAGTGCTAACGAAGTTGTTCGCGGGGGTGTGAGCAATCTATTGGCACCGATAGGACCACCGCCGCGCCGGAGAGGAAGGAGCCGAGAATGAGCCAAGCGTCGATGTAGGAAATTCCAATACCTGTATCCACGGATATACGTGTCTATGCCATACCGCGATCACTAGCCGTTGATTGCAGGATTAATTTATGACATTGATCAATCGTATCGTAATCTGTCATTTGCTCGCGCGTTTGCACTCGCTCCCCGCTTCCCGCCACGTGACTTGCGAATCGATTAAATCCCGTCTAATCGGTTTTCCAACACTTTGTCGCTGTTGTTCCGAAAACTATGGGCACAGGGAAGAAGAAGGGTGAAATTCCGTCGTGTCACCCTTCCACCTATAACTACGCCTAATGGAAACGTACCTACAATTTCATCCTGTGAGAAATTCACGCGAGGTTTTTCGCTCATATACCTACACTGCATTTATACAGTGTATTGTGTTACAAGTGCGGAAAGTGGGCGATTTCCGATGAGTGTGGGGTTAGCATCGCGAGTCGAAGGCGGGTGCAGCTATTACGCTCGTATTCGTGGGAATGCAGTATGAGCCGAGGCGAGTGATACTGACCTCGCACGAGCCAGAAATCGCCTATTCGCACTCGCCACACGCCATACTTTTTTTTTGTAACTCCAGCGAATAGAAGCAAACGAAGAAGCAAATGAAACTCATGTTATTATCGTCGATGAGAGTCATTTTCCGCACTAGTGCGAAAAGTATGTCTTTCCGCACTATAGTGCGGGAATACGGTAGGTACTTTTTAGCACGCTCCACATGTTCCGAAAATTAAACTTTCCAGGCAGACGCGTGTTGCAAAAAATATTCAATGCAAGAGTGTAGGAAGTTTTTTTTGGCTGACACCTGTTTTCGAAAATTTATTCGAGGTATTTTGAAAATGAACGCTCTCAGTTGGTATAACATCACCATGGCCGCGTATGAATTGTCAAAAAAATAGTAATTTTCATTAAAAATTGTTGAATCCTCCGTATCTTGAATATTGAATTGAATCTGTCGTAGGCTAGTCTCCACACATAGTGTATCAGGATCGTGACAAAATTGTACGAATTTCTATTCCTTATACGACGTTTGTAATTTCAATACAAACAATTCTGTTACCACGCATGTCATAAAATTACAATCTTTCTTAACAGCGTACAGTATGTCCTATATATAGACATACCTAAAGGTGTATTATATATGTTTATATAATCACGGGAGTAGATGTCTTATGTGTGTAACGGAAGTCTATCGTGCACTGGTTAGCTGTTCGTTGACGATAAAAATATTCTGATATACCTATACCAACCACGTTCACGTACATACATTATATATTATATAACAGTATAGTACATGCGCGCAGCGGTATATATATATATATATATATCATACCTATATAATCGAAACGAACAGCTAAAAACAGAAATTGTATATATGTACGCTGTGTACACTTACTTGTGACATGATTTTTGTCGTTTCCGACTATTTTGTTGTTCGTTCACATTTTATATAAATATCGCAAGGTATACGTATGAACCGCGAAGACTAGCTGTATATACATGCATACCTACCTATATAACGCGCACTAGGTCCGGCTCAGATGGGTGAAAAGAGCGATTAAGTGTATATCATACCCATACCTAAAGCCAAGCGAGTAGGTACATACATACGTACCTACACGCGTTACGTAGAGAAATAGAAACATACGTGTGTACATGCATACATACGCACGTACGTACGCTCTTAGGTTCGTACCATACACATGGCGAATTGTAGGTACACTCTCAGGTGCAATTCAACGGGAGAGGCTTTATCGCGCGATGCACTTTACTCTTGGGATTCTTTGCAATATTATACCTATGTACCTAGGTGATAGCTGCAGTATGAGAAAACTTATTATTAGAGTTTCTCCGAAGTTTCTTGCAGGACGTACTGGTGGTATACCCTGCAGTATCTCCTGTAGAAGTAGAAAAGTAGAACCGTTGGTCTGGCGGGTACGCGGATACATACACGGAAGGAACCTCGCCATACAAAAGAGCGGAGTCCCTGCTTTGAGCTATTATTTCTAGTTTCAGTCCACCTACTCACCTATCTACCTCAGAACTGCAGAGTAGCCGGAGTAGCAGCTAGCTGACAATGAGTAGCCGGGAGCCGAGCTGCGAACGATCTATGAATTGCAATCGATCTTACGGTTTTATCCCGGGACACGCGCCGCACTATTTCAAGCGACGGCGACTACTGGTCCGCGGTTCCTACTCGAGCTCCATTCACATCTTTCGTTTCATTGCATTTTTATATCTACGATCTCCAAGTAGGTGGAGATACAGGTATATAGCTAAGCGGCACCCAAAATTCGTCGACGTAGTTCGAATAATAACGATCTATGCAGATTAGATTTCTTTTCTTCTTCTTATCGAAATCGTTAGATATCGGCAGTATAATATAGGTACACGGGTATGTAGGTATATATCTCGGCATCGAAACAACACGGATTACACAACCCGATGTCAACAATTATCATATATTGATATTACAGTGCGTATATATCTTTGTATACCAGATATAGATATGAAATCGTGGGAAAAATAAGGCGCACGATGTTTCTTTTTTATTTTTTTGGTTTTTGGTTTTCTTTCCGCTGCGTTTCTCCGTAACATCCGAATGACAATTCGTATTTATAACAGGCACATAATTTACGGCAGAACATTTTATTATTGTTCTCGTTTCCCTTTGGTTTTTCCTTTTCGCTCATCAGCGGGTCAGGAGGCTTTCGGTCGGATGCCGACTTTCCATCCACCGTCCATGCAGCGCAGTGATGCTTGTGGGTTGAAATTATTGCTGCAACGCGGACGAAATATAAAATGCTGCGAGTTTAATTAGTACAGATTTCGAATAATTTGTATCACGTATACACACGCGCCACAGCTCGCCTGTATATACCTATATAACGTACGTACAAGTTTGATGTCAGATTAAGGTACCTATATATACCTACAACGGACTCGTAATATTTGTATATTTAATATCGCGCGTGTATGCAGGTACGTATACCTGCGGAGCGAGGGGATGTGTAATGGCCATCACCTCATGTCGAAATGAATTTTTTAAGTGTATAAATTTCACCGAGGGTTAATACTTAATATCATCCGCAGCAGTAAGATGTTAAACACCGCCGTGCCGCAATTATCCTAATTGCAGGCAGGTACTGAGCACTGCATATGTACCTATACACATATGTATATTACATACTCGTGTAACGCGTATTATAGTATAGGTACGATATACGCTGGTACATTTACAACCGGAGGACAGAAAAAATGGAAAAAAATGAATAGGGAGAAATAAAAAGTGGTACATGCAAAGTATAACTAATTATTATACCTGCATGTAATGATAATTAGTCAAAATATGTGAATTTTCCGAAAATTATTCTATCCGTGTGTCCAGGTATACGTAGACATCTGCGGCGGGTGTGATACGTACGCATACAAACTTTATTGGCATAAGTATTAGGGCATTCGTTATTTGGGGCTCAGGTAAAATCAAGCAATTCCAAATTGGGAAAAACTGTTTGAAAATGATTCAATAAAAATGCCTGGAAATTTTCTGATTCTCATCTTAACGCCGGTGGACGACGCCCCAACCAACGGCACTCGAAATTCCCTGTCTGAAATACATGGGTTCCCAGCATGTTTCGGTCTTCGAAGTTTGCCCGGATTGAAAATTAGAAAAGAACCAAGAAAGCCAAATGTCCTTTTCCTTTTCCGGTGGCTGACGCGGTGCTGTACGTTTTTAACTTCTGTTGCTCCAATTTTGTGTCCCGGCAAACTTCGGAAGAGAGAAGGCGCTTGGGGGGGGGGGGGGGGGGGCTCCCGCGGGATCACAAGATTTTGCAAAATTTTCAATATTCGATTCGAGAAACGGAGAGCCGACGAACGTCAATAGCTGCGCGTTTGTAATACCTACGAGACAGACGTCGAATGAATTCGAGACCACCCTGGGAACACTATTTGTCATTACGTTTTACGGTGATTCTGATTCTAGAAACGTTCGCACCTGCTTATAGGTATCTGTATTACTGGTATAGCGCCATTATTTCCGTTGGTATGCGTGTAAAACATGCATACCTACATGGTACAAGCGTATAGATACAATTTCAAGCAGCAGTTAAGCATTAGAATGCCGATCTAATATTGTATAGTGAAACGAATATCATAGCTACACTGTATACCTGCAGCATAGTTATTTATACATCAATTATAGCTACGATGGTCGTAGTGTAATACCTATGACATAGCTATTGTAATCAATCGTTTATGGCATAGCTAGAACATGACAACTCCGCCTGCATAGGGATACCCCGTAATGTATAAGAGTTCCATTATCCCACAATCAAATTCTCGCAGTATAGCATATCTGTGCATACTTGTTATAGGTACTGTATTATACCGATCTTGAATTTGTCATGAAATTTTTGTCCATTCGCCACGACTCCGAGCATCTTGTTCTTCGTTTTTGTTCTCTACCACTTCGCCGTATCATTCAACGGGAATCGGTGTCGCCGGACGAAAGTCCTGCGGCATATATAAGAAAAATTCGTTCGATTCGCAACGTTGTGAAAAGGGAGAGAAAAAATAAGGGGAATTGAGGAAAAATTTGTAATAATTCGGTTGGATATTTCTCGTGATCAAAGAACCGAGCGTGTATAATACACGAGTATCGGTATAGAATGATTAAAATTTTCGCTATTCCGCGCAAAGAGATCACATTTGAAATCATGTGCACGAGTCTAGCGTACAACATATACTACACGTATTATGGTGGCTGAAATTTGACGCAAACAGAAAGCGCGGGGAAAAAAATGAGAAAAGAAAAACAGGATTACGTCACAATTGTATATATATGTATATATATATACAATTGTGAGTATATTGTTACAGGCGATGAACCAATTATTGTATTATCCGTCAGCTAAATATTTCGCAATGGTATTACAATATAATAAGCACCTTTGCCAGTTATACGTGTATACTGGGTGACGCGGAATTCTGCGTCATGGCCGTTGCGGCCGTGTGGAAATTGGGGAAACAAACGAGTGGCAGACAACCGAGCGCTGCGCCACGACACACCGGCAGTGCTCCCGGGAGTCCCGTTCACAGAACGGGCGTCATTGGTTAATCCTCACAATCGAAATGTCTATGCATTATGGTAAAGAATTGAAGAAGGAATCCGTATCCCGTCTTCGTGAATGGAATAACCCGTTAAAAATCTTGGCGTCAATAATTCCGGGTCACCCTGTATATGTATAATATTAACAAAGAATGGAATCGAGCGAAGTAAATACTGTATATCTATATCTATGAATCTATATACGTGTGCCGTGGTATCGATGCGCGCTGTGTATGTGGCGTTAAATTATAGTATAATATTCAAATCTCAGATTCAGATGAGATACCTAAAAAAAAAAAAAAAAAAGACAATGACACAGAAAAAAGAAAAAAGGCGGTGAAAAAAGCGAGCAAACGTGTAAAGGCATACTTGTCAAACCTGCGTCGACAATAGTATAGAAACTATGTAGTACTACATAGAATGTAATATGCATATCAAGAATGTAGGTACATACCTACTAGAATTATAGAAATTGGAATTTTTCAATGCATAATAATACGTATGTACGTAGGTATGGAATATCTGTATTATAGTATTGCTATATCATAAAGCATACAGCTGTGATACGCACTTGTGTGAGCTTATAATAATGGATATTCGTATGTAATACATATCTAGCATGTATTTATGTAGACAGTTGTCAACGGAGCTTGATGTGTAGCTTTTGAGTCGATCATATAAGATAATATGTTTCAGTGTTTTATGTATGTATGTACCATATATGTGCCTAAGTAGAGTCGTACTGCTGCCATCTCTGTCACGTAAAATCTCCAGCTACTCACGATATAGGTATGCAGTATATATACAGGGTGGTCTAGATTGAACAGGACACATTTTGTGGTTAGATTCTCCGAGAAATTCTGAAACAAAAAGTCATTTGCCAAAAGTTCCTGTGGGCGATAGTTTGCGAGGTACAGAATATTCAAGTCAACCAATCGCAACGCTGATATGTCAGTGCGCAAACAGTGTGTCCACTCGCGCATCCAAGCCTGCCGTGACCCGCTCACGTATAAGCTCTGTGACAGGTCAACTCAGATCTGACGTAGCTCGAACACCCGAGGTCACACGAATTTGCGGCAAAGGACTTTTCGGTTCAGAATTTCTTCGGGAATCCATCCACAAAGTATGTCCCGCTCAACCCGGATCACCCTGTATATTTGACATTATATTCAAGCATTTCATTCGGGAGACTGCTTCATTCTAATATACGTATAGTATCACGTCGTCGCGCCGTTTGTATACCTACAGGGTGAGCCAAAAATACTGGACTAAATTGAAACGTGAATGAAATCTGAACGCGTCAACCGATTTTCAGAAACTTTATTTTGCTCGAAAAAAGAAGGAAAATCCCTTCGTTTGGCGTTTGAAAATCCTAAAAAATTTCATGCCTTGCTGAGATACACGCCTTCGAAAAACGGGGCTTGGAAAAAACGGGAGGAGGATGAAAAAGATTAATAGTAATAGTTAATTAATTCCAAGTTTGATTCTGATATTTTAGCAGTTGTCCTAGATTCTATCTACATGGCATAGAACGTTTTTTGTGATATTAGAGTCAAAACGCGCGCTGTGAGGTTGAAATTCTGTTCTCGGGACATTATCAAGGAAGTCCACTATAAAAAAAGTCGGTTGTAAATGATGTCAAGAACCTAATTCCGTTACCTCTTTGCTCTTTCTTCGATCACATTGATCATATTAATTGTTAGGAAATTTCGAAATATGAAAAATAAGATGAATGAGAGAAAAACACATTGTTGTCAGTCTTTTGTCAATAATTGAACCAGAACAAATAAGTCTTCAAATCATGATTCAGGATGGAAATTAAGTTGAACATTCTTTAATATCAATTTTTTCCATCCTCCCAGCGACATTTTCAAAACCCGTTTTTCAAAACCATTCATCTCAACAAGAAATGAAGATTTTTCGGATTTTCGAACGCGAGACTGAAGGTTTTTTCCGTCTCGTTTCGAGTAAGCTGAAGTTTCTGAAAATCGGTCGACGCGTTCGGATTTTATTCACGTTTCAAATTGGTCCGGTTTTCCGGCCTACCCTATACATGGGGCATTCCACGCCAACTCGACCAGTGTCAAGCCCCGACCACTTCAAAATCATCTTAGATTTTTTTCCAACATTCTACTCATTGAAAAATGCGTCCAGATTATTTTGTAGAATTTTTGATTCAGCTTTTTATTTTGGATAGTTTCTTAAAGCTGATTGAGAAAGCCCTTTTTGTTCGTAAATTCTCAAGAGCGAGCGACGGAATGATTTTTCATTTAGATATCCAGATATTGACTTAATTCGTATTTCACTGGTCTACAGGTCTCAAATTTCATAATTTTTCCACCCCAGGTCTTCCCATCCGCAAATTTTGTCATCCAGGTGTTGCTGTTCATAGTTTTCGGACCACAATGCTTTCCCTTCAAGATTTTCATACTCTAGGTGTTTATTTACCGTAGTTTCTCACTAAAACTATGGAGAGAAAGACCTGGCGAACGAAAATCACGGAGGAAAAGACCTCGAGTATGAAAACTACGGCGGAAAAGGCATAAAGTACAAAAATCACGGGGGGAAAGATCTGGGGTCCAAAAACTATGGACAGGGAGACCTGGATGACGAAATTTACGGATGGGTAGACCTAGGGTACGAAAACCATGAAGGGAAAGACCTAAAGCACGAAAATTACGATGGGAAAGACGTGAGATACGAAGATATGGAGGGCATGACTTGGAGTTCGAAAACCATAGAGGGGAATACCTCGGGTACAAAAACTATAAAATTCAAGACCTGTGACCAGTCAATATTTGTATATCTAAACGAGAAATCGTTTGGCCACTCGCACTCGACGATTTTTGTGCGTGAGGTACGGCTCTGGGATGGATCTATTTGTAACCTCTGTAACTCAGGCACTATTATGCCCGATTGCACGAACGTGGGTTACCCATCAGATAGTTCCAACCGTTGAGTAAATTTACCCACGAGTTTATTCCACCTCAAAACAATCGACGGCTAATTTTATCCCCTGCCTTACTTCAACCCATGGGTTGAACGCTCAGATTTTTCATAGATACGATTTCGCGAAATGGCAGCACATCTACGAATTCAGAAAAAAAGCATTCGTAAAATAAAGCAGGCGATAAAATTCGCTGTTGATTCTCTTGAAGTGAATAAGCCCGTAGGCGGATTTGTCCAACGGTTGAAACTATCCGACTGGTAACCCACGTTCGTGCAACCGCGGCGGGCATTAGTTTTGGAAATTATTGGTAAAGGACTTTTCCAATCAGATTTGCACGAGAAATCCACCCTCACAATATAGCTTGGTTGGCCTGAATCACCCTGTATATATATTTCAGACAGACCTCAAGCTGAGTCCACAATTGCTACTACTATAGGTATGTATATTATTTGACAATCTCATGCTCTGGATAGCTGGTGTTTACGTAGTATGATTACTGCGGTTCATTTAGAGCCGGTCTTGACCGCTGTATTGTTTTATTAAATATATGTTTGAGCACCACTGAGGGTGCTGGCAGCGCCGGTTGCGCGACGGTTCGTGGAAGCTCCTGCTTGATGTTCTGCTGTCTAGTGTTTGATGACAGTTCAGCAGGAACATCTAATCTCGTAATTTAGTTCGTCGAATGAAAAACGTTTTTTTTTTAGTCATAATTAATAAAAAAATAAGTCCTAAATATATAGTTAATACTTGTAGCGGTACAGAATACAGGGATAAATTATAGATTCTCATTCATTCAATGAATTTATTCAAGATAACAATTAATTGCTTGCAAATTTATTGGTCAGGATATCTAACCAATAAATTTATTATGATAATACCGACTAATAATTTATCCCTGTATTCTGTAGCACTGTAAGTATTACTTATATATTTGGGATTCATTTGCGAATCAATTATGACTAAAAAGAAATCGTTTTTTGTTCGACGAACTGAAGTACGAGGTTAGATATAGCTGCTGAACTGTCGTCAGACACTAGACAGCAGAACATCAAGCAGGAGCTTCCCCGAAACGTCACGCAGCTGGCGCTGCCAGTGCCCTCAGTGGTGCTCAAGAAAAAATTGTATAAAACAAGAGAGCGGTGAAAACCGGTTCTAAGTCAACCGTACCGTAAGTGGACGTAACATACCTGCCTATCTTCGATTACGGTGAAAATACAGATTAATTGTTTCTAGCTAGTTATGTCAGGTATATACATATCGCGTGTCGAATAGTGTAAGGTCATATGCGCGAAGAAGGCGTTTTTGGTGGTAAAAGGTCGTATGATTGTTTTTTCTCCTGGCATTTGCTTTAGAAGTACTCGAAACGCGTAGATTCGATGAAATTAATTGACAAAATAAATCATAGGTCGTATCCACGAAAATTTGTTCTCTCCTTCAAATGCTCCGGAAAATTCTGTAACGCAAAGATTCATCGATATTCGGAAGAAGTCGAATATTTTTCTTATCTCTGCAAACATCGATAAATCTTCGCGTTTTAGAAATTTATGGAGCATTCGCGATAGGAGGGGAAAAAATTATGAATACGACCTTATTTCATTGGTCAACAAATGTATTTTTTGTCATAAATCTAGTGATGAAAGGGCGCAACCGTCAGTACACCTATATACTTACGACCTTTCACCGTTAATCGATCAGTTTCACAATTTCAAGTTTTCTCAGCGCATTGTGATATTTTTCGCGGAAATACCGAGAAAAAATAAGATTCGCCCATTCGCTCTCGCACGTACGTGGTAAAAGGTCGTGACTATTGTCGCATACGAGACGCTATATGTATATGTATGTGTTCCCCCCGTTACTCGCGTTGCACGGCCTTCTGATCAACTAACTGATTGTAGAAAGAGATTATTTATTGATCGTTAATACCTAATATATTCTAGCACTCTGAAGATAAATAGAAAGTGTAGATCAATAAATAAAAGGCCCGAATATACAGATCCCCGTATAGATATCTGGTACCCGTGATACGGTATGAATTACTAACTACGTGATACTGGATTCTGTTTACCTAATATCGCAATTTGTGTAACTATTAGGATTACGTAAGCAATATATACACGTATATGTAGCATTATGTGTATAATAAATATATTATATATTCATGTATCGTGTGCGCTTTTTAGCGCGCAATGAGCCGCGTTATTCTACGGGCAAATCCACGATTATACGGAGGTAACCTAACGCAGATCGTGTACCTAAGAAGCGATTAGAATTAGTGGCATGCGGTAGACTGGTAGTTACATACATACTAACTGTTAAGGTGCCACAGGACTCGCTAACTCAAATGTACAGCGACCGTTTCAAAAAGAAAAATCATAAATCTTCGCAAACCGCTCGATCGGTTTCCATGAAATTTTGAGAATTCATCGAGTACGACGGCAAAAGGTGGCTAAGTATCTCACATTTTCCAAACATCGATCGGACTCGATACAAAATTTATATTCCCTATCTTAGCTAGGTTAGATTGCCAGCGGCGACTCCAATGGCCCCTTAAAATTAAAAATCGCGTTTAGTCTAGCATAGTATTTTATAATTTATTTCACACCGTCCCATTGTGTCGGGTGATTTTACATTAGTCAGTTACTCAGTAGGGTGTATAAATTACGCCGTGAGCTTTCTAGCATGCTAATCATGATAATAATAATAACAAGGATAATAACAGTTGGGTAAGTATTTTCAGAAAAATGACTTCTAGTTCTGCGCTTATAGGTTGGCATATGCCCACAGGCCCCGGAAAACAGGTTCCGCAATCGTTTCACGTTGCGCTATTGTATACGAGTATGCTTAATTAGGAAGAGGTATGTACCTCATACCTACCAATGCTCACCTGCACCGAGGATTTTCCTCGGTTCTCGATCTACGCGCTAATTGTCACTCATTCTTCGTTATCTAAATCAGTATGCGATGTATTCGTGTGTATAGTTATATGTACGTATACTGTATGTACTATATATACACCGTAATATGTATAAACGTAGGATATTTGACACGCTAACCGCAGGGCTATAATCGCCCGTATAGTATATTATATGTATGTATATATTATACAAATGTGTATAAGCAAAGTGCCTAACTGCTAATTAAGAAGTCACTTCAAATTCTATATCGTAATTTATGGAGAAATATGACTCACCGCGTTTGAGCCGGGCAGGTAGCTGTAGTGCTTATAGGTATATACCTACATATTGTACATAAGCAGCCGAAAATCACGGCATTGAATAAATTGTCCCCAGTATATTCGGATGCATGTGCGGTTATGTATATCGCATATAGGTACGTCTTATGTTGGAATACATAAGATAAAATTACGTGACTCGCGGTTGAACACATTATACATACATACGCGCATACGTGTACATATTCATACGTATGTTATATTGTAACGCGAACTTTGTGGAGAGAAAGGTTGTGGCCCGGGGGTCGGCTGCTGCGATATAATATACTTCAATATACATACGTATACTTGTGTTAGGTATACAAGTATGTATGTATTTCATCTAGAATGGATGCGTCATGCAAACTAACTCTGAGGTGCGATCGAGTTTGTACACAGGTATGGATACGCGAGGTACATACACACGTTGGTACATGCCTAACTACTCTGTAAACTACGTGTAATCACCGAGCGTATAGTGTACCAGGGAGATAGGTAAAGGATCGGCAGATAGCCGATAAATAGCTGTGAAGAGCGATACAGATAGTTGAGCATTTTTCGGTCTGAGAGAAGATTGACAGAGGAGCCGAGCAATTCGGTGTGAGGCGGACTCCGGGGCAAAACGGACACCGGTTATAAAAATGGTAATTTTGTCGAAATTCTGTATTTTCTGTGCACTAGCTGCGGTTGATTCAGAGCTGGTTCGTATTTTGGATCGATCGTTCGGGTTGCAGGTAGTGCAAATCGCAAGGCGACAGCCAAATCGCCTGTTTCCGTGAAGATGTGAGCTTTGTCGTCCAAGCTACACACTCGCTAACGCCAGTGCAGAAGATCCCGCTTGAACGAGGGTCTCAGTTATTATAATCATCCCGTAAGACGAGGATTGGAGATCTCACCTAATTTCCATGTTCTCAGATCTGGAGAATCTTTCTGACCTTTATTAGATGGACGTCTGCAGGATGTGCAGCGTATGCACTGGGATCAAATTTATGCCCGTGACAATATCTTGAGAACGAATGAACGGATTTCAATTTTCGATACACCGATCCATCCGGGCTTCTGTAGCTCAGAACAGAACGAATTTTGAATTTGATCGGTTCATCGGTTCCCGAGTTATTCGGGTGAGAAAATATTACAGGATTTTCAGGAAACCGCTGCCGGCCCGAAATATTTTGGCAAAAATTGAGCTTCTAATTCGGACCGGGGGTAGAGCAAGACATAAATTTCGCCCAAATCCGGAGGGCTCAGTTTTGGCGGGTAGTCGAGTTGAGGTGGGCACGCCCGTTCTTGCGATCCAACTATCTTATTGACCTGGTTGTATTAATTACTGTTTCTTCTATGTGTACATCAATATATCACATAAAATATCGTATAATTAAAGTATAGTAAATAGGGACGTACTTTTAACTATGCGCCACCTGATGGCCGGTCCGAAACTGTATAAGCGAAGAAGAGAAGTTTGCGTTTTGGTTATGATCATAGCCTGAACGGAAACTTTTTTTCTTTGCTTATACAGTTCAAGACCTTTCACTTTTTAGTTATTAAATGCAATTTGTACCAATAAAATTGCGGAATGTGAAGTTTTGCTTTCGTAATTCGGCCATGTGTCCTAATTTTACTATCAAGAATTTCATTTTTTACCTAAAAGTATAGAAAGTGGATCATATAACCTAAATGCAACGACGTTTTCTTATTTCGGAATTATAGTTTCGAAACCGGCCACGCCGAATCACGCATAGTCGCGGAGGCTAGGCTGTATGGCGAATTTATCATAGAAATTGAAAACATATTTTTACGCACAGCTCTACAGGGTGGTTCGTTTTAACTGTTATTCATTTATTTATTTTTTCTAAACCAAAAAAATCGGCTTTTTTTATCTGCAAAAAAGTTACCGCATGGTCCTCGCGACGAATCTCACGCGCGTGCAATCTTTTCAAATAAATTTGAAAATATAATGAACCATCAAATACTCGTCTCGCTACGGTGAGTGGTGTGAAATTTTCTGGTCAAATCAAAATCTGAACTCATAGATATATGTACAATGCGGCTGACGAAGTAGACAGCAAGTTGATATAGTATATCCCCCGCATACGTATTAATTATCAATTTATTTTTCCTCCGGATATTTATTCATTTTCATATTTAGTACATTATAGAAAATTCGCATATTATGTATATTTAGGATATCAACATTTGTTGAATTCATATGACCTATGTATATATAGGTTAGGCAAACATAGGATATATTTTTGAGTACATATGTACTATATACATGTAATCATGTTATTTCTGCATGTACGTAAGTACGTGTGATACTTGTTCATTCGTCGTTCCAATTTCCCCTTGAATGATAACCGAGTAAGACACAATCATACACGACTGATGATGCATTTTAATTGCACTGCATGACTCTGCGACGGTGTGAGTTTGCTTCGTTTTCTTGGTTTTTTCTTTATTGTTACGAATATGTGTATATTATACCTACTGCTATACCTGATGAGAAATTCGAGGAGAAGTTGACGATATTTTTCAAATTTTGTATTTCATGTATACTGAAAATTGACCAAATAATTCGCGTCCGCGGTTCTTCATTTTTGTGTTATGTTTCTTTTCCCTCCTTCCTGCCTTACCGACGTTCGGTGAAATATACTCCAGAGCCTCGAAGTTACAATGCTATCGAATATCCAACGTACGTTACGTGTCCAGGGCCGGTGGGTGGGGGGTTCATCAGCATCACAGTGTTCCTGTCGATAAAACCGCGACCTCGACGGCGACTGTGTTGAATTAGAATATTTATACGCCAATATAGGTATACATGTAATATAATCCAACCCAACACGTATTAAAGTGGATGTGAATTTATGTAAGCGAAAATACGGCTAGATTCAAAAAATTCCAACCACCCAAATCTCGAACCAACGAATTTCAGGGGCTCCGATTACCCTCCGGCAGAATTAATCATACATAGACTCTCTGTCGTTAGTTTTTATTGGAATAACATTTGGGTTTGTGGTAGATAATACCCTCGGAAACGATGACGGTCGGTTCTCCCAAACTACACAATCGATCGGAATGAAACTTTGGGGCATTCCGCATAGTTTCGGTAGAAATGGTCCAGTTATTTTACTTTTCGAAAATTTTTACCTCATTTCCACAGACGCAGTTATCGACCGTATGAATCGTGCGATTATTCAAAGTTGCATTGTACTCGGGATTTTCGTCAAATATGTCACTGGGAAATGATGTTTAATAATAATAAAAGAAACATGTGACTGCGAGACGTATGACACAATAATCTGATTTTAAGCAGCATGCGGTCAACTTTCAACCTATCTGTCGACGATCATACATTTGTTTGCAATAAAATATTTATCAACCGTCACGCGTTTTTTTTACCGTTCGATATCACTCCTCGATACACAAATCATCTCGATCATGCATTCTTTGAAAATTTGTACAACTCTGAAGTTGTGAACAATTTGATTGATGACACTTCGTTGTATGTAGATATGTGGCTGCCGAATGCGAAGGAACAATTGAGCATCGCGTGTTTAGTGCCTAGTATCGTCGTCTCTTGCGCCGGCGAATATCTACTAGTAACCTAAATGATATTCCAATCAAATCTAACGAAATACGGTCGTCTCATTGTCAGTATCAATCACCCCGCGTGTATACATGCATAGCATACTGTATATTATACTGTACACGTGCAATGGATCGATCGAATTGCGATGTATCTATGTATATAGAATATCAAAATTAGGTATATAGTACACATTTTATTTCAAATATAATATCTCCGCGGTAACTTGAGAAAGAAACAATGATAGATGAATATTTATTACCATCAGAATTCCTTCTCGCAGCTATTATACACTTATGTAATTGGGTTATGTATGCATACATGTATAATACAGAGAGTTTTCGGTGACACTAGTCCACCTAGAGATATGCAACTGGGCATACGAGGGCTCAAACAATCTTCGTTTATGCCCACTTGAATTTTATTCTTTCGATGGTCGATTGAACCGCAATTAACATAGCCGTGAACATAGACGTTAGTGAGGTTATGAGATTGTAAAGAACGTTCATAGCGGAGATGTTCAGTTTCTGTGCCAACCGATAGTCAATAAAGAGAGAAAAAAGAAGGAAAAAGCCGTTTAATCAACCACCGAAATAATAAAATTATAAATAAAAATTAAAATTGTTTGAGCCCTCGTATGTCCAGTTGCATATCTCTAGGTGGACTAGTTTCACCGAAAACTCTCTGTATGTATATCTAATCGTAAATGTTACGGGTACTCCCTGCAGATGAGTAATTCATTTACATACAGGTATATACCATAATAATATACATGAGATATGTGGACACATATGTATCCTGCATCATAGATACAGTACATATATAGATATAATTTTCGTTTATTTGATTTCACTTTTACGGTATTGAATCGCAAAAAAAAATTTACTTTTTTCTCTCCTTTTCTTCATTATTCACGAGCTGCGGCGAGTTTCCATAATTGATAACTATACGGTCGTAGACACGTGTATACATCTTATAGATGACGCGCGGATCATAACATATTACAACAGTTTTTACGTTAGTTAACAGACATAATACCTGATACATAATAGATATGATGGCGTCGAGGTAATTCTGTTATGGAAAAATTATTCACAAGACTGATCATTATTATTATGATTATTATTATTAATAATTATAGCATGTTGTATAGTTGTGTATACGGTCGATAGTCGCGCGCAGTTTCTACTGCACTCATATTTGTCGCTTAGGATTAGTAATTCTTCTTGAGTGTGTGAGCATATGTGTGTGTGTGTGTGTGTGTATTTTTTTCTTTTATTAACATTATACAGAATATAGATCTTATAATAAATATATGTTTACAATCGATATACCAATTTTATTACTATATTGTGAATTATATATATAATTCACAATTATTATATTATACATATATATATATATATATATTATCATGAAGTGTGTTATACATATGTATACGTATAAATAATATATAATCTTACATCTCTGCTACATAGTCACAGCATTTAATTAACACTTTTTCCGAAGTAAGCAATAGTGATAATAATGATAATTATTGTTAATATTATTATTATTGTTATTATTATTATTATTATCATTATTAATTTTTGTATATTATAGGTATAATCTTAATGACTCCTTCTTCTGTATAATCGTGACAACGAAGTTCAATTTCGTGTACACAGTGAGTGTGATATATATATGTACCTAGTTATATATACAAGAGAACAAGAACAAATGAAAGAAACAAATAGAGAAAATGACAAAGAAATACGAACGATGATTCGATTTTTGGCTTTGGATTTTTATCATTGGTTATTCTTTTCCTCCGCTCTCGTTTTTCCTTTTCTGAAAATCATTCACGCAACCGGATATACCTATATCTATACCAAGAATAGTTATTATGAAAACGGATCACCATACAATATATATGGTACATTTTAAATAATAATTGTTTATTCAATTGCGATTTTAATTTTTTTTCCTCTTTTTCTTCTTATTGTTTTCCTCCCTCTACTTCTCTCTCTCTCTCTCTCTCTCTCTCTCTCGCTCTCTCTCTCTCTCTCTCTGTTGCACGAAGTGCTCGATTTTTATATATATATATATATTTTTTTTTTATTTTTACTTGCTCTCAATGAAATAAAATTGATCCGCTCGAGCATCAGGTGGCGGCGGTGGTGGAGGTGGCGAGGTGTCTAGGTATATTTTCAACGACCCCTACCCCGCCCATCGCGACTGATTGTATAACGTATTACATCGGTTCCTATACCCCTCGGCCAGGGGTGGGAGTTTCCTTTCCTCACGTGGACAGTCGCACTTTTCTCAATATAAGTACGTCACGACTCACGGTGCTCACGTTGTGTCATAGGTATATCTACTAATATAGATTTTATATACATACATATATATATATATATATATATATATATACTAAGGGGCTACGCCCCCATGCGCACTTCGCGCGCTAACCCTCCCATTTCAGGCCAAAGGTTTTGAAACATATCACTTATGAGAAATAGTGCCACTTTATTCTCATCTCCTGATTCGTATTCAGTACGCCGTCGCCGACATGTAGAATTGTCTTTATCTAAAAAGCCGCCCCCATGAATTGTCTACATACCCCTATGCACCAAACCCCCGAGTGTATTCAGAGGATTTTGAAATATACGCTTTACGTATACCTCCTGAATAATACTTAACAACATGAACATAGCAATAAAATTCATGTGGATTCCCAGAATCGGGTTCTGAACTGTCCATTCTCGGCATAGAATCAACCATATATTATCGATAGCTGTCATTGCCAGGCAACAGTGCCCGGGAAACAGTTGCCAGTGTACAGGGTGAGTTTTTTTAAAGCGTGACAGGCGTATATCTCGAAAACGGTTAGAGTGATAAAAAAAAGAGTTCAATCGGGTAGTGAACGGCATGAAGGGGGACGTCATCTGGGCGGTACAGATTTTTCGTGGGTGGAGGTACATACATAACATAAAATTTAATTCTCATCAGGTTAACGTTGACTCAATTACGAATCCGAAACCCACCATTCAAAGTCATTTTTGACCTTAATAAATCATAAAAAAAAACACGAAAGCAGGCATTATCAGTGGATTATGTCAAAATGATAATCGAAGAAATATTCGATGTTACCTGGCTGGTTATTGTTACTTGAGAAGATGTTCGAAATGATTTCCGTCCACTTCCAACCATTTCTGCACCCTTCCACGAGAAAACTGTCTAACCGTGGGCAAACGACCTCTACGTATTACATGCATATAATAATGAAGGAATTTTCGTAGTGTTCAACACATTTTACTTCTATGGCGGCTGTCTAAAAATAAGGTATACATGGTAGTCGATATTGTATAAACTCGCGTACTTATGATACGTTGTTGGTACGTAGTACATATGCATGCACGTAAATATACACACCCGTTATTGGTATTTATAACCAACTTCAGGGATCCAGGGAATCGTGTTAGTTTTACTTTCGTTCACGATGTTATTTAACATTATTCTCCGATTCCTTTGTTGCATATGTACTACAGGTTACAAGTACCTACGCGATAACGAGGATTCAGAATTCCGTGAGAATTCGGTTATTCTTTCCCATTTCACAAAGATTCTTATTTTCCGTTTGACCGATGCTTCCGTTTTATTCAAGCATATAGCTACTGATAATCAGTGTATTCGAAAGACAAATGAATACATCCGTTATTTGGGCTTCAGTTGAAACCAAACTTCCTAAGCAGAAAAACTGTTGCCAAATAATTCAAAGAAAATCCCTGCATTTTTCAGATTTTCATTTTGACGCCAGATGGCGCCTCACGGCACTCGAAATACATAGGTTTTCACAATGTTCAGGATTTTAATTCATCCCTATATGCTCAGCATCCGCGAAAAAATGACAAATTGTTGGAATTCAGTAACCAATGCAAACTCAATTTTCGCGGGAAAGCGAAAAAATGACAAAAGATAGAAAACAAAAAAATGCGCAGCTTCGGACAACTGCGGAAAAAAATTCATCAAATTTATCAAATGTACAATTCATCCATCGAAACGACGCGGGTTCGTGCTACATTTCTTCTTTCTTTTGTTTCTCTTCGAAAAGAGGTTGTATTTGTTAGCGAATTCCCACAGTTTGTGATTTTTTCATGCTCACTGAGCATAGGGATGAATCCAAATCCCGAACATTGTGAAAACTCTTGTATTTTGAATGGAAAATTTCGAGTGCCGTGGGGCGCGATCTAGCGTGGAAATAAAAGTCCGAAAAATGCGGGGATTTATTTTTTTTTATTATTTTGAACCAGATTTCCTACTTCGGAAGTTTGATTTCACCTGAACCCCAAATATAACGAACTCCCCAACATACATGCGTACCTACACTCATACCTATCTACATCATTCGTCATTGTCCGTCCTCATCGCCAGAATCTGCAATTTCATTTACCACGCTTTACAAGTTGTGCTATTTTACATTTTGTATTGACATTTATATATTCATGTGAATCTGGAGATAAGTTTGGTTCACACCTACCTAGATCCTGACGAAATTCTATACATCTCATTGTCAACGACGAAGCACTATACCGGCCGTGGTGCCCGCGTGTAAATGTTACCGGGTAAAGTACATGGCAGGTTGGAGGTTCGTACGAATATAGACATAGACCCATATTGTAGTTTTAATTGAGTTTCAAAACAATATTTGGTATTATAATATGTGTACCGGCTACAGACTGCGAAAAGTGAGGAGAAATACTCAGAGGGCTCGTGTATAACTACCTCCGCGTTGTACCTTAACGCACAAGGAGCAAATATCCTGGTTATAGGTACGTACGTACCTCGGGGCGGATTCACTTGCGGATCGATTGCGAGTGACGATCGATCTCATATACGATTACGGTTTCAAATTATTTTCAACGATTCCAAGCTGCGATCGCACATGCCATTTCCAAATCTCCTGCGCAAATTTTCCATCGATATTCATCACAATCAACCGGAATTTTTCTCAATCGCTTGCGAACCCGAGCGATGACGATGCACGAGATATCGCGCATCGATTTCAAGTTCATCTCCGCACGATTTCCTAGTCATTCTTTTCGCAAAACGGTTCACGATTTCAGCGGGTTAATACCATCTCGAGTCCATCATTCGTCTGCGTTCGTCGATCGTCATCGATGCGACGGTCAATAATTGTGCTCCACATATCGCACCACTGTACTATTTCATCTGGTCTTTCATTCGCGTTATCACCGCGGCTCGTTCGAGTTATGAAAAAAAATAAGAAACAAAACCGATCGGAACGTGGAGCCATATCGATTGGCAAGTTGACGTTCGCCTGCATGGAGATAGAAGGAAAGAGAGGCAGAGGGAGAACCCGATAATGAACCGAAACGGCATGGCAATCGGCAATAGGCTTCTCTATGTGGCGACAGATAACACCGAACTTTTATCGGTCGGCAAAGTCGGCTCCCATTGTCAGTTATGCGCGGTGAACGCGAGCGCCCTTATTAAACACACTTGACTTCGTTCCACGCGGGGGAGGTCGAACACCGCGGTATACGTTATTAGTAATTCAACGAAACCAGCCCAGCCGTAGCCACAGATGACTCGGCAAAGCGAAAATTGACGTCCGTGCGTGCGTTTTGAATGAATATCATTTCCAGCGTTGCCAGGGGTCAGGGGTCGGGGGTGTACAGGGTACACAGTAAAGTCCCCGTTCCGAAAATCGTACTCGCGCGGATGGAGTTGTCGATGGTAGGTAGCCAGGTGAGTGTCTGTTTATGTGTTGTATAACTGATCATGGCTCGCTGGTCCGGAGGTGAGTCGAGGTTTCCACAAGGAAATTATGGTTCGAAAAATACGACTCTGCACCAACGCGAGCCCGGCGGAGGGTGGTGGGTCCTTAATTAAATTGAAATAACGAGATCGTGAATTTTCTAGGTATTGGATTGGATTGGGATGTGGTGGGATGGAATGGGATGGGATGGGATTGGTTGGGTTTGGCTAGGCCGAGTCGGATCGGGTTGGGCAACGCTTGCGAAGCCTCACAAAAATATGGTTGCGCAAAGAGCCTGAACTGAGCTCAGCTGACAATGAGCAGTGACGCGGAGCCGAGCTGAGACGATGAGAGAAATTATTAGAGGAGATGAATTTTCTCGGTGATCTTCTCCCGACCATAGACCGATATGATTCTTTTTTGTTTGTCTCTTGTTTTCTGTTTTCTGTTTTTTTTTTTTTCTTTTGTCATCAATTTTGTATTATTTGTAAATTATTTTTCTTTCTTCGCCTTCGTTTCGGTCGTGTAGGTACTACAAGTATTTTCATTTCATTCATTCAGGTTCCTAGTGCTTTTTTCGCTCCCAGTTTCATTTTTTCTTGTTCGTTTCCTATTTGTATAATATATTACGTGTATTGCATGTACAGGGAAAATTCCTCGCGCCTCAGCACTCGGCGGGGAGCGTTGAGGTGGCCGCGAGCACGGAACAGCAATCGTTCCAGTGGTTTCCGACCTTCTGGTTTGCTAAAAACCGCACAGAGTTCGCGACGCAGGTTTCACGGGTCGCCTGAACGCTACCTACTCCGAGTGTTCAGACCTCACAGTATTCTCCCTGTGTATACCGGGAGGACGCGAGGAAACGCCCCGCGCGTCCTTCCCTCACGAATCCCGCGTATTTGAAGAAAAAAATTGACACCTTTTTCACGAGTGACATAGCTGTCACATCGATGGCAGCCATCCGCGGTTTTAACACATGATAACCGTGTCAATCGTGAAAAGGTTTTCAATTTATTCGAAAATCTGCGCGGTACCCGTGAACAAAAAACGCGCGCGCGGCGTTTCCGCGCATCCTCGCGTATTACATATACATATAGGTGTTTAAAATAGAATTTAGTTTGAAATAATTATAACAATGTTTTCGGTACATAAAACCGTCATTTATCCATCTACCTATCTATCTATCTATCTATCTATAATATATATATATATATAAATATGTAGTGTACACGTATACAAATACTGACATCACATCTATTGTAATTAATATTATTTCAATATTATACAGTATATTATTACATGACGAGGTATATATTATACCTATATAGCTATACCTATGCCTATGTGTATATCCGTTAGTACACTGTTATAAATAATTATTAAATAGCACACTGTGTACCTATATAGGTAATATATTAATATGTCTATCTATGTAATATTACATAATTTTTTCTCCCTCTTTTTTGTTTTCGGTTTCGCTTCCGTTTCATTCGACTATCTCTAATATCAATGAGAAAAATAATTTCGTCCTTCCATATATAAACGTATATCTATACACAGGTACGGTATTATACCTCTACTATTTATTATATACCTATGTACGAATGTATGAATGTATATATGTATGTATGTATGGGTATGTAGGTATATGATTAATCATCTAATTTGACATACGATCATATACGGAGATATAACATTTTATCAAATTTATAATGCTGGTCTTACGATCGGATTCAAAGTTCATCACATTCATTATACAATATGCATACATATACTTTAGGGGGGCTGCGACCCACTACGCGCTTCGCGCCCCAGCCTCCGGCAGTTCTTCGCCGCACGTTGCGAATGACAAATTTTGAAGAAAATTGATATTAAATTTCATTTCATGCTTATGTCTTTTGTAGTATAAAATAATATAGGTATATACATAATTTGTCCGTGGAAGATTTTTGGGAATCCACTTGGCCTTGCAGCCTTGCAAATTCACCAGCGATGCATCGAATTTTTTCCCAACATCCACTCTGATTTTCCAGAATGCGCTCAGTTCTCCGCGGAGAAAATCTCCTGCACGGTGCCGGCGCGGCGGCGCGGGCGGCGGAAGATTCTTTTCGTGTAGACAGATATATTTTGTTTCCTCAATAATTATCACATATAATTTACCTGTATGTGCTAACTGTATCATATAACGTCCGTTGGCGCGCCGCGGTTTGTTATCAATATTATACATATATTTCGTACCTCCGACTCACCTACCTATATATATTTGTACGAGTCGAGGGGTTACCGCTGCAGGGTAGAGAGTGTTTGATGTCGAACTGTCACTGCTCACTTGTCGCTCGAATTATCCGATATGTGCAGGTACAGATATCATATGCATTTGGAAACCACAGCTCTAACACCGCTGCACTCATACGCGCAGAGGTATGTATGTATTGTATGTATATACGTACGTACGTGCATACCGATACTACCTGATTCGATTCAGTTTTTTCTTGTTGTTTCACCTTTTTTTCCCCTCTCAAATTTTGTTCCTCTCTTCAGGCTCCCCCCGGCCTCTACCCCGGCAGATTAGATTCTCCGTCAAACTACGATCAATATTGTCGCAAGTGAAGCGGCGCGTACCTCGTATAGATATACATAGATATACATACATATACACCTACAGGTACTACTGTAATACATATATACTTGACGTGCAGGTCGCGATTGACACTCGCAATCAGTAGCAGTAGCAGTAGGTGTATTTATGTATGTACAGTAAATATGTATTACATACGTACGGATGGATTCGTTCATCATGAGGGCAGTAACGAATATCGATTAAATTGGGAGAACGAAAAAGAAAAGTCGACAGCACAGAGTAAACGACAAAAAACCGAGAGGAAGTTTTCATTTTTGTTCTCCTTTTTTCCGCCTCCTCGTTTCAACAAGTTTCGGTCTCTTCGCTTACTTCTTCTACATGGCAAGGTAGTCGAGAGTACAGACGCATACATGTGTATATGATGTATCGTATCGTATACTATGCACGCTACGCTACTACCTACTGGAGTTCCTATAATACAGAACCGTGCCAATTACGCGTCCACAATTTTCATTGGTCGTCATGCTTGAGCAGAGATAGGTACGGCGGAGCCGAATGTCCGAATCAATCAGAATAGTTATGGATCTGCGGCAATTATAGACATGGTAGCGGGAATTTGAATAAACGCTTCAAATAAGCGATTCAAATGCCGCGCGCATCTTTAGGCCGAAAAATGGCTGCGCATTGGGTCAACTCTGTATTATAGGAACTCTGGTACCCACCGCTCGGCCGATCAGGGAAGTTCCCACTCGATATGACTACTCACAGTTGATTTATATTTTTGTGATTTATTCTGTTTCAATGAATTGTGATGTCCTGATCGGAAAAATTATGTTATTAATTTTGAGAACGCAAAAGTATTGTTATTCCGTCAGGCAGAAGCTACCAATGATCATTTTAGTAACCGAACATCATATTGTACCGAGTTTCCACCAATTTACACCGGCAATTGCCGCCGTTCTGCGACCAATATGAATAAATGTGAATCACTGGACATCTGCGATAGGTAGAAGCAAAAGCCAATTGGTATTCAGAATGATCTTTCGCTCTCGCTACATGAACTGCAGCTCGAGGAGCTTCTGGTACTCCGCTCTACCCTACTGTAGGAAGTCAGACGACGAATTATACAAGCTGTTGCTATTTCCGACTGCAGTTCTCAAAATCTGATTCAGATTTATCCAAAATTCTTTTGCTTTGCCCGCTAACTATCGGCCCTAATCATTTCTCCTACATTATCATTCTGCTCCCGGAGCCGATCATTACCGTTGCGCTGGCCATTAGCGTGTATTATGTCTGGCAATCAGCAGCGTGGCACGAGAACCGAGCTTTGAGTCAATTACTGTCGAGCGCAACGAACAAAGTGGAACCAGAACTCGCGTTCTGAGTGAATCCGTGTTATGTGATCCCGCAACGAGTGAAGCTACGCCAACGGCTGCAGTCCGAGTAAAGAAACGCATGACCTTCTCCATCCAAATGATTTATTTTCTTTTTGTTTAATTCTTTACAGATCTCCCGGATCCTGCATCTGATAGGTCATTATTCCGGCTCTTCGACTCTCTTTACCCCGCATATTAATTGCCTGATTGTAAGCACCCGCGGCGAGCAACGTTGTAACAGACCACCTTCCGAGCAATAATTACAAGTCCGGTTGTAAGGACTTTCACAGCAACGAGTAAACTCGTAGCTGACCGCGCTCTGACCACTGGTTATTTTTTTCGTGCCAGTTTCACCTCAAGTAGCCTTGAGAAAATTGAGTATTTCATTACGGATCCCAGACAATTCATTTCTTCAACTTATTTCTCGGTCTTCTATGATTGATTGGCGCCCAACCAGACCGCCGAATGGTATGTATGTATGTATGTACCTAGGGGTTAATTTAACGTGCCACGACGTGTCATTGAAGTATCCGCGCTGGGATCGCTGTGCCGTACATTAAGTGCGTCCCAATATATGTATATACATGTGTATGTACTACAAAAGACAGGGAATATCTGGTGAAAGTAGTCCATCTATAGAGATATGCAAGCGGACATACGAGGGTTCAAACAATCTTCGTTTATGCCCTCTTGAATTTTATTCTTCCGATGGTTGATTAAACGGCGTTCTTCTTCTTTTTCCTCTCGTTATTGGCTATCGGTTGTCGCAGAAACTAAACATCTTCGTTGTGAACGTCGTTTATAATCTCATAACCTCACCGACGCCTATGTTTATAGCTGTGTTGATGCGATTCAATCAACCATCGAAAGCATAAAATTCAAGTGGGCATAAATAAGAATTGATCGAAGCCTCGTGTGTCCGCTGGCATATCTCTATGTGGACTACTTTCACCAGATACTCTCTGTATATACATGATACAGGTATACAGGTACCATGACAATAAACGTATTAGTATTCCGAAAATCTGAATTCGATATTGTTGTTACTTTTTTTTGTTTTTCTGCTACTTTTTCTTTGGTTTTCTTTTTCCTAACATATACGACGTGATACAAAAATTATTTACACACAAACACGCACGCATGCACGCAGAGTCCGTCGTTTGATATACATTCATATATATGTATGTATATATATAATGTTTCCTTTCTTTTGTATAGGTAATATATATCATTCACATCGAGGGTTAATAATCGAATAATTATATCATATTATAATATATATTTACTATATAATTTATAATTAATATATGTATATTCAATTTATATGGTATATATTCATGTTTTTTTGGTTGTATAGTACAATACCGATTTCCCCATTCTATCTTCACACGCTTATACGTGCGCGCGCGCACGCACGAACAGGAGGACGATATATCGACGAAGAGGATTCGTTTCAGACGGTCAATTTGATTATTTTCGTCTCTTCTCTTTACCCCGGATACTTACAATTAGACATGTCTGTCGTATATCATACACTAGTTGTGAGTAATTTCGGTAATACCGATCGGAGACCGGAGTACAGGAGACCGAATTCTTATCGAAGCCTGTTATTCGAGATGGTTGTATAGGTGGCAACCGCCAGACGTCGCTGCTGAGCAATGGATACATGCGCAATGCGGTACTGCGCATCCCCACTCACGCTGTTACTTGTTCCTTGTCCATTTACGCGAATTGTTCACCTGCGCAGTACCGCATTGCGCTGCTACTTTTCGCTCAGCAGCGACGCCGAGCGGCTGCACCCCCAATACCCGAGTTCGGTCTCCTGTATTCTGGACTTCTTGGGTCATACCATAGACATCTCTTTTTTGTTCCATTCACCGTTTTCTCCTCTTTATTTTTACGAAATATAGGCATGGGTGAAACACTTGGAATTATACGTAAATATACTTATATCTCGTGTTTATACTGCACGCATGTATTATATACGAATGAACGAGGTGGACAAAGAACAACGTAGGTTAGGTATACTATAACACATCGATATTACATAAACAACGGTTATGATGCGTAGGTACCGATATATCTGGGTATATAAGTACCCGATTAATGCGGGGAGCACCTATGCATACATGTATGAATATTACATCATATAATATGTATACATATGTACGCGTGTATGGTGAAAAAAATATTTTGAGAAACAGTGTGTTCAGACTTGTGTGAGGAGAGTTAACTGGGCACCGTTCTTTACCGTATCCCTAACAGTACCGGTGTCTTTACCTAAACCAACGTCTTTGTTTTGTGCGTGATCCCTTGACTCACTGGTGACAGTGATGTTGGATCGCGATGTCATGGTGACAGCGGTAGTGGAGTGTTCAGCCTTGCTTATCAGCAGCCCCCTCTCTCCCTCCTCGTCGTCAAGATCGCCTCGGGAATGACCGGAGGTCACTACTTTGTTCGGTTGTAATCTATCGGTATTGGCTTTATTCTTTCGTGGGAATACACTGTTCTCGATGTGGAGTGTCGCGTTGACGTCCTTGCCAGCCGCGCATGTGCAGGCCTTCAGGAAACTCTTTTTAAAATTGTCACTCAAAAACGCGTAGAGTATTGGATTCATGGCGCTGTTTGAATAGCTCAGAAAACCGGCGAGGAGAAACGTTGTTATGATAACGCGTGACTGGCACTGTTTGGGGGGTGTGTAAATAAGCGCCACCTGCGTGAGCCAGTATGGAAGCCAGCATAATACGTAAACGGTTATAACCGTTAGCACGAGTTTAGTCACTTTCCTGTGCGACCTTTTCTTCTCTTTAGATTTATTCTTTGGTCCCACAGTCCTGAGCTTCCTTATAACGAGGAAATAAAATATTAATATTAGTATTAACGGTATTGCAAAACCGAGTATAAATGTGTAAAGTGTAAACGTCGTCTGTCCCGCCCCCTGGTTCGCGTTGTCCGGCCATAGTATATTGCAGCTTATCACACCGTCGGCAGTCTCCATTGTATTTGCGTACAGAAATACCGGTATCATGAACAGGGCGCTGGTACCCCACGCCGTCAACGATACCACCCTCGAGATGAAGGGCGTCCGCACTTTCGGCGATGATATCGGATGACAAACCGCTATGTAGCGATCCGCGCTCATTATGAACAGGAATATGCTGCTCGTGAATTGATTTATACTGGTAGTGGTCATGTAAGCTTTGCACATTATTTTACCGAACGTCCAAGACTGGAGGCTCATCGTCGTGACCAGGAATGGTATACCGATTAAAAAACACTCATCGGCTATCGCCAAATTCACTATATACATGTTCGTCACAGTCTGCATTTTCGAAAATCTTAACACAACGTATATCACCAGTGTGTTACCCAGCAAGCCGACGATGCATACTATCGCGTAAAGGATCTGCGTCACTAGCGATACTATCGGTAGATCGGCGTCGCAGTTTGGCTCCATTTGCATCGTGTCATTTTGGCTACCGTTCAACATGCTCATGTTATCCGAAAACGACATATCCGTCATGTTCAAACAAATCTCCGTTGTCATCGACTCGCTGACGGACATCATTTTGCCGATTTTAGTCTCTCCTCTCGTTTAAAATTTCACTCTCTGTTACACCGTAAAAAATTAATGACTATTAGATCTATCCGCTCGTACGACGATCTTATTTTTCTTCTTCGTTCACTTTCCTTCTAAAATTCTTTTTTCGGAATGAACGCAGTTACCGAACTGCACACCCGGAAATTCCCTACGAACATCACAATTCTCGTAAGATTTGATCATTTATTTTGAGAATGACCGATGATCCAGCTGACGAATACTTCGATGACCGACCACCACCCATCCAGCAGGCGTACTGGATGCTCATCGAAGAAAATTTCTCGCCGGTAATTTTTTCCGTCTCATAGAACTCCTCTGTCCCTTGCGATCCCGCTTCGACCCGGATCCGGACCTGGAAGAAGTTGATATTTTATAACAGAAATTTGAAGCCAGTAGCTAGTTATAATTTTCTGTAAAAATTCATTATTCTACTTAATAACGTCTAGAGTCGTGAGCGTGTCGCTCTGTGATACAACATATATCGTATTATAATATCGGTGGGGTTTGAATTTGAAAAGAGGATGAACTGGAACCGTAGCGTATGATTAGCAAATTTGGAATGGTGGAGTTTGCCTAGTAGGTACGTCCATACTTCCAACTGTCCGACACGGTAAAGTGTCGATTGGAGGCTTAGCTAGACTCAAATGCATCCCACGCCCGGTAGGTATGATGAGAAATCGGATTATTTTACCCCAGACTCTAGACTCGAGAGAACTTATACGTCCGCAGGGACCGGGAGCGACAATGCTGACCGCATTCAATACCCTCACGATTATAACGTGGTCGAAGTGAGTTCGAATAGGGGTGGGTTTTCCCGTCTACGATCCCCCACGCACGTTCTTCTAATAACTTTCAACATTTATCCATTCGAAAAAGTTATATATATATATATTGCATAGTAGGCTGCATGTAACGTGCATACCTCCAGCTTCGTTTCAATTTTGGAAAATAAATGGAACAAGCCAAAGACTGGGATGTAACTGGCAGTCTATTTATGATTGCGATAGATGAAGGAGGAAAAAGGAAAACTGGAGAAGATGAAATCCTCTGTGTTATACATACGTAAGAAGCTATAAATAAATATCTGAGGAAATTTCAGTTCTTCGCTGTTTTTCGGGGCTGGAGGCTGCGGGGCAGGAGGGAGGGAGGGATTTTTTTTATCGTATAAATCAATCCGCGATCTATTCCCCGTCTGGGGAATAACTAAACGGACGTCAGTCGATGATGAAGCACCGACAATAAATTCAATACCCACGGTGTAAACATCAATGATGATTGTTTGAAACCGTTTGAAAATCTTCGCATTCTGGATGTATAGGTACATGTATACATACTGCGTCAGCTCTCTTATTATTTTCATTTCCATCCCCATTTTGTTTTGCCTTTTTCTGTAACTCTTCTCTCATAGTTTATCACATATTCCGAGCTTGAATGCGTGGGGTTGGCGCTGACGGCTGTTACGTAGGATGTTTGATCACGCGGTAGGTACTTCGTAGGTAGCATAGTTATAGGTATTGTCGAGCTATTCGATTTCAAGCAGGCATATGTATCTATTTCCGATCTTACATATGCTACCTACATGCTACTGTATGAGATGTATGTTCGTACCTATTATCCATCCATCTTCTCATGTATCTGAATATATACCTAACTACGCTTGTTCATACATAACGTAACGGGTTTCATAATTCCAAACGACGTTACAATCCGCGCGGGTCCGGGTGTCCGGGCGCCCCGGATCGTACCTATATATCGGATCCTGTATCCCAGGTGGTTGTAATCCCGCGTTCCTGCTCTAATCCCAAGATCTCGTTTGTCGCCGTTGCGTCGCGGGAAGTACCTATGTGGGTATCGGTATGATAGCATAGTAACAACGGGAATAACAGTATCCATATTAACAAGGACAATATCAAAGGAGAGATGAATCATCTAATCGAATCTTCTTTGGGTTTGGCTGGATTTTTGTGAGCAAGAGAAGGAGAGATAGTACCTATATTGTGTGACTAGGGAGAAAAATCGGTGTTTTCTGACGAGTGTGAACGCGAAAAAACACCTACCTATTCCCCCGATCGTCGCATGCGATATTTTCCATTGCAAATGCACGAAAAGATGCCGATTTTCCGAACAAAATCTTCGGAAAACAGCCATCGCAGGAAGCGAAATAGCGTTTTCTTTGCGCCCCCTCGGGAGCTGGGAGAAACATGAATACTGGGGTTGCGCGCATGCGCTACGTCTCTCGACGCCCTCGGTCGGTAATAGGTCGTTTCGCTCTCGCTCCAGAGGCGCGGAAAATCGGCTTTTTCGTGCATGTCTAATAAAAGTACGTTTATATGTTACACATACACTTAGCTGTAAAATACAGACGTACAGTTGAGCTGGTTGCGTCAATTGAAATGGGTTTTAAATTCTCTACTATTCGCGGAGGGTATACGAGTATGTACAGGTATTTTCGCATTTGCTTCAATATCCCATGTACTACACGAGTATCTAGGTACCTACAAAACGTACTATGCTATACTGTAGGTATAGTTAGGTACGAGGTAGGCAGGTGCTCTGGGCTTATTGAATTTCATCCTGCGGACACAACTGTTGCCAGTTGAGCGATCAATTTTCTGGTTCCATAACTGCGAGTGAGTGAGTAAGTGAGTGGGGAAACATAGTGAATCTAATTGCCAAGTAGCACGTAAAATTCAATTTTACACAACTCGAGAGTTTGAACTTCGTTCTCGGTTTCTACGTATCTATATAGCTTGAGGTTATAGCTATTTATACACATTAGGGTGTTTGGGAATAAAACAAATTTCGATTTTACAATTTGTAAATTTGATGAGATGGAAACGAACGAAAAATCAGATGAGCCCGATCTTCCACTCAGCCTGGAATGCTCATCTTTTGACAGAATCTTTCTTTTTCTACCCAAATCAACTATTTCAGATTGGAAAATGGAAACTTTTTTCATTTCGAAACACCCTAGTATCATACACGTGCGACTGAGAAGACCGCGATGTTCTTTGCGACCTACCCCTTGGCCTCATCCCCCTCGAGGCAATAAAGATTTTCCCTCTACTTCGCATCGCTTTGCTTTGCTTTATCCACGTCATCCTACTATACATACGTATACGTATATAGCTTGTACCAGTGAATCTCCGTAAAAATTACGATCGTAAAGCCTCTTATTCTGAAATTCACGGTCCGAGAGACAGAGTGGGAGGGCGAGTGGCAGCGCTTTCGTTCTCTCGTTTAATAGCCAGGGAGATACTGTAGTGAGGGGGAGGTGAAGAAAACGAAAAACAAAAATTTGCAAGGAACTAGAAACAACACCGAACGATAACTGCTGTGGCGATTTATTTGATCGACGAAAGAAAAACGATTAAGAAATCTGATCGTCCCCCGTCGTTTCTCACAGCGGTGATCAAAAAATGGGAAGAGAAAATTAGTCTGCGCCCGGTGTGCGTGAGTCCGCTGAAACACTGCGTCCAGTTCTATATTCGAGCTTGCATAGGCACGTGGAATAATCGTGTGTCGGTTATATTCTCCCACTCTTGCCTATCGTGCGTATAATAAACGTGAGTATAATCGAAGCGGTGCGAGGAATCGCCGTCGAAAGTTATGCCAACTGTTTCTCTACACGCGCTCATATGCTTGTAAAGAGATACGTAGGTATACATACCGAGATGCGCAATAAAAATAAGTGTACGTATATGCCCGAAACATGAGGATCTTCGAGCTCGGCGACCGGGGCGACAATTTTGCGTGCTTTGGCCGTGAATGCGGTCGAGCGAGACTACGCCTCCGTGAAAGCTCTGACAATTTTTAGATTGAGTGGGTCAACTTTCCTTGGGGTAGGTATCACGGATCGCGCTGCGGCGTTGACCGCACGCACGAATGTGGCTGGACACGCGCGACCGCCTTGGTCGTAAAAGAATTTCATCCTTCATTCGAGTATTAGTCGAAAATACGGTTGTGGCTAAGCAGAACGCACACAATTCTTTTAACACTGCTCGGACGAAAATTAGTCAAACGGAAGTAATGCAGCACCAAGATTCCGATTCAAACGAAACACACGCGATCGCGATCGCGCAACCCTTCCTTATAGTCCTCGATTCTCATACCGGTAAAATTGTCGGCGATGTCGTCATCGCTCAGCTTTTCCCGTAGGCCAGGGCTAAAAACTCCTCGAGCAAACTCGGTATTGGAATTTATTAGCGACGATGAAACGATATGCGATGGAATGGAATGAAATGAAATGGAAACAGAAACTGATCCGAGGTAGTAACGGGCACTGCAGAGAGAACAATCGTTACGCATTGCTACGGGTGTTGAAAAATAGTGGATTTTGATTCACCGCGGGGCGAGGAGAGCGGGTTCAATGGTAGAGGCTTCAAATACGAATAGGTACGTGTGTGCGCGCATACAGCGAATCCGCGGAACACCCCAGTGCGTTTCTATCGTACCGATTTAGTGATTTACGTTACATTCCAGAGAATATATAAGCCGCTTGATTTACGGGGCAACGTCTGCGTCCGCCCTCCCGCCGCTAACTAGCTGCTACTAGATTTGTTAGTACAAGGGTGAAAAATGCGGCGGCAGAATTGTTAGCCTGTCCGTACCTGTATCCGTGCATAGCTATACCGGGGTTTTATTGAACGATAACAATTATTATCATTTGTGCAGACCCGCGTACGTACGCCTACGTACGCAGATTCCGATTCACGGCCGAATCTATCGGCACGGCTGCTACTGTACGCGCCGACCACGTGTCAGCCCTGTCACACATTTCGCATTATAGATATGAATTTTTCATCGGATATTCTCGTGTTTCCCGTGCATTTTAATCCCCGAAATAGAGTTCCCTCCATCCCCCGGATGGACTCGGGACCAGTTTACTTTCCGTACAAAGCTCCCTGAGCGGGGAAAACGGAGTAGGTTTTTTTTATCTGTAGGTCAGATCGATCGTAAATTTGATCTGACAGCTACGATCAGTCAGATCATGTTAAGTGTATGAATAGCTTACGGTAATTAGCTCGGTCCTGGGTTTCCGCAGTAAGTTCAACCAGAGTAAAATGTGAAGGAATAGTACGTAGGTGGGAAAGGGTACGACGCGGACCCTGCGCGCGCGCCCGCGACCAAATGTCTAGCGATCAAATTTTGTATAAACAATGTTCAAAAGGGTAGGTACTCGTGTCTCTTTATAATCATAACTTCACAACCGCTCGGCGTTTTTTCAGCTTATCAATCATTCGATAATCGAAAAACGGGTCGCGGTCAGACTCCGTACGTCCAACAATGGACATCGCTGAGCTATTATACGTACGGCTTCGGAGTTGTGAAACTCTCGTGGAAATATCTACGCGCATACAACATCCAATACACGCATTCAATGGGCATAATTGAGTATTGAGATATCTACGTCGGAGCAGCATCATATCGTGTTCTTCCGAGTACTATTGAAGAGCCGTTTGTTACCACCTCGAGAAAGCGATCCTGTGCCACTGCGACACCACGCTGCCGATCGGCATGAAACTTTCGGGATTGACGAAGTATTCTGGCAGAAATTGGCCGAGCGTCTGATCGCTTGGAAATATCGAGAAGTTTTTTAGTACGGAGCGTTCCAAATTTGTCAATCTAACCTAACTAACCTGCGGCATTCAGCGATTCTCCTCGGCGCTTGAAATTTTCGCAAAATTGCAAAGATACGGAGTGGTTGGCCGCAACTTTCTCTCACAATGCTCAATCGATCCTCAAAGTTTCAGTCCGATCGGTTGTTCGGTACGTGAGTGACTGGTAATCGCGTTTTCGACGTAATCTCTAACGATGGTGCCTCCGTCGAGTGCACTCATTGATTCGCCGTACAAACTTACAACGCAGCTGCTGCTCATCCTAGTACAGATACGTGTATATCTATTCGCATAGCTTCATATGAAATGCAGCGAAAGACACTTGAGTGAAAGAGTTCACAGACGCGGATCGATTATTCGTGGGAAAATCGAAAGATTTCAGCCTTTTGAAGATACACCGAGGGATACAATTGAATTGCAAAAGAAAGGGAGTTCCTCTTTCCATCTCTGTCGTTTTTCTTCTCATTTCTCTCTCTCTCTCTCTCTCTCTCTCTTGTTGTGTAGTGCGATACGTATTTTCGTTTCCACTCGAGGAGGATTTGTTGCCGAGTAAAAAAGGGCAGAGGAAAGGAGGAGAGAGGCCAAAGAGTAAAAGAGGCAAAGAAAAACATACAATTCAAGCAAACAACTGGAATTAGTTAAACGGGTTTGAGTGCTCTCAAGTTCTACGCCCGGATGCGCTCGCATACAACCGAGGCCTTATCTAAATCTATTAAATGTTCATCACGTCCCCGTTAAATATTGATGGAACGCGATTTACCCGGTGAACACACACGTCGATAACGTTGTTTGAAATACAGAAGTAACAAGTAGCAAAAAACAAACCATGAAAAGTCGACCGAAAAACCAAGAAGAAAATACCAAAAGAACGACCGACGAGTAGAGTAAAACGAAAACATGTGCTGTACTGTTTACAGATTACAACATATTCAACATGTTCCACACGTCGGATGGGATGCGGAAATCATGCGCGAGATTATCTGCAGGACAAAAAATCCGGGTTAAGGTGAAATTTCGAGGATGTCAAAATCACTCGCCTAACCCAATTTCAATTTATAATTTTCAATTTTCAATTTTTCTAATTTCCAATCCGTTTCAACCGTTTCAACGGTTACATAACAACACATTATCACCACTATCAGCACTATCGGCGCACGGCAAGTTCTCTTCGGCATATATATAGGCATACATGCACGTACGTACCTACATACCTACATAAGTTACAAAAATCCACACGCAATATTACTGCCGAGCCACTTCATAGCTGCAGGTTGATACGTAGGTACAGGCACGTTGTACGTACATACGTACGTATACGTGTACCGTAGTATCTACTATCGCACCCTCCGTATCATCGCGCACTAGCGCCAGCGCTGCGCTAGATCTAGCTGTGGCATTGTCACACGAACACACCCCCGCACGTAATCTGGACGTATCGATTCCTGCGTGGCATCGACAAGGTTCAGAGAACATAAATACATAAATCTAATTTAATTTATGGAGGTAATAAAGAAAACCTGTATGAAGGGTAGGTAGGTAGGTATATACGGCCGGAGATCCTATTTCCCCGTGATTCCGTTTTTTTTCTCTTCCTCTCTCTCTCTCTCATTTCTTTCACCGCTACCGAAGTGTTAGGGCTGGGCCATTTTTTTTCCCCTTCTCGTTGCGAATATTATACAGTTCGTAGCGTACAGGAGAAGAGGAAGAAGCAGAAAGAGACCAAAAAAAAAGGGGGAAAAAAGACGAAGAAGAGAGCGGGCAGGAAAGCTCGAGATATATACGTTTCGTTTGTTCATTTCCGGTTTAATTTTTACATCTTTTCACTAACGAGTCAAATTTTCGGTTCCGTCACGTACCCCGCAGTCATTCATCTAGTTTTTCTGATCCTGTTATTCTTGTTTACCCTTAGCCTAATTTTATCCCGCAACAAACGATCCACTCCTTCCACGCCCTCCTCCGTGGAGTCCGATGCCGTGTCAGAAACGTTTTAATTAATTGCCGATACTCTGCTGGCTCCGCGGGCCCCAGCTACTGTCGTTTGCCGAGTTATTTAGGCAATTGTTGGAAGGAACGCTCGCGGTAGTATATGTATACCCAAGTATATACATATATATGTATAGGCTTATACCAACCTACAAGAATTTCTGAAAGTGATAGAATGAATGATCGATCCTTTTTGTCCCCGAACTTGATTCACCCCTAAATACTTTCACCCGCGCACTGATTTTTCGTCCTCTTCTCTTTCTATCTTTTATCACTTTTCAACGACGAGGGGATAAGAGGCGAGATGCGAAAATCAACGCACTTTGGATGAAATATTGCGTATACAATCTTTTGGGGGCGGGGAAGAGTTGAACGAAAATTTTCGAGGGTTAAATTAACGACGATTCCGCTCTTGGGGAAAGAAGAAGAAGAAAAAAACGAAACAAAAATACGTGAATTCAAGGGGTATATATTCATTTCCCACAATTTTTCGGGGGGGGGGGGGGGGGGGGGGGGGGTTATTCCAGCAATAGTGTGCTGAACGCCGAAAATTGAGGATTGACAAATTTATCTTCAAGAGTGTATTGGGGGTACAATCATTTTTCCGTGATGGCGTTCTGTGTACAACATAAAATTGAATTAGGAGACAGGTTTTACCGGAATTTAGTACAGCTGGTTTATATGAAAAGTGAGTGACTATATAATACATATATGAAGGTAGTGAACTAAGTATCGATGGTTAGGTTGAAACGTTAAACGAGATATAAGGAAAACACTTGACCTGAAACTATCGGAAATCGGTTTCACCCCCCCCCCCCCCCCCCCCCCCATCCCCTCCTCGCCGCGCCCTCGTCACCGTATCGCTTAGCGTAAAGTGAAATCAATTGTAAACTCAACGCAATTGGCTGAGCTGATACTGAACTGAAGCGAGCTTAAAACCATTCACGTATCTATTTGGATACATACATACATACATACATTTACGTGTGTTATGTATTATATACCTATGTATCTCGTATACTTAACTAAGTTATAGACGTATGTATGTACGTTTGTACGCGCGTACAGGGTGGGCCGAAGAAAACCGGAGCAATTTGAAACGTGAATAAAATCTGAACGCGTTGACCGATTTTCAAAAACTCTTCTTTGCATGAAGTAAGAAGAATAAACCTTTTGCGTTGCGTTTGAAAATCGGAGAACCTCTATTCCCTGCTGAGATACACGCTCTTGAAAAATGGGTTATGAAAATGTCGCTGGGAGGACGAGAAAAATGAATGTTCAACTCAATTTCCATCTTGAATTATGATTTGAAGACTCATTCATTTTGGTTCAATCGTAATGTCAACGATGTGTTCTTCTCTTATTCTTCTTATTGTCCGTATTTCAAAATTTCTTTATAACTCATACGATCAATGCGATCGAATAGAAAGCAATACTAGGGAACGGAATTTAGTTCTTGGCATCATTCACAGACGACTTTTTTGATAGTGGAGTTTCTTGATAATGTCCCGGGAACAGAATTTCAACCTCGAAGCGCGCGTTTCGACTCTGACATTACAAGAAACGTTTCGTGTCACGTGGATGGAATCTGGGAGAACTGCTAAAATGTCGATATGCAGAAACACCGAGTCACAATTCGCGATGGAAATTAGGTTGGACATTCTTTGATACCAATTTTTTTCATCCTCCCAGCGACGTTTTCGGAAGCGTGTCTCTCAACAGGGAATGGAGATTTTCCGGATTTCCAAATGCGAAACGAAAGGTGCATTCTTCTAATTGCGAGGGAAACGAGAATTCTGAGACTCGGTGGACGCGTTCGGATTTCGTCCACCTTTTGAATCGGTCCGGTTTGTTTTGGCCCACCCTGTACATACCGCGGCATGGTATACGCGTATATTATAAAAGGGGTAGATTTTGGGGTGAAAATTCCCCCGAATACATCTTTCAATTGGAAAACTAGGTAGAGCCGGAGCTACATGTATTAAGGAACGTAATTGACCGATTCCAACAATAAAAACGACACGAAAGACGAAGAAAACCAAAAAATGAAAATGGCAAAGGAGAATCTGACGAGAAGGGTGCAGATATCAGTGAAGTCGATTGACAGAGTAAAGAAAGACCGCAACAACTCGTGAAAACGGAAATGAACATTTCTGTGGACCGGTCGACCAGGTTCGTTAGCGATAACAATTCAATGACGTACATACGTATAGTATTATTATAGGCACCCGTCTAATAATGAACGCGAATTAATCCGGTGTTCAGTAGGTACCTATGTATTCTACCTACTATCTACACGTGATCTTCGTTCGAAATACATGAAACTCGAACGCAGTAGTCGGGTACGGGTGAAGGTATATCGTCGCAGACCAGAAGTCCAGTTCCAATTGACACGCGCGTACATTCCAACCTACTACACACCCACCCACCCAGCGAACCGTCTCTATAACATTCGGTGCACCAATATCCTGCAGTATAATATGAAATAATGCATTGAACTGAACTCGGTGACCCTCTCGGGTTGGCAGGTGGCAATCAGTACGTGGCAAACGCCGTATATACATATATACGTCCAGGTATGTAGGTGGGTAGGGAGGGAGGTAGGGTCGGGTTTAGGTATGTACAATTGTCAAATGTGTGTGCGCTATAATACATATGTATTATAGGTGGAGGACCTACAGCCGAGGCGCGCGCGTGCGCATGTATATACCTACTCTACCTTGTACCGACGGGCGTCCAGCTTCTGTACATAGCTATAGCTGTACCTATGTACGGACGCGGTACCTATACGTACCCGCGGAGACCGTGTAGCTTTAGGATGCGGAGGCCTAACCGTAACCGACCAGGGGGATCAAATTTTGCTCTGAATTTCAAAGTGACGCGGTGGTATAGGTGCAGGCGGCGGAGCCTCCTCCCCCCCCCCCCCCCCCGCCGCGCCGCGGCTCCACCGCCGCGATTCATGAATTTTACAAACGTGTTCCAAATCCGAGGAGACGAGAACGACGAGGACGAGAACTGTCTGTCTAATACAAGATTGGATTCCGGAGCGCGGCGCTTGCGGTACTATACCGCGCAGCTGTGATTTTAGATAGATTGAACGTGTGCGCGCGGTGCGGGTCTGATCTATATGCGTACCGCCGACCCTTATACCTGTCATACCTACCTGCAGCACATGTGTATGGACGGATGGATGGATGGATGCGGATGGTGTGTACGGATCGGAATATTTGTACAGTCATTTGTTCGAGCACAACTATTACGGTTGGTGTGATGGATGTAGCGATCGGCCGGACACGGATCAAGGGGTTAAGAGGGGGCTGAAATTCGAGTAGTTTTCTCTGCCGCGGTTATTCCCGATTCATTGAAATTTTTGCAATTTAATTAGAAACCGTGACGTAGGCTGTAGATTGCAGGCAGAGGGGTACGAGCTGACGAGAATTAAAACCGTACCTACACACACAGTACTCGTTATCCGGCGAATCGATAACTCTGACGCTTTGGTAAATGGGAAAACACTTTACTGACATCTTGACCCGACTCTCGTTGCCCCCCCCCTCCCTCGGTTCCGCGTAAACCGGGGAAACGGGGAAACGGCGGAGCGACGCAGGGGCGAAAGCCACGCGCGCGGCACGACGAGCAAACAAATTTAATTTCAATCAAGCACAACGTACGGGGCGCGGGGGAAGGGGGGAGTGGGGGGGGGGGAGAGGGAGAGGGAGTGGGAGGTGACAAATGTCATTGTTTACTAAAATCACCACGGCAACGTATTCAAATATTTGTGATTTTAAACTGACTGCATATAAATTGGGCAGAAGAACAAAAAAGAAAAGAAAAACACACACAACGAACAATTTTTCAGGAATGAAAAAATCGTCGAGAGGTTGGATGGACAGGCGACAAAGAAGCAGGAGCAGAAGGAGAAAGAGAAACGAGTAAGTATACGGGGATGGAGAGTAAAATGGAAAAAAACATTAAGCTGTACGTGTGTGTTTCCGTGGGTATACATATATATATATATATATATATATATATATATATATATATATATATATATATACGCGGCATTCCGTGCGAACTCGACCGATGATTTTCGCTCATCATTTTCTATACGATACACCGATCTCGAAGAAGCATTCCTGAATTTTTAATCGTTAGTTATTCACGATTACTCAAACCCATCTGGGAATTGGTCTGTTTTCAAAGTCTCAGAGAATCATCAAAAATCTTTACATTCATCACGATCATTTTCACACCGATCTCACGACGGGCCGATTTTTTTTTTCCATCATTTTTGTTCAATCACTTCGAACATCCTGAACAAATGAAACACCGTATGTTTCAACGTTACGGGAATACTGAAAAACGTTCTGAAAAATTTTGTGTTCGGTTCTGAATCCTCTGATTTCAAGACCCAGGACCAAGGCGCCTCCTCCAATGATGAAAAAGCCAATATCACCAGTATCCGTCCCCCTCGGACCGTCCGACGAATTTGGTCAAAAACATTTCTCCCTGCAGCCATTATACTTTGCGAGATATTCAGCCGGATCGTTCGAAATTGTACACCCTGTGTATCGCATACAGACACACGTATGTACATACTACAGTTGAATTTTGAATTTTATTCCACCATGCATACTACGTACTGTAATATGTATGTATACCCTGCATCTGTACATAGTATGACGTATAAGAGAAGGAATTTTATAGTATATATATGGGAATCCGAGTGAAATGTATGTACCCCTCCTCACTCACCTACTCGCGGGTATTTCATTATATTTCTTCCTAATTTCGGCAGAGAGCTTCTGCCTCTGTGTATGTGTATACATTGGTGTATATATACTAAGTAGGTAGGTATACGTGAAGTATATGCGCAGTGTTTTAGAAGCTTTACTAATTGCCACCTGGGAGCACCCCTCCCCGTCTGTTATCTTGTGAGTAAACAGTAAAATCGAATCTCGTTAAACAGTTTCGACCTCGTTATAGGGCACAGTATACTCCGCACTTCTGCACTCTACACGTAACGGGGGGCCTAGCTTCCGGCTATTTTTAATACCTCGTGTCAGCGAATACTAGATATATAGATGTACGCACATATTGACGCTGAAATCAAACCGTCCGGTCCGTTCCCTTTTCATCTCCGGAGTTCCACGGACGGACGTGAGCGGTTCACGAATTACTGTCGATTCCGATTTATTTTTCACATCGCTCGTTTCGCTCATGAATTCATTTATTTCACCATTTTTTTTACCCCTTCTTTTTCCCCCGCCGCGTACAGAAGAGAGATAGAATTTGTTATCCATTTTGTATCCACCCCCCGGACCATGACGCGGGTCGAGAGAAGAAGAAAAAGAAGAAGAAGAGGAAAAAAAAAGAATGAAGACTGGTGGAACCAGGGCCTGAAAAATGGAATTGAAAAAATTGCGAGGGAAAAGGCAATCCAGCTACGAAATAACCGGAATTCATATAGAAACACCGAGCCAGGAATCACTACAATTCCGATATCCACGGCGACCTGGATATTCTTCAGATTGTCACTCTTCCTGGATGAGTAAGATACAACGAAAAGAACGAAAATACGCGGATATTGGGTCTGTATTCATCGTGAAATTTGTACATAGTCCATGAAGACGCCGGATGCTGGTTCTTGGATAATTACAGGACTTCCGTTCATTCCCTTACCTTCCCCTACCTTTCCTCGCGTTTCGTAATAACACATCCATCTTTTTTCACTAGGCGTCGATTTTCCGGGTAGTTATAGGTATCGGAGAAGACGCCGTTGCTACAGCGTGTTTCACGTGGAAGAGAAGGAGGAAGGGAGATGGAAACTCGGAGAAATGGAGGGAAACCTCGCTCGGATTCGCCTTAGTAGTAGTATTATAACTCTGAATTCTCAAATGACAAGTATAAATCTTGTCCCTGCGAAGATGAGCCAGGGGTTGGTTTTCGGCAAAGGAAAGGGGGCGGGGGCGGGGACTTCGAGTATAACTTGCCTCCGCCTGCCCGTGATGTCTGAGAAAAGTTATCCACTTTGGGGGATGTACTAAATCTTCATAATTGAGCTATTAGAAATGATGTACGTTTGTTAATTACCAATTAGCCGAGGGAAGTGTGGGTATCTGTTTTTCCATGCGCATAACTGCCTACACAGGTACACCTGTACCGTATACAGTATCCGCGCGTGGCGTGTGTACACGCAATACACCGGGGCGTGACTCTGCACGTACGCGAGCATGCCCGAATGTAGGTATAGGTATATAAATGTATGATACATATATAGGTGGCGATTTTATTGTCCACTTTCATCGACGTCTGTATCACGTATACATAGGTATACCCCGTTCCTGCAGTTACTCACTCTCCGCAATCACGTCGGGTTCGAGTATTATGTTTACGTGTTTACTCAAGAACTTGGAAGAGGAGGACGACGTTCCTGAGGATCCACCCTCACTCACATCATCATTAAACTTGCAAAACTCACTTCCTCCCTCCAGCTCCAGTTCCGAATCCGACTCTGCTCCCCGCTCCCCCACCCTCTTTCACTCTTTCTCTCTTTTTCGCCGCGGGTGGGATTAATTGGGTAACGAAATCGAAATCGAGATCGGAACGAGTTTCCCCTGACCGACCGAATCCGAAAGATGTGCCGCGCAACACACGCATCATACTCGACTCGACTCGACTCGACTCTACTCTACTCTACTCGGGGGACCCCACGGAGTTTCGAACTAGGATCGACTAATCAAGAGCTTATAACCACGCGTTGATAGCACATTAAAATTTCAGTGCACTGTTTCTCATTCTCGCTGGCAGTGAATTGACGAAAGGGGGTCTTCTCCCCCCATACGCCACCCTTGCCCCTCCCCGCAGACTCCCCCGTCGAGACCCGGGGTTGAAAAGATGTTTGGCAGAAAGTTCGAACATGAATTGGTGAAAGGGGGACTCCGATTCTCCGCAACCCCCGTCGATAGTGTGCCTTAAATATTCAGTTACAGAAACGTGAGTCTGAGGTGTCCGCTCTACGTGACTCCAGCCTGCAGCATCCCATCGCTTCCCGCGGAGCAGATACTCCTGCGTGCCGGTACACTGGTACTACGCGCGTGTCCAGTATATGTGGCAACACCCAACGTAAATTCTGCAAGGATCTGCCATAGATGCCGACGTTATTTTAACTCCGGAGCCCAGCTGCCTGGGGACTAATTTCAATCTTCTTCTCATCTCGTGCTAGGTTGACGACAGTCTCGTGTCTTCGATGGCCAGGGCAACGAGTCATCGCCGTCAGCTATGCGGAGAGACGATGTATTTCACCAAACAAAGGAGAAGGCAAATTTTTAATAGGTATTGGGTATCCGTGTAACGATGTAACAGGATCCTCGTCTGCACGGGTACGTGCCAACATCCTGTTAACGTCACCCCGGGTCCTGCAGATATAAGGGAAATCAAGAAAGTGGAAATCCTGTGGCGACGCGACGCGAGGCCGGGCAAGAGAAACCTTCACAATTAACCGTTCCTAGCGTGGAAACGGTCACGAGGTTCTATTAGCACCGGACAGTAAACATCGGTACGCACACAGTATTACACGGCCGGCACATACATGTCTATACTACTTCAAAGTGCGGAAGCACGCGTATTAGATCGCGCTTGGCTTAAAATTAGACAATTTTCTCATCTCATGTCAAAAGCCGATGAATTACATCTCTCTTCTCCACTCTCTCTCTCTCCCTGTTTCTCTTCATTTTTTCCCTTCCCAGGTTTCCACTCGTCTCGTCATCCCACATCCATATTCTACCGGCGCTGGCTGCTTGCTGCTGCTGCATGCTCGCGCTGTACTATAACCTCCGCCGTATTTTCCACCTGCATTTTCGCTTCTACTTTCACTTTGATATCTCTGTATCCCCCGTTGTCCAATATTGTTACCGCCATATAACGAAGCATATTCCATTCCATTCTTTGTTCGTCCCTCACGTCACCCATTCCGGGTCTAGTTTTCATCCAGAAGTTTCGAATTTCGTTTCGGTTTCGTTCGAAGGATCTCTCTCCTTCGGTTTCTTCGTCAGCCGTCCAAGATCTATGACGAGTTCGGCCATTATAGGTGACGCGATCTTCGCGTGAGTACATACATTTATATCGTAATATACATACGTATATACATACGTATACGGACGGTTTCGTCCCAATTGTTTTCTGGTTGGGCAATTTCAGACAATTTATTCTGACCACCACTGAACGCTGACGGCAGCGCCGGTAAGTGCCAGCGAATGGAAGTAATCGCTGCACGATCTTCTGATGTCTAGCGCCCGATCTCCGAGTCTCCGATGACAGTTCAATACCGATACCTAACCTCGTAATCTATTTCGTAGCTGTATTTTCCTGTGCAACGAGTATTTATTATCCATTGAACAACAATTTTCTGAACGATTATCACTTTCAAATGACAACTTTCAATTTGCCGAAATAGATTGCGAGGTTAGGTATCGGTATTGAACCGTCATCGGAGACTCGGAGATCGGACGCTAGGCAGCAGAAGATCGTCCAATTACTTCCATTCGCTGGCACTTGACCGGCGCGGTGCTGCCGTCAGCGTTCAGTGGTGGTCAAAATAAATTGTCCGATATAATTGTCCAACCAGAAAACAATTGGGAGAAAACCGTCCGCGAATCAACCGCGGTAAGTATACATACCTAACCACTCCCGTTACCTACATACCTTCGTATTATAGGTACATACTACATACAGTCGTGCAATTCCCAGCCCATAAGTGAAACGCATACGTATGCATATACATATATATACACATGATACGTGCGCACGTATGTACACACGCGGCGCCGCGCGGCGACGGGCATGCAGACGGCAATCGGTGATCAGGGTGCGGAGGGGTGGGGTGATATTGCTCTCTGTGGGTATACACGTATTTACGTAGAGCTAAAGCCAGTTCTGCGGCGTACCAACCTGAACACGTCGCAGTTTCACAGTTTCACCTCACTAAGGCGGTGTCGTACAGTTGGCAACCTCCGTCTTTCTCCCTTCCCGCTTTTTCGCTCTTTCCACCCCGCTGCAGAGCGAAGCTACGCGATATCGTCCGGGGTCTACGTGGACGGTACAACAATAATGCATTCGTAGCTGTATATAATGCAAATATTGTACCGTATACAATAATATATGCTATACTTGTACAGGTATATATAAATTGTGTAATATTGTATGGCCGATGTGCTTTACAGTTCACAATAAGTTTCGCTGCGAACTTCTCTCTGCGGTCTCGTATCGTACCTCGACTCACTAATGCCATGAGGACCCAGGCGCCCGAAAGTACGATTTAGAGGCCAAATTGAAGGTCGTGTAATTGGTTTTCTTTTGCAATCGTTTGGAAGTATCAAAATAGGTACGTCCAGAACATCGAAATTTGAAAATTGGTCGACTAGAGCGAAAAGGTCGTAAGTGAGGGCGGATACGACCTTTCGGTTTTCAGAATTCAAATTTCTATTTCTCCTAAGGGCGAAAGATCGTATGTCCTCGGCGGGTACGACCCTTTGGATTTAAGAACGTCTTTGATCCCGTTGATGCCAGAAAAATGTGTCAATGTAAAAAATATTCTGAATTCAATATTTGAAACAAGATCACAAATACCTGTGTAATTTTTTCTTCCGATACACTATTTTGAAGAAAAAAAAACAGATCAATTTTTCTGCAATAGAGTTTCAACTAGTCGCAAACTCGTTTGCACTCATACGATTAAATGATGAGAAAACAAAAAAAAAATTGAAAAATCTCCGACTTCCCCCCAACATCGATATCTCATTGCGATTCAGACATTTTTCGAGCATTTGCGGGAAAACAAATTTTTGGTGGACACAACCTCACACCACTATACACGCGACATAGTTCTTATAAAATTGTATGATTCATTCTATTCCAAATAACATAATATGGAGAAATCAAGTTATTCATTAACAAGGAATATAATTAATCATTAATTAATCAATTATTCATTGTATTTAATTATTCAATTTCTGTTTCTGCCTTTGAGTTTTCAGTTATTCGATTCCAGAATTTTTGAAATTATTAAAACCAAACGGTCGTATCCGCCAAGGACTACGGACCTTTTGGCTTCAGTGGAAAATAAAAATTGTAATTCTTAAAACCAAAAGCTCGTACCTATACGCCGTCACCTACGACCTTTTGGCTTTTGCCGGCCAATCTTCAAATTTCGATTTTCTGGACGTATTTTCGTGTTTCCAAATGATTGTAGGAAAAAAATACGACTTTTCGGCTTTAGGAAGACTAAAAGGTCGCATCGTGTCGCTTACGTCCTTATGAGATTGAAGTGGCGCGATACTATGTCTGACAAAATGGTTATTGCAGTTTGCTTCATTGGCATTTTTCTCTAGGTTCTCTTTCAAAGTCTCTGCCACTTTTCGGATCGCTTCCTACGCGGCCTTTGCCGGTCAGGGTCCCTCCCATGCATCTTTGCACTCCCGCCACACGCATCTCTCTCTCTCTCGCTCTCTTTCTCTCTCTTTGTTAATTCTAAATGATTCTACTCTTAAGTCTGCACTCGGACATTCCGCTCTTTCACTGCCTCTCATTCGTACACGCATTCGCTCTTTCTCACGGCAGAGGTGGGAGCCCCTCAGCTTTTCCCGCTGTCTTGCCCCGAGCCTCCAGACTCAGATCCCACATATATCTGTGTATGTGTGTATATTATTTGAGGGTGTACTTCAGAGACTTGAGAATTTCTGCTCCATTAATCCGCGGAGAGAAATGAAATGGAAGAAGCGGAAGAAACGAAAGAGAAAAGATACGAAGAAAATATTGATACCTAATTCGATCTGTTATAATCGCGGTTGCACGATTCGATGAACTTGTTGGGTAAAAAGTTTCCTCGAGCGAATGAAGAAGATGGAGAAAAAGGGGAAAAACTGTCTTCCGATTCATCGAATGGGTTGTAGGTAGGTATGAGGTATTTCTTTTCTCACGTTTACAGTACGTATATACATATAACTATATTCGGGTAAATATATTGTGCTAAAAGCACGGGAGTCGATATTTCGTTATTGCATTTTCCAAGCATCGGAACAGAGAGCGAGAGAGCGATAGAGAGACAGAGAGAGAGGGAGAAAAAGAGAGCGAGCTACAGTCGCCGAATGGCGTGAGGGCAAAGGGAAAGGCAACGGCAACGGGAACGGGAACGGCAACGGAAGAGGCAATTTTCAAAGGCAAAGGCAGAGGGAAAGACAAAGGCGCAATATAAGGAGAGAAGAATCCGTTTGTCACGTAGAGCGTACGTATTATTCCGGAGTGGAGGAAAAAAAGAAATAAAATTAAACGTAAATCGAGCAGTTTAATTTCCACAGGATTTACGAGTTCGTTTTAACGCCCTCAAAACGGCGCGGCAGCCGCGCAGCTATATCTCTCTGTGTATACTGTATAGATAATTAGACATATATTTGAATAAAAAAGAAAGCCCACGCTTAAAAGCCCGCAGTTTTACTAACGACGATCGTATTTTTCCTATACCGGCGACGGAGCGGGAGAAACGAATGAAAAAGAAAGAAAAGAATATGGAGAAAGAAAAAACATACAAATTTTCATACAAAATCAATGAACAGCTGATTGCCAAAAGTGGGAGATGGGGATAAACAGCTGCGAGCAATCGATTTCATCTTTTCGTACACCTATACACATATAACAGAATCCACAGATTGTTTTTTGTCCCAATTGTTTTCTGCTTTGGAATATCAGACAATTTATTTTGACCACCACTGAACGCTGACGGCAGCGCTGCGCCGGTTAAGTGCCAGCGAATGGAAGTAACCGCACGATCTTTTGCTGTCTGGTGTCCGATCTCTGAGTCTCCGATGACAGTTCAATACCGATACCTAACCTCGTAATCTATTTCGTAGCTGTATTTTCCTATACAACGAGTATTTATTATTCATCGAGCAACAATTTTCCGAACGATTATCACTTTCGAATGACAACTTTCAATTTGCCGAAATAGATTGCGAGGTTAGGTGTTGGTATCGGTATTGAACCGTCATCGGAGACTCGGAGATCGGACGCTAGACAGCGGAAGATCGTGCAGTTACTTCCATTTACTGGCACTTAACCGGCGCTGCCGTCAGCGTTCAGTGGTGGTCAAAATAAATTGTCTGATATCGTCCAACAAGAAAACGATTGGGACGAAACCGTCCGCGAATCAACCGCAGTAAGTATACATACATAGGTACACACGTATGACTCTGGGTATCTATTTCATAAACTTTGCCGAAATTTATAACACGGACGATTTCATCGCCTGAACACTTCTTGGAGTTTGATAATAAATTATATACCTACAATATGAAACTTGATTCAATATTGTTTTATATTCGTGACGCCGGATGATTAACGCGTTAATCGATCATTTTAATATTATTAGCGGGCATACAACTTTGTCTTTATAACTGCGAAGTACCTATAAGAAGTCAGCCCATGGCGCGCGCGGGCAGGTATTGTATGTATGTACACGCAACTTTGTGACGCAGCGCGGTGGGGTTGTTCTTCTTTGACTTTTCTGCACCTCATTTTCTTCTTCTTCTTCTTCTTCTTCTTCTTGCTCGTATTATTATTATTATTATTATTATTATCATCATCACTCATTGTTGTTATCATTTTCTCTCGTCGCCGACTTTTAACGACCCGATCCCCATTGATTAGGCGAAAGGAAATTGTGGTTCAAAGTGGAGTCATTTATTTTTCTTCTTTCAATTCGATCTCGGTCAGTCCGCCGGTGACTGTGTTTCCACATACGTCCACGCGACTCGCAGAAGTACACATGCACGCGCATATTCACACGTCGATAGATTCTCTCGACCTATCTTCCTTTTCACACCAAACATAGCTCTATAAGTGAATACGCGAACGCTGCATGTATGAGGAATTGCTCCCTATTTCGCAATTCCTTCTCCCCCCTCGTTTTGAAAAACCTTTTCCGTCTTCGTCCATCGTTTACTTTTGCCGGGCCTCCTCCAGCCGGCCTGTCTCTCACGCGTTCACTGACAATCAGAGCCGCAGTTTGGTTTCCTGGCTGAACCCCAACCCCTCATTTTTTCCCAACACTTTTCAACTCCGCCCCATTTTCAACCGGTTTTCGTAAATAAAATTTCACGTAATCATATTTCCGAGTCGTCATTCATTTTATGCACCAGCGCGCAGTCGCCTCAGTCCATGATTTCATTATCCTCTTGGACTTCCACCGACGACGGCGCCGATCCACCTCGCGTTCTTGTCCATCCGCTTGCTCCATCCTTCCTCACAGCTTCTCTCCGAGCTGCTGCATTTCTTCCAACATCCCAGGGCAGTATGCAACAGTTTCGTACAAACATCGGCCGATTATTTCTTTCATTCTCTTCGCAACAATAAATTGGTATCTACCGATATGAAGATAAACAGCGCGAATCATCATCTCTCTCTGGCGATGAGTATGTACATACATACATACATACATACATGTAGTAATTATACTGTGAAAGTTCAAAGAGCCACGACGTATTTTCTTTCCCAATTCTTCACCACAGCCAGGAGAGGTCTGCTCTCTACATAGTAGATACATAGGAGCCCGAACGATCCTAATGTACACGTATATATATATATACCTATTCATACATATATGTACTCGCCGGGTATACACATTCACAGTACGTATGTAACATGTAATATGCGGTAACAATATTACGTGTTGGGAGACAAACTCTGCGTCAACTCGGAGGTTCGGAAACCATTAGGCACTCAAATTCTCGTGGAAGATAATTTCGTAACGTTTGAGTGACGTATCGAAAGTATCGGAATTTTTTAAAGAAAAACGGTCGATCCATGTTTTTTCTCTGTCTTCTTTCGTCCGTTCTCGTGTCGGTCATGATCTATACCTACGCGTGTACGAGGTAGTACCTAAGGGCGAGGCAGAGACCGATCAGCGCGACGTATTCGAATAAGTTTGAAAATACAACACTCTGATAGGTCTCTGCCTTACCATTGGAGTATCTTACCGCGAAAGCGTAGCTTACTTCAGGGCGAAACCATTAACGAATAGGAGTGTACGTACGTGGATACGCAGATACATTCGAAAATCGCTGGTTTTTTTCTCCTGTTTCTGCATTTCGGTTCTCGTTGTCATACTTTTTTCGCGAATTCGTGGCTTTCGTCGCCTCGGCTCCAGCATACATGTGCATACGAATGCCACGTATGACATATGTAGCGGTAATCGAAATGTGTATTTGAACCGAAAAAGCTTTCTCTGCTATGGCGGACATACTGATAAGAATTACTAGGTACGGCAGATCGGTGAATATGAATAAAAGCTCCTACATAATACGAGTAAACTATGTTATTCTCTTCTGCGGCTGTGTTCAATGCATACATGTATACCTACGGGGCAGTGGTATATTCGCCGACGAATGAGCGTGAAAGTGAAAAGTATACACAGGGTGACCCGGAATTAACGGAGGATTTTTTACGGGATATTCTTTGCTAAAAACGGGATCGAAGTAGGTCTCCTCGTCGATTTTTTCCCAAAATTCACAGGTTTTTTGTTATTATGATCCGTCGAAGATTAGGCATTGGCACGCGTTCTATTCGAACGGGCGATCGTCGACGTGTGGAACGCGGGGAAACCAACTCAGGACACACAACCTAACGCCGTGACACACCGGACGCTATACTCCCGTGTATAGAACGCACGCCATTGGCCAATCTACGACGAACCATACAACAAAAAGTCTATGCATTTTGAAAAAGAAACGATGAGGAAATTTCGAACCCCGTTTTCAACGAATAAAAATGTCAATGTTCCCCGTCAAAAATGTCGGCGTCAATTACGGGTCGCCCTTTATATGGGGTTGTTTCAAAGCAAAGAAGAGTGTCGATTTTCTGACGGGCCTCGCATGAAACAGCTAATTTAGTCGGAAAAATGTTTCTGTCGAGAGATGGGCATTTTAGGTTGAGTGGAAGATCGGACTCATTTTTCTCATTTTTATCGAATTTCAGACGGATAATTATTGGAAAACGTTTTTTCCTCCCTTAGAGCTGTCAGAATGTCAGTTTGCGTCCTGAGAAGATAGTATTTTAATTTTATCATTCTAATTCATGTTTGAATTTGGTCCCGAACGGATTTTCTCTCTATACTATATCTACTACTTTTCAAAACTATTGTTCGTAATAATTGAACGTTCGCGCTATCGCTTTAAAGATCGAATAGATCCTTGGATAATCTCCTGTCAGAAAGTTTTTTCACTCACAATTATCCCTCAAAAATTCGATAAAAATTGAAAGAATGAATAATCAAATGAGCCCAATCTTGCCGCACTCAACCTAAAATGCTCGTCTTTCAGCAGAATCTTTTTTTCCACTCAAATCAACTATTTTAGGTGTGGCCCGCTGCGAAGGCGGACTTTTTTTCATCTCGAAACACACCACCGTATATGTATACATCGCGGATGAATTGAAATTTCATTTCATTTCCCTGAACATGCTATATGCCTACCCGGACACCTATCCCGCGGACCTTTACGTATACCTATAGCAAGTCGATGGAGTCTCTATAATTTACGTAAAGCTCAACAGATAAGGCATCGGGGGTTTTGATTCGAATATTATAATCAAAAGAACTGACAATCTTCCGGTTGTCGCCGCGGTGGTTCTGGTTCTCTCATTAACATCAACGAATTGCTGAAGTAATTTTGTAAAATATGTAGGCCGAGGCGTGTAGCTTTCTAATATTGTACTACGTCTAGTATAGGTATATTCCCGCTCGAATCAATTTACGGCCGTGTAGGTAGAGCCGCCTACATTCAATTGCCATGACCGCTGAATTCGGCAATGACTCGATACAGAGTTTCAGAATCAATTTTAAGTCACGCCAAGCGATGCATTAGAACACCTCAGGCATTGACCTCCGATCCTATGAACGTGCAAATCGGCAGAAAGTCGCTTGTCGTCAATTTACTGCTTACGGAGCGGCAAATGCTGCGTTTACTCGCACTGTATCCAAGTCTCGCTCACGCGAAAGCTCTGCGATAGGTCAATCTGGATCCGACGTAGCTCGGGAACCTGCGGAGGTCACACGAATTTTCGGCAAAATACTTTTCCTTTCGCAATTTCACCGATAATCCATCCACGCGGAATGTTTCTCATTCCTTTTCAAATGGTGAACACAGGCGAAGGTGCGCCGAAAGTACACGTACATTGTACACGCGTCTGCACACGATGCGTAAGTATGCATGTATGTATATACATACGTATATCCCTAATTCGCCGATTCTCCCGAATTCTAGGATTCACGCACGAAGGGTCGAAGCCTTTGAGAACTTGAAACGAACCCGAGGATCGTCGGGAAATCAGGTCCTGTAGCCGTAGGTGGTGTCGAGGAGGACGGTAATACACATTATTGGGACCCGGAGGATGTGGAAACAGAAGAATGAGGAGAAAAACAGAGAAACGAAAAATATGATAAGGGTGTGAAACAAAGCTGGAAACAGGTTCGCGGGTGCATGGGTACAGCTGTATACCTACAATTTACTACATCAAACTGTTCGAGTTCCTTTATTTCGCCCGACGCGGCGCGACGCGACGGGGGCGACGATACGCGGAGGACATGTAACTCTCGTATCCACCAATAAGTATGGCTATCTATGTACATTCCATACATACTCCTAGAGAAGACGGGAGATAGAAGGTGGCGGATATACTCTTCGCTACGAGTCGTCGACGACGACCGCGATCATATATATACCTATATATATATGTATGTACACATGTACTATATATATATATACATATATAAAACTGCTGTACGTGAAACCGGAAGTTTCGCTCGCGTCCGTGGCTCTTGGAAACCACGAAACGGTTATGATTATAGATATGGTTATACTTGTTCGTTTGGGGGGGTGAGAGCTAGAAGCGCTAGGGGCGCGGATGGCGGCGGAAGAGGGACGGGGGGAGCCCGACAGGTCGATCCGAACTAATATAACCCATAAGGTTATATCCTATGACGATCTACGGCGCAGGGGGCTGCATAACAAATGCCAGATGACTGTATCGCCCCCCGGTGTCGCAATCCTGTCGGTATGTTGTACGTACATACATACATACATACATACATACGTTAAACAGACTAAACAAACACTGGTTTCAACTTCTTCCTCGTCTTTTTCTTCCTCTTCCTTTTTGTTTTTAAGTTTTTTTCTGTTTTTTTGTTTTGTTTTTTGTTTTTTTGTTCTTTCTTTATGTTTGACGACCCGAACGCAAAACGAAGAAAACCGAGAAGAGTGGGAGGGCGGGGGAATGAGAAAAACAAAACTAAAATTAGTATTTATGCAACATCAAAGCAATCTATACATATCGCGTCCGTCAAACATTCAACCAAAGCATTGTACCCCGTCAATCTCGACCCTCATATATTATTCTATTCGCGTTTGCGGATACATATTTTTTTTCATCTCGTTTTCGTTTTCTTTTTGTTTTTTCTTTCGGTGCGGGTTTTTTTTTTCTCATAACAGTCGATTGCCGCCGGTGCTGTTGGTCGAAAAGTAAACCTGTAACATTTTGGTTCGGACTTTTGTTGTCGTTTTCCGTGTTTTTTTTTTTTTTTCTTCTATTCGCTTTCATTTTTTCGTCAAATTTTCATGCAGAGGAATGGGGGGGGGGGGGGGGGGGGGAAACAGAGAACAAAAATGTATTTGTACGTATTTATCTTCCGTCTATAACCTCATCAGCTGAAACGTGCACAGATTTCAATTAACGAAGATGAAATTTAAACTATTTCGATCTGTCAAACCCGCCTTTCGAAATTCGCCGCATAAATATATGTACAATGCAGTATATATGTACGTATGAATGTGCGTCGCGTAGAGAATTTTCAGATTAATTGGAGAGAGATATTTCGAGATTTGTGGAAATTGTTCATCGCTGAATTAACCTCGAATATAATTACGTAGGTATATTACGTTTATTTCTGAATGCAAAAATAATAGTCAAACGTTTCACTCGCTTTCTGGGTGAAACAAACTTGGGAAATAAATTTTTTGAATAAAAGAAAATAATTTTTGTAGAAATTTGAGATTTTTTTAGAAAAGTTTGTCGCCGTCGGGGGCGCGGCGGAAATTTTTTTGTTGGGATTGGAAGTCCGATTTCATCCTGAAATTGTAATTGACGGTTTATATGTTTTCGGTCACGGTATAGCTATAGATAGAGGGCGAATTGTTTCGTCGATGTTTTCGAATTTCCTTGATGCACCGAACACCAATAACCGCGGTATTAATTTTCGGGGTGAAAGTTCATCGAATGAAAGACCGTCTCTTCGGATGGCGGAGAGCGCGAATATTGGCTTAGGAAACGTTGCGATATAGCTCGGAATAATATTCTATTATCCCGCTTGATTGCTCATCTACGGATAAATACCTGTCCGGTACACCTTGGAGAATATAAGTACGAGTGATATCGTATCGATCAGTAACTATATAATATTCCACGAGGAAATGGGCATGTACGTATGTACATACAAACTGTACATAGATAGACGGACGGATGGATAGATATTATATGGGAGTTGGAGGCTGTGGGATTATTTTTCTCGTGCCACTGGCTGTTTGTTTTTGCGTGATACTTGCCCATTAGCTATTCATTCGACTCCATGCGCACGTAGACCGAGAGTGAGAAAGAGAGCGAGAGAGGGAGAGGGAGAGGGAAAGGGAAGGGGAGGGAGATCGAGGAGAGGCGCTATTTCACTTCCATACTTCTACAATACTTCCATGAGCTATCTCCTTTATTACTATCGATTTGATCAGCTCGAGTTGACACAGTAGGTCCTTCTCAAAGAGCAACCAACCTCCCCTCCCCTCCCCTCCCCTCCCCTCCCTCCCTCCCTCCCGCCCACCCTTCCCCCTCTTCGCCGCCCCGTGTCTAGCCATTCCATTCCCGACCACTTTCCCGTTAACCTTTTCATTCGATTGAAATAGATTCAGAAGATAAGAATTAGGTTAGGTTAAGGTTAGGTTTCGACGGGTAGGTAGATATATGGATGTGTACGCGATGATTTGTACCTATACCCAAAGCAATACCCCAGCGTGATACCTGCACCACGGGGCTTAAACAACGCAATCGTGAACCCTGCAGCCCTCCCAGACACGGTACCGCTAATTGCCCTGAAATATCATCATCGTATATAAAAGCCAGCGAATTTTCCCCTTTCCCTCTCCCTCTCCCTTTCCCTCTTTGCCCCGTGGAAACTTCACGATTGCATTAAAGTTCATCGAAAAAAAGTTCTATTTCTGTAGCCTAGGTGGGTAGGTGAGTGTACAGGGCGATTCAGGTTGAGCGAGACACGTTCCGCATGGATAGGTTGCCGGAGAAATTCCGAAATGAAAACTCCTTTGCCGAAAATTTGCCGCGCGACCTCTGGTTTTCAATCTACAGAAGCATCCGGGATGGCCTATCGCAGAGCTTGTAACGAAAGGGTTGTATACAGCGCGTGCACCGACATCTGTCAGCGTTGCTATTGGTTGACTTGAATATTCTGTAACTCGGAAACTATCGGTCGCAGGAATATGCGGCAAAGGACTTTTCGCTTCAGAATTTCTCCGAGAATCTGTCCGAGAGGTTTGAACCGCTGAACCTGGATCACCCTGTATAAAGCAGGTATCAAGCCGCCTGAAAGTTATTTCGCGATCGTGCGCAACGACGTGACGTGTTTGTGTGCGAGAGCAAGAGAGAGAGACAGGGAAAGAGAGAGAGAGAGTTTTATGATCGTTGTTATTATTATCGTAATCAGCAAAACAACATAAATTCCATAACCTTCAACCTGTTCTCTCGGGCTCGTCTTACTCCTTTTTTCTTCCTTCACTTCCCCCTCTACACCCCTCGCCGGATATGTCGGAATGTCACGCCAATTGAGCGCTAAGCTTGTACGGCGATCGGCACACCGTGTTCACGTTGGCGGGTTCTACGGGGAAGTGAAGGCGAAAGGAACCACCCCATTCGGAGCACACACCTCATTTTCGCAAGGAGATAGGTATCGCATCGGGGTTATACTTATGCTAGCAGTAGCGAGTCCTCGTTACGGAGGGAATCCCTGCTGTGCGCTGTGTATTATCCCTCCTGGTGCCCAGCCACGATACGTGTACGGATACCCAATATACTATTTCAACGCGAGCGAAGTCTACATCTCCGCAAGACTACGCAAGACCCGCGAAATTCATCGGCATGTATTGATATGTATATATATATATATATGTGATTTTGTTGTCTATTTTAATATTGCATATGTTCTATACTTCTGCACTCTTCGGGTTCGCCGTTTGGGCTCTGAACGAATGAATAAATAAATAAATAAATCAATCAATATATATCTGTTACAAACTACTGAGCGAAGTGAAGCGTCATTCGTGGATTATCTTTCGATAGGAGATCGCATCGAGGACCGCGGGCGCTAATCATTGCGATATATAATCGCGTATTCCAATAGACCTATACCCGCGCACTATTATTTCTCACCAAAAATTGGCGGAGACTGATCGAAAAAAATGTTTGAAAGCGAGGTATTGACGGCAATGGGCGAAGAGTTCGCGGATTGTGTATTTTCTCTGCTTTAACGTGTATTTATTCTGCCGTTGTATCCACAGGTACGGGTACACGGTGTAGGTATATATTTTGGAAGTACGAATTTTTGAATACGTCATGTACAGCTATAACCACCGCGTATTGTGCAGCGGCATGAAATAGGTATATCGTGTATTACAGTGCGTCATCAGCGGTATGTGCGGGCCTATATACCTGCAGCACCTATATCGTCCGTAAATCCGCACATGTGCGTAAGCCAAAGCATGGCCTGGCATGGCATGGCATGGCATGGCATGGCATGCTCGGTTCATGGGAGGGGATGACTCGACGAGCTAGACGGGGGTAAAGTGTATCCATGGGTATGCAGGTCATGGCGCATGTCAAAGCGGCGAGGGTGCGGCAGCTGCCGTAGCGGACCAACGCAGGGCGGGGATCCGCGGAGCGTTTCGCATTCAATCAAAAAGAATATCGCATCAATAAAATCTCACCCGACGTTCCGACGTTTAGCATTGGAGCGTACTATCCCGTGCATACGTATCCGGCAATAGCTGTGCCCACGTTATAAGGGCAATCGGGAACATAATGAGAGCAATTTTAACGCGAATACAATAGAAACGGAAAATCTGAAGGAGAATACGAGTGAAAAGGTGAGTAAAATATGGAAATTAGGTGAGAAAGAATACAAAAAAAAATAAAATAAAGAAGAAACGAAATCGCCGGTCACCCCCGCCTCTCCTCCCAGAACTATCATCCCCCCCACCACCCGGCCACACGACTTGCGGTCGTCTTAAAGTTTATCTCATTTGCAAAGTATACCGGAGAGAGTCCCCGGCCTGACCCCGGAGCCAGAACGTGCTCTGAATCATATTAGCGATCCAACAGCTGTTTCCACGAGACACCGACCAACGGAGCCCCTCGTCTTGCTCTCTTTCACCTTTTTATTCTATTCCTCATTGTTTTCGTTTTTCCACCTCCACCTCCATCTCGCTTCTAACCTACATACGGAGTTTTCATTCTCTTCTAACCCACCCTCACTTGTATGGGGTTCATCATTTTGCACTTTCACCTTCGCGGAGGGCCAATTCGCGAGTAATAAGGCTACGTTGTTGGTACACCGGCGTGAGGGTCTCGTGCGCAAACACCTAATTCGTCCACGGGAGCTGCAGAGAGAACGTGAGAATAGGATCGAGCGCAAGCATATCAGGGTGCCAGGAAGCCATGACAGCCGGCTCGGAGTAGCCGAGGTACGGTCTGGTCCGCCTGGTCGGTCGGTTTTCGCTATGGCAGAGTTTCGTAGCCGATTCGGCAAATTCTTCTTCGTTTCTTTCCAATTGTCCGCGCGTCTGCGTCTTTCTTCCTTTCTTCGTCTTTGCACGGATTTTAGAGATATTCATTTCGGTATGCACACATGTAGGTATAGGTACATATATACGAACTCGCGTACGCGAATTGACCCGTCGCCTCGTGTCCGTTGGGGTTGGGGTTCGGGTTCGGGTCGGGCTCGGGGTCGGGGTGATGTTTCGACGCGATTATTATTAGAGTTTTATCCATTTTTCATAAACTTCCAGTTCGTATAGGTACTATAAATAGATACGCTCGAGTGTACGGGGCAGAGAGAGGGAGAGAGGGAGAGAGGGAGAGAGGGAGAGAAGGAGGGAGGGCTAGAGGGAGTGACGGAGAAACGGTAATCAATCAAAAAAAAAACGAAACAAAAGGAAAAAACAAATGTTGACAAGTAAAAAGCAGGAATGCAAATTTATTCCGAGGACAGATTATTGCCTGCACGATCTAGCTCCGGCGACCGTATATAGGTATACCTACACGTATATCGTACCGATGCTTGTATAATACGCGTTTTAAATTCAAGGGTTGGCATCGGGTACAGCGTATACATACTGCGACAAGCGTGCGTGCGTGCGCGCGTGTGTGCGCGAGCGTGTGCGTGAATCCCGTACTATAGTAGGTATATACAGTTTTTAACACCGTCCTGCACGGTCATGGCGAATCGACGCGCAGGAGGAGCTCGTTCGCTCTAGGTAATTACCGTAATTAGACTATCCGACTAGCTCTGGCACGTTTATTATACCTGTGCCTATAATACGTACGTACGTATGTAGCGCAGTGTCTTGAATTCGCTTGATTTTGATAATGAAAAAAACCATTTTTATACGACGAATTTATAAGCGACGTTGCGTATAGGTATACGATGTACACGCGCTACTTGTATTACGTAGAATGCTGTGGATATGTTACATCCGACGACCGTCAAATTTGTAATTACTGCGAGACCAAGAAAGATTTATAGGCAAAAATATATATACGTATAAGATCGAACAAGGATTCGGAACTGTATATTTCTTTCGGATATTTGCAATTTCGGTCACTTTTTTGCCCCGTTTCGAACTCATTTTTTACAAATTTGAAATAACGATCTCACGTGACGATGGATAATCACATTACGCGATCTAATACACACGCACGAAACACACGCAAACGCACAGTTCGAGCGGGCGGCGGAGGAGAGGGAGGGGGCGAAATAGAACAATTGATGGAATACGCACCGATGCTAATCGAATTTCAGAGCGAACCGTGAAGAAGAGAAAGGAGGAGACGACGACAAAAGAAAAAAAAAGCCACTGTGAAAATTGACAGGGGTCGGGAGAGAGGGAAGAAATGAAAGAGAAGGACGCTAGCCGACAATATTCGTGCGATTAGGGTATTGGTTTTGTTAATTTACCTTTCAGCAATGTCCACATCTTCCGTTTGCGGCAATAATTGACCAAGAAGAAGTAGCGACGAGGGATTCTGGTCTCATGACGATGGCAACAAAGAAGAGAAAAGGGGCGCCGACGGTAGGTAGGTTGGTTGGTTGGTTGGTTGATAGGTAGGTAGTAGTAGCTACGGGGGCAGAGAGAATGTGGCACGGTACACTGTGCTGGGATGCGGGAGTTACTGGGCGTCTGTGAGCGTCACGACGCCACATATTTGCAACGGGGCGTCGCGACGCATGCGCCGAAGGAAAAACGGCGGAGCAACAGCAGCAGCAGCAGCAGCGGCGGCGGCGGCAGCAGGCCAGAGCAGCATCTGCAGCAATGCGAATAAACGCCTGTGGGAGAATTCGCAATGATCATACGTACGCGTTATCGTAGCACGGTATCTCACGCAATTAGCCACTATCGCTGCACGTACATGCGAAAATATTATGTTCAATCTATATTTCATCATATCGGGTATACGTACACGTGCATTTACAGGCAAAGGTATACGAAAGGATTTCTCATTTATTCATTCATTTATATAAATTATATACGTGTATCCTATCGCTCTGGTATTTCACGAGGTGGAAGATACGTTCGTTGCAACTGAGCTGCCGCTTCTTTCGTTGTTGCAATATCACTTGGGTTGGAGGTAGATGATAAGTAGATGGTAGTCGCGTTGGCGATACTGTGCGGTAACTACAGACGCCATTCTCAATTGTTTCTTTATATTTGACAGCGATAAGCGAACCACGAAATGTCAAACAATCGCACGATAAATTGTTCCCGCGCGTAACTAACAATTGCGAGTTTTAGAAATTTTCCCAAAAATATCGGATCCACGTGATTCGTGTATCGACAAACGATACCGAAATGGTCGAAGAATGGGCGACTGCCGATAAATATATTTGATTGAAAAAAAATTTTTCTTCCCAGAGCTAGTGCGAGACCTCAGATCTAATTACTCTTTCGTATTTTTCATCGTTCACGTATTTTTCCATCATTAAGGCGACGCGATGCTCCTACCTTTACCTACCGACGAGATATATACGTCACGTCGTTCCTATATTTCGTCTCATTTATGTAAACTAATGGTCCGAATGGGCTGAAATTTTGACAGTATAGGTACTCCAGTTCATATCGTCGATCGGTGGAACGTCAACCGCATCGTGGAAATAATTTTTTGAATTGTTCTCGCGATGCGGTTGCAGGTTCACTTTCCACTGTTTAACGACGTGAACTGAGTATACTGCGGAAATTTCAGCTCATCCTTTTCGTTGGTTCATCAATGAGACGAAACATGAAGATGACGTATCTGGTCGGTAAAAACAGGAGTATCGCATCGCCTTAAACATCATTCGCCAACGACAACCGTATCCAAGTATTCGGATAATTTGGAAAAATCACAGGTTAGTTATGCGAACAATTGATTTCACTATTAATTACGTTCCGTGATTGGATATGCGTTTGTGAAACGCGAAGAGGCAGACGAGCATTGCGTATTCGGTGCATTATATCGCCAATTGCGCTGGATACCGACCTGAATGATATTTCGAAAAATCTAATGAATTAAGGTTGTCTCGGTATCAATTGCGTCAAGTGTATACAGGCACACGTACAATAGTCAATACAATATCGATGACTCTTTTTTCTATATACTATCTTCTACTGTACCGTACTGTAGTAACCTCTTGCAGTGCTTTTGTGATCTATAATATCCTGCCAATATCATACAACATATATAACATATCTTGAATGCAGAGAAACCGTTTCGGAAACGAGAATCGTAAATTTTCGCGAACGACACGATGGATTCTGACGAAACTTTGAGAATTCATTGAGCATGATGGCAGAAAGTGGCTGAGTATTTCGCTTTTTCAAAACATCGATCGGATTTCATGAAAAATGAATATTCCCTATGTTAGCCAGGTTAGTTTGCCGGTCGCATCTCCGACTTTCCCCTAACGACGACTTCCGGACGTCGTGAATTTTTCGTAAAGTCTTAACGTGCGCCGTTCGACGTCTCAAAGTCGTTATACTTGCATCGAAATGGCAAGTCGCATCGACGTCTTGTGCTGACAGGTTTAGAACCTCATCTTCACGGCGGTTTTCAAGTACATCACAGAGTACATGTATACCTTTTCCTATGTCGGCTTCATGACGTCTTACTTAAGTCGACTGATCTCGTGTCTTGAAGACATCAGTGCAGACAGCTTCGAGCCGCTTTCATATCGTCGCATTAAGGCCGTATTTCATGGATACGACTGCGATAACCGTCGCGCGACGAAACTACGCTGATTGGCTAAAAATTCACGGATAGCGGGTGTACTTTTGTCGCATTCGGAGTACTTTCTGTCGCACGAAAGTAGACCCGAGATGAACTTTCGTGCGACAGAATTCTATCTAGTATGCGACAGCTTGCAAATCCGCGGGAAACAATTGCGCGCGTGGATGATTTTAGTGGATTTTTATTCGCTTTCTCGTTGGAAATGACCTATGTAGTTATGATTATGAGAAGTGCAAAACTGCATCGTCAAATGGGTATTATATTATTTTCAGATTATGGACCTGAAATGTGGCTTTTGCCGAGGCGAAGTGGATTAAGAGAACATAGAACATAGGTTATAGACGCTCGCTTTTGACGGAAGGCGACGTATGCGACTTGATGCGACAACTCGAGCAGCGGATCGCTATATTTCATAGACGCGACGGAATTCTTGATATCAGCGTGGTTTCGTCGCGCGACAAGTTGTCGCAGTCGTATGCATAGGATACGGCCTTTAAAGGCGCGATTTATAAAATCGATTTGTCCAAATGAAAAGGAAACGTTGCCCGTAGCACGCTGTATAGACGCCTATATATATCTTTATATGCAGCCTCCGTCGAACCCTCGATTGAAATGTAGTTTTTTTCCGCACTAGCGGGATAAAGTGCACCCAAAGTAGATATTTAAAAGAAAAAAAAAAAAAACCGGTCGATCATTAGCTAAAATAAAATACAAAATCAGATACTGGGTATCTGTAAGACGCATCCTAATCAACCTTTTCATTTTGGTTATCTGTGTATAAATGAAAATTATCATTATGATTGCGAATCGATTATTATACTTCGTGATGAAATTTGATTGAAATTTTCGAATCAATCCACCACGATGACGTTATCATGTGAGCTGATACACGAATATTCTGAACGTGAAGAAAGTTCTTTTTTGTACATGACCAAGCGGTACAGGAATCAAAACAGCCAATATAAGACGACGTAAAGGTTAATAATACCAAATGTCCGTGTCCAAAATGACAATGTGTCCTTCAGCCGTCTCATCGGCACCAGGAAGAAGACGCCATGAATTATTTTGTACGGACGTTATAGGCAACATCGACGTCGTTCTGTAAAGAACTTTGTTTTCTTCCCATTTTGACTTCCTTACGCTTTTCCCGTATACGCGGCAATAATTCGATGATTCACGTAATAAATGCACTCGAACATGCGTAAGGTATTTTTATACGTCACGTGGGGTCTTAGATTGTGTTGTGTGAGAATACTCACCCTGTAATTTTACCCCGAATCAATATTCACCTATCGACTCTCGCCCGTGGAGCTTTGTTCGAGTTCGAGTTACCTAGCTGGGTTCAAAAATCCCAAATAACGAAGAAATGAACAAACGCAAAGACACAATCTACGGTAAAAGTACACATCCCCGCCGGTCGTGATGTGAAGAAAGAACCAAAAATAGAACAAAATCAATAAAAATGTTGCTACTTGAGTACTCTCTATTTCTCTCTTTCTCTCTCTCTCTCTCTCTCTCTCTCGTTTCTTCATTTTTTGTTTTTCTTGTAAGCTTGTACAGTATACAATTTTTTATCGAATTTACGTAATATCTGTTACGTACCTATAACATATATTTCGATTTTATCGCTCGAGAGGACGGAAAAAGAATTATGTATATACATAGACAGATACGATTTCCGGAAACCCAATAACCAAGGATCGCGGTGCAACCTACGCGAAAAAAGGACGAAGAAGAGAAAAGAAAAGGGAGGAAAAAAAAACGAGAAAAAAAAAAAAAAAACCAAAGAATAACAAGAAAACTCTGAAACTCCAACTTCGTGGGTAATTTGTAGAAAACTACTTTTTCCAAACTGCTCTAAACGGACGCTATCACGTAGTTCGAGACATTCTCATAGCACTTCAGCCGCATATCTTATTCGCACATTCGATAGACACTAGTTTGACCGAAGTTTTTCACATATTTTTTTTTTTCTTTTTTTTTTTTTCTTATTTTCCTCCTCGCATTTCCCTACTCTCCGACCCGTTTTGTCAGCCGATATACCGCGCACGTTCGCGGCCATAGGCGGACGGATTCGCTCACATTCCGCGGAGTGAATAAAACCGGAGTCGATTTGCAGCGGGATAAAAATTCTCGAGCCAATTCCGGATGTCGGAGAATAAGAGAGAAAAAGAAGAAAATAAAAAAAAAAAAATCAAATAAAAAAAATTGATCGAAAACTTTTCATGACTGTCAGGAGGCGCGGAGGTTTCGTCGGGTGCCGGCTCTTTCCTATATCTTTCTCTCTGCTCCTGACGGACGGACGGATATATGGGATATATATATGCATGAAATTCCTGTCAAATCGGATCGCCCATCAGCGTTTCGTGAGAATGAGAGGATGAATAAACCGGCGAGATAGTCGCGTGCAACGACCGTGAACTTGGGGTGCACGAATTGTTGAATTCTTATCCAGAATGATAAGCGGGACCCTATAGAGCCACACGGGCCACGTGGTACGGAGGTCTAGCCGGTTGGAATTTCGATCGGAGAGTAGGGTCATCGCCGAGGCTATCCGACCGTGGCTTCGGATGTTCCCGTCACGTGCGGTACGGCTTAAAAAGGGATACTCCAAAATTTACCGCGAGGGCTGCTGCTCACCGCCTTCTACCTGCATTCCTATAGCTTTTTTCCCGTCGTTCGAAGGAACATCGGAACGGTCGATAATAACTCTGGTATACTTATATACTCTTCGATCGAAGTTCAAAACTCCGGTATAACGGTTAATGATATAATATCGACAACCCCCGTCACCGCAGGCAATTCGCTCTTCTCGCGCTTACGCGGCTCCCGTATCTCTTCCCAACTGCATTATCGTGTCTATTACACCGTACAGGAAGATATTATACCGCATATATATATGTCATACTACGTGCGAAGGTAATTCGCTCGTCCCCGGAATCTACGGGATGAAAAGAGCGGATGATTTGCGATTGCATATAGGCGGTGTACATCAATTTTATGAAATGAAATTCGTTTCTGCGATCGCGTAATAACCCGTTCTGGGGGACAGGATCGAAAATGTGTGGGGAGAGTGGAGAAAAAAAAAGGAAAAAAAAAAAAATATGCAAACAAAGATTTATTCTGCCCGAAAGAAGAAACAACGCGATTTGTCGTGTTCCCTTGAAATTATCACTTTTAACGCTGAACCCGTGACACGTGTGCATGTGTACGCGAAAGTAGGTATATAGATTTGTCTTTTATCGAAGAAATTTTTTCAGATTTGCGGAATGTGCGCCCCCCCCCCCCCCCCCCCCCCTTTACCCGGTGGCCCCGATGTAGGTACGTGCGTAGGTTATACCTACTTCGCGCGTTGCGGGAGTTATGACAAGGCAAGGGAATCTCTGGGCTCCTGCACTATGGAATACAGAATTTAAGAATGCTCATCAATTCAACTTTTGGACATTGAATTCAATAACTCGGTCGGATGAGTTATACCTATACCTACCTCCTGCAGTAGCTCCCGGATCAGAAAGAGGAAACAATTTTTTATCCGGCCGCTGCCTCGAAAAACCGGCGTTCGTGGCAAAAACCAATTCTCGCGCAAGCTGAGCCCGATCGGACGAAATTTAGGGGTCGCGGTTTTTGATTATCGAATAACACTCGGATAACACGTGAAAAATGCGAATTTCCGTTTTTTAATTGAACTCCACTCGAGATATACGTGATACGGAAAAATACTGGAAAAACTCTTTCCGAGGGAATAGAATTTTCTGCGAAAAAAGTCTCTTGACATTTTCTCAAATTTTTCCATTTTCCGGAGCTATTGCATTTTCGTACGGTTTCTCATAATTTTTGCGATGTTTAACGATCACTTGGATAATATTCGAGATATCGAAATATCTCAAGAGGAGTTATTTGTAGGAAATGAAATTTCCAGTAAAACATGTCGTACAATATTCGTTCGAAAATCGCATATTCCGAAAGATATTTCGATTTCAATCTGAACTCGCTCTCAATTTTTTCAGATTTTTGGGTCAAAACGAATCGAGACTCGAGAAAACGTCGATACTTTTTTTCAAAAAGAATCGAATCACCTGTGAAAGAGTTTTCTCAGTATCTTTCCGTATCACGCGTATCTTCGAGGGAAATTCAACAACAAATCTAAGTTCGCATTTATCACGTGTCATTCGAACGTAAAGTCGAAAACGAAGAGCGCGACCTCTAAATATCGTCCAATTGAGCTCAGCTTGAGCGAGAATTGGTTTTTTTGTTTGTTTTTTTTGCCACAAGCAACAGTTTTTTGAGGTGCCAACTGAACAAAAATAGTCGATTTTTCAACCGGTCTGGTATACAGGTATGTATAAGCTCGTGAGAAAGAATTTTTACGAAAACCGCTCAACTTGCACGTCGCTTCTGCGAGCTGCGTGAAATCGAACCGCTCGATAGCGAATATAAAGCACAAGGGTGTACACTACCTACCTATATGTATACAGTGGATGCGCTATATATATATAGTAGGTACATAGCTAGAATTTCTCACGCCCCTGAATTGCCTGGTGGTCCGAAGGCCCGGATGTAGGTGTGTATCAGACCTATGTATTGCGTTTGCACATGCGCATACATGGTAGATTTATTGAAGAGACGAAATATTCGTTTATCAATGGTTGATTCCACGATCTCGATCTATTTCGGTTATTTTAATAACGATGCGAAACGTTGATCGCCCAGGCGCAATATTGATCGAGCTTTCTCCTTTCAGCATTGTTCATCAATTCCCCTCATTCTCGTTCCGGTCTCATCTTCTCTTCCACTCAATCGTGGATTGCGCCGCAATTAAGACAATTGCGATAACTTGAAATTACACCAATGTAGATATACTTCGTGCTGTTAAAATGTCGTAGGAAAGTGGCGCTGAACCCGTTCAACGGGGATCCCGGCGCTGCCCTATGTTTGCATGGGCTATCTGCCGTCCAGTTAGCATTTGGTTTTCCAGATCACATGGACACAGAAGAGTATCGATCGTTCCCCCGACTACTTTCTGTCATTTGCGATCACGGTATTGAAATTTTCATTTCTACGGTTATTCACCTAATATCTCGCATCGAAAGATGAAAGTGTCACCGGGAATTCAAGTAAAATTATCACACATTCCCCGAGAGGATGTTGACATTTCACGCAATCGTCGATCGCGCGGAACCGAAAGTAGCAAATTTCCATCAGAATTATAGAGTCGAGTTACTGGATGACTTTCGCAAGAAAAAAGGCCGTGTATAACGTTGTCGGCAATCATAGACAGGCGATGATTCGCGAAATTCGAAACTCGGACTTCGCTGCAATCCGACAAGACCTCGGACCAGTACGGAATTGTGATGTACAACTGGCATCCAACCTTCCCGAAGGATATAGATACCGGAGACGATTTCGGACGTCGCGGTCGTGGAGCTGCTCGATCAGTTCATCAGAATATTCTCAATCGACCTGCGATTGGGAATACATCGAACCGGATACCGGAATATGCTTCGTCGTCGGAAAGACGAAATCATTCAAACACAAGAAGGTCGGTCTTCTGATGTTTCCGTTCTGACATCTTTGACTACTTATATGAAACGAATGTCGTCGTTGCTTCGTTAGATAGCATCTTGTAATTGTTCCTTATCTCAGACTGCTGAGGTAGCACTACGCTGTTCGAATCGATACGAAACGCAGCTTCGGATCGTCGAGCCCCAGGAGTGCTGGCCTATCTTTGTTTCATAGTTGTGATCATACCTACTTGTGAATGTTCGCCACGACATAACTATTTCACGTTTCAAAAAAAAGAATACTGTGCAGCAGCGCGGGAGAATGGAAATTTGAGTTTCTCACTCATCTGGTGAAAAGATAAGTACCTACTTATCTTTGATCGTGGCAGACAAACAGTTATACCAAATATCATTTCCAGGACCATTGTATGGACGTGAGGAATTCTTCGTCAAGCCACTTACGATTAGCCTCTGTCCCTGATTTTCGATTTGGCTGATTTTTTGTTCTGCCGTAGTATATATATCTTGTAAGAAAGATTCGTGATTTATTTTCGATTTTGCTCTCAATTTTTTTTTAAAGTTATAAATTTTTGAAAATTCCATCCCCCAAAACGTCAAATGCATATTCACTCACAATCAGCAGAAAAAATGATATCGACGAAAATCAGTCCATCATTTCCCCCGTACTTGGATCATACTTTCCGGAAAAAATATCAAATACATTCCCAAAAATCTGCTACATCTTTTCTTTCTCTTTCATCCGGAATGCTTGCTCATATTAGAATGAGCAACAGTTTCCTTGGTAATATTTTTGAAAATTTTAACAACTCAAAGATATAATTGTAAACAGATTCTTGAAAATGTATTCGATATTTTTGTTACGAAAGCTCGATTCTAGCCGAAGAAAGTGACATATTGGTCCAGTGTATATCACGTTTTCTCTTTCCATGGACTATATATATGCTTTTGAAGTTTTGGAGGATGGAATTTTCAAAATACTCATAACTTTCAGACAAATTATGATAAAAATCTGAAAAAAATCATAAATGTTTTTTACAAGGCATACTACGACACGTCGCGAATTCGCCAAATAAAAAATGGTCAGGGGCAGAAGCTGAGTGACTTGAAGTGGTTTTCCACCTGTATGTATATACACACGCGTTGAGCGCGTGCGTACGTGCGTGATGTTTGCCACGAGCCCAATGCTTTAATGTTGCGGATCGCATTTCATATTTTGCTACTTTTCCGTCGCTCGCGGAATACTAGAGTCTAGTATACAACTCGACTCTACGACTGAAGCACAGGTATTGCAATCCGCCGATCGATCGTTGCGTGTTTCGATTCGACTCTCACAGGTGCATTCGAGAATAAATTGAAAGAATTGAAATTCCACCATTTGCGTCGAAGAATAAAGTAGAGCTATCCACGATTTGTTTGGTATGTCGAGTTCGGTTTGTCCGACGTATCTGATCAAGGAAATATAACTTTTCACCATGGGTCAGGATTGTCGGAACGTCTGGCTGATACCCATTTGAGAAAAGTCGTATCGTTGTGTCGAAGAAGTCGAGGATTCAAATGTAGACACAAGGAAATAGGCCGTCATATGTGGTCAATGAAAATTGTTTCAACGCGGCGCCGTACGGCGTGAATAAGTAATAGCTGCCGCTTCTGGAGCAAATTCATCTTTTTGTCAGCTATTGATGTATGCATTACACCTATTGCGGTTGATTCAGAAACAGTTGCTATAGTTAGACGAATCAATAACGTTAGTTGACATTGCAATGTCAATTTTCATTTTGTCCGGAAAGAGGATGGTCTCTGAATCAACCGCAGTAAGTGTACTTGATCTTTTATGCATACAAAAGGTATGTATGTATACATACTATTCGAGAAAATTTAGAGATTCTTGATACGAATGTTGAAAATCACTATCCACTTACAATGATTTATTCCTGCGACGTTTGTTCCGATTGCAGAGTCCTGCCCTCATATTTTCGAACGTCAGATTCATGCCAGCATTTTGCCCGCTTCCTAGATCCCTGCGGCGAATTGGAACATTCAGTTGAAGTAGCCTCGTCATCTTCCATTTCCGAATGGTCGATGGAATATTGTCTAACGAAGCAACGGCGGCACTCGTTTCGCGAGTAGTCGAATATGTCAGAACGGAAACATCAGACCGACCCTTCTCTGTTTGAATGATTTCGTCCTTCCGACGACGAAGCATATTCCGTATCCGGTTCGATGTATTCCCAATCGCAGGTCGATTGAGAATATTCTGATGAACTGATCGAGCAGCTCCACGACCGCGACGTCCGAAATCGTCTCCGGTATCTATATCCTTCGGGAAGGTTGGATGCCAGTTGTACATCACAATTCCGTACTGGTCCGAGGTCTTGTCGGATTGCAGCGAAGTCCGAGTTTCGAATTTCGCGAATCATCGCCTGTCTATGATTGCCGACAACGTTATACACGGCCTTTTTTCTTGCGAAAGTCATCCAGTAACTCGACTCTATAATTCTGATGGAAATTTGCTACTTTCGGTTCCGCGCGATCGACGATTGCGTGAAATGTCAACATCCTCTCGGGGAATGTGTGATAATTTTACTTGAATTCCCGGTGACACTTTCATCTTTCGATGCGAGATATTAGGTGAATAACCGTAGAAATGAAAATTTCAATACCGTGATCGCAAATGACAGAAAGTAGTCGGGGGAACGATCGATACTCTTCTGTGTCCATGTGATCTGGGAAACCAAATGCTAACTGGATGGCAGATAGCCCATGCAAACATAGGGCAGCGCCGGGATCCCCGTTGAACGGGTTCAGCGCCACTTTCCTACGACATTTTAACAGCACGAAGTATATCTACATTGGTGTAATTTCAAGTTATCGCAATTGTCTTAATTGCGGCGCAATCCACGATTGAGTGGAAGAGAAGATGAGACCGGAACGAGAATGAGGGGAATTGATGAACAATGCTGAAAGGAGAAAGCTCGATCAATATTGCGCCTGGGCGATCAACGTTTCGCATCATTATTAGAATAACCGAAATAGATCGAGATCGTGGAATCAATCATTGATAAACGAATATTTCGTCTCTTCGATCTAACACGCACAAAACGTGTTTCTGTTAATACACCCCGTATACCCTACCACTATACACATACACTTAATATGTGTGCGAAGCGCTTTTGAATAGACCGGCGACGGAGAAGTGTCGAAAGGTGAACGGGTGGGGTGTTACTGTATGCTTATAACATGCGAAAGAAACTCTCTGGCTCGTGTCTGAGGGTCCTGCTGTGCATAAGGGTAAGCGAGAGAATGAGGACGTTAAAACTTCAACCGTTCTTGAATCCTGGTTTCGCAGCGAGTTTTCTCCCGGCCAAGGAGGTCATCGGGGGCGAGCGGATTATTTCGGTATACCTACGTTAAATTTGGACTGCAAGTAATTATTCTTCGTTGTATTTTCGTCTGCGTCATCAGCGCGTTCAAGTGCGCATACAGCTTCGATCTCGAATGTTCGATCCCCGCGTGAAAACATTGGCTTTTCTCATATTTGATTTGATTTGTCATTGTCTTTTGGTTTTTCCCGATTTTTACTGCAGATTCTCTTCAGTTCGTTTTTCCCCCGTTATACGCTCGGTCATCCCCAAGGAATCTGACGATGCTGCGCGTCCTGCACTCGCGTGCAATTCTGGAGGCGTTAAGCTAGCTGGCTGGACTGTCAGGAGCGGAATTTATATTGCATGTTTTATATTCGTTTGGGGGGGGGGGGGGGGGGAGGGGGGGGGGGGCAAGGAGAAGCTTAGCTATGCTGCGAGTGTCCCCTGGTGGACACAGTAAATATGACGTTACCAGTGCCAGTACAATAACACTCGACCCGCGACTCGTACTCATTAACGGAACGATAATGATGCGGCAATAATTTTTTATCTCACTATCTTTCACACTCTAAATCGCATACCTACAGAGAACTTCCAGAACAGCTTTAATATTTCCCCGACGTTCTGTTATGCTTCAATTCCGTCCCGTTCCATCCCATTACAATCCTCGTATGTCCACCCACGTTACCTCTCACGATCGTGTTTCACCACGAATGAAAATGGATGAAGAATATACGAAACTGAACTGCGGAATCGTTAGAAATTTTTCATCAATTCCCGGCCCGGTATAGCTAGCGCAGAATCGACCATACGTACCTACAGACAAGATTGATACCTGTACCAACCTATTCTGCAAGAGATTAGCTCGGTTTTTGCTCATTTTCACATAGGTTCCCGTTTCGAGGCTCGGTCTCAACGCTCCCGCTTGAATGGCATGCCCCTCATAGTACCTGTAGCAGGGTAGATCATGCTATATCCACCCACTAATTAAAAATAGCGTGACTGAATCCACCCGGTGAAGCGGACGATCAGTTTAGCCTTGACATTAGGCCGAGGACATTAATTTATCATTAAGAGGAGCTCAGCGCAGTGGCAACCTAGCCTAGCCTCTGTCGCCGTGGGATCTCTCTATCTTCTGGTCTGCACGGACGTATGGCGCTTTTTTCATTTTTATTCAATTTTTCCTTTCGCCTTTTCACTCTTTTTATTATCATTATTATTATTTCATCCCCGTTTCATATATATACATATAAACCTATGTATATATATGTATATATATATATACGTGTATACCAACCCTAGCAATTTCACGACACTTCCCAAACGAGATGACATCAAAGCTTTTACTCTTTGCTCTTTCCTCTCTCTCTCTCTACGTCCATCTTTCTCTCTTGCGGTTCATCGTTCACTGTACAGTAGATATAGGTATATATTGTCCTAGATATATAGTCTGTTGGTATGTATATTCGCGTATAGGATGGCAGTACCTACTTCGCAGGGTTGAGAAAAAGAAAAGAGGACGAAAAAAAATACAAGTTCTACTTTCCACCTTTTCCTCTTCCTTCGCGAGTCGCGACGACGACGAAGACGACGACATGGAAGACAACGACAACGACGAGGCGGACTTATATTCGCGCGGCTACTTGTCCCCGCGCTCCTCTTTCCCGCGGGAGCTATAGATACAATTGTGCGTGGAAAGAAAAAAAATGTCTCGGATGAGGATATCGGCTGAAATGTTTGACTCGATTTTTCACGTTTTTTTCAAAGTTCGGAACAACATTTCTCCGACTCGGTCGGAACCCACGGGCTCTTTCCTCCGTGCTGTTATTTTGCGGTAAAACGATTGCGAGAAACGCTGAAAATTTAGAACAAGGTTTTTTTCACTCGCTGGCAAAGTTGCAGGTATATCCCAGCTCAGCTCGATTGAACATTTTTTGTCATCAATCCGCATCGAGTCATGCGCAATTAGACGGGCAGGTCGACTCAGTCAGATCCCTCTTCTTTTCCAACTCTTTTTCCTACGTAGGTATGTGTGTATATGCCTACATAGAAAGTCCGTACCGAAGAGTTCCATTTCTGAGCTTGAGAGGTTCTGCTGTCCGGTCGAAGATTTACTGCACAATCCGCGCGGGTCTCTGGCTAGAGAGATATAGGGCACAAAGTTTGGTACTGCTTATTACCTGCCAGGGAGTAATTGATCGAAAGACAAATTCGAAAGTCTAATTCTGCCTGCAGCCAATTAGACACGCATCCCTATGTCGCGGATTGGTACCTAGACGCCTATATGAACTTCTTCTGCAGGCTCTATTATGAATATATAGGAATGAGGAAGAAGAGAGATAAAGGAAATCAGAATACGCTCCGCCTTCCCATCCCTCGACGCGATTATAATGACGCAAGTACGATCTTCCCTCCAGTTTATTTTCAACGTTGATGATATACGTGCAGGTACTATGTCACATCCCTAACGCTCATACGTATTTGGAAAAGCTCGCTCTTGCGCGAAATGCATGATACTCGCGCGATGCATATACTTAACCCACGAAATGGATTTTCAAATGAAAGCACAAGGGGGCATGATCCGTAAAGGACGTCCGTGATTTTTTGTGAATTTTTGGCTCCCCCCGCTCCCCCTGTGGCGCAGTTAGTCTCAACATTCGAACCCCTTCCCCCTATGAAACGTCCGATGGTCACAATCGTAGACCCCCCCGGTCACAAATAGGCACATTTCGCGAACCCCCCCAACTCGTTTCTGCGCCACCTCTCGTCAAAAACTCGACGATCGTGGAACTTTTCAAGCATTGGTGCGTGGAAACCAAATCTTTACGCACTAGTGCTCGAAAAACTCCGTAAACGTCTCATTTTCAAGAAGAAGTGGTCGCAGAAAATAGGATATGAGGCTCGAGCGCACGCAGAAACTTCTCGACTCGTGTGAATTTTTCACGGCATTTCACACTCTTCAAAGAGTCTCTCAAAGAGAGTTTTTGCGCCCTTGTCACAATAATAACTATCACCCACTCGCAGGAGTCGTCGTGGGTAGGTATCGCATGTCATTCAATTCTCTCCACGCTCCTAGCTACATAATTAGTCCGCTCGAATTTGCCGAAAGATCGACCGACATCTATTCCGGGCTGGACGGGATTGCGCCAACTTGTTCGTCCGTAGATCCAGCCGCGGTAAACAAAGTAAACAAAAACTGGAGTTTGCCAGAGATGTTAGGTCCGGGTTTGGCCGTATATTTATTTGAACGATCGGGAATCCATTCCCCGAATCGCACTCCTTCTTCGATCGGTTTTGCCGAAAGATGTTTCGAACAAACCTTGTTCGTCTCGTCCCGAAGAATGAGTCCTCGTGAAAATCATTCGTCGTTGCTCGTTAAGACGCAAAATGCAATGAACCGTACAACTTTTGTGTTTTCTTTCGCATGTCTTTCCCTCACTTTCTGGCGTATGATTCCAGAACTCAGCTGCCCCCACCGAGCCGTCCACGAGCCTTCTACGACCCTTCGCACGCCGACTCGAATTTGGCAAATTTTCGAAAGTAATTGAACGCCGTGGGGAATTCGACTAAATCCACAGCCAATTCTGTCCGTCCACTGATGAGTACGTACTGACATTTTTTAGTAAAACCCACGGAGAAAGGAGTGCGAATTGAAAGAGGATTTTCAATTGTTCAAATAATTGACACGGCCGAATCCGGACCGAACTTTTTTTTAGCAAAATTAAGCATTCGATCATTCAGGCTCGATCTAGTGTGAAAACGTTAGCGCAATACCGTTCGGCCGGAATATATGTCGAGTCTAATTCGACCGGAGTATACGCGCATTCTATAATATTCACTGTTCAGAGTGATTGGGATCAACCGCACTCTTTCTAGATAGTGATTCCTCACGCAAAAGGGGATTTCAAGTTCCTTATCGGAAGCGTCGAGGCTCTCATAGTTTGCGAATCATAGACGATCAGAGAGCTCTCAAGGCATGCCACCGGGAACGGACATACACGTGACGTGTCATGGGTTGGGGCGTAAGTTGGGGCGTAAGTATAAACTGGGTGCGTTGCGATTAGCTTAAATTACCAGAATCTAGGTAAGATTTTCCAGACTGGATTCTTATCTTGGCTATTATCTTACTTTGCGGTTATATTGAAGCCCCAAGCCTCGCGGTGAAGAAATCTATTCGACCTTTGCTATCGAGGGGTCATCGGAGTCGCTGCTGGCGATCTATAACCTGGCTAACATAGGTAATATTCATTTTTCATCAAATCCTATCGACGTTTCGAAAAAGTGGAATACTGAGCCGAATTCTGCCATCGTCCTCAATGAATTCTCAAAGTTTCATCCTAATCGATCCAGTCGTTTGCCAAAATTTACAATTCTCGTTTTCGAGGCGGTTTCTGTACGTTTGAGATAGCGAGACCTATGGCACTAGCCTCAACATTTTTCGCAAGGAACTTCGTTTTCATTTTGATCGAGGAATCTTTACGTCGAGAGAAAAAAAAAAAGAAAAGAAAAAAAAAAGAAAAGAAAAAAAAAAAGAAAACTTCGGTGATTCGAATCGCCCTGTGTATCATTATATCCTGGTTTCCCAAATTACTGGAACAGTTGCAGTTGCCCTCCGTATCATGTATATACCTATGTATATACCTGCGAGATATTTGAGTAGATAGAGTTGATGCAGGCTGAAGATAGGTTAGAGCTAGTTTTGGTTCAAATCAAATTTTCTTCTTCATTTTCTTCTCTCCATCTCTTTCACACTCTTTCTTTCTCGTCGTTCTCTTTATTTCCAATTCAAACGCGATTCTATAAGACTGGACGAGCTATTAGCCGTTGATGGTTCAGCCTAGCAGCTATTGCAGTACATTAGGTAGCTGGATACACCCGGATAAATAGAAAGGCTGAGGGTGAATGGGAATTGGAGACAACCGAATGCCGGAAGATATACGAATGAGGGAAAGGAGGTAAAAGGGGGGAGGGGGGGCGCTAAAACCCCGCAGGAAGATAAGGTTTCGGTAAACCGCGAATTAATCGATAGACGACTACTCAATTAACGTATTTTGGAAGCTCCTTTCAACCCTTAGATTCCTCTTTGTATCTGCTATACCATACTACTACACCCTAATCTTCGTCGCGGGAGTTAAAGCGGGAATCTTCCGAGCTTACTTACATTAGTTATAGACGGGATTGTATGTATATACATACCTACATATATACCTATATTATACATATGCCCATCTATCAGTACCTACAACGAGACTTCTCGTCTTCCGCGTATATCGAGATTAGCAAAGTTACAAATTTTTCGTTGTGTGCGTATGAGGTTGTAAATTGTACAGGGAGTTTCAAAAATCGTACAACTTTCAACAGGAAACGAATGTATGCCCATATGTATGCAGATATAGGTATATAAAATGGAATGAGAAAGAGAAGAAAAACGGAAATTCTGCCATGGAAATTTTTCGCATAGACAACACTTTCTCCTCTTTCTCGTTCTTCCTCCCGCTTTGACAACCTTTTGAAATCGTTGAGGTATCATTTTTCAGAAGTTGTTACAAAGGGGGGTAGCTTTTTCACTCAATGATCTTATACGCGTATAGTATACGCACGTATATAGGTATACGTATACCGGCAAGTTTCAGCTGTCTAACTGAAGATGGTCAGACGACGGATATACTTACCTACATAAAAGAGAGGAACGATCTGCTCCGCTGTATCCAGTGTCACGTTGCTCCGGCAGACTTTGTTCATGGATATACATAGGTATAGCCGACCAAGTACGTACTCACTTGGCAAAGTGTCTACGACCTCTTCCAACTTTTCAAAGTATATGTATCAGGGTCCTAGGCATCTGTGACCATCGCTGAGCCGTCGAGAAGAAGAAGAAGAAGAAGAAGAAGGAGAAGACGGAGGCGACATAAAGAATTTGCGGTGGCTTCCTCCTGCATACAACCGATCGGCGAACGGATCGAAAAAGTTCCATCGACATTGTTCTCAGACGAGTACGCAGCTCATGAAGTTATTCACATCATACTTACTTGTCTCCAGCCCCTCGAATTAATGAATCAAAAGATATGTATACCGATATATTTTCGTATGGTGGTATAATTAAGAATTCCGTAATGTTCGGTAGGTCGGGCATAAGAAAAGACATATAATAACATTCGAAAGTTGGAATCAACGTCGGTCACAGGCAAGGGCATATGTGTATACATACGTAACGTAGCAGTGCATTATTATGTGATAAAAATCTCGAAATTACTCGCTTCATACTGCAGTATTCTACTATACCGACCTGCGCGTAGGCGTAGGCACTATAGGGAAGGCGACACGTAAAGCTAAGCGCAGAGGGCAGCACCGAGTTTCCGGTCACAACTCACCTCACTTGCGTCAAAGAGACTCGCGGCACGTGCTCATCAAAGTTAGTAATTTAGTATTGTATTGGAGTAAAATGAAAATATGAATATTATGACCGTCAAAGAATTGACGAACGAACTGAGAAAAAGAGTGCGCCCTTATGTGGAAAAAAGGCTGACTTGATTGAAAGGCAAGTAAAGAAGATCGAGGTTATGTATCGAGCTCCACAATACCTGTTATCTTTGATACGAATTTCTTCAATTCCTTATATTATACAGTTTAGCACGTGAATTTACGGAATTCCAAGTTTTTTGGAAAGATGTGTCCACCTTTGTTTCTACAACCCACTGCGACGCACAACGTAGGCATATTTTTACACAATTATTAAAAAATTAGAATGATTGGAACACACGTCAAATTGCATCAAACACACGAAGCGGCTTGGCAGATGTGACCGAAAGCTCGCTAGCGCTCCTTGCGGCAGAGTTTGGCAGTCGCCTTCCCTATACGTACTACATACGTGTAACCATAGAGTGTGTAACTTCATAAGAAACTGCGAAAACAGGTGTGAACCGATTCGCCACGTGGGCAATCTATCGCTACATGTATGCATACATCCCGCTATTGGTATTCAATTATTTTACCATGAGGTTTCGGTTCGGTGGGGTACCAAGTCAAAGAAAAAGACGAACGAGCCGTAACGGAAAGGTCGAGGAAGTGAGGAGGAAGGGTTGCGACGGGTTTTAGCCCGGCGACAAATAAGGGGAGTGGGAGTCTGGCATGGCAATAAATTGGGGCGATATCGTGAGGTGCGGAGCGTGTTTTACTTGAAATCTTCGGGTCACGTGAGTGTATGGGGGTGCACTCGTGGCGGTACCGACCTGTCGTTTGGTCGTCGGGTGGCGGTTTGGTCCTGGGGTTAGCGGTCTTGCGTTCTCTGATTTTTTGTCTTCTCTCACAGCACGTTGCGACTCGAGTGTCGTCTCTGGTTTCCGTGTCCTGTCTCGTGTCTCTTCGCGTATTTCCGTGTGTATCCGTGTCTACCGTCTTCCCCGCGGTTTTGGGGTTTATTGTGACTTGCACTCGGGGTGCAACGTCACAGGGTATAAGGAGAGAGAAAAAACCATTTCATTCACACGATATACGAATAAATAGCTATGCATCTATTCCTGTATCGTACATATATACCTCCGCCTCTATTACAGCTAATCTCACATCGCGAATGCTATAGGTATTTCGTCAATATGCGTAGACTGCAGGCTGTATCAGCGCACACACGCATATTTATATACTTTTCAATTTACTGATAGCCGGGCTATATATATATATATACATATACATATTGTTAAACCCAGAGAATCCTGAGTATATGTGCGTGTGAGATGCAGCGAGAGATGCCAAAACAAGGGATTAGAACGTTAAAGACGGAATAAGAAAGCCAATGAGGTGAAGAGGATGACTGTAAGGCAGTTGGGTGTGAGCTGCCGCGAAGGTTAGCGTGGATTTTACGTCGTGCGAGTAATGTTAATTGGTTAACTCAGTACCTCACTTATGCAATTATGTTTGTGCTGTTATCAATGTATTGCCAATATTTCATTGGTGTTGAATAATTCTCTTACAACAAATGGTTGTTCGTATCGAAGAAACAAAAGGTTCGTTATATGCAATCGGCTGTCTCTAACAATATATATACGTGTATGTATGTAAATAGGCGCATACAGCCGTATATACATTATTGCATTTAATACGTAATATTATCCACGCGACACGCGACACTAATTTTAATGGAAAAAGTTTTTCTCCAATGTCTGCAGATGTTGTCGGTTGTTGTATCCGATGTTCGTCGCGGCATGTGAGGCCGGCATATAGACGTATAGGTACGTGCGTGTACGCGCAAGATGAGTTGTTTGTCGTAAATACGTACCCAGGTAGTGTTCATTATCGCGAGGTCAAGAGTGCGTCGCTACGATTACAATAGATACGATATTATATATATATATATACTTATTGGAGCGAGGAAGTGTCTGGTGGAAGAAAAATAATTGTTCACAAGGCAGTTACATACCGTGAAATTATTCTGTGTATTCATATAACCGTTCATACTGTACACGTATATACGTGTATACAGTGTGATACATTTATCATGTCTATTACAGTACAATGATTTTCTCTGCTACGGGCGGGGCTTACGCATAGAAAATTCTCTGGAAAGAATATATAATGTTGTTGTTTGTTTCTTCGTTCTTCGACTATTCTACGACTATAGTCCGATTCCCGGGCGGGGAAAAAAACTCTGCTAAAGATTTTCTACGCTACTAGGTACTACTGCTACTACTACTACTACTACTATTGTAATATGCGTGGGTCCGGATAGAATTGGCATGAGTTCGTTGAAACAACGATTACAGTAAGGCCGTAAAGTCTTTTTCTATTGTCCGTTTAGTTTTTCGTTTTTAACGGATGAAGTTAATGAGGGAAAGGGTCGAAAGACAAAAAAGAAAAGCAAACGTTACGTTGCGTAATCATTCTACGAGGTTAATGTTCCGCAAATTAATTTTTTAATGTCCGGAAACTGTCTTACACATTTTTTCCTTCGCACATATATATATATACATACATACACTATATTATTACAGTACCTACATTCGTATATAGTTGGAAATCAATGTTTTTTTCCTTTCTATATTCATGCTTATACATATATGTAATATGTAATTCATGTGTCATAACGTGGCACTTGCTCGCTCCTGGCAAAATGATCTGGCATACAATATGTATTATGTATGTATGTATGCGAATGTATGTAGGTAAGCATACGACATGTGTGATTTGACTCTTTATATTTTGGATACCTGCCAAGCTTTCATCGAACGCAATCTCTCAGGAAATATAATATGTATGTACCTATCTAGGTATACATACGAGGTATACCACAGCGCCAAATCGGCGAAAATTTGTCCTCACCATTTTTTTTTTTCGCTTATAATATTTTCTGCGATTGACCCAACTTTAACAATGAGTAGCACTCCTGAATTTTTACCTCAGATCGGTAAATTTACAGATTCTTGCAGATGTTATCTACAGATTTTTGCGTGAAATCGGTAAATTTGCTTAATCGGGTATTTTCATTGGTGATTCATTTCAATGCTCCAACGTCCGTCTTTGGTACATGTATTATAATCATCCGCTTGGTGCAGAGAAACGAATAATTACGAATGAAAATACCAAATCGAGCATATTTACCGATTTCTTTTCGTCCGGAATGAGTCAAATGAATATAAAGAAAAATAGTTCCACTTCCGGGTTTGGCCTGAAACGATCGTCTTTGATCAAAGGATTTTTGAGAATTTTTTTAGATTTTTAAAGAAAGGGTGTCCTTAAACGGGTTTGAATAATCATAGAACATTCGCGGTTTCGAGGAAAAGATCTGAAGTAATTAAGGAGTGCTATACCTAGAGTTGGGACAATCGTAGAAAAAATGATTATCGAAATTCAAAAGGGTGAGGGAAATTTTTGTCGAGTTTACGTGGAATACCTCATATACTGCATTTACCTCGGTACGTTCGTACTACGTATATGTATATACATATCTACTAATCCCATTACTTTCAATATATATGTAAAGGTATATACCTATATACATATACGTATGTACATATAAGGGTAAAAGACAAGTAATCTAACGCCGCGCCGCGCCGCGCCGCGCCGCAGCGCGTTTTATACGACTTTCGGAGAGCGTGTAGGTATAACTGTGTATAATACTATATATACGTATACGCCAGTATTTTATGGAAAAAGAGTAAAATTATGTTTGATTTCTTGCAGAACTCGCAGGTAGGTGTGTGTGTGTGCGAATTGGAATTGAAATTGGTTTTCACGTATACCTATATATCCACATACATGTATTGTATCTAATAATTTATTGAAAACGTTGAAACTTTCGGAAGCACTAAAACGTACACGATTCGTCCGCGGAGGTAATTTCATTAATTAATTCTCTCACGGTTTATCGACATTTATTTATATTTCACGATTTCAGCATACTTGTACTACCTCCGCCCATACCTACGCCACGTCGATAATAATTATATTGATTGCGAGTAAAATCGGTGAAATTTTCCGCTAATATTCATTACCAGATTGTAATATTTATTACTGTATTTTTTACATCTAAGATACCAACTTGAGCGAAAGTGCTGACTCGTTGGAATTTAATAATGCTGAAGCGTCAGAAGTATCGATCATAATATGTATATACACATAGTATACGTAGTATCATTCTTTGCCGTTGAATATTTCCTCCGATGTCTGACATATTGTGCTTATATTCACTATTGTACTAATGTCAGCCAGATTTGATCCACCGAGAAACTCTGCTTCTCTTCAAACAGCGTACGTTCGTTAAATACATATTTAAACCTATCTATGCGGTTATTTCATTTTCCCGTTTCCAGTGACTCCGTCGATATTGGGCTCTAGATTTTTCAAAATTTCGATCGAAGGGGTGTTTTATGAAACGAAAATAACAGAATTGTAGTCTCAAGATCGGGGGAATCAATAAAAGCCTGGGATTTTTGTTCTGTTGGTTTTTCATAATCGGTACGTTACGCGCAGATGATCCGATTTTCGGAAAATTCGTAAAATTTTCCACGCAAAATGATGGGTAGGTATGTTTCTAGTTTTGTTCATTTTCTTCACAATTTTGGAGTCCGTAAACAGCGGAAAATAAATGCTCAAATGAGAATTAACCCAAAATATCGTATTTCTCAGAGGTCTCTTCTTCTTTGTGGAATGACACCAAATGCCCGACCAAAATCATACAAAATCACAAACACTGCATCTCAAAACCAAGAGCTATTTTTATATCACGAAGACTGAGTAGAAATAGTTCACCGTAAGGTCAAGCAGCGTTTGGAATTTGCTTGTTAGGTTTCGGAATCGGCGTTTAATTGAACCTCGACGCGTCATTGAGGTCTTGAAACCTCGGTGGAATCTTATTGCGTTCAAAAATTCCCGCTATAAATTGTAGGAGCTTCTGACTCCGACATTGCTTCTGCTAGCAGCGCCACGTGATGGCGTCTGCTGACTGCCATGTCAGCTGTCAGATTTGAGTAAGAAACAAACCATGCCGGTAGAAACATTGGAAATCCAAAACAGAATGATTTCTGTTCAGTTTCATTACGTGATTAATTAATTTCACGATGAATGGCGATGCTGGTGACCCTCTGGTGGTATTGATACTCCAATATTATTACGAATTTATCCAGTTTAATTTTTTCTAACCTATGTACTCGTATCTCGGCACGTAAGCCGCGATCGATGCCCCGAAACGTTCGTATCGCAGTTTTCTTTCAGCTTCTTTTCTTTCATAGATTTTACGTGTGAAAATTGAGTTTCGGAAGTTATCGAACCGGGAATCGATTTCGTTATCTAGTCACACTATGATTCGTGTTTTGTTGCGAATAATTGAAAAACAAATGAAAAGGGGAAAAATAACATTAATTTTCAAGCGTCGAGAATGAAACGCTTTTTAATTCTTTCAGTCTGTCATTCTGCCGATTCACAACGGTGAAAAATGGATCAATAGCTGCCTGGAATCGATCGAGAATCAAACGGCACTGAAAAAAAGTCTGAGACTAGAAATATCCGTCTGCGATGATTCTAGCAGTGACAAAACTCGGGAATTACTCGAAGCATGGAGAGAGAGGCTGAACAATCTTTCAATTTCGTTGAGAATATTCAAAAATGAAGATGAAAAGCCTGGAGGAGGTGAAATCCCTGTCCGTCATTCAAAAATTACCATGAACCCAGACTTCCGATTTCTAAATTTTCGATAACTATTTTTCAAAATCACGATTGCATCTACATCTTCGATGTCTGTTCTTCTCTGTTCTTCAGAATTACCGTTGAACCTAGATTTTCAATTTACATTCTCCAAAATTGCGATCAAATTTACATCTTCGCTTTCTGTTCTTCAGAATAACCGTCGAACATAGATTTTCGATTTCTCTTCTCAAAAGTTACGAATAAATCTATATTTTCAATTTCTGTAATTTAAAATTAGCGTTAGTAAACCCGACGACGTTCTTTTCGACATTTATGAAAGAAATTCACGTAAAATTTTGCCGAAAAATTCGAGATCGCGATGGCAAAGAGGAAAATTGATACAAGAAAAAGGAAAAATTGAAAGGAAATGAAAATATAAAAGACAAAGTTTCTACTCGACGTTATACACGGCGATCAAAATTACTCCTAAATACAAAACGAGTTACGATCGTGCGCTCGATGCCCTGGAGGCACGCTTTGACTACCGATAAGCAAGAAATAGATAAACGTGATTAACCCATTATTTAAATTACCTCATTCTGCATAACATTGTACAGGTACAGCTGCAATGTTTCATGTCTGCGCGTGTATAATTCGTTTTCATGCGGTTGGTTGTACCGCACTAAATGTATAAGAATTTTCGGGAAGGGGGTTCATTTTTTTCATTCGCTTTCTGTTTCATTTATGACTCACTCTTTCCGCTCCTTCTTGTTGCAGTTGGTTACGCGAAAAATAGAGCGGTCGAAAATTCCAAAGGGGAGTACCTCTGCTTCCAGGATGTGGTAGGCGATTAATTTAACACTTTTTTATATCCCGTATTCCAAGTAAGATCAAATCTTCTACAATCGTTGAACTATTTCTATTTTCAACGAATTCTTGGTTTATTCTTTACCTAAAACCAAAATGTTGGATAGATGCGGAGGTAGATAGGTCCGGATCTACAATTTAAATTATTTTCCTTTCTCATTTACGCTCTTCCAATTGCTTTCTCTGTTTCCCTATTTTCCGTGATTTATTTTTATTCTGGTCTTCATAGAGTTATAAACCCGACGATTCAAAAATCTTTCGTATTTTTTACCAATTAATAGAAACAAATAATTTGGTACAATTAGTATTTTGTATAGAGTAAATCCCGCTTGTGTCCGATATTATCTTCCAAATTTGCTGAACATTTTGTTCCTTAGAGATATTGTATTCGGGATGAAGAGAAAGTGAGCTTTCCGAAGCTAGTGAATTTTCATTTTCCGTTTTGTTTGTTGTAAGTTCTTTTGTTTTTTGCAATATTAGAAAAGGATCGCACGAGATCGGCGCTTATTTTTTATCGGTGTTTTCTTTTTCTCTTTCTGTCCCTACAAATTTTGTGTTCTTCGATCTTGAGAGATGTAAATTAGCTCTGTTGTACAATTCTCAAAGTATAACCGTGATAACGGAATACCGTAATTCGTAAATTATTGTGAGTAAGGCAGCATTGAAATTGAACAGGATGACATAATGCTGCCGTGCAGAATAGAGGCCCAATACGATCTGGCAAAAGCGAATAAAAACGCGGTGAGTTTTGTTAATTGTGAGTGATATACCTGTATCTCAGCCGAGAATGAATTGCGCAAAGTATCAGGTACCTGCGGTTCTTTCAAATCCATGCCAACGATTTGATTTTGTCTAAAAGAGACAAGAAAATGTTGTTAAATACTTAAGTAAGAAAATAATGGCGCAGATAATCGGAGGACAGTTTGAAAGAATTCCCGAAAATGCTACTCCGAGATTTTCAAACTGGGCCAATACAATAAAGGGAGATAAACTTGAACAACAAATCTACACGTCGCATGGACCGACCATAATTATGCCCACGTGGTTTTGCCACAGAGCGGTATTTCGAAGGTTTGCTATAATTCGTATTCGATTGTAATCGTTGTCGTCTGAAAATAGCTAATTTAGGAATACCCGTGTATTTCTAGATTTCAGTTTAATGATGAAATTCATGGGATAAAGATATCAATCCTTCGCCGTGGGTATAGTCTATCGGATTTTTCTTAACATCTTGTTTTGTTTTCTAAACTGTACAGAGTACGTGGATTCAGCGAAGCTGGTCGTGGTTGTCCGGAGGATTTAATATTCTTTTATTCTCACTTGGACCATGGTGGTCGAGTGTTGAAAGTTGATTTTCCAATCCTAATTTACGTATATCATGCCGAAGCAACAACATTTTCAATTTGCGAGTAAGTAAGTATACCTACGTTGAAAATTACGTTGGAACCTTAACATTTCTACTATTTTCCTTCTCTCGTTTTATCGAAGTTGAACTTGACGTCGAGTCGCGGTAACACAAATCGCAATAAATAATATCGGCTGAACTTTCTGATGAAGAAAAATCTTGATTGTTTTTTTTTTTTTTTTTTTTTTTGTTTTTTTTTACGACTTCGGAAATCTCCGGTCGAAAGGAAAGAAAAATAACATACACAGCAAACAATGTGAGTCACAATACTAGAAAAAGAATAAAAAATGTACATACAACCCGACGACGTTGGACGCCAGACAAGAAAAAAACAAATTTTTCTTTCGTTTTCGTAATTTTGTGTCTCCACGTATATATATATATATATATATATATATATATATATACACATATTTTTTCCCCAAGAATTGCCGTAATTGCTGAAAAAAATTGAGATCCTTCTTCACATCTTGGCCTTTCATCAGCCTAAAAATGCGTAAAAGAGAATTGTACAATTCCATCTATCTGTGTGTCGGTCTTCGCAAATGTTTAGTTTCTTGAAAATTCCCTTGGAATGCTCGAAAAAGAGGAGTTTTTGATTCTGGCTCCAAAATCGAGCGTATCAGGTCACTAATAGACGGTCGAATTGAAAAAATTCGGAATTCCACCGAAATGGCTCAAACGATTTCGGTTAGAATCGATATCTGAATCACGGTTAACGAAATGAACAGGAAGACGGGTAGGGTTTTTTTTTGGAGAAAATTCAATCTAGAGTTTACCAATGCCCAAATTTGGGAAATTGCAAATTACGCTAAAATGGTTTGACCGATAATGATATCTCAGCCGTTTATCGAAGAAGAATATGTGGAACGATGATTTACTCTCCGAAACTACAGAATAGATACGATAAGAAAGTACATAGGCACGCGCATGTGCGACTTCATGAGACCGATCTCACAAACTCCCATGTTTTCAATCTGAACAATTATGAAAAAAACAAAATACAGGAAAACCATTTGGGACCTGAGAGTCGAGAGATTGAAAAACCGGGTCTTATCATCGTGGGAGAAATTCACAATATGGAACGCGGGTAAGCAGGGAAGGCTGCTTTTCCGGAGTTTGGACAAACAGTTTCAGGTAACAGACTATCTGGCATTTTTCGTGATCGATGATCTTGTTGAAAATTCCTACGGCTGTCGATTGTCGAATGAATCCTCGTTTTCAAGGCTTCGCACTCACGGTTTTCTCTTCTCCCTTTTCTTCTTGTTGTGTTTTTTTTTCTTCTCATTTTCAGGACAAAGTCGCGGCCTTCTGTGACGTCGATAGGCGCAAAATAGGACAGAATTACGTGTCCTATGAACCCGCTGCTAAAGAAGTTGGGAGACCAATTCCTATTGTTCATTTCACAGAAGCCAAGCCTCCGTTCGTCATTTGCGTGAAGCTGGTAAGCATCGACGTACGATTTTGTTATGAACCACGCAATAATTCCTTCTCGGCGACACATCATTCGGCGTTACTTCTGTAAATACAAAATACCGCGAACAAAGAAAGAAAACAGAAAACAAAAAACAGAAAATCTTCATGTACATAATAATGTTGAAGGAAATGACGAACGGTGAATTTGAAAAGAACTTAGAATCCTTGAATTTGAAGGAAGGAAGAGATTTCGTCCACTTCAATTGAGCCTATAACTCCAAAACTACAGTTCATCAGATAACGTATGTACCTATGCTATTCGAGCTACGGAAAAATGCTAGAACGACGCAACGAATTCTTATAATTTCATGGCGCAAATTAAACGGAGCGAGAGAAAGAGTGAAAGGAAATTGATTGATGGATCATTAATAAATTGCTAAAATTGTGTATTCTGTTTAAATCATGATATTATTTATCAAACCTGTTCCCAGCTACGTTGGGAAAAAAACGAATTTTCTCTCGATACCGACGTCCGAGAATATCAATTCCTTTTTTATTCTCACGATTGAGTAACTCTTGATGTAGCATCGGCGACGAGCAGGTCAGGGAACTCGTTTTCACCGCGGCCGCGATCTCCCACAAACGTTTTCTGTTTTATCTCTCTATTGAGAACGTCGTCGAGGCTTGAAATCGTACCCGCAGCCAGTAAGACGGAAGGATCTCTATGTTATCGTCGAACTTTGGGGACATTAATTATTACTACAAAATGTTAGAGACAATGAATGAACATTTGGACTGAGGAGAAAAGGGTTCGCAGGAATAAGGAGCGTTGAAAATAAAGAAAGAATTGTTAATTTTTCATCATTTAATAATCTACGATCTACGACGTAATAAGAAAACAGTAAAAAATATGAACGGACAGGTATATAAAATACGAGAATTACTAATCTAAAAATGATTATCTTTCCCTCTTTTCTCCTTTTTTTTCGTCTTATTTTTTTTCTTTCGTTTGTTTTTTGTTTTTTACTTTTCTATCCCTTTTTCCGCTTCTTCTCCTATAAATTAATTGATCGGCCAATATTTACACAAAACTATTATACGACCCTATACTTCTAAAGAGTCAATGCAAATTCGTTACGCGCTTATCAAAACTGTATTGGTTGGGCTTATCTTCGGTCGCTTTTGTCTCGTGACCCAGAGCATATTTCCCTCCTGAAAACGAGAAAGGGAGAGAAAAAAAAGTATTGATAAAATTTCATTTGAAACGAAAAGTACAAGAGAATACGATTATCACCGATCTATTCTCACCAGGAGAAAAGTGTGTGAAAATGCTGGGGCGGCTACTCACTTGAAAATAGTCTTCCATTTCTTGGAGAGTGCGACCCTTGGCTTCGGGCAATGCCACGTAAATGAAGACAGCGGCCAAAAGCGCGGACGCACCGAATATCGTGAATATTCCCGACATTCCCACAGCGCTTTTAACCTGACGATTAGAAAACATGGATGAAGAGATGAAATTTGGAAAAAATCAGATATAGTCATGTACTGTATACGTACGTAGGTACGTATGTACATACGTACGTGCGAACGACGAAATGCATCGGGAAATTATTATAGCGATTAGGGTGGAAAAATATGTATATACAGCGCGAGTTCTTTTTCGCTATCTTGTCGGACAATACACATTGCGCCTCTCATCGACGGCCGAAATCGTAATAGAAGAGAAGAAATTTTCTTGGACCGAGGACTCGGACGTCCGACAAGGAAAGCTATCCTCGAAACCCTTTCGCGCGATGCCCATGCCGCCCACTCGTCCCCATCCCCGTCTCCGTCAGCGTCGCCCAACGTTCGTTCGTGACTTTCGCGTTTCTCGACTAATTAGGAAAATTCATCTGAAACTCACCCAAGGGAAGACCTTTGTCACTCCGAACAAACTCAAGTTAAACAGGAAGAACGTGCAGCCGCCTCCTATTCCTCGGGCACGTTGGGGCAAAAGCTCGCCCACCATAAGACCCGGCAAGCACATAAGACCCACCGTGTTTGCTCCAACGTAGACTATTATACACGTACCGATCACGTACATCTTTAATCAAGAATTCACTCGTTATATACCTAATGAACAATTGAGGCGATGAAAATGCGAGGAAGCTCGAAAAATTCGTCTGGAATTCGATGATCGAGCTCCGGGCGAAAATAGTCCACCGTAATAATCTCGCCGTGTACTCGAATTTGCGAATGAAAAATTTGGACTCAAAATTCATTCTCGTTGCTAAAATTTCGGCGTTACGGGTCTGTTCATCCATGCATTGGTCAATGATATTCTCGAAAGTAGGTACTCACGTCCATGTCGGTTGTAGGCTGTTCCTTTCTGGCTAGCAGGTACCCCGCAAGGACGAGAGAAGTTAGAGCTGTTCCGAGCGCGGAAACAATTCCCAAAAGCCTTCTCCCCGTGGTTAGCAACAGGACGCACGATAGTAGGCAGAAAACTGTCCTCGCAACGGCTGTGATAACGGCTATGAGATAATCGTCGGTTCCTTTAGCTTCTGAGAACAGGATGGAAAAGAAACGAAGAATAGTTTGCGGTGGCGAAAGTGGCGAATAGTTAGGTACCTCGAAATATATTCGATTCGAAACAAATTTTCGAAGAAGAAGAGGGAGACGCACATTTTTCATTTTGTGTGCGTCTTTCTTTCTCGAGATTTCCATCACTTTTTCTCTCTTCACGATCACACAAATCTCAGAAATATACACATCGAAAAAACGATAAACTCCGATTACCTAATTCCCTGATGAATTCAACGGCGTAAAAAACTATCAGATAGGTGCCGGATAATGTTTGAAGAAAATTGAACACCGTGATAATAGCCAACGGCTTCAAAACCCCTGGATTCAGGATATTCGATATAGCCGAAGATGCTTGCTGACGTAGAGTGGCGGCGGAGGATATTCGAGCGATGTCTGTTCTTGCTCTAGACTCTAGAAGAGCCATTTCCGTTTTTACCTGAGGGAGTAAAAATAAAAAACAAGCTCTTACAAAAACTCCCGCTTTCCTTCTTCCTTCTCTCTTCTCCCTCGACCTCTTTACTCTCACATTTTTGGCGGAAGAACAGTGCCTACATATATTTGTACTGGCAAAAGAGAGAGTGTAAAGAAAACAAAGAAGAAGAAAAAAGAAGAAAAAAAGAACCACTTCTCTCACATATCGTACTACAATATATATTAGAGACTAGTTACTTATGCATGCGGACGTACTCGAGTCAAGTCTCCCCCGCGGAACCATACGAGAGCTTTTCTAGCTTCCTCAATTTTTCTCCTCCTGACCAACCAAGCCGGGCTCTCGGGGCTCAGGCAAAGTGCGATCAAGGCTAGCCCCGGGAGAATTATTCCACAAAAGGCTACCGTCCTCCAGTCAAAGTTTGCGCCCAGGGCGTACACTATCAAAATTCCAACACTGTAAGAGGCGAAAGGTGCTCCCACCAGTATACCTCGGAGGCCAGGGTCTGCTATTTCGCCCAACAGCACCTGTACGATAAAATTCAAAAATTTAGCTCCGATCCCTTAACAGCGTTGCGCTACCTCGAATCACGTTTGTCAGGATACATGCTGAATTATGCATCAATTTTTGCTTCATTTACAATCCATTTCTGCACTCTCTCTATATGTATATACTGGTTAGAGAATCTCGTGTAGGTACGTATGTTCGATTGATCTGCAATCATCGATTGGTTGCGAACTTGCGAGCGAAATTACCTGATACATCGAACGAGGTAGATTGCGAGTTCAATAGTTGGTTGAATTGTTTGGAAAATTTGAAGGTTTCGGCGTTTCTTTGGTTCTTCATATTTGGCGATTTGGGAATTTTTTTTAAGCCCAGGAACGAAACTCACCTGACCCGGTACTACGGTGAGACCGACGGCGAATCCTGACAATATTCTACCGGCTAAAATGTAAGTAACATTTTGCGCCAGGCCCATTACTATCCACCCTATACCGAGTGGTATTGAAGACACTTGCAGAGCTCCGCGTCTACCAATCGCGTCCATCAATGGCCCTGAGAGTAACGAGCCAAACGGCGCCGCAAGACTGTGTACAGATGCTGTCGGGAGAAAGGAAAACCAAATCGTCAATTATTCATAATATTCGAGGGGTTAAACACTCCAGTAAATGAGCGTACACCTGAATTCAAAACTGCAAGAGTTCAAAGACTTTCTGAAGTCAACTGACTCCACACGTGACTTCAAATGATTTCCCATGACTTCGAGTGACTTGAAGCGACTTCGAGTGACTCCAAGTGACTTCAAGTGACTTCGAATAACTTCGAATGACTTCAAGTGACTCTGAGGGACTTCGAATAACTCCGTGACTCCAAATCACTTCAACTGACTCCGAGTGTCTCTTCAGCGACGTGTATACCTGACTTCGGGAGTGTTTAACCCCTGGATAACATTCTGTTTTAGGATTCGGTCGAATTGCGTTGCGTTCAATTTCATTTGGGGGTGACGCGACGGGAGATGGAAAAAGACGTTCAAAGAAAGAAAAATGCGAGTGAAGAATTTCAACGATTGCCGCGTTCGTGGATTAGGAAAATTGTTACAGGAATCGAGCGCGGTATACATATTGTATGTGCGAGTTATACTGCGTCTAGACGCCGCGGTGGATTATAGTTCTCGAAAGTCCTAATGAAATGGGAGGAAAAAAGTAAAATAAAAAGTGGACAGACAACGGAAATAAAAGAACATACATTACGAGTTGAAGTGGGAGTAGAAAATGAGCAAACTATGGTGGTGGACGTTGAGTTACTTCAATACTCCGAGATTCCTCTCGTGTAATAAAAATGGTAAGAGCTTTTAATAAGTTTTCCAATTACTGATCGAGGACGATTTCAATCGACTGATGAAACGTCTCGATAACACACACTTCCGCCCGTTTTTTTTTTGCGACGTCGTTATTATTATTATACCTTATTATAACTAGATAATAATCTTACTGCAGCGCGAGGTATTAGAAACTTTCGAGTGGTCTCGCGTACCTACGTATATGTATACATATACATCGTGTACGTAGCACATGGGTGGAAGGAGTGAAAAGCGATTCACTCCCGCTAAGTAATGTACGCCGACAAACAAACGAATAACAATTGTCATCCGTGGAGGGATGGAAGGAGATGTGGAGAGGGCGAGAGTGAGAAGCAGAGAATGAAATAGTGGGAAAGAATTTATTGTCAAAGTTGGTTATCTCGGGTATAAGTAGGAAGAATAGGTATGCATGTGCATATAGGTATGTGTGCCACCGCACGTTATGCGAACAGAATCCGCAGAGTCGACTACGGACGAAACTTAATTCTTATCGCTCGTTGCACTGCAATTTTATTCTCCCAGCTGCTGTGTGACGGTTTATCAGGGTGGAGGAAACGAACGCGCAAGAACGAAGCGATCGGAATCTATTTTCGAGCGAATTTTAGGCTGCTGTCCCGAGCACGGCCGCGGCGCGCAATATTTCCGCATATCCGCGCGAGAAGCTTTCGTATATGAGAATATATACCTCTACCCGTATCGCATAACGAATTCGGTTTCAAATCTATACATATACGCCGAAGGATTTCTCCGATGTTTCCATCCGAAATAGACGGGAGTCCTTTGGCCTTCTCATCAATATTTCGGTGGCAAATATTCCCAACGAAATGCTTGAGGAATACCTACCTATATTTCGCATGCCGTGATCGCAATCGGCAATAAAAACGTTCTTCGCTCGTCCGCGGTACTAACAATAAATACCAGTAGTCAATTAAGATGCACACTCTCTCGTGGTCGGACGGGTATCATGAACGCAAGATCAACTTCAGAGTCCGACGGTCATCGGCAGTACGGATCCGCATGCCGGACGGCTTCGTGAATGAGTCCGTACTGTCGATCGATTGACTCTAATATAGTATATAGTATATAGTTGTGTAATGATTGACCTAGAGGTTGATCGTCGGTGGTTTATGGACAAGGTAAAACCGATCGCGCGTACCAAAGATCAAGGGCAAGCTCGCCTGCAGGATTGTAACAGCAGCCGGCGATGGCTTTGCGTAGGCGAATGCGGAATCCGGACTGCGGGCTGCAGGGGGAGTGAGTATAAGCAGGTATCTACCTATAACTACTACACGTACGACCGGCATATGAGAGGAATTGGTCTTAATCTATTATTGCATCGAGTGGGCAAAAGCAAAAGTGTTAAGAGCTCGAAAGGTCAAGTGATGCGGTGACCTTGACACACATTTCACTTCCTTTCTATGTGACGCAGGCTTAATATGCGTTTAAGTAAATCGTTTCTAACGCATAAATTGTCACTGCTCGCCATTGAGAAACAACGAAACGAAACGCCCTCAACATTAATGACTAAATTGTCTTTGAAAAAATCAGGGCTCAGTGGGTCAGGGTTCCATTTTTCCGGTGGTACATACACGCTCTTGACATTTTCAATGGATTTCTACTTTTGCCATTTGTCATTTGTCACATGGGTCACGTTTCCTATACCAGTCTACCTACCTACCGCACAATCATCTATACGACCTCGAATTTACGCCTTCAAAAATTCGGCATCACCGTACAAAGATTATTCAAAATACCTCAATCCGACGTTTCCGAACAGAAGTAGGCACACGAACTTCGCGATGTCGTCCTTGTCAAATTTTCGTCACTCACCTCGATTACCTTCGTCCTTGACCTTGACCGTCATCGAATCACCGGTCTAACTTTCTATCGACGAGAAATTCGCCCAGTGAATAAAACGTTCGTCTCGATTAACGATAGGCGAGAAAACGTGTGTGCAGGCACGTATGCGTTTACCTAACATTAAAACTGTATTGCACGAGTGACAATTTCGCGGGATGTTATAGGTACACGCGATATAGACCTGCAGGTCTTCCAGTTCGTCTTCCAGTGGAGTAAATGAGGCGGATTATTCTCTTGGAAATGGGCCTCCAGCGGGGGTTGCAGGTTGAAAGATAAAAGTTACGACGTTGGTAACCTGCACAGCAAATCTGAACGTTCGCGGTTGGATTTATGATTCATAAAGTCGAAAATGATATCCTGTAGTCGGCTAGTCTTTCCGGTCTGACGACTAGCTGGCTGTAACTTGTTTCCGTTTAGTGTTTCACCTTTCGCAAGTGAAACAGCTCTGTACCGTTATTAAACTCTGGGGATCAGGACTAAGCTTCTGTTTAACGGAAAAGATTCTGCTTTCTCTATCGCATCGCAGCCTGGCGCCCTCGTAAATCGTTTCTGTGATCGCATTAATCGCGAAAAGTTGGAAATTTTGACAAACTGCCATCCCTATTCCTCGGGGGAAGCTACATTCAGAAATGCGGCGAGGCCCGAGCTTAATTCGCCAGTCAGAAGAGCATAATTCAAAACTCACGATTATTCATTTCAGCAAAGAAGGAAGGAAGCATAAGTCCGCCTTCGCGTCTGAGTAGTAACGCGTTATGGTGCCACTGAAGCCACAGCTGGCAATCTAACCTAGCTAACACAGGGAATATTTCTTTTTTATCAAATCCAATCAATTTTTCGGAAAAGTGAAATACTCAGCTACTTGCTGCCATCATACTCGATGTATTTGCAAAGTTTCGTCAAAATCGATCCAGTCGTTCGCCAAAATTTACGATTCTCGTTTTCGAAACGGTTCCCGTACACTCAATATGGCGAGTCCGATGGCACTCCGCTGTCAGGCAGTCCACTTTCACTTACGCCCAATGAGAATCTTGGACGCAAGCTGCGGAGTACGGCATAGCTAGCTACATACCTACGTAGGTACATTCATATTAAGCAAACTCCGAAATGCGGAGCATTAACCTTTTCCAGAGGCACTGGACGACGCGGCCTGATAACGTCAAAGAAAATAAATGCATTTAAAATTGATACTAATGATTTACTGTCGTTTCACGTGCTCCCGGTGGGCCAGACGAAATTATTCAATAAACATTTATCTATGTCAGTGACACGGTCGAGCATCAATTTGTGACCGTCGCGCTTCTCGGGGTGATGACATGTTTCTTTTTGTCTTTGCGACTTGTTTTCTCTCGGTTTTTTGTTTTTTTTGCCTTTTTTTCCTCGCCTTGTTCATCCGCGTGTCTCTGACATTTGTTCTGGCTCGCGCCACGGCGTTGATACCTATCGGGGTGAGAATTCTTCCCCTATTTCTCTTACATATTCAGCGGTGAACTCCTTCCGTATGAAACAATTAGCTGAAAATCATACGATTTCAATTTTTCCTCCTCTCAGAGATCTTCGATCTAGCTTGCCGCCAGAATTCGAGCTGGAGGTAAAGGACCCGGGGACGCGCGGTTGTTTTTCTCGCTGTAGAAAATGGCGCCCGATTAAAACCTGTAACCAGCTCACAACTACGACGGATTCGTGTACCTGATGTATGCATGTACATGCCTATCCTATGCCGTGCGTGTTCGTATGCATCTATATATACTCAGAACCGACATGACAAGCAATACGTCGAACAACTACGTAGCCAGACCAGAATATTATTCAATAAAAAAATATCTGGGTCAGCAACTTTGCGATCTACAACCCGCTGCAAAGCACACACGCACAAGCGAATTCCTTTGCCAATTTAATAATTCATTTTACGACCGACCAACAGATTTACCAATGCAATCAAATAACTCCCTTTCCACAACCCCTCCGCCTCTGCCTCCGCATCCCCCTTCCCGCACCCTTAATTCCTTCATCTGTACGAAGTTGGTATACGATGCTATCCGACGCTTTGATAACCGTGAGAGACTGCACTTTGGTTCGACTCCAGGCTCGCGCCATCTGTTGGTCCTCGAGCACGCGTGATCCGGCAAATGATTGAAATTCTTTAAATATCACTCCTCGCGGGATGATCGAACGATTTTCAACGTATATCACTCACCGATCCAGGATCCCAATTCTTCGCCGACGTGTAACGTTCCGTTTGTCTCAGCTAATTTCGGCAAAAGTACAGCGCTGTAGCCTATCGGCATACCGCATCCGGCCGAAAGGAGTAACACGGCACCGGTCACGAGGCACTAGAAACAAACGAAAATTACACATGGACATTTGGCTCCTCAAAGAACGATCCGGGGTGACGATTTCGCCGACGATTATTCCTCCCGTTACTTCTCTCTCTCTTCGATTTCTGTTCGGAAACCCGTGCGGATTCGGCGTTCGTTCTGGATCTGGATTTGCGGGAGGGAAAACATGAGGTGAAACTATTCGGCGGTGGTATAAACGATAAATAAATATTTATGTCCGGTCGTCCCATCGGATCAGAGAGCCTCGAGGTGACACGTGAATATAATGACCGCGGTTAGGCTGGTGTATGTTATGTTATATTTATTCGCGATTCAACGAGCGCCTGGTTAGACCAAAGTGTGCGGCCATAGCCACGGATTCAAGTTTTGCGGAAGATTAGGATCTCAGCGACACATTTCAGATAAAATGAAATGAAGCTGCCGGGGTTTAACCTGAGGGGTTAGATTAAACGACACAATAAACTCTAACGACCGCAGCGATGTACTCTGACACAGCTCGGATCGAATGCCATCCCTTGTCTAAGAACGTTCCCTTAGGTCCACCGAGTAGCGAAATGTCCGACTGAGCATTGTCACGGTGATAAATATAACGGAACTCAAATCATTTTCCCCGGATACGGATTGCTCCTGAATATTACTTCAATGTTTCCGGGCGTCTTCTCTCGACGGGAAATTTGTAGAAAGAAAAAAGCTCGATCATCATCCTTTCGCCCCCCGCGCTGCGGACTCGTTTGAAATTTTTCGGGGGGAATGTTGTTCGTGCAGTTCTTTGCCCGTTTATATCCATCAGTATGAAACTAGATTTAATTCGATCGTACGTACGTACGTAAGTCCTACGTCAGGTGTGGGCTTCGCGGTCGGATTTCTTCCCGATAGTTGCAAAAAGCTTAATTGAAAGTGTCATAGTTGAGGGTGGATTCGCGGTCGTGTGATACATGCTTTCTGTGTTAACGAGTTTCTCCTTGAGCCGATGGGTTCCACAGCTAGCGGTAGTCGAAATTGCCGCGTGAAATAGATTCCCTTTACTCGTCGTTTTCCCTTCTTTTCTCCTCTTTCTTCTCCGCTATAAGAAGCTTCGGAGTAGGTATAATTTTACCTCCGACCGTCTCAAGTGCACGGAGCATTAATTCCGTAAGATTTCCTCCTTTTTTCTTTCATTCTGTCACTCCTCACGGGCTTTCGGACTCCCAGCGTCTTTTGAAGTATATATTCTGCAGGATATCCTCTTCAGCCACTCCGAACTGTAGAATACGCGAACTTTTCACCAAATTAAAATTTTCTCCCCGAAATTTCATCGCCCGATACCCTACTAGGCGCGAATCAACTTCGAATCTTTTCCTATCCCTTATTACGACGTTCTTCTGATTCATCTGCAACCATATTCACCTACAGCGGTGGTCGAAACATCTGAAATCGTTATGCTGCTTCCTCTGATGCACGGTCGAACAGGAAAATAGAATCTCGGAATAATCAGTTCCTAAGTTTTTCTCTCCGCCGAAGTGTGAGATATAATCTCTGACTTTTCGGCAACCGCGGCGAGAGAAACCAAATTTTTACTGCAACTCATATTCCGTTGATCGGCTTGACGACATTTTTTCTAATTCTACCTGCAACTACGATTTTCTTTATAAAGCCGCGGAATTCGCACTTCATGCGTTGCCAAAAATCGTCATTCATTTATGCCACACTGACTTGAAAATTGCAGAATGCCGTGTAAAAAAATTGTACAGTGCAAAAAGAAGAAGAAGAAGAAGAAAAAGAAGAAAACCAAAGGAGTGGTTGATATTCGGCAACTCAATTTCGGCGCACTTAAATGTTACACAGTTTCTCTGCTGCAAAAAAAAAATGTCTGTGGCGTTCTTCGAGCGAAACGCGATGAAGAAAAACGAAAGAAAAAAAGGAGAACACAGACAAAAATGGAGAAAAATAGATGCCGCTTATTTAACAGTAGGGTGTGGAAAAGCGCGCCGTACGTGTAAGATTGTAAAGTACGGTGAAGTATATATCATATCACATTTCTCTCACAAAATAAGGGACGACTACTTATCCTAGCATATATATATATACGAGTACACGTATACTTATAGTACGTGAGACGTTTTACTGTTACTCGAGAAAAAATTCAGCGCGTTTAATCAAGTGAAAATATTTTCGACAAAATTTTGCATGCGTGTGTGCGTGTTTTTTTTCCCCCTCTCTTTTTTCTCCTTTCATTTTCATTTTCATTTCCATGTTATACCTTTTGGCAGAAACAAGATCAGTCGGTCTGAGTAAATTCTTATAGCAAACTTGAGTGAGAATGAAGAAGAAAGAGAGGAAAGAATAAGGGAGAAGGAAAAAAAGAGAAGAAAACGAAAAATGAAAATCCGGTGACGCAAGGGTGCGAATAATACTTCTCGTACCTGGGCAAGGACTCCTCTCAAATTGGACGCGTCTTGCCTCGTCTTGCTGATGTGCACGCTGCGCTTACTCCCTGGTTGATGTTTTTCTTTGCCATTTTTAACGATCGGTACGAGGACTCGAGGACAACCGGAATTCAGAAGGTTTTGTACTTCTTGCCTGGAAGAAAAACATCCAAATTTTTAACACGCCGTGTGAGTATGTATTTTTTTTTGATTTGCTCTTTTTGTCCTCTTTCTATTTTCACGCTTTCGCACGTCGATCAATACTTTTCATCCGTTATCTCACATATTTGTCAATTGAAAAATTTGATTACCTATGACCAGCTGTGACGGTGTTTCTTGTATTTTAATACGCGAAAAGCACGATTTTTGCCTAAATTTTTTTCTCCCAATAATCATTTCTCCACTCGTTTTCGCATCTTTTTTCACTTTGTTCCGTTCTTTCTTTCTTTTTTTAATTTTTTTAATTTTTTTCGTTTCCTCGCGAATGCCTACTTCGCAATGAATTCGAATAGGCGCGGGTTCAAGGTTATACGATACGATTGAACTTTCCGAAAGAATATATATCAGGAAACCTCGATAATGAGCTTGGAAAAAAGTCTCCAAGTTTTCTTGAAAATTGATTGAGTCAAAGAAAGAGAAATAGAAAAAGAAAAATTTGCAAACTTTGACTCTAGCATATGGAAAATACTTGTATTCTTCGCGATGAGAAAACAATGTGCTCTTTATAGATCGGGGGTGGACGTGAGAGGCATTTTTCCTCGTGGCGCGCCGCCCGGCCGCCCGGCCCCCCGAACGCTCTCGAAATAAATGAATAAAAATCTCTTCAAAAATTGGGCTCACCAGCTCAATTCCAAAGCGTCCCCCGAGAGTCTTTTATTTACCCCATAAGAATAACACGGGTTTTCATCAAAATGACGAATTATTTTTTTGTTTCGCCGCCGCTAGTAATTCGCTGAAAGATCTGTAACTGTCGGAAATTATTTGGAAAATCTGGTGCTTTTCGGGGAAAATTTTTACCTTTCACATCGTCCCTCGTGTATATATATCATTGCGGTTATTGTCTCATGAAAATTAATGAAAATACACGAAAATCGAAATTTTCGTCGATTTTCGAGAATTTACGTTTGATCTCGTATGGTAAATAAAGCACCGCGAGACTAGGCGGCGGAAGTGGATTTGTCTCACAATTGGTGGACCGAACTATAATTGTAAGTCGAATTGGTTCGGGAATAGATGAAAAAATAAAAAAAATTAGAAAAACCACTTGATCACTTGAAATTTTTTTATAAATCGAATAGAACGGTATTGGGAGCTCAATTTTTGAGGAGATATTTATTCATCTATTCCGGGAGCATGGGGCGGCGGCACGAAATAAATGCCTCTAACGTCGGCCCTGTCATACCTATACATGCATACACAAATATATTCTCATGCAATTTATTGCATAATATCTTACTACTCGTAGTTATCGACAACTGTACGATACATAGTATACCTATAATTGATATTTCCCCGCCCAACTCGTTCGTAAGTATGTGAAGAAAGTTTATCAACTTACCCCAGGCCTTTCTCCATCGTGTCTGACCAAAGCGGAAAGTGCAAGTAATATCGCTTCCACTTGCAGCACACTATTTCGCAACGGCACACTAATTTCACAATGCGACGTGCTTCGATCGATGGTTTTTTTCTTGTTTTTTTTTTCTTTGTTGTTTGTTTTTTTCTCTCTCTCTCCCCGTTATAATTCGTGATTTTGAATTTTGAATTTTTGGTTTTTGATCTTTTTCAATCGTACGCACTGCCCGACGCTCCGTTGTTATTTACCATTCGATTTTCCATCCGATAACGTATTGTTAATGTAACAGCGCCAAGGAATTCGTTCTCGAGGATTTATCGAGCGAATTTTCAAATCGCAAATCGCATTTGTGTTTTATTTTTGTTTTTTCGAATTTTTCGTCTTGCCTCATCCGACAGACGAGAAACTCATCGTTGAAATTCCAACGAGCTTCGCGGAGGATTCAATTCGGTTTGTGTGCGTGTGTGTGTGTGCGTGTTTTTTTCTCTTCTCTCTTTTTCGTACTCTCTCAGGCGAATCGCCTGAATTCGATTTCAAACTAAATACAGGACATCCGATCACGTTTTCCGAAAATCAATTCTATCTATCGATCTCTCTATCCGAAAAATCGTGACGTAGTACAGAAACTAAGTGCAGTATAGTTGCAAGCAAATACCTCTCGCGCCTTACACCGCGGATGGATATAATCTATGTCCCGATACCGGTCCTCGATCACTCGCTCCTTTTTCTCAAACGAGTTCTCCGCGTATCTTATTATTCTCGTGTTGTTTTCCTTTATAGTAATGGTAACCACTCCGACGTTGGCAACGTGGGCTTAGCCGTCGTCTGAGTAAGAGATTTGCCGGTCCGCGCTCATATAAATAGTGAACTTAGTTAAGCTTAATATAGTGTATGGCAATCATGCAATTATAGTCGACCAGTTTGGCCCCAACACATGCCAAATAAACGCGTGCGCGCGAGGCTCTCATTGTCAGACGCAACGCGATGCACCCCGTTCCTCCCGTTCAGTCGCGCAGCTATTAACTCTTCGTTTCTCATTAGCTAGGTATATACCTATTATATTGTAGCAATATCTTTAACACCGAAACAGAATCACGGTCGCCGCCGCTCGCTGCTCGCGAGACGCGAGACGCGAGACGATTCGGCCGGTGGGGTAAACCACCACTGTTATACCTTCTGGGCAAATTTTGCAAAGAAACAAAAACGAAAAAAAAAAAAAATATATATATATATATATACCGGGAGTTTTCGTGGATGCGCGCAATAGGGAATTGCGAGCGCCTGAGGGCAGGCAAGTGGAACGTCGCGCGGTGGGCTTTTGTATCGCGCGTCGTCCGTCGGTAATGCGGTTTGCATAGCAAGGAAACCTCGTAGCCAGGAATGATTTTGGTCCGCTGAAAGTGGAATAGAATATGCGCACGTTGGCGGAGAGTTTGCACCGCGAGGCTCAGTCGTCCTACCTGTCGATGTCAGCTGCCGATCATCTGCTGGCTCGTCATTTCCCCTGATGCCTTATCAATTCGATGAAATCATTTCCGGCTATGCGGATTCCTCACTATGCAAACCGCATGCCCGACCGCGACGGACCCGGACGGGACGACGCGCGACACAGAAGCACGCCGCGTGATATTCCAGTTGCCTGTCCGCAGGCGTTTTCAATCCCTATGCTGCGCATCCGTGAAATCTCCCTGTATATATATATATACTCACACATAATGTATCTAAGTATGTACACATGAATCTGAAGAATGGATGTACTGCAGTGGGTAACGTTATAGCGACGGAAGGATCTGTGAAATATTTACTTCTTTTGACGAAAGTGAAAAACAGGAGAAGAGCGGGGATAAACGGAACGGAGGAAAATTGGCACAATTGGAATCAATTCTCGAATTGATGTTTTCCGCTCTGTACTTCGCTTCATACGGAACGGCGAACCTCGAAAATCTGCAGGTTGCAAGCATGAAGAAAAAAAAAAAAAAAAAACCCCAAAATGGAGAATAATAGCGAAAAATGAAGATTGACAAAAACGAGCCGTGGATCGCGATCTGTGCGAATGAAATATGTAATCGATTGAAATTATCGTTCTCAATATCGAAATGGGAATCAGCGATTGGTGCCATTTGTTGAGTTGCATATCGTATCGAATCACATGCGCGGATTCGTCTCTGCGTACCTATATATAATTGTATACGTATACGGTTATATACGTGGATGGATTATTCCTGGGATGATTTCGCGACAAGCGATCGTGACTCATACACCGTTCTATAATTCTGAACAACAGAATCACTGAGTATGAAAATAGGAATTCAATGACCCGGACCGTGAGTTTACCGTTCATAAAGTACCAACTACCATACATATGAAGTATAACTTGGTGATATTCATATTATTATTATCCTCGGAGTATAGGCACGCCAAACTGTTTCGCAATGACGACATTTTAATACAGACGTATGTAATTTAATTGTCTCCTGCTTACAATCGGAGGCATTAATTAGACTGCACTGGAATCTGATTTTCCGTTCAAACTTGTCACAATTTACAATTTGTGCATAGTTCATACAATGTCTTTCGGAGGCAATGATGCGAATATATCGAACCATTCAGTACCCTGGCGAGTTGGTGAACGACGTTATACCGAATATAAAGCGAGGGAATCGGGAGACAAACAGTCGTCTGACGAGGAAGAGAAAAAAAAAATAAAATAGAACAAGAAGAAACGCACGGAAACTGCAGCGGTCTCCGGAATCGGTTTTTCCCTCAATCTTTTTTCGCGAGGTGTTTTTTTTTTCTTCCCCTTTTCCGTTCGGCGAACGTTACGATCGGTTTTTCGATCACTGCGTCAGTCATAACAGCCATACGTCGCAGTTTAGCGCCGCCCAGGTTCAGATTGAGGAAAGTTAATCTCCGATTACAGGGGCACGGAATAGAGGCGGTCGAGTGAAGCAGACCTTGACCCATTATCTTGATAACGAACTGACAAGGCTGACCAGTCAACATATCAGGGACTTTTGATCAGCCTCTTCCTACATATTTTTCTCATGGACATTCGGTATAGGTAGGTATACGTATGGACACATATTATATACACAGGTATATATATAGCGTATGCGCGACATCACGTTGCTCTGCTCTCGAGATTGTTCTGCGAATGCATAGAGGAAGAGAGTGAAGAAGGGAACAAGACGACGACGACGACGGAGGAGCAGAAACCGAAGAAAAAATAATTATCGCTTCGGACCGAGAGACGCGAGTTGCAGATACGAAATGAATTGGAAAGTTCGAACTAGAAAGAGAATGAGTTATACATACACACACATATATATATATAAGAGAGAGAGAGAGAGAGAGAGGGAGCGAGACGGAGGGAGGAAGAATTGGCTACACGTGTCTCTTTGCGTTTGAAATGGGGATACGAATCCGAAAACACGATGTCGGTGACCGAGGCTAGTTTGCGTTGACTAAATTGACATGCGTCAACGACCCCCCTTGATCCCGATCTCGGCTCTCCTCTTGAGGGGGGCATTCGAACTAGCCATGTTGAATATGTACACGACCCGTTTCGAAAGGGAGAATCGTAAATTTGCGCAAACGACACGATCGATTTTGAGGAAACTTCGAGAATTCGTTGAGTACGATGGCAGGAAGTGGCTAAGTGTTTCACCATTTCAAAACATCGATCGGATTCGATGGAAAATGAATATTCCCTGTGTTGGCTAGGTTAGATTGCCGCAGCTCGGTGACTCAAAATTCCCCTCAGGGTGCATTTACCGTTCCTGCTGCGAACCTGTACACGCTGACAATGGGATCGCAGTTATAGGTACTCCGTGAAGTAGTATGCGTCTGCATGCAGGGGCCTGACAATGAGACCTCGACGTGACTCTGCGTCGATTGAATGAAATTATCTTACAGTATTTTCAAGAGCACTCTGCGGCGGTGTTCCAGCCGCGTTTGTAACCTATGCTCGCACGTCCGGACGCCTGCGGTTTTACCGCGTCCATCATATACTCCGTACGTCGCACATTGAGACTCGCAGAATCGTTATATTCTATACCGAATAACAAAATCCACCAACAATTCACGAACAGCACAATTTTTTAAATCCCTCATCGCTGATGGGTGTGACACCCGGCGAGAAGAGAAACAGAATCATCGATCCTTCTGCTTCCAATAAATTTTCTCGGCAAATTTTCAGTGAGGTATAGGTATATATGTCCTATACAGTTTGGTCGGCAATTTCAAAATACTAGACGTTTCAACGGCCCATATTATGGGATCGCGCCGATCCTCGAAAATAATAAACAGAATCCGATCTCGAAGCTTATAGGTATATAACGATACGAGGAGAATCGAAATCAGGAGAAACCGGAGGACGGAAATTAACTGCCGTCTTTGTAACCTAGCTCCTGCAGGGTGAGCTTGAGCGCGAGCTTTATTCTGAGCCGAGTTGTGGGTACTTTAGTATCAGTGGGACTGTTATAGACGGAGCGTTTTCATTATCTTGGCTTACCCTTCGTCACGGTGAATCTTGCTGTCGCGGTCGGTCTAATTGTTCAATTTAGGAGACGAAGCTCCCCTACCTCGGGACAGGATTCGAACGCGGGTATACCGCCCTGCCACGTCCACCTTCTCGGCTATCTTAATTCGTATTAATTCGTATACATTACTTCAGCAATTCACCGTATTAATAATTGTCACACGATTCCGCCGTTCCTGATCTTTCCACCTTTTCATCGCCGACGAAAAATCATCCGATTGTCGGCCGAGTGGATACAGGTCCCACCGAAAAGCGACTTCAGCAAGACGAGGGAGAAAAATTCGAAATCCGAGTACCTGGCTGCGACCAAAGTCGACTCGAGTATTGGCACCGCCAAAACGTTCGATCGAAGTTCTCAAGCCGAACACAATCGTTGACTGAATTCGCCACGAATTTTGTATGTAGCTCACTTCAAGAGGGTAATAGTTGAAAATAACAATTGCTTTGCATTCGAAAGTTATTAATTCTGATGTTGTTTCATCTTAAATTTCAAACGAATGATTGTACCCAATTAGCGCGATTCTTCAGGGACCAGCGAGGCCGTAGCAGGGCTGGCCACGTCTGATTACTATCCAAAATCATTATGTGATTATTAATTCTCTCAATATTTTCGTCGAGAATTATTATTTTCATGTCACAATTCAAAAAATCTGTCGCCTAGTGTCTCACCTTTTATTACCAAACTGAAACAGACTGATTTTGGTGGGCGAAAACATGAAAAAAGTGTAAAATTTTTTAAGTAATCAGGGAAAGTAATCAGAGTGTAATTAGCTTATTACTTTTGATAATTTGACTCTTTTCATATTTTCGCCCACCAAAATCAGTCTGTTTCAGTTTGGTAATAAAAGGTAAGACATTAGGCTGCAGATTTTTTCAATTGTGACATGAAAATTATGATTCTCGACGAAAATATTGAGAGAATAATCACATAATGATTTTGGATAGTAATTAGCCCAACCCTGGGCTGTGGTGCTAATTTTTTGAATCACATGTACTGTGCCGCGTCTCTTACAAAGAACAGACTCGCTCGGGTCGTTCTCGCATAAAAACCCTGTTTCTTGCGAATATTCCATTGATAATTTGCGACGATCATTAGAATATTGCAAGCACAGCCAGAAGCCGTTTCAGGTCGTTCTTGGAGCCAAGTACTCAATTCATAATTTCATTCACGCCAAGAATCATCCGGAAGCGCGAATTTGTGCGTATCCCGAGAAAATTCAGCCTCTTCGAGTTTATGAAATATGAATTGATGTACCGCTTTTTCTGTTACAGTATAAGAGCGAGAAGTGTATCTGCGTATATAGGAGCAGGTATAATTTCATTTCATACACGGGAATACATCTTTACAGTTCTCGTTGAATCCTGTAGCGCAGTTCCCTTTTTTTGTTTCATCTTCCTTTTACTCAGAGTCTCAGATGTTATTCGCGCGCCAAAATCGTCAGTACCCTTCGAAGGACATATTTTTCGGATCGTAGGTCCAGGCGTGTATACGTGTACTACATATGTATGCGCAGAAATATATTTCGAACGCGTACACGTATACATATACAGGTAGGTATATATACCGGTACGGTAATTTATCATGGGAATGCTCTCGCCTTGGATATTCAAATATTAAAGGAGCCTTCGAATGTGTCGTAAAAATGGTACCCGCTATGACATAAATGGAATTTTATAACGTTTTCTCCGAGGCAATAATACCTTTGAAGTATTTACCTCCGCGAGCCTGCGTCCCGAGACCCCGGTTAGGTTGACAGTTATCCGAAAAGTTTCATTCGTACCCCGTTTTTATCCGCGCTTAATCGTTCGATTTCTTTCTCTGATTTATGTAAACGTTAGTATGAAAATTTTTCCGACCGCGTTTATTACGCCACGCCGCGATCCTCTCAGCGCGTAAACGAAAACCGACGTTCTTTATTCGTTCTCTTCTTCACCGCAATAATTTTCACCGCTCTCGCAGGGCCACGAGTGAGAGTGTCCTCGGACGAACGGCAAGTTAGAACGAAAATTGTACGGAAAAAAAGTGCGAAGGGACCGCTAACCGCGTGGCGATCATCGCCTGCTTTATTTCCATTTCTATTAATGGCTACCCCGGGCTCAAGCCGAATATGATACGAAACCGCACCGGTTTATCTTCGGCATCTCGAGATCCCTGTAACGTATGCATGTAGGATGTATGTATGTACGTCGGGCCCGAGATTGTTCTCCTCGAGCTTTTTGACAAAAATTAACCGTGCGCGGAGGATGTTGGATAAATTTGTCATTTGTGACGTCGAACAGTCACTCGCGTAAAATATGGAAGTGAAATTAAGTGAGAGTGAAAATAACGTGGCGAATGATCGACCGGGTGGGAAAATTTGGCAAAAACGGTAAATATGTAGTACATAGGTACGTACATACATCATGCACGCAGCGTTCTCCCGACTCCCGATGTTTCTTCGATGATTCGAGAACTAATTCCTTTGGTTTGATTCGGCTCGGTAGGTATATACTCCAGAAATAATTCAATCACATGATTATTGAGCTCGCTGCAGTCGGGTTGGACACGAATTTCTCGAAAATGATCACGGAAGACGTTTGGAAGGATTTCAATAACTCTGCGGTGGATATTTGATCTGGAAAAATAGCGGAAGTTTTGTATCCAGGAGGCGAGCGAAGGGGGCGAATCTTTTCCACATTTTGCAGGGTTGTATGTACCCGCCGATGGAAATGTATTCCGAAAATCCCATTGAGCGAAAAAAGCTGCGTAAAATGAGAAAAAAAGGAGGACGAATCGAGTTCGTTGATTGTGAAACGAGTGCGTCATACGTATAACCGCACGAACGGAACTTCTTATTCCTGCAGAGCCGAGCTGGTTATCGGCTGCAAATAACCGAAAGCTGTTCGGACAGAGAATGGAAGAATGAGACGATTCCCAATCGGAGGTAACTGCAGCTGGCCGGTATTGTCCTGCGCGAAATTCGTATCGGAAAATCCGTGATCAACATAGAGAAAATAGTGAAATGAAAGTTCACGTTTATTGAACGGAATTCCGTTACGCGACGCGGTATAACTACACGTGAATGATAGAACGATGCTCGAAAGGAAAACTATCGAAAGCTCGATTCCAGCCTGCGAGGCAATAAGCCAATCTCCATTCATGATTATACTTCATTCAACCTACTTGACGTTACAGAAGGAGAATTTTTTCCCCATATGTCGACGTCTCCTTCCGTCGCGTCGGTCGATTCGTCGCGAAACTTTCCTCGCGTTGGGCACCAACCACGGTACACAATTTTCGCGGTTTATTTTATCTCGATTCACAGCGTTGCGAAGGTGCAGCTTGGTGCAGCGGGTACATCTTCCGCTCTCTTAGCTCCGATGTAGCAGCTCATTCCAGCTTCTATACATGTAGGTATGAGGCAGGCACTCACTCACTCACTCGCTCCTTGAGCGTCATATTTATTCCCTAGAAGTTATTCCCCGGGCTCGTCCTTCTGGTGTTTCCTTTGGTAATGTACTCGTACTTCACATTTCTGAAAAACTCCATTTTATACTTAATCTTCAACTCGACTCAACTCGAGCCGAATCAACTCCGTACAATGCGTAGCACTTGGCTAAATTTCTACTCAAACTGCTCTCGCGGTATCCTCGAAGGTTCACATTCTTTCGCCGAGGATAATAAATTTCACACGATATCGCTCTGCAGGGGGCTCACCGCCGTACCTACTCTATCAACAATTTTTCCCCAAATCTTCCCGAAGGATGCTCGATTTCTTTCCTAAAGCTCGTGGTTTTAGCAGTCGCATGCAATCTCGCCGTTCTCAGTGGATAATTCTATCCACCGAGTTGGGGCTATTCACGTAATGTACGTAACGCGCGAGGGGTTAAGGATCCCGAAATCCTACGTTACGTATCATTCCAATTGCCCCTAGCGTCCGGAGTATTACGATTCTGAAAACGGTAAATCCGACGGATAGAAGATCGCGGGAGGAACGTCGTGAGCGGTATTGCAGAGGAATAAAACGGTTGCGTCTCCCACCGCAGGTTCCACGATCGTATAAAACATTGAGGTAAACCGACACGAATCGGATGTGAAAATGTGGGATACCGCTCGACTCAGCTGTTTTCACAGGGCACTTATCACTCCGCGAGGCGACGAGGAAAGATCTTGTGCCAGAAACCGCAATTGTTGAAGAGAGTATAAAGAATATGAAGTAGGAAAGGGAGGCAAAGAACACACCGACGGTAAGCCATCGTCTGGTCATTAACCCCGAGACTACCTCAACGAAAGCTTAGCAGTTCGAGAAGAGCTTTTAGCCCAGCTCTAGCCTCTAGTATACCTTGCCGGTACTGTCGCGGGGCTACGCGACGCGATGCGGTGTACTGGTTCCATTTTAATTTTAACTTTGCACGAGAGCGACGCGCGGTAGCGGCACGGCATCCGAGAAGCGTGTCAGAACATTAGGTAGCCGGTGATTCACGTGCCCCTGGCCGGTTTACCGAGGTCAAGAATATCGCTTCGTTCCAGAGGAAATGCATCAAACCTGAGTGCAGAGTGCATCCCAACAGGTCGACGAGACGTATGGCTTGAGTGCCCGTGCGTGCTCTCGTGTCATCGCTTTTTCCCCGCAACTCCGACTCACTGTTCACCGTGAATGAGGAAATGCTCAGGCAGACGCGAACGCGAGCGACCGTCTGACGATCATGTTGGTCTCGAGAGTTTGAGCCGTTTGAAAAAGTGTGGAAACGAAAAATTCGAGCTCGCGTCCACCGGGAGCATCTTATCTTATGGCCATATTTCTCGCTGTTCCACCTCCGACGTTGGAGCATTACTTTTTCTCCCCTCAGTTCGAAATGGTGCGTTGCAGTTGTTCCGATTGCGAAAGTGTCGAGGTGAGCTTATCTTCCTAGATGAAAACTGAGGCCGGTGCAAAACGTTCGAATTCTTAGAGCAGATTGTTCACCGGTTTATTGATTTTCACGGACACCGATATCTCCAGTTCTTCCATATTTACCTGTACATTCGTTCATACATATTTCAGGCGTGCAGAGGACCGTGCAGAATTCGCTGACGCGGAAGTCAGATTTTACGTACTTACATCCATGCTTGGTGAAAGATCTGTGTATACGGATGAACGCGGTCGCTATAGCGCGAGATCGACCCAGACCAGACCGAGGTGGGTTGAGTATAATTAAATCAGTATATAATTCGAGCTGCTCACATTATATTATGATTACAGTTCAACGCTTGCAACCGTTAATTCAGCGGGCGGGGCTGCTGCAAGTGCTTATTGCTATAGCTTGAATAGAGAGAATATGCCGTGATTGCGTTGTTCCACTTTTGAAAATGAGATATACACCTAGAAACCGGAAAAATACGAGGTAGGGGCTATTCACTTGCCAAAATCAGGATCCTTCGCGTGGAGAGTGGCTCGGAAATGGCTTGAAATCGATGAAATCGACGCAATACTTCGCGGATCGAAATCGATTGGAATCGGCAAGAAATATTAGGCGAATTCCGGTTGATTTAGGCGCATGGGAAATCGGTCGAAAATATAAATGTAACACGTGCACAGAGATTTGGAAATCGGGTGAGCGATCACTTGGAACGGTTAGAAATAATGAGAATTTGTAATCGGTATCGCGAGAATTGTCGCTCGTCGCTCAATCCGCGGGTGAATATAGCTCCCCCTGAAGAAAAGTTTGCGAAAAGTTTGGAAGTATAAATTACTCGAGGAAATCACGTTGTGCCGCCGCGGCCGCGCCGTGACGGGTACAGTAATTGAATGAAAATACCACGTTACTAACTTTGACGAAATTATATTCTGTATTCGCGCGGCGCGGTGGCCCTCAGAGCTGCGGCAGAGCGAAATGGCATCGTTGCCGTATGAAAATGATTCTCGTACAGTGTGTATGGTAGGTAAACTTTCCTCTCCTCTTTGTCCCATTTTCTATTCGACAAAGGGAAACGTTGGGCAACTTCCAGTTGAACTTCCCCATTCATTCACTCCGTTTCAGCACAATGCTCTTAATTAACTTCGGTACCAGATACCGGCGGCGGCATTATTCGGTAACTTTGAACCCAGTTTCGCCAGCCGCACCGTCATTTTTACGCCCGGCCGTTTTCAAAAAAAACTACGCTTCGCCGCGTATATAGGTATATGCACAAATGCAATAACAACGGCAATATCATATCCCGCTGTGATTCCCACTACACATATGACGTACTCCGAAACTTCTGTCTTACTCATACTTACCCATACTTTACCTACCTTTTCGTCTCGGACGAGTAGACAGCATGACATAGTACAGTGTGTAGGGCTGTGCAGAAAAGCAATATTGTAGGATTTTCATGAATTGTGTCGCAAGGCGTACCTAAGCTTCGCCACAATGCCGACAATAGGTATATATATATGATATTGAGTTATTGCTGACGGACGCGTTAATATCGAAGGAAGCTAATATCCAGCCGGATATATACGCGCGGTTCGCGTGTATTCCCGTTTGCTCAAACTCGGGCACGCTGCGGCCGCGGGGATCCCCTTGATTAAAGCTCCACCGATCCCGGCGACCAACGTCGTAGGTATATTATCCGCGAGGACTCTGTGGAATACAAAGTTCTTCATCCAATCTTCCGTCGTTTTCAATTTTCATATACCAATTCCACTGCGATACAGGGACTCGATGCAAAGTCGCGCCCCTTATTCAGCCGATCAGACATTTTTCCTCCACAATACGCCAGGTAGAAATCGTGGGAATATCGGTCTACGAAATGTCGTTGGTTGTTGACTGGCTAAAGGGGCGCGACTTCGCCTCGACGAAGCACATCCTGTTCTTGACACTTCGGGCGATACATCCTGTGCATTGATTATCTTGGAATCACGTCACGCGTCATGTCCGAGCTGATATTCATGTGTATAATAGCGATCGCGACTCGAATATGATCGCTTTGTCTGCGGAAAATTTGTTTCACCGAAACGAAGTGGAATAATGAATTGATTTCGTCGCGTGATCGATTCCCTCCGATTCATTGTTTGAAAATGTAAATTAACGGCCCAATTCAATTTTCACATATTTCAATTGGACTCCGTTCGCCGCTCACGGGCATCCCTCCCATCCGTACCTATATGACTCATTTCGAAAATAATCATGGTTTTTATATATCGAGGCTCATGACAGGACCATCCGAGATCTCGGCGTAGAATTCATTTGCGATTCCAACTCTCCACCACTTTCCGCTTGATGCGGGATCAAATTTTCTTCATTTTCGGAATGAGGTCGCAGCCTTTTTCCCGCCTCGATTCATCTGAGCTCGATGAACTTCCGCCCGACGTTGATGTATGAGAGGAATGTTGCGAACAACGGTTATTCAGGGCAACGTCCTTTCCTCCTCACACTGTTATCGTACATAGGTATACACGTACGTACGTCCGTGCTCTTGATAAAGACAACAAACGTCCGTCCTGCATATACATATTTGAGGAAAAAGGAAAAACCTCGGGTATTTTTCTACCCCGAAAACCGCCTGTTTCCCGGATTGTAACTTCGTTCGCGTTGTAGCCCCAGCAACTCCGGCAGCAATTACCTCAATTAATTCATTTCTAAACTATACAGCTCCCTTCGGGATATGGGACAAGCCGAGCGAACAACGGGGTGTGAAAAAATACCGAATGAAACGATATCCGAATTATTATTGTGCGAGGCTTTTGCCTCTTGAATAAACCTAAAAATCGGGATCGTTTCCTTGATGGAGTCCCGTACAGGACGGTTCAGTTCGACCGAATGATTCGCGTCGAGTTTTGGGATCGGGGTTGAATAATTTGTTTGTACGAAATTAAACGGTAGAAGTTTTGCACTTTGTAGCCCGAGCACAGTCGGGCGGATGAACAACCGCGCGAGCGGTGTCAACCGGAGAAGATGCTCACCCTCAGGAGCAGGAAAGCGCGATTTTGAGTCACTCTCGGGATTGTGTTACTTCACTGAATTATAGGCAGGTTCGTTGAACCGGAAACCAATCTTATCAAAGATCCACTGAAGAATTAGATTCGTCGTAACCGAGCGCGGTATACGGAACTGCGGAAGGCAGTGAACGATTTGAAATAATGGACGTCAAACTTTTGGACGATAGCTGTATACTTCTACGATAAAATAACGTATTTTGAATGACCGAATTTGGATTTGAATGAATATACCTGCACTCGATTTATGGTATTCATGTTTTACGGGTAATCTGAGAGTCCTTGGGAAGTCACTGTTATGAAAGATTTTCCAACACTAGCTCTAGCTCACCGACCGAAAACTCGGGACGAACGTCTGGGCGCCTCCAGAATCACCTGATACGAACGCCGAAGAAAGTGAGCAGCGATGCCTGAGGTGCCCGTGTTCTCAATTTAATGCATTACTACGCACTTCTGCACTCTAGTCCGCCTCTGCGCCTGCATATAGTAGTCGCGCGGGTGGTCAGCGAAACCGTACCGATCCCTAGTCGGAATTGTTCAAGACGTGACTTCCCGAGCTTCAGATGGGCCCCGGGCATTCGATGAAATCCGACGAGAAAAGACGTATCATAATTGGATTGAAATTCATTGAAGTATCAAACTAAGAGTTCGAATAATTATTGTCATTTGGATAATTGTTATAACGCGAGCCAGGCGTAACGCGTATACGTATACAATCTATATACGTTATAGTTGTGCGGATTTCTATCCGCGCGATTCCCACCGCAGCGAGTTAATGTTTCAGTATCGTTGGTCGACAGCTGGAGATCTCACCTTTGATAAGACAGGCTTCATAGGCATATCGTTCTCGATGTTAATCTCTCGAGTGTTGGATTTCGACGGTCTGAAATTGCACCCGGGAACTTTGAAGGTATTAACGGAATTATGGCTACCGAGGGTGTCGAAAAGGGGAATTTTCACCGATTTGGCTAACCACGAAACCGTTGTTCTTCGGTGTGCCGAAAACTTTTAGTATCACACGCAGGACGGAGAAGTAAACGAAATCGCATACGTATGTGGTATATATGTACTGCATAAACTGGAGAACGCTCAGTATTTCCTGTCTTCCGAACCGGGAGGCTGTGATATAGAGTCATTTGTTATTCCAACCCCTGAAAATGTTTCTCGACGCCGCCACACTCCCTCGGTCCCGTATCTCCCCTGAGGGATTTCAGTTGAGCGGGCCGAGCGTTAAAAAATCCAAAAGTAGGATACTACACGTTGCAAGAGAGGTCTCTGCGGAGCGCGCCATCTCTGCATCTTCCTTTTTGAAGTTACGTTTTCCTCTCAGCGCGAAGTGTTATACCTATTATATCCAAGATATGTACGTACTCAGCCAAGCAAGCTTCGGGAGCCGGCTGATGCCTAGTCAGCATCACTGTATCCACACATCGGAAAGTAGTCGAGTAAAATGGACTCGAAAACGGTCGATTTGCGGAAAAAGTTGACAAACCGATTTCCACGTCTGCGGGACACAGATTCCTCGAGGACCTCTGCAGCAGCAGCCGTCATACCAGCAACGTTGCGGTGAACCTGAAAATGATAAAGAAAAGAAATATACGTACGGGATCAGAGAATCTTGCGGATGAGTAGGGGGTTCCAATTTTATGGCCTACCTCGTGGCAGTTTCCATTGCCTCCGTGCACAGAATCAGAGAAACAATGCAGCATGAGCAGCCCGATCGATTACTGCAGCGTGTCGGCGGCAGCTACATAATTGTACCAAGCGCGGTGAAATTCAAAGCCTGAGCAAAGAAATTCTTGAACCAGTATATGCACGTATGTGCGCACCAGTTATGTCTGTCCGTCACGCTGAATTCTCTGTGCAGTGGCTTGTCGGAGAGAATGGTACCGCGATCGCGGTACAGGTTGGCGGTTGCAGCTATCGAGAGCTGGGAACCCGCGTAGCCGAATCTGATTGTGAGAGCTACGCGACGAAATCCTGCGAGGGTTGCCGCGGACGCGCGACGCGACGGTCGCAGGACATTCGGCATCATATCATTATTTTTATCCGCGCTGCCGAGGTTAGTTCGCACGTGGGTATATGTGTAGGCGACTATAACGGTATAGACGCCGTAAGATTCCCCGAGGGACGAGATCCCGCCCACCCGAGTCGATTTTCTAGCTTTCTTTTCGTCCTTCCTTTGATTTTTGTTTTCTCTTCGAATCCTGTTTCATCCTCGGTATCCTTACGGCCTTGTTATTTTTTAGAATCCCCCGCAGATCCAGCGGAGCAAAACCGAGGAGCAGTTGGTTTTCGATATCTGGCGTACGTTGGGACGTTCGTATAACATTTGGAAAGAAGCTGTTGTTACCCCGCAGGTTTCATAAATTACTCGACTGCTATACTATATAGGTACCTACTACGTGTAGAAGCTGCAGGGATGTGGCAAATTTCCTAACTGTTTATACACGTACATACTCGCGTATGCTCGTGCGTATGCTTACTCTGTGTGTTCGAGAATTACATCCAATACCCTTGCGGCTTCTCTTCCCTCGTGTCTCAGAATCCACATAAAGATCATCCGCCGGAACGAATCCTTGGGGTGGCTGCTCCTCGCCACATAATTCTGAAATATTTATATTCACTTACCTCCGCGGATCAGCCGGGATATCAGAAGCCGAGAACCTATCGCTGGGTTGGATCGCCTTAAATTTTCCCAGTTTATTGTGCCAACAATGGCAGGACATTTTGAGTTTTCGAGTGAAACAGAATTAACTTAAGACTTTGAAACATGATTCGAAACCGAGAATCCCACGACGCAGCAGCCAGCTCGTGCTCGCGATCAGCATATGCTCGAAGTACATACAAAACGATAATCTGTCCCCATACTACCAAAAAATACCCGATTTTTAAGAACGGGGATTATCATCGAAAAGTTCCTGAAGCGGCGGCAGCGCGGCGTCAGAAATTTATGAGATCGGGGTGACACTGGAGACCGAGTCGGTGGTGATGCTGCGGGTAATAGCTACGTCCATAAGACGGTAATCTTTGTTTAAGTATTATTACTAACCGTCGGTATCTGCAGCAGCCCCGCTAAAAGTGTCTCGGTGTTTTACGAGGACATTCGACTTCCTAAACTGGAATAGCTGGGCCGTTAATTCAGTAGTAACGACCTTACCGGGCCAATTTGTTACTACCGGTTATACTCTTTGGTTTGGTTTTCTCTTTTTGCTCTGGCTCCGGTGTGGTCGGTCGCCGCAGGACGATATTACTTCTTACTTACTTATTTACTTACGAGAGAATGAATTCAACCGTTCTTCTTCTTCCATGTGTGTGAGAATCGAGTAGAGCCGTACCGTGACCGCGACGGGCGGGAAAAAATTTCAGACAAAGCCTCTGTACAATGATATAATTGAATCTGAGACCGCATCGGAGATACGACGTAAACTCCGGTCGAGGAATTTCGGCGGGATAAAAGAATCAGCGAGTGAGAAGAGTATGAGGTGAGAGAAAATGAGCATCTGCAAAGGTCGTCTCACGGTTGTTTTATCCTATCGCTCCTCCTTCTTCTTCTTCTTCTTCTTCTTCTTCTTCTTCTTCGTCGTCGTTCTCTCCTTGCCAATTGTTTTTCGATCGTTTAGACCCGGGAGAACGGGGTTCCAGGCGAGTTTTATATCGGAAGAATGAAACCTGAGGGTGATAATCAGATTGGAAAAGAGATAGCCTATTTCTTCTGCCTCCAATTCACCCCTAGCTCTGTTCAGTATGTATTCATGTTACCTTTAGGTTCTGCTCCCCTCTCCAGGGAGGAAGAGTAGTCCCACTTGGGTGGCTCTAACGTTTACAGGGGCGAGAAAAAAAAAAACGCCAACCGTTGAATGGAATCTCAGACTTTTGAATCCGTTCGACTGCAGTTCGCGGCGGATGCTTTAGATACATGATCGGCAAGTCGACGTGAGGTCAACCCTCTAATCGTATCCCCGATTCCTCCGGAATGGACGGTACATTTGTGAATAGGATTACCGCAGAAATATAAGAGATATCGGAATCTTTACCACGGGCCTTCGGAGCTGGACGAATACCTATACATGAGGAGGTGTACGAATTTCGAGTGGAAATAGCGGCTACGTCTTCTTCTTCTCCTTCTCCTCCGTCTTCGTCTTCTTCTTCCATTGCGATGCGCTCGAATTTGAAGAAGACAAAAAATGAGGAAGATTCTCTGGAGCGCGAGCGTGATAGGAGGGTTTAGTAATTATCTCGAGGTCGGCACTAAATCTGAAGTAGCCGTCCCAGCTCTCAGCCGCATGAGAAACTTAACCGATTCTCAGCTAGGAGGAGGCGAGGGTCTTCCTGATTCGTTTTTTTTCAGCCGGCAAAGGATTAATTCGGACATTAAAAATCCACCGAGATTCTTAAACTAACCGCAGACTCCGAGGGAAACTTGGAGCCAGATTATCAACGCCGGAAGTATGTGTACGTACCTATATACCTACTACACGAGCATACAAGCTAGGCTAGATAATAAGCTCTGTCCACCTCTGCAGGTTAAATTTGCAGCTATCACGTGCTTCGTGAGAGCTGCGGCAAAACAGAAACGAAAAAAAAACGAACAAACAAACAAACACATCCTGGACATAGATATGAGGCAGAAGCGGCTCGAGCACGATAAAGAGTGAAATGGGGTTAAATAAAGAACACTCTGCAAAGTTGGAACTGAAATTCCCTCATACTGTGTATAGGTATACTATAATAGCGAGCGAGTGACAGAGAGTAGTTAGTTATAGGTGCTCGGCAGCCCGGAGAAGAGAATAAAAGTTCGCTGTATAGAGCAGCAATAATTATCGTAGCGACGGGGAAACGCGTTCGATAAATTGAACCGATGAAGGGAGAAAATTTACAGGAGAGATAATTAACTTCCTATCCGCGTACCTTCGTAACCAGCTACGAAGCTCGTATGTATGTACATACCTATACCAACGTTCTTTCGTGAAATGCGAAACCAAGCGCCAATTCCTCTCGCTCTCATCGCCCTTCGACAATAGTAAAACTCTCGAGTTCTCTCCGCCCGCGCCGCTTTGTCTCGACGCGAGAATGTACCTACGTGACTGAAAGTGGGCTGCGAGATCTATTACCATGACTATACACCATGCACAGGTGTATCTATATCGATGTGCGATTGCGACCGTGCGAACTCGTTGAATTCGAGTTACACCCGGTCCGTTGAGATTCTGGGCGAACCTCGCTCTTCGAGGCTGTCCAGAAAGTGGTACAAATGAAAAATTAAGAGGAGAGAGAAAGGTGCGGATGAAAATCTAGAGTGGGAATCCGTAGAGAGGATTATAGTGGAATGGATTGGTAAGTGATTGCGAAGGAATGAAATAAATTGCTGCACAGATAATTCGTGCGTTCATCTTCTCGTTTTTCGTCCCGGATCTTATTCATTTTCTATACTTTGCGCCAATGTAGCTACAGATTTATAAGTTTTTTCAAACCACCATATATACATACGGGGCATTCCGTGGCAACTCGACCGACGATTTTCCCTCGCGATTTTTGATTCGCTTCGATGACGCACTACCCCCTCTCAGGCTAAGTGGGGTAACGACTCAAAAAATGGTGAATAAGTTTTAGGGTGGTTTTCACAAGGATATCTGTCAAACGAAAAATATTTAAGGACTCGTTGAAAACCGAATGAAAGAGATCCCACACGGTTTGATTGAAGCACGAATTTTTCAAGCGTACGAAAGCCTAGAAGAGGGTCTAGCGTCAAAAGATTCAGAATCGAGCAAAAAATTTTTGCGGTAGCTTTGTGAAAATTTTCAGAACGCTGGGAGATGCGGTGTTTCATTTGTTCAAAATGTTCGAAGTGCTGAAAAAGGATAGGAAAACAATCGACCCACGTTGGGATTGCTGCGGAAATGATCTGAATGAAAAGTAAGGTTTTTGAGAATTTCCTTGAGATTTTGCAAGAAAACCAATTTTCAGATGGGTTTGAACGATCATAAAAAATTGACGGCCAGAGGAAATAATCGGGAAAAATGTGGGAATGCTTCTTTGAGATCGGGGAATCGTATGAAAAATCGCGAAGCGAGTCAGCAATGGTGAGGGAGAATCATCGGTCGAGTTGACATGCAATGCCCCGTAGGTATATATTAATAACGTTTCGGCATGAGATTTCATGTTTTCGATTTTTATTACACGATATACAGTATAGTTGCATACAATATGTGTATGATGATGATCTAAGCTAAGTATAGTAAGTATGTTACATTTAATAATTTATCTCTAATATATGTATATATACGTATCGTAATTTCTTTTTCACAGAGCTTTCAATCTTCATGATCCCATGTTACATAGATCTATTTTCAATTCACGTTACTGATTTGGTGAGTATTGGTCTGAATAATACAGTATGATCGTATGGACTGCACATTTTATATTAGTAAAAGTCTTCAACGCCAAACGGACGATTCGAATTATGATAACGACGATTATCATCATCGTCATAAATTACAAAATCTGTAATGTATTGACTCGTCTTAAAAATGAATGAACAAACTTCACATCGTGAAGAGGAAAGTCATATCTAATCTACACGAGCAATGGAAATATGCAGGTTTTGGGAGAGAATTGAAATTTGATAGGAATCTGATAACAATTTGTGACTTTATGTGATGAAGCTTTCAACATCGAAGTATGACTCCTAGGTGATTCAATGTCGAGGCTCATCAACTCGGATAATTTTTGGCAATTTTCGTTCTCCTAATTTACATAGAATGGATCCTATTGAAGTTGAAGAACAACGCGTCATGGGTATCGGTGTTCAGGTCATTCGAAATCGTAATCACAATACAAACAGTATAAGTAGTAATTTGGTCTGAAGTTGTTATATTTAGAAGTTTTCTTTTTTCTACTTTACTTTTAATAATTTTGTAAGTTTGACTGAGTTACAGGTCATTATTATCATATACTCACTATTTCAATTAACTTACTATACATATGTATTCTAATCAATCGATAAGAGGTCCCAAGGTTAACAGCATCGATACATACACATATGTATCTCCATACATATGTGTATATGTACTATTTTATATTAGTCTAAATATAATAGATTCATATATTACGAACTAATCGGCTAACAGACTAGAGATTTAGACAGTCTGAGTTCTTGGTCTCGAAGATTGACTCACAATGTAGCCTAAATCTTACACATACCAAGATGATACGGTGAAAGTATCCACTCGACGGCGCATGCGCGAAATAATGCAACTCGTATTGGTTGTTTCGATTTTCACAGCTCAAAACGGTCAATAGGAGTGCATTATTTCGCGCATGCGCCGTCGAGGGTATACTTTCACCGTAACATCGTCACGGTATGTTGTATATTCCAATATATAATTTACACGAGGAATCCACATCGTGGATCTCCGTAATCATACTCCAACGAAGCAACGTTACATTGTATACGCATCTTCCTTCCACCTGCAGTGAGTTGACACTCGCAGAGTTACAGAGGTTTTCGAAAACCGAAATTCGTCCTGTACAGGGACGAGGATTCAAAGATCACTTGTGTTTCTCCCTCAAATCTTATCAGACGGATCGAATACGATTTTTTGGTTTCCGCGGGGATCCTGAACGTGTCTTTCCAGTTCCACCGAGGGGTCACTCGCTCTGAGCACAACCGCATCGCGCACATACCGGACTTCAAGTTTTCAAAAATCTAACGAGCTATCGCAGATTTCCTCCGGACTTCAAAGATTTCACGGGACTTCAACGGCTTCAAAAGGTTTCACGGAATACGAACAAGTTTCCATACGGGGCTTGGCGAGATCTCGCGGGACTTCATGAGGCGTCATGGAACTTCACGCGGAAAAGAGGGAAATCTCCGGAGGACGTTTCTTCAGAGATTACACTCGACTCCAATGAATATGAGATTTCGTGAGTTTTCCGTCTTTTTTTCATCGTCTGCAGTCCCGAAACGCGTGTGCCGTCACTCACTGCGGTTCTCATCATGGTATACTTACTGCGGTTCATTCCCGGACGGTTTCGTCCCAATTGGTTTCTGGTTGGGCAATATCAGACAATTTATTTTGACCACCACTGAACGCTGACGGCAGCGCCGGTCAAGTGCCAGTGAATGGAAGTAACTCCACGATCTTCTGCTGTCTAGCGTCCGATCTCCGAGTCTCCGATGACAGTTCAATACCGATACCTAACCTCGTAATCTATTTCGGCAAATTGAAAGTTGTCATTCGAAAGTGATAATCGTTCGGAAAATTGTTGCTCGATGAATAATAAATACTCGTTGCACAGGAAAATACAGCTACGAAATAGATTACGAGGTTAGGTATCGGTATTGAACTGTCATCGGAGACTCGGAGATCGGACACCAGACAGCAGAAGATCGTGCGGTTACTCTCATTCGCTGGCACTTAACCGGCGCGGCGCTGCCGTCAGTGTTCAGTGGTGGTCAAAATAAATTGTCTGATGTTGCCCAACCAGAAAACAATTGGGACGAAACCGTCCGCGAATGAACCGCAGTAAGTATACATACATACAACAAATAATATATATGTATATATTTACAATCTCACTCGCCAGAGCATATGTGTATCACCTACGGCACTTGCGTCGAAATAGTGAAAACAACATGTGTAATGTCCAAATTCTCGATCTCCGTGGTGGGCGACATTACAAATTCGCGTGAGAAGGGAAACGGCCTCCGATTATCGATATCGATTCGCAAACTGCGTCAGTAATTTCCCAAAGCAGGATGTTTATGGACGAGCTTCTTGATTTCACAAGACGAATTTGTCTTGTCACCACCGAGACTGAGGTAGGTTTCACTGTCGATCTTACTCCTCCATTTGGCACCGGATTTTTCGAAAGTGTCGATGCATGAGTATATATTGTATGTACATCAACTCTAGAAAAATATTACGTCGTCCGCACTTCGCTCGTTATATATATGCCATGAAAGAATAAAGCTTCGCGGTTGGTTCTCGTTCGATGGAATATGGAATATGGAATACGGAATATGGCAACAAATGGTTTCCTTCGCCGAAACGTGTCGTAGCTCTAAGCAGTGTGTGTGCATAGGCGATGCATCCGATAGGAAAACAGAACGGCACCCCGGTACCGCACTAAATATCCGGAGAGATTTCGAGTGCGAATGAGGAAAAGGGCGAAATAGGTGGAGAGAGAATTGGACAGAAGGAGAAGAGAACAAGAGAAGAGATATGGAGTCAAGTCGCGATAATTCTGACAACGTAGAGTAGAACACAATATTAAAGCTCTCGTACACATTTATATTATAATTCTTGTAAAAATAATAGTTATTCTTGCCATATTATTTGGCTGGATGGAGACGTTTAGAATTTTATTTAAGTGCCTTCAAATTTCGTGTATCTTCTCGTTATAGTCTATATAGTGTATATCGTGCGTGTACTCGCTATGCAACGTACTACTTACTATTTGGTCATTTTATGGATCCTTTTCATCTTTCCATATTCGTTTTCTTCGTTTTAACTTTAATTCTTTGTCAAATTTACTGCGTCTCGTGATATGAACGCGAGTGTGTGCCCGAAGTATTCCGTCGTCGGTGAACTGCCTGGAGAAATTCTCAAAATTACAAGACGCGATCCCTTCGGGCGTTTCGAGACGACGACCCGACGCGATGGCATGTCGCACGGGGTACGGATCCTTTCGCTTCGTACGCTGCGCACCCTTGGCTTTCGAAAATCGTACGTCTTCAAAGTAATTCAAGATTCAAGACAAATCGTTCGTTTGTAAATTGCGAAACGACGTGGATGCGGATGCTATTATTCCATTTATTCCGTGGTTTTCTCTCTATCTCTCTCTCTCTTTCTTGATTCACGTTCTTTTCCAATATCCGATCGCTATACTTCCGCATACACTTGCACGCCCATCGCTTCCTCGATAAAATAAATATTCCTCCCGTACGTGACGAGCATCGGATTATTTTAGCAACTAATTCACTTAGATACATACCCAGCAGATGTATCTATATCTCTCTCTAAACACGAAGTCCAAAAGTTCGGAATTCCTGCGCACGATTCTGTACGTCGATCAATATTCATCTATTTATCCATATTCGCAGGCCGATTTGGGTTTATTTCCCAATTTCTTGAATTTCTCCAAATTTTTTCTTCGCGAGTTTCGCGTTGTCGCGGAGAACTCACCCATCTCGTACATGCGATAAGGTATTTGCGTGATTATTAATCGAGTATCGTATCATTACTTCTGAAGAATATCTCGGAATGTAAGAAAAATAGCTACTACGATTAAAAATTTCGTACAAAGTTTACAATATAAGTACACAGAATGAACAGTAGTTGTTGTATGTATATCGGTATTTTTAGTAGGATAGTTTCATTCCATTATAATAATACCACGATAACAGTATCGGCCATTATATGCATAGCATTGCAACGTTTTATCACCGTACGCGGTACGGTAGCATAAAACCAAACCACAGGCTCTAATGTTCTATGTAATATACATATCGTAACGCCGCGCCGCGCTCCTGCATCTATACAGTATAACATTATGATCGATCGTAAACTATACGAATACACAGATATTCCGCGGAGAAAGAAAATCTTTTCGCGTTACCTACTGAGATTTCGACAATTTTCAAACACAGTTCAACGTAACCTGCCTGCAAAAATAACCCGAGTCGACTCAGGCATTGGGACCAAAACGATCGATCGAAGTTACGAAACTGAAATCAATCCGCGACTGCAACCGCTATACGAACTTTGCGGATTGCTCATTTTCGCGGGCGATCCTCCGGGAAACTTAAGAAGCTCTGTTGCATTTACGGAATCACATCGCGTTTTACGAAAAAATTATGCGCCCCGGGCTCAGGTTAAGTTCTTGCCGAAATCGACAAACTCCTCGACGATCTATGAAACGCGCCTCCCATTCTGGTCATTGATAATTGGCCGGTCATCGCGGGATATTGGCCGAGCACTAATTGGACGGGAACACCCAATCGTTATCGCACCGATATCGGAGTTCATGGGTACTTTACGATTTTCACATCTCATTATCACGGATGTTATTAAAATATACTACCTGTGAAATGTCAATTGTGGCGGAACCATACCACGGTTTACAGAATCAACAGTTTCGGACCATTTCGAGTTCTCTCTTAGAATAGAAACCTGAGTTCGAGTTTTCTAATCGCAATCGTACGCTGTACTAACACACTGTACCGCAATACTTGTATATATGAGTAGAAGGTGAAAAATGCGGATGCGCGATCGAAGAGAGAAAGTGCGCAACGCAAATCTCTTTCCTCTTTTCCTCCTTGTTCGCTAGAGTCAGCTGGCTAGTAGGTACGTGTAAAAGGATCCCAATGCTCCGTCTATCTTTACTAAGTCTATGGTACATTGTACATGCAATGCGAGTGCCATAGCGGCGACAAAAACGATCTGACAATGAGTCGACTCCGGTCGTCCTTGCAGCCGGGTAATCGGTTGACAAATTTGGAATTTCGATAATTTTCCACGTGCATTTCGTGATCGAAAAACTGCAAATATCGTTGATAACGTTTCATTGCTTTTCCTCTTACTGGACAGACTGAAACTCCATTTCTACACGAGTACGAACCGTGGAATTGTGTCTCAGATTTGACATGTTGGAAAGTTATCGCTCCGACGAACGATTCGGCGCTCAGCGACAAACCACGAACGATCATATTCACGCGAGTGAAATGAATGTGAGAGCTACTTCCACTCTTTGCCACACCGCCGATATTGGTCTCAATTAAACGCAGGTCGCTCTGTAGGCGTGAACGACGTCCGGAGTCTTACTGCATGATGGCATTTGCTTGTCGAATTGACAAATGGACATGCCTCTCTCTCTCTGCAGGGGCTTACCGGGGCTTTCGCCTCTGTCGAAGTGGCAGATGCTCATCCCTCTCTCCCTCATCAACGGTCTTGCAAGAACGTCGGTCCTATCAAAGTGGCAAATGCTCATTCCCCGCTGCCTCTGAATGGAACTTGACGGTCTAGGAAATTCCGGGATTCTCAAAGACTCTCCAAACGATCTCCCGAAGTCTCTTGTTGCACGTTTCGGAATCTCGCAATCCCCAGTATTCTGTACTGTACACTCGGCCAAAACCAGTGTTTGAATATCAAACGCGCTTTTGGCACGTCGCGGTGCATTATGGGGTGGCAAAAGCGACATGCTAGACCCAACGAAGACGCTGTTCTGCCGCGGCCTCGAGGAGAGGCTCGACCCATATCCCGTTGGATAGACGATCGGATGTTCCAGGCAGTGAATATTGAACTTGGAACAGGCTCGGTGCTGGAAAAACGGGAGAAAACAAAAAACACAATTTATTCTCACAGAGCAAACATATCGGCGGTTCGTCTTCTCTGCTAAAGTAACTTTCCCATACGGATAGATTTACCCCGCAATTCACCCGAATGATAATATCAACTATTATAGGATATACAAAATAGTCCAAAACTTTCCCCAACCGGAAGTTCCTCGTCGCAGCCATTCTCTATCTGTCTATAGATTGTCGTTAATCCGGATGAAATAACCTTTCATCGAATGCCAGGCGATCGTGGTCTGCGTCGTATGGCGATAAATTTATGTGACACGAGCGAATTGTGTAGTCGTAGCGGGTTGGTATATAGGAGTCTGAATCCGAGTTAAACACGAATTTGCGAGACCTGGAAATGGCAACCTCGCCCCTTATCCATGTCAGGGTGTGCTTCTGAAGGGGTCCTATATATATATATACAGAGCAAGGTATCTCGATGACGGGGATATGAATTTATATAGAAGTTATCCAAAGTGTGAATTTATCCGTATCGTCTGCAGTCTAGACTCTCGGGGTGGGTTTCGAAACGCCGCGGCGCGGCGTGGACGATGCCGGCTACCCACGTTTCATCTCAGTTTGACCGTCGACCTCCTTTTTTCCCCACATTCGCGCGCGGTGGTCCGGGGGCGTGAGTTTCACCCCGCGAGGGACGCCGCAGATTTTTATAAATAGATCAGCGCCCTTTTTGCCACATTTTGAAGATGAAAAGGGACGCCGGAGTTAAAAAGATCCGACGATTTTCAGCAGCTTCGTGAAACGCTTCGGCAGGTAGAAACGCCACCTCATACCTCCTGACCGCGTATATGTACACACATCATATATTCATACATATATATTATATATATACGTATATATACATATGCCACTCCTTGGGATTCGACGAGCATTTCATTCAAATTGCGCCTGCTCCTCGCTGTGCTCGGGACTGAAATTTGTACCCATCTACAAAGAGAGGGACAATCTTCAACGTATGTACGTTTCATCGCTCCCCCGTGTATCGCGCGAATAGTTATGCGGCTACCGCATGTAGGCATGTAGTTACTATACATATGCAACGTACACTCCGTGTAGGTACATCAATTCATCGCGTAGGTATGCATACGACCGTTGCTTTTGGCACGATTCCACTTTTTCGTTATACCGGCTAGTCTGGAACACGAATTTGAAAGATGTGTCCGGGCGGAGCACCGCGGTGCCGCATACCGCAGTGTAGACGCATACGAAACGTAGCTGAGCACGCATACATGGTCCCATATATGTGCAGTGTACGAATCTAGGTACGAGCATGCGGATGCGTTGCGAAGAGACGGAGGTATATCGCTGCAGCAGATACACCTACCTACTGCGGGTTCAAGGTCTGTCCGGGCTGAATGTTCTCAAAGATTCATCCCCTATTCTTGTTCATCTCTCTACGTTGGCTACTTCGAGTTTATCGATAGACAAAATATTACCATGAAATTTGCTGCGGCTGCAGCTGCAGTGTGCTAGCGAAATCTTGTGTCTTCGAAATTTGAATTTTTCCAAACGTTCGAGGAAATTACTCCGCTGCACTGCACTTTAAGAGCGAGAGCCTAATTCGAATCGATTTTTCCGTCGATTTCATCCCGATTCCACTTTGTTTCAAACGTTCAGCCGCCCCCCCCCCCCCCCCCCCCCCCCCGGACCTCCCTGGTCCCCGAGATCTTCGACATTCAATAATCCGAGAACATCAACGCGCTACTGCAGGCGGATAACGTAAATAACGTTACGTCGGGAGGCGGATAGGTATAGCTGCACTTCAAAAATAGTACGTACGACTCACTCGTGAGATACGCGTGTACGTGTGTGTATCTATGCATGCAGGATAAATACGACGTATCTTCGAGAAATCGAGATTCACAGTCGGAGCCTATACCACAAATCTCAAGTGCTGCAGGCTCGAACATTCAGAGTTTGCTGGAAGATCCGGAGGATCCATGCCAACGTGGAGAAGAAAGGCGGTAGAATGGAAAAGTTGAGAAATAACAGCATCCGAAACGTGGCAGGCGTTTGTTTCATCGTTTTTTGGTGTTTTGGTGGGTTTTTTTTTTTCATTTTCCCTCCTCGGGCATAAAAATTGTTCTTTGTCTCTCTTCTCCGTTCTGCGTGAATTTTTCTTCTCTTTCAATTCGATATTTTTCACCTCTGAAAGAGCTGACCGAAGCGACGAGAATTACATTTCAGAATTCCAATCTAGTTACGGTCAGTTAGTCTTCCGAGTTCGTGACAATTAACTCTGGCTCGACCCTCCTCACGTATTCCATTTGCCCTCTATCCCGTCTGATACCGGAGGAGGATTACGATCAAAGAGAGTTCATAATCGCGTCCCTTTTTTTCATCGTTGGTGAAACAAAAACGATACCGCGAGTCGGGCGGTAAATTTAGATTGAGATGAAATATGAATTCTGAACTTTGCATTTCGGATAGGTTCTCCAGGGAGTTTGATTGAACCTTCAGTCTAGTTTACGGGGTGAAAAATACGCGAAAATGATAAAGTTTGTATCTGTAGGTAATCTCGTGATCTATAGGTATAATGTAGGTATCATTTATGAAGAAAAATGAATGAAGGAGCGAAAAGTTTCAGGTTTACTATGACCTACATCGCGCCTACGGTTTGTTTGAATTTTGTGGTGGAATATCACGTTCACGTTTTCGCTCTTTTTCAACCATCATTCGGGATCCGCGGCGATTGGGTCGTATAATGAAAAATAAGAGGCGGGTGCAGGCCGTAGTTAAAGTCAAGGAGATGTCACTCCCGATTCATCTGTCTCCGTTCTGCGCGGGTCCTGCGAAAGAACGCTTGCCAAGGAAGTAAGCGAGCTCTCGGGTTGGTATTTGAATAACTGAAAAGCATTTCATTATCCCTCCGCTCAAATCCTAGCCTTGCATCGCAAATTTGCATGGAAATCGCATTCTTTCTCTGCACGGAGCTCCAGCAGAGTAAAAAGAATCGGGGGAAAAATATACAAAGAGAAACAGAGACGTAGAGAAAGACGGATCGCCGACACCCTAGATCTTTCGGGGATTCACCTAATCGCTCTACGTTCTAGTAATATCGATTTCCGTTTTTATTAGACCTCGTTTCACTCGTTTCGAGTCATCCAAGAGGATCCTTCCGTGTTAAGAAGTGTATACCGATCACGCGATTATTTCCGGATATTGCGAGCCGGAAGATACGGAGATAAATGAATTCGATCCGTTCATCGGGCAACTCCGCGTACAATTACCGATATTCAGAAAAGGTGTGTGATCAGATTATTATCCTCTTTTATCACGATGATATCAAATTTATGCAAACAGAATGGTCTTTCTTTTACATCGCTCGTTGATTCGGAAATTGAATTTCCCCCGCTCGGCGATAGTGGATTTATACATATATGCCTACAAGCAGATTCGAATTGCCCGCCGGGGGAAATCGCAAGATGCGATAAAAATGTTGTTAAACTGACGAGAATCAACGTAGCTGACTGAATAGAAAAAAAGGAGAAGAGGAAATTGAAAGAAAAAGCACAAACCGCTGCATTCTGACGCTCACTCACCTGAAGTGGGTTGGGATCGATCATGGCACAGCTCTGTCTGTGCTGCTGTTGGAATTTCGGTTGGTAGGGTTCGAGCATTCGTATTTTTCCCCAACGATTGAAAAATAGTGCGATTGCTGCGACCCACAGTACCAACACTAGAATCACAATCAATGCTTCCTCGGCCCGAACAACAACTCCGCCTGGATCGGCTATACCTTGGAACAAAAATTTCCAAGCGGTCAAATATTTCCAAATTATCGATACTGTTCTCACAAAATTATAGCCGCATTTTTACACACGTATAGGAATGCGATTAGAAAGGATTCAGAACCGACGACGACTCAGACTCGCGTTGGTTATTGCAGATCATATTCAAATGGAATTTCTATTCATTCTTTGTCTCCTTGACGCGTGTTTTCCTCCCGTAAAAACCTGAGAATGATCGAACGGACTCGATGTGAAATGAGAAGAAGAAAATGAAGCACAGATCGCACCTTTCACACGATTTTTGCTGGCCGTGGTTTTTCGTTTCCGACGACGAAAAATTTGTATAGCTATACGTTTCGTTAACTGGCGGGGACTATTCGTATACAGCCCGAGGCTTGAGATTCTATAGATGAGAGCCGAAGGCTGAGAAATTACCACTCAACCGTTGGCAGGCAGCGTTTACTCGCTCCCAAAAATTCTGAGCTTTTCCATTTCATCGTACAATGACGCCCCGCGCGGCGCGGCGCGGCGTTGGGATTTTTAGCGCGATCCTTTTTTCCGTTCAAACAGACACACCGCCACCTATATCCGACCGATCCCTCTCTTTTCCGACTTCGGAATAGCCTCGAAATCGATTCCCCGGCGTAGAGGGATTGGAATTTTTTGGAGTTGTCCGGCCATCCAATTTAACGATTTTGGTTTCCCTCTACGAGATGACACTTGGCCCGCGGAGTCCGCCCAACTTTCGATCAACTAATTACCAATTTTCAATAACCGATCGATTGAAAATCTCGAGCCAAGTGTATGCCGTGACATTGAAAACTGCGCTCTCGATATTCGAGATTAAATAAGTTTCAGGTACCAATTTTGCGTTCTACCTTATCCAGCTTCGATTGATTCGTAGCTGAAATTAATCGGGAAACCAACGAATTAGCATGTGTACCGGAATTCGAACTGCTGCGACTATAATTCACGTACAGAAGCAAGCACAGCGTTCCGGATTCACCAACACCGATTCCACCTTTCCGGCCTCATCGTCGCATTCGAGTAACGGATTGCCTGGGTTCGAATTATTATTCATGAAATTTATACACTTTTAGCGTCGTATCAGAGCTTACGGGTTATCGCGCGTAGACTCATCGTTGATCGCGTATTATAGGTATATAATTGAACCATATTTGAAAATTCCCAATTTCATACAAAAAATAATCACGAATCTGACAGTTAGTCTTCACCGCAAACTGGCGGACGGCCAGTCCGACGATCGAAGCGCAAGAGTACCTGTACCTAGGTACCTACGACACCCAATGAACGTTCGATCGACAAATTTCATTGGGTTACACAAAAGCTCGGGCTGTTTGTCAAATGCGGAAACAGCGTGAATTTGAATGGTAAAAAATTCAGGCAATTTTATTCATAGGTATGTGTATACACGCACACGCGCACACAGGAATTTCCCGGCGTACTCACCACCGGGATAAGTCGCGTTAGCTTCTGGCGTTGGGCTCGACTCCGAATCAGACATCGGGGCATCGACGAAAATTGTCGGGACTCCGTCCTCCGTTGGGATTGAGCCCTCCTCCAGGACGACTTCGATTTTCGTTACGTCATCTGCAAGACGAAACAGAGAACGATGAAAACGGGAATGAAAGAAGGTCCTAATAATTGATCAACTCCCGACGATGACCGATCTGACCGCGATGTAATTTCGATCGTCAATAAATCCGCGAGCTCTCGTTAACGGAGAGTACGGAAACAGAGAACGAAGAAAATACAATCAACTCACCGTCCACAGTCACCTTTTTTTCCGTCGCAACCCCGACGTCATCTTCGCCTCTTGCGGGGAGGTTCGGCCCGTCCACGATGAAGCAGGTGGTTGCCGGGTGGCTGTAGCTGTATGTCTGCAGAGACAAACAAAACGGGATAAGAAAATTACATATAATGGAAGAAGACGAAAGGCAGTTCATCGATCGATCGCGAGGCACGTGGATCGTGCTGATTTATCGACCGGAATACATATACGCTTCCGGACGAAGAATTACGTGGACCGAGGAGGAGTAGCAGCCAGCAGGATTGGATCGACGAAAGGTGGGAGGATGGCGGGGGACGCCTATATCGTGGTAGGTTTCAATCCAAGTTTGTAACAGCTGCGACGCCATATGAGCCGAGCTAATATTAGCGCTGCTTCAATCCTCAATTCATAATAATTACAAAGCAGTATTCAAGCAAACAGAGTCGAAACCTCCTGCCAACGCTCTGCGTAGACGCATGTACGCGCAATGCACGTATGTACGTACTTACGTACACCATGTCCTCGGAATGGCTGCTCAACCACAGATAACGTATCCATCATTTACACTTTGATAAATTGATTGATTAGCTCTTTATTTTTTGCGGCGGAATGAGGGCCCGGGGCCACAGGAGGGATTCGTATTCTCCTTCTAGCTCACGGTCATTTGGCTACGAGATTTGAAAATTCTTTCTAGCATAAAATATCCACCATAAATATGGTTAATGGGGTAAAAAAGTTGCCCGCAGGCTGCCGCCGCTGCTGCAATGCGAAGACGCGCGGTTACCTGACCGCCTACCGTGTACGAGGTAGGTACGTACCTACTTTGCGGGGAGTATCAGCTTGACGGAGTATCAGCAGTCGTCGTATTCTGCGGGGATGAGGTTTTGGTCTTTTTACAGTTTTTAGTTTCTGTTCTCTCTCCCTCTCCCCCTCCCTCTCTCTCTCTCTCTCTCTCTCCTGTTCTTCTTCTCCGCCCGTGAAGCGGATGGAAAGAATTTAAGAAGGGGGCTGGAGCGAGGCTTTCAAGCTGTCGGGCATCAAGTAACCCGTTAATTCCGAGAGCACTCGATTCCGTCTATGAGGCGCTTCGGTACTGGTGAATTTTCAATAAAAATCTGGGCAGGTGTACCTAAGGGAAGCCGACCCGCGACAGTCTCTTTATTTCCTTCCCTCAATCCGTGTCAAAGTTTAAAAACAGTTTTCGTTTACCCGGCCCCGCCGTTTTACCACGGAACCTGTCGAAGTTATCCTTTGAGGATCACATCAACGACGACGACAAATAAAGTACAGCAAAGTATGACGAAGCATTTTCAGCTTCCCTCCTCCGCCGTCAACATCGGCATCGCGTCCCGGCGCGGCTGCGTTTCGTACCAACATTTCGTACCGAAGAACTCATACGTGTATTGACATACGGAACGTACATACCTCCTCGCTCCGTTTGCCTCAGGGAGTTTGTCGTTTGCCTAAACAAAGGTTGAATCGATTATTATTTGCGTAGGTGCAGAGGGCTGCGAGCTCGGCGGCAAACTCACTCCCGGGATACCTGTATATACCCTGGAACTTGCTAATCGCATGATTTATGTATTTATATATGTATATCTAAAACAGATGCGTATACCATGATATCAGATTTTTGAAGAGATACGAAACAATTCGCTTATAGCGCTGGTGCTGAAGAGTAGTAGGTTTGCTTACGCGATGCGTGAGTCAAACGGATGTTTGTTAACCGTTTAATTCATTATTTGCTCACTCGCTCGCTCAAGCTTACTCATTCACTTTGCACAAACGCATTGCAGAGCCCCTCGCGAGGCTTTCGATGGCGGAAGGTGTACCGCCGGAATTTGTTCTCCGGCGTGAAATGATTCCAGAGTAAAGTGAGAGTTGGAATGGAATGAATCGCCGAGGTGTTGCATCACCGCTGCATGTGTAAACCCAGCCCAGCGAAAAGTAGGTGAAGATAAAAAGCTCCGCGGGGTTTATTGAGTTCGGTAGAGTTTCGCTTTTACCGTAATTCACTGCAACGAGTATTATAAGAACGTGAGACGCGGGGCGCGGTAATAAAGTGCGTTTCTTACCAAGAATCTCCGCACACGTTCCGGGCGATAAAACCTCGAAGAAGCATCTCGCGGTGGTAAACTAATAACGGCGGTAGTCGATAAAACACAACTGGTACAACACGAGGTCGGAAAATATGGGAAGAAGTCTTAACCGTTATTATGTCGACGAAAAGTCTGACGATAGGTACGTTCCACGACACAGAAAATGTTCCGATGAATAATCGCCGAGGATTTACGCGAATGACGGTACGCTCAACGGACACATATCGCCATACGAACCAACGCGACAAGCGTGCGGAGCACGAAAGACGCGCGTATGCGTCAAGCTTCGTTTCGGCAGTTCTGCCGACTCGCCGATTTTCGCTTCGCGTATCATCGCAATAATTGTTAGCGAGGTGGGAATCACATAGTTTAGGAAATATCTAGACAGTTCTAGGGACGGAGCTTGTTCGAACGAACATTTCAGTCGACGGGGACTCGACCGAATTTGTACAAATTCGACTGGTTTCGAGGTTCGGTGACTGTTCTCGCGGGCTACGACAATGAGTCGTGCGAGATTATGAATCTACAAATTGCTCATACTCATATACTTATACTCGCTGCTTTTTCATTTCACATTCGAGGTTCAACCGTGAAACTTCCGTTTTAATTTGACACGTATCTTCGAAATTTTCGCCTGCTATACATGCAGCGCGATTCTGGCTGGGCAGGACCCACTTCGCGGTGGATGCAGATTTCTGGAGAAATTCCGAATCGCAAAGTCCTTCGCCATCGACCTATCACAGAGCTTGCGCGTGAGCCGGTAACAGGGATTTTAGGCAGAGGAGTTTTCGCCTCAGTCTATATCGACGAATCTGTCCACGAGATGTGTCCCGCTGAATCTGAATCGCTCCTAATTGTACTCAACTCCGTGGGATCAATGCCAGTCGTCGGTCTTACGTCGCGTTCGGTATAATTATTTTTCGGTCTGTTCTCGTATACATAGTCGCTGACGAGAAAGTATTCGCACTTTCACCTTCGTGTGAGTAATGCCCATTCAACCGGAAGAAAAGAATCTTCTGGCGTCCTACAAAGCTCGTTAGAACGTTACAAAATATTAACTGACTCAGTTCTCCGGGGATGTACGATGTCGGTGAGTTATTCGATGACGAAGTTTCCCTCTTCGGCGGGCGGTATGTAAGACGTACGTTTGATCGGCGAAAACGTGAAAAAATGAAGAAGAAAGAACTCGGTATACTGGATATTTTACATACCAATAAGAATTTTCCGACAGAGTCTCAACAGTCGAGAACCGGAAAGAATATGAGACACTTGGAACACACTTTCGGGGATTCCAAGACCACTGAATCGCGTTTTCCACAGACTGATCGCGAAATCGAGTTTTCGGACTCATAGGCGAAGTAAAGCTGCAGGTCGGGTTCACGAGAAATCAACCAGTAGCCGCACTGTCATGAGCCAATTTTTACACGAGACAGAAATGACGGATGCAATATTCACGCGAACTTCCCACGTGAGGGAATACATGGAAGCATTAGGAAACAGCGATAGGGTGTAAATTGTAAGTTACGAGGAGAAACGAAGAGAAAGAAAATCGTTAAACGGCGTTATTGTAGCATGAAACACGATGCGAAGTATGCACAACGAATCGAAATATATATATATACATACCCGTGTACGATATTTAATATACTGCTCCGTCGCGGAGAAATTATACCTCCGGGGCATATCATTTCGTAATTACCTAACCAAGCGCATGGAATATCAGGTTCCAGGGGGTAATGAGCCAGACTAATTGAGTCCAACTAAGATTCTCCGTTCTATACTGAAATTGGTCGAGTTTCTTCGCCGGAGAATGAACAAACGGGACGCGACGCGGACGGTTGCCGTAGAAGCTGCGTGTACGAACACACTCGGGCTAATTCTCAAATAATTACACCAAGAAATTTCTCTCCCAAGAGGACTTAGCATCTCGTCCTATACGTAAGTCTGCGAGCCGGATATAACAACGAACGAGTATTCCACCCGTCTACCATTACAGCTAACAATAAGTTCACAGCACTCCTCGCAGCATTTAAACGGAAAGATCCCGTTTCCCCGGCTGATTGCAATTGGTGAGAGAGTAAACGGCATTCGCCGTTTATTTTCCGGCCGAGCGGCTAAATCTCCCTAGTTTAATGACCGCCCGAAAAATTCAGTACGGTAGTATACTCTCCCCGTCCGGATGGAAGCTCGTCTCCCGCGTACCGATCCGTTACACTACGGACCCGTGTCTCGGCATTTTATGGACGTACGAAAACTAGCCGAGTGTATATACACGTAGGCGGCTAGTATACATACCTAAAGAAAAACGTCCAGACGGGAATAGAGGCGCCATTTTCCTCGGATCTACCAAGGATCTTGGATGGACCGTAGGGACGTAGGGGACCGTCGTAGCTAGGTACAGCCTAGGCAAGCTGCTCTGAAAACGTTTGCTCGAGGAAATGGAACGCCGCCTTTCCCGTACCCTTTCGCGCCCTCTAATTGCTATCGGTGTTAATCTAACCTTCCGCGGATCTTCGGTCCTGGCTAAACTTACTCAGATAACCGGGTGCCACGATCCTTGTGGTTCGATTACCGGAGTAACCCGTAAGTTTGGCGAACGACTGGAGACCAGAAGTCCTGCGCCGGAGGATGCGTATACCTATAATACATATACCTAGGTACAACCGCGTGGATTCGAGCGAACGATGGCAGCACCCACAGCTACGTTGGCAATGCGAATTGCGATCAGGGGATAAACGGCCCGGCGACTCCGGGTCCCAGACGTGCAAGTAGGTATAGGTATAGGTATAGGTATGTATGTACGTGCTGAGCTATAACCCGCCTAGGACTGGTCAGACCGTTCGATCATTCTGATCGACTACGGACGGATGTGGAAATGCTTGGCCAAACTCTAGAGCCGACTGTGGTGTGAGCTCCACGGCCGAAGGAGGGCGAGATTCCAACCGAGTTCAATATCTCGATGGATCCCGATGCTCGCGCGGTCGTCTTTTTTCTTCTCCTTATACACGGACGGGTTTTTATCCCTGTGGGAAAAAATTTGCGAGAGAAAATTTTTCAAACTAAGAAAAAAATAAAATAAAAAAACACTGCATGCCGCATGGATAGCGATCTGCACCATTCACATTAGTCGCAGTGGGCACAGAAAGTTGCAGATATATGCCCCGCAGGAATATATATCTCTGTATCGGTTGTAACGAAGACACTGAAATTTGAGACAATTTTCCTTCCATCAAATATTTGTTTCTTTTTTGGAGGGCGGGTGTTTCAAAAAACTTGGGAATCGTCGTAGAATTTCTCATTTTCTCCACGATACAGCATTTGTGGTACTCGATAGCGATATTATTTTCATCGGAAAAACTGCAATGATACGAATTTTCGCGAAGGAAGAGACCGGAGTATGAGCAACTGCAGCAAAGGTGTGTGTAACGAATCTGGCGTATATAGAGATAATTCCATAGTTTATCTTCGTTCTCTCGCGTTTTTTCTTTTTTTTTTTGTTCACAGAAATTCTTCCGCGTGAGATATACGTGCGTACGTACGTACATATACGTTGGCGAAAATTTATCTCGTTATAAACGGGGAAATGAGCATTCTGGCGCGATAAGATATCTCGGTGGATTACTCTCGCGGTGGAAAATATCAGCGAGAGAAAGAGAGGGAGATGGGCGGATGGACAGTTGGACAGATAGTTAGAGACGAAAGAATGAATTAGATATATCAGTCGGCATGCTAAATTCGCGTGAACATCAACAGCTGTGACAGTTTTGTCGCATTAGCTTTTTCCGCGTTTTGTTTTCGTTCGAATCCATACCCACGGTAGATATATATATATATCCACGACATAGGTATACATTCGGGTATACACGCGGATCATACGTTGTTACGCGACGTCAGGTAATACACGAAATGAGCAGTTTCGCAGCGATACACGGTCCTCCGTTACATTTATCACTGTTATATTTGATAATTATTACGAATTATGCATTACTAGCTTCACGTTACGCGTAGCTGGACAGTAATCCGTGTACCTATAGGTACCTAGACCCAGATCTACTCTCTGATCCAGTGACATTTTATTCCAAATTGGTAAACGCTACGATATAGGTACTAACCTGACTCAGACTATACAGGCAAACGATATAATGATATGATACATAGCTACGATGTGTACGTACACACGCGAATGCACACAGCGCGTGTATATATATAACACGCGGACACGACCAGAGCTTTTTTAGATTTGTGGGAAAACTTCTCCGCCCGGCGTTCTCCTAACTTTTATGTCGATAATCTATTTTTCGTACAATGAATCAGAACCACCTGTTCCCATTCTACTTCGTTCTACAGCAGCGAAATAATGAGCTTTCCTTCCGGGCATGGAACGGAGGGTACTCCGTCCGCGGAGCGCCAGAAGTTTCCATTTCAAAGTTAATATTTGGGTCGTAAAAATCTACGGCAGAATCTGTATATGCGTGCGACGCGTGTTTATGCACACGGTTTCGTTTCTCCCAAACACGAAATTCGGCCCGGCGTACGCGTGGACGCCGATATCATCTGGCCTATGGTACGATATCCTTCAATACCCGCAACATGTATTGGCATGCATGATAGGATGGAACAAAAATGACTCATAAAGATAACGCGCTTTTCATTTCATTTCCAACCCGCAACGTTCTATCTACGGTCCACTTGCCGATCTAGTCTATCCGATATATTGCCGTCGCAGTAGGTATGTACTACCTATCACATCGCCAGTATAACGTGCCTGGCGCGATATATCTGTCCGGAGACTGGAATTGATGTAACTTCCTCGCGTCGCGGCTCACAGGTACATACATACATTACAGAAACGGTGAATGTTGGTAACAAGTTGTTTCGCACTCGAGCGGAGGCAGCGACACTGCAAAGGAAAGAAGAAAACGAGGTGGAAAGTTATACTTGTTGTGAAGCGTTGCACGCATGTGTATATGCATAAACATGCCTGTGAGTATGTATTTGATCATAGAATATGCTGCAAGCGTAGGTGATCGCGACGCGACGTGCGACGTGTCAGCGGATCTGCTTTATCCGTAGATCTGAATCTCGGCCAGCTCAGCAGCTGGGGGTGGTCATTGATTACGATATCGCATTTTTCCGCACCTACGAACTACGCGGCGTTCAGCTTATGCAAAAAACCCGAAGCGCCGGGCTTCCTTCGGCTCGTATTCACACAGTCGGATTCATCGTGATCCATGGCAGAAGCTTTTTCTTATTTTTCCCCTTTCGAGTAAATTATTACCGTCTCGCTGCGAGCAACGGGGCGTGCGTGGCGCGCGGAGAAACGAAGAAAGTAGTCCCGGCGGGAGGGACGAGAGGAGTGAAATATTTGAATGCACGCGCAATCGTGCCGGAACGAGGCTTCGGTCGCGAATTGAAAAAACAGGAGAAAAACAGAAACAGAAGAAACCATTTGAAAATTGCAGACGGAATGTTGGAAAAATGTGAGGCGCCTTAACTTTTCACCGAAAATTGTCAACATTTTCCGCAGATTGGACAGACCGCGGTACGGTGCCCGCTGTAATTCCTTGCGGATTATGTTTCCAAGAGGTATGGAGAGACAGGCTAGATCGATCGGTCACCGGATTTAGGGTATCGGTCTGAATCTCCATTAGGGGACAAGAGCCTGGGGCATTTCCAATCTGTATCAACCGTCCGTCGTCACACACGCGGGGCTTGCATTACCGCACATGCATACCGGGCCTATGCGTAGGCATGATACGTACGCAAACATAGAATTATTCTCATACACGTGGACATGCGCATGGAGGTATCATACTCGCGTAGGTACATCCGTATGTACAGATCGTGACGCGCGTTTCGTCGGTGTATCCATTTATGTGCGTTCGCATGCATTCGCCTTCGTATAAGCGTACGTCAAGTACCATCGGGCGGTTCTTCGATCTCCGCAAAGTGATTTTGCGCATGCAAAGCTCACGTTACCACTCACAATGGACTCGGGCCTCGCCTGCATACGACTACTGCCTCGTATGACTAGACTGCATATTATATTCCTATCCCGCGGAGGGAGGAGGTCGATATGGACGAGGATAGGCGACGGGTACAGGTACACGGACACACGCGGGTGTTGATAATGAATTGGAACGTCAATTCGTTATCGAGAACAATATCGTACCCGTCCACTGTGTACGTACGTACACACGCTAACCCAGCAGTCGGTGAGGGGTTCGATATTTCATAGGAGAATTTCTTACGGGCCTGGTACGGACAATGCAGTATGAGAGAAGTTATTATTTACAGTTTCGGTACGAGCATAGAGACGTACACATGTGTATTATATACTTCCTGTGTACGGTGTATGTCCACATACTCATCGATCTCCCGGAGCGACGCGAGACCCTCAGTTCCATGTCGTAGTAATACGTATAGCCATAGGATTATGTATGTACGTGGTGAAGAAATTGGAACGGTCGGAGCCCGGCTCCCTCGTGTCATTCTTCACGAGGCTGCAAATTCTCTTACAGTTTACAGTCAAACGGCAGAGTGTGATTGGGGCGAGTGTATGCACGCGCACGAATGTACCTACTAACTCCGGACATGATGTCCGGTACCGATTCCTTTATCCAAGGTGAGTTGAAAATTGTGTTTGCAATAGGTATATACACGCCCGTGTGCCTATATACTGTACACACGCGTGTGGAAAGTGACGTGAGCGGTTGGAGGTTGTATATCAGCGAGAAGGAGGAAGCAAACCAAACTGCCAGCTCCGTCGCTCTAACAATGATGATGATCATCCGTCGCTGAGAGAAGGAAGCTGCAGATGAAGTATCTACTTTTCTCTGATTCCTATATACTACTATTTCCTATTTTCGAAAAATTCAACAGGGAACCTATGGACAGCGAATTATTCTCAATTCGTGACGAAAAACCGGAAATTTGATCCCGCCTTGCTCCTACACATCTACGAATAACGGCGAAGTTGGTATATAGATGGGGTTGACCAATCGACTGATCGGATCAAACTTCTAATCGGATTTACACCCTGCAAAGGGGCCGTGGCTGGTTTTACGCTACGTTGGTTGCGTGTTCTGCATGAATGGAAAACCCCGAAACCCTCTCAGCTGTGGCGGCGGAGATATATTATTGTCCCCGCGCCCCACGCCCCGTTCCTCAGTCGATTAAGCCTTCTCTCCGATGTCTTTTTCTCGTCCCATTCCTTTTCTCTGCTCCCTCTCCACCGGACTCAAAAATTTCAACGCCGCGGTCGCGTGCCGTTACCGGTGGTCAAAAATCTCCGTGCTGCGGAGCGGAATGTTTCCAGCTGCCATCACGAGATCGGAAGAAGTTAACATTGCTGGAGGGCGACGCAGGTATCTCATCTGTAACGTCGCGCCGTGAGCCTTGCGGCGAGCTCGCCGAGGGGCGGGGAGGATGCACTCCGATCCGAAAACTAATCCATTTTTTCTCCTCCTCCTTCCTCCCCAATCACATCGCGTCGTTGTCGTAGTCATTCCACATTCGTTAGACGTATTTGTACGCCGTGATCGCTTCCGGACCCGCGGAGAACATCTCCGTGGTAGTTTCAACCCCCGAATTTTATTGGGCAAAGCCCAATGATGGATGATGTGACCTCTGCGGTTTCCTTACTCGATGACAAATCGTCCCGAGCAATTATTTCCCTCGCCACCAGGATACCTCAGCGGCGTGGTATCGGATAACGATAATTTGTAAAATTTCACACGGCCATCAATAATCGTTACAGTTCGGTATCATACCGCGCGATAAATTTCAATGAACCTTTCTTTCCCCAGCTCTCGTTCGAAGCGCGAAACACGCGTACTCGTCAGCTGCAAGCTCGCCTGTTCACGGACGCAGCGGTTAAGTTTGAGAAAACGAGGGAAGATCAGAAGCGCGATCGCCGGGCTTGAACAGGTTACTTTATCGTGATCGGATTCGGGGGAACCTTGCTTCCCTCTGTCTCGCACAACGCAAGGATGGGTCCTATAGATGCGACGCGACGTCGACGCGGTTCAGCGCATCCGTGGTACGTATCCATGTATATACATACGCACGCGTATGCATGCGCACGGTATCGCGGGCTGGCCAGCAAGTTTTACGTTTATTATTTTTAGCTAATCAATAGACTATCGATCTGTGGATGTGGCGTAATACGTAAGGTATCCCCCGTATCGACCCCTCACAGGTTTTAGCTTCTCTAACTACGAAATAAGAGCGCAACTTTCATATCACGGGGGATCCTTGCACGTACTTCCCTGAAGCGGCAACACCTCTCACCTAGCAATTCATTTATGCCCCGATCCTATCATTTCCTGAATTCTTTCTCCCACGGTACCGTTCTCGTCGCTGTATCAAGAAACAAAGACAGAATAGAGAAAGATCCTCCAATTACAGCGGTAGGACATTCCTGTGTTTGATCATCGTCGCGCGGTGTGAAATTTGAATATCTCCCGGGCGTCGCTACATGTCCATCTCCGCGCGGAGCAACGGTGTTCATCGATTACGTACACGAGTTCGCGGGTAATGAATCGTCCGAAGATATTTGCCTCCGGCATATTCGACCCTAAACGCGAAAATTTACGAAAATTAGTAAATATGCAGACTGTGTATGTATACGTACGTACATACGTGCCACCTATATTGACTCAACGCGGAGTGACGCCCTCCTAAGTATATATATATACGTATATATACGCGCACGTACATACATACACACGAACTTATAATTTTTACAACCGCTGATTACCGCAGCGAGTACCTACCCATGTATATACCTATAGCATATAGGTATTAGAAGTTCTTACATGAAAATTTAACAAGTGGATATGTATACACATTCATGTATGTATGTAATAGGTATATACATGCTCTAACAAATCGATAAGTAATTTAGCTCAACTGTTAACTAGATATACCTGCCCGCCTGAAATCTTGAATAAAAAATTACTCAGTAAGCCCCCCACGCCGCTACATACAGTATACATTAAATGCCGTACACACAGTACATACATACATGTTTTACTTTTCCCTTTCTCTTCATTCGGAGACAGAGTTTCGTCGTCACACTTTTCGCTGCGCCGCGCCGCTTTGGAAAAAATCGAGAAAAAGCTTCTTCTTTCTATCAGAGCCAACCGAATTCGCAGTGAGATTTGGGTAAAACTGCAGTATACGGCTCCTTATATTCAATAGTTTTTTTGTTTTTTTTTTTTCATTTCGATGAAAATGACCAATTTATCACTATTTTTCACGATGCTGCCAACTCTCCGATGAATCCACAAAAAACAAAAAACAAATGACTACCTTCGTCACTACGAATTACCGCTAGACAGAGGTGCCCTCGGTCGGATAAAATGAATATCCGATCAATCGAATCGCGAAACAACCGCAAAGCTCACGTGAGAATCCTATTTGACAGAAATATAAATTTTCGAAATGTGGGACCGATTAGAAATAATACTTTATAACCATTGGCTACGCTTACAAGATGTCATAGGCGATGCTGCAACTCGGTCGAAATTTATTCGCAGAGCTTTTTAGACGGATCCATTAAGTGATCACAATACCGCGTGCGATCCTTGTCAATTTCTCTGATAGGAAATGGAGTCAGGGAAGAACTTTTGCACGAAGTTCCGGCATTTATACCCTTCGTGAAAAATACACACCTTCGCGGCGAGGGGCAATCTCACAAAAATTTCGTTGTTCGTAACGATCCGTCGAGCGGAACAGATCGGAAAAAACGCGCGTTCACCTACGACCTGTATCACGGACAGCCGGTAACCCTCGATGGAGACTTTTATTACAAGTCATAAGTATTCACCACTTGCAGTACCTATAATTAGTCAATTCGTTGTTCGCGGTAGGATCAGTTCGTCGTCCGCAGTACTTTTAAAGCCACTTATCTCATTAATGCTTCAATTTATTCCTCGAGTCAATCCGTAGGGTAAACCGGGACCATCATTCGTCAGGCTAGTTTCCTGTGTCTGTAATACAAAGTGATTCGGACCGACCGAGCCAAATTGTAAGGGTGGATTAATCCCTCGTGAAAATCTGCGAGTAAGAAGATCCACCCATTATCAAAAATGTCTCAACGATAATCGTGTCCAAGTTACAGAAGTTGATAGCCACCCATCGTTTTATCGCGAGTTTATAGTTTGTTTTTCAGACAGATGCGTTGTTACGATATACTTCGGTCATGATTTTTTTTACGTAAACGAATGCATATAAACGTGCGTACGTTATCTAGGAACCATTGATCACAGGGGATAATCATGTCATCGATAGCAGTTCTTGCAGTGAACCGCGACCTGCTGCTAACTTCATGTAGGTAAGGAGCCGTATACTGCATTTTAACCGCCGAGATCTGTTATCGGATCTACGATTTCGAGTGAGAATTTGAAGCTTCGATTCGAGTAGTATAGGACGAGAAAATACGGGTCGATTGATTCAACAAGACGAAGAGAAAATTCTCGGGTGTTATTCGTGCCCGTTGGGTCGGTCGATTTTCAGATACAACAATCCTGGCACTGTGTCAGGCTGCTGCTGAAACAATATACCGAATTAACAACAGCGTGTGTGTGAACGTAATCAACCGGAATGTATGCCTCTATATTCTTATATTCTGAGCGAGGGAGCGAGGAAGAGACGGAGGAGATCTGGTCCATGCGATCCACGGTTTTGGGGACACGACTACCGCGGTGAGGCACAAGAGCACGGCGATTAAGAAAGAATTAGATTGCGTCGAAAGCTGTTGTGTTTACTGTACGTAGGCGGGTGTATATTTACAGCACAGATTTTCCGTCGGCTAAGCTGAAAATCCACTGCGGGAATCCAGAGCGTGAGTTACGTACGTCTCGGCTTATCTCATAATCTGAAGTAGGTGTGCCGAGTTTTGACCGCGGTCAGCGATTCCATGTTTCACCGCAACCCCCACGACTCGCCCTGAAGGAAAATAGAAAGTGGGGAAAAGAGAAGCGGCAAATTCACGATTCCTGTCCAGAGAGCCTGACCCCACAGACATAACTCAGCACCTCTTCGCACTCGCTAGATGTATGTACCTGGTGCAAAATCCCCCGCGGACCGTGACAAATTTTTTGTTCGGAGGCGTAACTCCGATGTGTCGGGTGTGTGCGAACACACATCCCGTGCGCAGATATACAAACGCGTCTCGCGTAGTTTTCTCCTACGTGTATTACACGGCCGGGATTACTGTGCATATTGCATTCGAGACGCGGGAATCTGTCGGTCGAAAATTCCCTGTAGCTGCAGAACGCCCGGTGACGCGACGGAGACTCCGTCAGTCGTTTAATTTCCTTCGGCGTTTCTCTCGTAGAGCTATTTCACAGGCACTCGTGATATCCCGTCTGGTTTGAGCGAGCTGAAACGCAGTTATCGATTGATCGGCCGATCAATTATCTCACGACTAAACCGAAGCCTGAGCCTATGACGATAGTTATTCACCATAATGATTCGCGTTCCTTGTGACATTTTGGGATCAACGGTCGATGTCTCCTGTACCTAAATTTCTTCGCATACATATATACCTAAACTTGCAGCGAAAGACTAACTTCGGGATGACCGGAACTCTGGAATGCCTCTGAACGAGGAGAGTTCTCTGACGAAGGTGTATACTCACAATCAGATACACACGAGTCTGAGTATAATAAGCAAAGTTCTCGAACTTGACGGAGCGGTAAAGGATCAGCGTGATGCATGATGGGGCATTCCACGAGTTTTCCAGTGGTCGCGAACCCTCACCCCTCTCGATTTTCGGATACAATTTTTCTCTTGTACTTCTAGACAGTGTTGGGCACTACCAGTTACTTCTTGCGATTAATTACATCGATATTACTAATTACAGTTGTGATTTGTAATTAGAAGAAGAAAAAATACCGCACTCTATACAAATGTAATTAGTATTTGGGGAATTTTTAATTACAAATTACAATTGTAATTGGTATTTGGAAAATTTCTAATTACAAATTACAGATGTAATCAGTACTTGTTTATCGCCTAATTATACATTCCCCAAAATGTAATTGGGAACGTTTCTCCTCCTACTTACAAATTGAAAACGTAATTGGTATCGGTTCTACTTCTTGTTACAAATCAAAAATGTAATTGAAACCGGTTTTTCTCTTCATTACGCTTTTCGAATACAATTACAATCATCTCTTCGAGTCGAAGACACATACGTATGCTTGAAATGGCCCTTACGTGCTCGAGGCACGATCATAATTATATTCGAAAAGTGCGATGAGGAGAAAAACCGGTTTTAATTACATTTTTTATTTGTAATGAGGAGAAAAACGATTCGAATTACATTCGGAGAATGTAATGGGACGATAAACCAATGCTAATTACAATTGTAATTTGTAATTAGATAATTTCTAAATACTGATTCCATTTTTAATAATTATTTCATCTCCTTATAATTACAAATCACATTTTTAATTAGTAATTGGAATGTAATTGATTGGAAAACCGCCCAACACTGCCTCGACAGACCTCAGGAATACAACGGTGATTTATCGTAGATTTTTCCAACCGATGGTTCGGACGTTGGGATTTTTCGAAAACCGTAAAGTACGAGCATAGCACCTTTCTCAAACAATTCTTATCCTTAACCAGAATGTCGTACGATGAGGCGAATCAGCCTGATTTGGAAAGAAAATACTCGTCGATTTTCTCGGGTGCCGAGAATGTTAAATATTCTCCCGAGAAAGTGGAAATTTTCGGTCGCAAAAATCGGCCCATCCCGATTTCTTTCAAATTCTTACACAAAATTCTGCTCGATGGACGAAAGTTTCAAGACCATACCGGAGCTGGGACGAGACCGCGTTCGTGAGCTGCGGCCGTTTAAATTCTCGTCTAAATTCCAAAAATTTAGCTATTCCAAAAGCGGTTGGGTCCCCGCGAACGAGCTTCCAGATCCAAAATGCCCGCGATCTATGCACAATATCGGGTATCGAAGCATCACCATTATTACTGACGATTATTCGCGTTTTCTCGTCTATACGCATTCGATAGAATTGTCTGTACCTAACAAGTGTATTAATTGCACCGCATTCATTATCCTTCTCACCGAAATACCCTCGACGTATTGGCCGCTGTTCAAGACTACGCTCTGCTCGGCCAACTCGTTGCTCGTCAAAAACTAATCTTATCTCGCAGCACGCGGTACCTACCTACGTACCTATCTAGCCTACTAGCTGCTCCCATTCAACGTACATAACTTCTTGCTTCGGTTATGCATGCATATAGGTATATGTATATAATAATTGTTCGGTATAAGGTTAGCCGTGACGCTATCCTGCGGGATAGCGATTCGCATCGAATTCGCACCACCGCGCCGCGCCGGTGCAGGGTTGTCGAAAAATATTCGTCCGTCACGTTCGGATATGATCGACGGGTCTCGGGGATGGACCCCCCGCGGGGAATTCGGTTTTTGAAGAAGGTGAATTCGTCCCCGGCGAGTGTCTGGCTGCCCTGGATGGTTCTCCCAACTTTGGAAATAGCACAATCTCAAACTTCGAATCTGAATGCCTGAGAAACTTCTGGAGACGAATTCGAGTCTGTCTCGTTCCAAAGACGTTTATACCTAGCTATGGAGTACATGCGTGCCTGTTATAGCTGCTTTTTTTGATACACGTAGTTGTGACTGTGCGGGCGTATCATTGCGGATTATCATTATGACTCGTACAACGTATTACATTAGCGTAATACCTGCGTTTCGAGTAATTGATGATACAGTGATCGTGAAACTATAGCTGAAACAGTCTGTATCGTTAGATCATAATCAAGGATGGTTATCCCGAATTTGGAACTTCGTATTATCAATCTTCAGTAGTATAACTCGCGCCTGACGACAGAATTCAAGTGCTAAACTGTGACACGTGACGTATGTGAGGACGGCGAGACGAACATTGAACATATGTTTCTTTACCTAACATATGATTCGCGAAGAGAGGCGCAGACGCTAAAAATTAATCGAGCGATCAAAAAGCTACGAGGTCCTTGCAATTCCCCAGACTTCCCATCGTCGTCTACTTTCGTCGTTAATTCGGAAGCGGAATTGGCGAAATCGGCGGATAGCTATCGCAGTCTTTTCCGGACGCGATAAAAAGCGGGAACTATGCTCGGCTCCGAACGATTCAATTTGCTCAGTATTCATTTGACGACTGACACACAGTTTGGAGTTTCGACGCTCGTTCGTAAAGTGTGAACCGGTTGAGAAAAAACGAAGGAAGAAGAAGGACCGCTGAATTGTGTGACGAAGCTATAGGTTGATGAGACGGGTAACGATCACATAACCGCGATTAATGGTCCATGATATATATTACGCCGTGGGTTCGGTGTGAGCGAATTTCGGGGATCGCGCGGTATGCATAATTCCTGTGTAAAACGATTTCAGACAACCTCCGGAATACGCGGCACCACATGCGGGGATGAAAATTTACGGTAGAAGAGAAACGAATTGAAGAATTTATCGCGCGGGGCCGCGCAGCGTGTTGAACGGGAGAGTGGAACGATAACTCAAAACTTAAACGGCCCAGAAGGAATAAGCTATGACCTATATCATTTCCAACCAGTGACCGCAAATTGTGCGGGATGAGGCGAACCTCGCGGAACCTGCGGAGATCCAGGAGAGAACTCAGGTTTGCAAGGGAAGACTGCAGATTTTCTTCGCGTACTTAATTCTGACTCACGTCTAGCCGTTCGCGACTATCGTTCGCGGAGCTTTTGCTTCCCCCTCGTAGGGATTGATTCCGCCGAATGGAATTTTGAGAAAAAGGATCCCCACGAATGATAAAAGGAGAGATTCGTCCGTTTCAATTACAATATCTGTGCCATATGCGATGCTGCTAGGACACGAAAACGCGGTATCATAGCTATCTCGTCTCATCAAAATTTGGTTTACTGCCTTCCAGGAGAAAGGAACTTTTGTTCCGTCGGTATGATGTTTCATAGTCGAGAAGTTCGCCGACGAACTTGATGAGACATTTCGGACGAGTTGAATTGGAAGCCTCGGCGCGCGTTTGCGGCCGTAAAAATCTACTCAACTAATTTCAGAACGATTCCGATTCTCCTCAATGCGGACGACTGCGGCGGAGTTGGATTTCCGAGGTTCGGATATTCTTCGTCGAATGTGGTTGTTTCAAGTTTTCGAATAATTTGTCAAAATTAGGGAAACACGGTTAGCGGGAGAAAATGAAACAAGCTCACCCAAGAGTGTCGCCGTTCTAGCCGCACCGCGGGATCAGAAGATTTTTTAGACACCAAAGTACAGCACGATTTCCTCTCACACTATTCTCCACCTGAGACAAGGAACCTCTCAACGATCTCAATAAACTATCGATAATTTGCCACCAGCGAAATAGGTCCACCCGAACGGAAGATCTCCACGTGACTGTTAGGGAAGGTGTAGTAGAGCCTGCCCCGACAACGATGAGCTTCACGTTCCGAAGTTGGCAGCGCGCATGTCCTCGAGTCGAGGGGTAAGACCGACCGCGACAGCATCAAAATACAGATGAAGACCAAGCCCGAGAAAGACAGAGAGAGAGAGAGAGAGAGAGAGAGAGAGAGAGAGAGAGAGAGAGAGAGAGAGAGAGAGAGAGACGTGGAGACAGAAAAACAGAAAGAAAGTCCGCGCCGCTGATTGCGAGCTTGCAGCCGGTTGTTAGAAGCTGAGAACTAAATAGTAGGTATGTATATACATATACAACCGTGGGAGAGATTTTTTCTCGAACGAGAGATGAGACATCCCAGACCCACGCTCAACGAGATATCCGAGATACTGACAATGAGCGAGACGTTGGACCGGGCGGAGAAATCGCCCGAATTATCAAGACGTCGTTTTATATTCCCTTCCAGTACATATACGCGTCTGTTCGCTCGCCGCGCGCTCTTATCGCGAGCAAAAACTAACAGGGATTCTAACTGCGGTGTACAATACAGATATCGCTGGAACGAGTAATCCGTTCTTTTTTCAGACCGTACTCGATAGACTGCGGTTTATCGTTTGGTGAGATTGCATCGACCGAGTTTCGCCAATGCGTTCCCGAGTACGTTGCCAGCACTGGGCCGGCCCTGGCCAGGCCTGGGCCAGTCTTAGCCAGCACTGGCCAGCGCCGGCCCGTGAGTTAAAACCTACCCGGGTTATGGTACCCGTCTTCATTCTCGTTTCTGATGTGTGCTTCTCTCGTTCTCTCTCCAAGGCTTTATTTTCGCTCAGTGATGAGCCACGTTAATCGTCATCGAAGACACTATCGCACTCGGCGACGTGGACAAACTATCCCAGCTGGTATAAAATCCTTCTTGACTCTTATCAGGCGCTCGTATTACTCGCGAAGACGCCCGTAACTCGCCGTTGCAGTCCGTATTCACAGTCGAGTCTCGAGAGCCGACGTTCGCCGACTGTCAGGCGTCTTCGAGTCGTCTCAGGGCCTGGAAAAAAGTCAGAGGAAATCGCGCGCTAGCTGGGAGTATATCTGTCCGGGTTTCCCTCCGTCCTGGAGGAAAGATAGTCCAGCCACACTCGCGCTACTGTTTCAGGATAATCACGAATCTCTACCGCCCTTTTCAGGGCGCCGTAATTTGCGGCCGGCATTTGCATACCAACGATAAGTAAACTCTCGTTCCACGATGCAGAGATTCCAGGGTGGAAGTAGAATAGTAATAACAATTTCCGTGAGCAGTTCTGCAAGTCCTATACTAATCTGCTCATTCAGTGTACACTTCTGCTTATATCGCGGCGATGTTGGTACCAAATTTTTTACTCCGTGTATGAGCTGAGCCAAACTTGAATCCGGGTCTCCGAAGAACGGGAATTTTTAAAATCGATTCTTATTAACTTCGGAAGGCGTACTTTCAGGTTCACAAATTTCTGGACAGCGAGCTTCTGGCTTTCGGTTAATTGTCCCATTATCCTTGCGCTCGACGGAGTGACCTCTGGTCCTTAAACTCGTGAGTGGAATAAACATCCCCTACGGATCACGAGTGTCTGCACACGCCTGTACCTACAGATGTGAAAGCGGCCGAATGAAGTTCACGTCTCATCAGCTTGCAAGGTGCCTCGAATTATGATATCGAATCCCTTCTCCCATTGATTTGCTCCGTAGAATCACGGACGGGGTGAAAAAGGAATCAACTAGCTGCTGGATATTCAGCATCCGATCCGAGCCGATAGAGTATAGATATCTGTTCGCGACCCGCCGAGTACGAATAGCCTTTTTCTTCTCATTTTCTTGCAAATTTCCAAGCCTCGAGCGTAGAATAGAGTATGCTAACTGCGGAAGCCTCGAACCGATTCCTCAATTTTCGTCACGAAAGCTGCGCGGCAGCGACATTGCTGGAAAATAGTTGGGACTCCCGCAGTTTTCAAACTTGCGGAAAATCGTTATGCCTAAATTTTTATCGACCGCGAGTACAGATCATAATCTACCCTTTTCGCCAGCCGTAGATCAATAGGGAAAATACTAGCTCCGTTGGTGGCGTCATCTTTCATGGAGTCGGAGTATACCTCGATTCATACCCTCGTACGTAATTCTTCGTGGCTGATGGTAAGACGGAAAAGTTCATCCCTTTCGCCAGTGGGATAAGAATCTAACAATACAATGAGAATAGCTTCGATTGAAGTGCCGAAGAAGAAGGAGAACAATGCTCGGTGGGCATTTATCTGGCGTTTCACATAGCTGCAAAACCTGAGATCGCGCCGCGCGGAAGTATACGAGCAACAATCGATGAAAAATGATCGAATCTTTTCCTCCCGCAAGTGCAGTCGAAGGACCGGAGAAATGCGAATGTCGCCCCGTAATTGATCGCATAGGATGACCTACATAGCCGAGATGAGAGGGAACCACCGACCTCCTTGATGTACCTGGTATAAGATTAATGATCTTTCGTTACGCTCGCGCTGCTAAGTGTAAGAAATGACACACTCCCGGAAAACTCGGGCGAAGGTCGCGAATCAATCTTCTCGATGTTGAAGCGTACCTACGCACCTGAAGCTGATGGAGAATTATTAACAATCGGCGTGAAAGAATTGACGATAAACAGCTCGCTATTGTACGTAGTACAATCCTCTGTGACTCGTATCAGACTCTGAGACGACTCATAGACGTCTAGAAGACGCCGAACTCCCAATTTTGAGTCTTGACTGTAAAACGGACGATCGGCGACTTTCGGTCGTCTGTGAGTCGGCTTAGGGCCTGGGCATGAGTCACAGCTCAGGAGCTTGCGCTACCTGGGATAGTTAATGAACAAACAACAGCGGAAAGCGAAAGCTTGTGAGATCGGCGATTGAAAGAAGGCGGAGTCCACTTATCGGATCCCCATAGCCGATCAACTCCGATCACACATCCCGATTTCTTCTACTTTGTTATCACCGTTATTCTGTTAGAGAAAATCGGGCGCCCAATTCCGGAATCTGAGAGCATCCGATTCGGGTACAATCGAACGAGTCCGACCGATATCATTGCCTCCTCGACGCATTGCTACGGAACATGGGAGTGTGTACCTGCGTCCAGGCTAATACCTGCAATAGTCTTTTACAATAGACTGCGATTCTGATATCGTTAGATCCTGAGTGTCCGATTAGAAATTGTAAAATATATTCTAGAAATTGTTTCCCAATTTCGTATTTATCGAGGGAATCTTCAATACCCCCCGTCAATATCGCAGCTTCGCTCATCGCCGTTTGGCAAAAAAATGCTACCGACGGTTGGACCGGGAGCTTTCGCGCCATTCCAATACCGCGCGCTCGAGTGAATATCTTACTTAGCCATTTTCGCCGCGAGCTGCTTGTGGCAAATGCACGAACGGAACCTCCGCAGGCACGAACGATGCAGGTAACTGGAATCACTTACCCAGAACTCGCTACCTTACCTTCCGCAGAATGCGGGGCGTCGGTATCGCTGGTGTCGGCATCCGCCGCGCGTACCGATTGCGATCCCAGTTACCGGCGGCCGATAAATTTGCGTTGCTTTCCTGGTTACCAGCCGCCGCAGAAACTGTTTCACAGCTGAGAAAACCGTGCGGAAAATTTGGGGCGCTCGATTCGAACGATCGCGAATGCGGCTTTGAGGATCAGTTTTCCTACCGGCTTCAACTTACCTGTGATTCCGATAAAATCGAGTGGGATCAGAAAAGGAAATTGTGAAAACGGATTCGATGCGGTGAGAGACCGACGGCGGGATGCACGGAGAAGCTGTTGGACAGGTAAACACCGCAACGCAACGCGGGGAGCTGGAATCGGAGGAACCGTTGGCAATTGCAGCGCAATTGATCGCGCGAGTTTCTTGTCAGATGGCGATACGCTTATGCAATGCAATCTAATTGCGTCTCTAATGTTTAATTAACGTCACCACAGTTGCCCGGTCAATTAGTGTACGTCGTTCAATATTAATCGGCACTTTGAATTCATTTCAATGTGTTTAAAATTTATTGAATACATAATTAATTTCGCGTGTTTCGAATATCGAAGCTCGCGCCGCGGAACCTGCCAACGGGATTTCTACTCGCCTATCTAGAGCTACCTGCGGCGTACCTACGTACACGGCCACTTGCCTATGATGTATGCAAATCCGTAACATAGTTCCAGCAGATCGCTAGCCCGAAATCCTTGAGAATAGAAAATTGAATAATTTTATAAATCGCGTCAGCTAGCCGGGTATATTGATTAGGCCATGAAGCAATATACCCGCGAGCGTATAAACGATATTATTCCGAAAGCTGCTATAGGATACGACGAGCTAGTGTTCCTAATCGCACGAGGTTTAATTATATTATAATACCATTAATCGTGATTCTATTGGTAGTGAATAATTACAGACTAAATTATACGTGGATACACCGGTGTACGTATTGTGAACGCAACCTTCGAGTCCTCTACGGCGTTTGAAAATTTCTGTCTACGCACCTATCTCCGCGATGCCTACCTACTACGCACCTACTAATTATTTTTTTTCCACGCGGGTATGAGGTGTAATGATAATAACAATGTTGCAATCGCGCGGGATAATTTGTTCATTTCCTACCGACGAACTAGAGAAACCGTATAAAGCTATTACAGAATGTTAGTTTTTGTGAAAAACGAAAAAACGCGGAGAAACGATGGAAACGAAGCACACACGACGTTTCTTTCCCTTCGGCCAGCTCACGACTGGGAAGATCTACTGTGTGCTATACGTCTGCCTCATACCGTCGCCGTGGCATATCATCAATTAAAATTTGTCGGCGTGACGCGTTTCCCGCCCGTGCGGGTCGATGCACGGATGTTTCGTGCGATCTTTTTCGCGCGTTTTTAATTGGATTAGAGAGAGATAGCTGAGAACCGCTTCCCAGTGGCTAGTGACTCCCTTCCCCTAGCCTCGCCGCGCCTCTCTTCTTTTTCCTCCCCTTCCCTTCCCTTGTCGCTGCCTTGATAAAGCCGGCGGGATCGCGCGATCCTCGGAAAAGTTCGACTAAAAATCCGCGGTGACGAAATGAAAACTTCAAATTAACCGGTTGTGATTATACCAGCCCCGTCGCTATTTTTCGCCCACCCCCTCCCCGCCAAAACATCAGAAAAAGAGAGGAACGAAAAATAAAAATCGCAGAATCTCCCCGCAGTCTCGTCGTGCAGTACATACATACATAGCACGGATTCCCGCTCTGCGGCCGCAAGCTGTTTCGCCGATTTATCCTAATTACAAATTTCTTTATTGCGCGCAGTTCTCCAATTTTCGTCCTGCACCGACTCTTTTTGAACATCCGCCAAGATCTCTGGCTCTCCCAATGCCCACAATTATCGCCCCGGAATTCGAAGCCCGATCATTTCTCAAACTTAAATGCGGCCGCCGCGCCGTGTAGACTTTTGACTCCAACTACCGCGGTCGCCGACTTGTGCGCGTCAATCTGTGACAGTTAATTAAAAATAAGGAAATAACGCGTTTTTTTACTTTCCAAGATACCGCAATAATTCTCTTTCTGCCTCTCCGCCCTCTCTCTCTCTCTCTCTCTCTCTCCCTCTCTCTCTCTCACTCACTCTTTCGCTATAATGACATAAAAGAAGACATTTTCGAGCACAGTAGTTGCCTTAGGGTGGGTAGGTAGGTAGGTAGGTAGGCAGAGGGACACCGCGCGTCTCTTTGGTGTTAGGTATGGTTGGGTGCCGTGAGGAGGGTGCTCGTGGAGGATCCTCGGAGTGGGACGGGTCGGGACGCGTTGGATGGGAGTACATTCATCACAAGTTATTAAACAAGGTAACAAAAGGAGAGCGCGAGCTAGCGGGTAAAAAAGACGGGGAGATAGAATCGCCTAACTAGCCTCCATGATGATAGATGGCTGGGATTAAGCGTCATGGAGGAGGACGTAGCCGCGTTTCTCTCTCTCTCTCTCTCTCTCTCTCTCTCTATCTCTCTCTCTCCTTCTCCGTTCCTTCGCTCGTCTCCTCCCGGACTTCCCGCCTCTCTTTGCTCCCGAGCTCACCCGCTACTTCAATACGGAAATGAGAATGGAGCGGGGTTTCGTTCGGCGCCAAGTTGTCGCACAGGATCTTCCTGAGCTTGGACGAGGAAGGAGATCCTGCGGGGGAAAATATTGCGGAAAAGGAAGGAGGAGGGAAATTTATCCGCAAATTGTTTCAACGGCTACCTAGTGGAATAGAAGTATTTTTTCGACGTTTCTGACAATGGATCGACGAGTCCCCACGCAGAGTCTCCGTTCCCTCAATGGGAGTAAATTAAACCCCGTATTCAACGTGGCGTGTTACAGTATGTAGGAGCAAACTCTTATCGGAGGGAAAACATATTAGCGGTAGGTATTAAATTATGGGCAGCCCCGGGCGAACGTTTCAGTGATACCAACGTAACAAACAGCAAACCCACCCGGGCCTCGAATTAACTGGGGAGATCATTTCGGGTTTCGAGGATAATTTCATTTGGCAGGACTGCGCCGCATCGCCTGCCCTCGGGCAACTCGGGTTGATGTTTCTATCTCGTCTACATTTTTACGAATTTCATGGCCCGTGTCTCTCTGCGACTGTTTTATTTATTTATTCTTTAATTTCTCCCCCTTTTTCGTCCTTCTCTCGCTCTCGTTTTTACTGTAGGTATGGGTGCTTTCGCTCGTCTTGTTCATTCGTTTAGAGTGCAGTTCGCTTATTCATTCCCCTTTGTACCCGCTGCCGTTGCCCGTGCAGGCCCACACTGAGGCGACGCCAATAAAGTGCTTATCACTGCACGGCACGGATAGGGCCGCGCGATCCCGTAGTTTATGTACTTATAAATTATCTACGCGAGCTTTTTCAACCGCCGCGGAAACCGGCGGCTGCACCTTCGCTCCGCGGACGCGAAATTAGGGCGTTGAAAACCGCGCACAGACAATACAGAGAGAGGAGGAGAAAGTAAAATCGCAATCGCGCGATTCGCGAAGGAGGGTACAGGCGATATAGGTATATCAGACGGCGCGGCGCGGCGGAAAACGCGTTGGAAATAAATGTGAGTCGTTTAAATCGTGATAGTGGGTTGGCATAGAGTTAACTTTGTCGGTGAAGGGTGGGTATCGGGAAAGCCGAAAAGGTGAGAAAGACCTAATTCGATTTGTAAGTCGTTCGATTGTGGGACTGATCCCTGGGAATTGGTTGACAAATTCGTCCCCAAGACTATTCGGGGGCCGTGGATGGGACGGGGGTGAAATAAAGGTCCAGGAATGGCTGACGGTATATATGTACGCGTGGATGCGTAGGTTGTCCACATTCCCTGTAGATACACCGACATATACCTGCCCATCCCCATACCCTCGCGCTCAGAACCGCTGTAAATAGTTTGAACGGTGTGAGTGAGCAGAGCAGAGCAGAGGGTCACAAACTAAACCATATAAAGGTAAAGCGAGGGCTCGGAATGGATTTGGACAAAAAATAAGACGATCAGAAGTCGCGAGGGTCTACTCTCTTGGATCTCTTTCCACAATCCTACACTCGCCCTGTGGTTTGCTGCCCGATGCCTCCGCTGGGCAGGTATATAGGTATACTGTTTCTACGGATGTGCGGAAGAAAAACGCCACTTCTATCACGCGACCGGCAAAAACGTATCCCGCCACTTTTTCTTCTTCCTTCTCTCGTCTGTGTCCCACTCTCGCCGTTTTCTACGACAGACGTCGCGCTATCGGCGGGAAAGAAAATCGGCGGTGTCCAATTCCACAAAGATTTCTAGTTGAGTTAATGAATCATAGAAAGTTCTTTTTCGCATTCTTCGTACAGTTTTTCCTTTCCTCTGCTGCTGATCAAACATACGGTCGGCCGAATTATGTCGTTATACCGGGAGCTTTCGTGGCTGAACACCGTTGTAGGAAATCGAAAACGCCTGAGGACGGGCAACTGGAGTATCACGCGGCGGGCTTCCGTCTCGCGCGTCGTCCGTCGGAAATTCGATTTGCATAGCGAGGAAACCGCGAGGCCAGAAACGGATTTTGTCGCGCCGAAAGTGCAATAGAATACGCGCACGTTGACGGATGTGATCTGCGAGGCTCAGTCCTACCTGTCGATGTCAGCTCCGCCGATTACGAATTAATCATTTCCGGCTTTGCGGTTCCCTCACTATGCAAACCGCATGCCCGACGCACGACGCGCGAGACGATAGCCCGCCGCGTTATACTCCAGTTGCCCGTCCGCAGGCGTTTTCAATTCCCTGCGGTGCCCATCCACGGAAACTCCCCGTATACGTAACGAACAGTCTGCTCGGGTGTTGTTGGAAAAGCTGTACAACGTCGGATCTTGTTAGGGCGAAGTTGGTTCGGCATTCGGAATGGAATCCCTCACGTGTTACTCGTGCACGAGTGGTAATGTATTCACGTTTGTTCGAGAAGTGGCGTTGAAACAATGAACCGACCAACCGCGAAGCCCCGTGCAAATCTCTGGGCTTAGCATCCTGAGCGCCGTTCGACGCACCCTTCGTGACCCCCGCACGAACCAGACCGCGAATACGCGAGGGGTTGAAGGTAGTGGTGGGCTGGATTTAGACGCCTACGTTACCATGAATACCGAGCACCGCGACTTTCTGTACAGTGTATACTATACCGTGTAGCCGATAGCGTATACCTCTAACCGCCGCACAGTAACCTGTAACTTTTGACGTGCGGGCAAATTATAATATGTGAAGGGAAACCAAGATAGAGACAGAATTGTTCTCCCTCCGGACGGGATCTGCCGGCTGCGGTATTCCGTTTCTTGCTCCTCGTGATATAAAGAAGCTACGAATGTCTGAATGTATAGTGCGAGTTATGCACGATTTACGATCGGAGTTGGGCAAAAAGTTTTCGGGGTCATATGCAGCTCGTAACTAAGAAATCGAATAAATATGGATGTACGCCATTGGAAAAGGAGGAGAAGGAGAAGAAGAAGAAAAAGGGTATCGGAATATTTACCGTGGGTAGCGTGTCCGCGGAATATTATACTTACAGAGAAACAATAATTGAATAGCACAGTTTTTGAATGACTCCCGATTGAACACGATTGTATGTAGAGATCGGTTTCGATTTGAAGGCCTTCAATTTGCGAAATGAAAACGAAGACGAAGAAGAAGGAGAAGATGCACGAGGTGGAGAGGCAGAGGGAGAGGGAGAAGGAGCCGCGTGAAGTGGAGAACGATGTATATAATAAAAGAAGAAAAAGAAGGAGTAGAGGAAGGAGTGCAATAAGTGAGAGAAGGACGAGGCTAGAAAGAGCGGCAGCTGTTGGGCAAATTAAGTGATCATCTCGTCATCAGCGTCGGGTCGGTCCAAGGCCCACCGCAGCCGGTTGAAACTCGACCAAACCTTCATTCGCCGGCTAGCAATATCCATCTGCGCTTGAGGATGCTCGACTGGATATCTGAGAGGTGCACCGTCTCAGTTCCCCCGGTCTGAAGCTGTGCATTGCTTTCTTCAGACGAGATATCCTTTTTCGAGACCGAGCGACTCGCGTGAAATTAGCATCTGAAGATCGTAAAAGAAGGCCAAAACGACCCACAGAACTTACCGCATAGCTTTTAGGTATCCCGGTATCGCAGCTCGGATGGGTCTGAGAAAGACAACCTACTGCATCGGGATTTAATAAATACGAAACCTTAATCGCTGTATTTACGAGCAACTTATGAAGGCTCAGCCTAGCCTTCTTCCTCAGACTTTCGGATCTCAACCCTCGAAATCTTGACTCGCATAGTGAAATTGTTATGACAATATTATAAATATGGCCGCCAGAAAACAGTGCATACCGCTGAAAAAATTGGAATTATTTTCGCAATACATGCTTGGAGCGTTTGATTTTCGGTGTCTGCGTAGCGTGCATAAAGTACCTTATTTCCGAAAAGCGCGCGAGCGAAGATTCGGCGCACGAGCAAATCGCGAATGCTCTACTTTCGGCACGAGGGCGAGAAACTCGGCGCATGCGCACATCGCGAATGGTCGACTTTCCGCACTAGGGCTCCGTTCGCGGACGCTCACTTCGAAATAACTCGGTCGCTCAGTGGCGCCCTCGGGCGCGAGTGACGTACAACCGTCTAGCCGGCCGTTATCTTTCAGATGTGGCCGTTATCACTGCTTCTTCTCAAATCAATTATCACTCGGAGCCCGCGTCACAAGAAATAACGAAATCTCGCGCGTGACACGCGGGAAAATCGCCTACTTCCCGCCCTAGCCGCACGATACACCGTCTTCTCGACGTATTGATCAGAAAGGAGACAACGTCGCTCCGACCGCTGTTGGTATGCGATTTCATACAGTTTCAATGAATCCCACTGTATAGAGCAAGGATAGGGAATAGGACCGGCCGAAGAGATGATATATTGAGTACGAGAGAATTTGGGAATTTCGGTCGAGCCCGAAGCTGGCAACAAAAACGGAGGCGGAGGCCGAATGAGTTTACTCGAGTGTCGAAAGAAGTGGTAAATCTTTCGGAGTGTGGTAATTTAATAACACGTACGTATACACACAGATCGAGGGTTATATTATTCGTATTCGTAGGTATGCGGTCGGACGCCTGACCATCCTCGCCTATACCTAGAGCTATTACAACAGAACCAAAGTTCGTATATATACGATACAAGATCCCGCGTAGTCTTCTTAAGTCAATAAATTATCATCTCTGGATTAAGAAATACTTAAGGTCGGGAAGGGTTTCGTGTCGTTAACTCTTTGAGTGATGGCACTTTCCGTGCCGACTGCACAAGCTCTCGTACTTCAGACTTATATACATACACGACGTATACCTATACTCGTGTACGAGTATATACCTATACCTCCGCAGACACCACGCGGAAATGGCTCCGAAGCGTTATTCGTGGCTGCACGCCGCGCCGCTTTTATAAAATATATAAATACGTATGTATGTACGTATTTGCATATATACGTAGGTATCTACTCGCTCGAGTCATGTGTTATATAATAACGAGCCTGCGCAGCTTCGAATTCAGAGTTTGCGGGAGAGGAATACCTTACATCGAGGAACACAGTTACATTTACGGCGGCAATTTTCTCGTGTTCAAATTAATTTATCGAAAGTTAGAAAAAACCGGTAGCCCGCTGTTCGAACGGATGCGATAACGTCTCAATTTGCGAAGGCTCCTCCGGACGCCGGACTCGTTTCGGATGCGGAGCTCAATTCCCGGGCCGGTAGTCCTACGGCACGGCTCGAAAAACGAACGATGATTTTCGTTTCAACCACGCATTGCACGCGCAGGCCGATGGAGAAAAGACGCGCGGGTATGCGCCAGGCTTCACGAGCCGGTCGATCAGCGACGGATTTATTGATTTCGGAAAATTCATAAGGCACTTGTTTTTCTTTCTGTTCTTGTTTTTTTTTGCGGTATACTAATTACAGGCGTCGGTTCTTCACGCCTGTTGCTCCTCCTTCCGACTTCTCCTCCGTCTTGTTTAGCGAAAACGACGAACAATCTGCAGTCTCCTGCGTTTGAATGGATACCAGGCTCACAATGAAGATTCACGCGAGGCGGGCATCACCGGGGATGAAGAATAAGGAAAGGGAATGGCAAGGCGAGGCATATAAAATAGTCCCAGAATTCACAGCTTTTACCTAAGTTTGCTTTCCGCTTTCTGATTTTTTCTTTCCAAATTTTATTCCCTCTTCTCATTTTCAACCATCTTCTTCTTCTTCTTCTTGTTCTTCTTCTTGTTCTTCTGGTCTGGACACGATAATTCGAAAACCCCATAAACTTAATAAATTTATAGTCCAGTTGCGGCTGTCCACGGTAAAAATGAGCGGCAACCGCACTCGCCTTTCGTATAATTCAAAAATTCAAATTACGTATTCTATTAGGTGCGAGCGAGCGAGCGAGCGAGCGAGCGAACGAACGACATGTGGCGGTGCCGCGTCGGTTTCTAGTGGCGTCGCGTCGTCGGTCGCAAGGATCTCATAGAGACGCGGTACCCTTCGTTGGACATAAAAGAGAAACGCGAGGAGGAAACCAACAAAGATAAATAAATAACAGGTACCTGGTTTATAACCGCCTTTACATACCTACTACACACATATATGTACCTGCGCTACACCTATGTTACGTGTAACAAAATGAACAGCGTTGACTCACAATCAGCCAAGGGGTAGATGATACAGGCGAGGAAATAGAATAGAGGATAAACTGGAAGGGGTAGAATCAGTGAGGCGAGAGAGTCGGAGGAGGAGAAGAAGAAGAAGAAGAAGGAGGAGACGGAGATGGAGACGGAGACGAAGAGAGGAGAAGAAATGAGAAAGGGTGTATAATAAATTGGCGGTAAGATTATTCTAGACGTGCATTAAGACGTCAAGCGGTGCTGAGCGTCGACTGTAAAATTATTGACCAACGCCTCGTAATACACAGCGGCTTTAGCTGCCAGCGAAACCCTAAGCCAAGCGTGTAAGGGCCGGCGAGCGATGAGCTCTGATCGAGAGGCCCGTTGGCGCTGGAAGAAGAAATTATGTTCGAGCTAATCAGCGAAGGTGTGAACGGGCCCATCTGAATTCGTTACCCGCTTCGAGAAATCTCCGAGACTAGCGGGGTATTTCATCTTTCTCTTCTTCTTCTTCTTCTTCTTCTTTTCATTCGCTTCATTCTTCTCCTCCGTTCGTTTTACTCGTCGTCGTTTCGCGGCAGATGCGTAGGTACTGACTAGTTAACAGGGCAGCGTCGAGAAGCAACCCTAATTATTCATTCAATTACCTATCCGCTGTGACATAATAACGTGCGTAGGTGTGCGTGCATCCGCCGTTTCACGCGCCGAATCACGTTATTCCCGACTTTGGTAGCCTTCGGGGTTATCGATTGAAAATAATCTAGTAGCTCGATCTATATGACTATATACCTAACGATGTACACGGAGAAGAGAAACCCAGAATTCGGGAAAACGTGCAGGTATATCGAATGAGTTCTCGTTTCATCGGCATGTGCAATTTTTTGCGTAAACAGACGAAACCAATCGGCATCGGAACAGCTTCCGCACTATAAGCGTATACGGCGTACATATCTGCAGCCGAACAGGTCGACTGACTGATCTACGACGGAATCTACATCGGCGCGGGTACATTCAAATGCAATATTCCTACGGGCTGCTCCTTTTCGGGGGTGTTAACAAGTCATCATCATTCTCCGGTCGAAGAATGGAGTATAAAGAATAAAGCTTTGTATTCTCCGGCCTGGGCCCGCGCCGGCCTCGAATCTGGGGGCCCGGCCAGGTGTTTGTGGGATAATATATTACTTAACACCCACCAAAACCCCGGCGCTGGCGGCAGGGGGTCTGCCGTTATAACACCTAGCCATCGGCCAGCACCTAATCTATTTGGGGCTCCACCATTAGGTGCAGCATCGTACAACCAGTCGGAAAATATCAGATTGGAATCGATGCCACCCCTTAATTTTTGTTTTTGTTTTCCTTATTCTTTCCGAGGTATAGGTGCCAGGTTCTACGCAATCGATGAATCGATCAGGAAGATTTTCTTTCGAACGAGAGCGATAAATTTCGACAATTTCGCTGCGCATGTGAAACGGCGTGGTAGGTATATACAGTATATGAACGGATAGGAGAGAATCGCTCGTTGGACGCCGCGTGTAGGCAGTACAGGCATTATAATAATTAGAGGAAAGTCGTTCGCCGTAATTACCGCATAATGAACCGTCAAAAGCGTAATCGTCACGACCATCTTATTTCGCTCGAAGCACTCCCGGGGTGCGGCACTTGATGTCAAGCTCTCGAGCTCAGGGGTCAGGCTGAACTTTGCGCGCTATTAACTTGTCTACCGTAGGCACCTCTTCTCTGAGTCTTTCTCGTCCACCGCAGTCAGTCCCTGCCTCAGGCGATTCTAGTGCCAAGAGAGATTGGCATTCGGCCATTAATCGCTGCGCTGGAATTTTCAAAATCTCAAATTCAAGTGAAATTGCGTTGGTACCGGCCAAAGTTTGACGTAACGGTTAAATTCCGTTCACATCTTCTTCGCGATTCCGTCACCGATTCGTTGTCATTTTCATCTCTCGCGTGAAGTTGTGACGACGTGTATATACGTAAGTTCTGTAAATACGATTCCGATCTCATATACTCCGACGTCATGTCCTGCGTCGTATATTAACCTTTATATAAAACAATTTCAGCTCACTCCTCGTCGCATGCGTCTCGGACTGGTACCTCAAGAAGTTTTTCGAGATTGAGACGTCCTGGACCACCAGTCGTTCGCCAGGTTCTACGCCCGCCTGCACGAGTTTCTCACACCTTGAGCGGCCCGCGGTCAAAGGCCTGCGGGGGGTAGCCGCTCGAGCCTACCGGGGGGTACGCCTTGCGACGTTTGGTACCTCGACCCAGGAACACGGGGCTAATTGATACGTAAGATTGTGTCCGTCCACCTTGATTCGGCGATGGGGTCCTGCGCCCCCGGAGGATTCGAAGAAAGGATGAAAGAGCGCCGATCGGACTTTATTATTTACGATTATCCACATCACCGGGGGTATGCGCGGGGCGTATAACGAGGTGAACAAATGTACGATCCGAGCGAACGGACGGTGATGAAAATTCGTCCCGTTCCAGAGTACCCGAGAAAATATTTCGTCGGATATTCCACCGTTTCGGTCGTACCTCGCAGCCTCCGCGAAACCCCGAAGAGGTTGCGGTACGAGTCGGAGCGGAGCGGAGTTTGCGCGGTTCCGTCGTGCAGACGAAGCACGGCGCGGCGCGGCGGTGCAGTTTTCTGCAGCCGAATAGGCGTGGCCTCGCTTTGATTTAGCGCAGCGGTCCGAGCGCAGTACCGCGCAATTCTCCTTGGTCTGAGGCGTCGAGAGGAGAGCCGATCAACGCTGCCGCGGCCGCGGCCTCCTCACTCTAGGGCGTCAACTTTACAGTCGTTTAGTGTTTTACGAGGATTTTATTAAGGCCGGCGGGGCCCCGGCTCGCTCGAAAACTCCTGCAGCTCTCGACGCCGCTGCGCGTAGCGCGTACCCATCCCGTCCGGAGTGGGCACGAGCCGAAAAGCGCGGGCCCCGGCCGGCCGGCCGCGGCGGACCGGACGGTGAAATGTTTCAAGACCGAAAGAAAATATTGGCAAAATCTTATTTTCCGACATCAGACACGTACTCTTTGAATCACCGGGATACGCCGTTTGTTTTTCCGGTTCCTCATCGTTCGCGTTCGACGAGTACAACCTATACGAACCCACCTACCCGCAGAATCTGAGAGAGGACCACGCGCTGTTTGTCTTTGCCTAATCGTGACACTACCGCGAGGATGGGGGACGGGGGCAGAGCCGGACGCGGCACTGTGCAGGATTCTTTCAAGATTGCACTTTATCTGCGGTCATTTATATCTCCCCGAGCAATAACCGCACGGATCCGGACCAGCATTCCATTGGTGCAGTAGGTATACGCACACGTCTCTATCCGTAGCCACGCTCGGAGAAGCAGACTGCCGTCCACAGAAAACCGATTTACGAGTGTTCAGTTTCTGTAATTAAAATTAGGCAGAAGGAGCCTAGGCGCGTATAGTATAGGTGCAGGGCTCTGTAGGTGCCCGTCGCCCGCTATACTCCAGCACCTATTGGTTGTCCGTACCTATATCTATTTCATAACGAAAATATCCTTTCCGCCTATATCGGCCGCGGCTAGGTATAGGTATGAGGTAGGTAGGTGGGTGGGTGGGTGGGTAGGCATCTACGAAAGCGCGGGATTTCTCGCCTGACGAGAATGAGCCCGAAGTGGGGGGGAGGCCTCGGACACTCGGGATGCGGGGTTTAATTAAAAATTAATCGCCACAAATTAATTTAAATACAAAAAAGAAGCCGAGATCTCTCGAGCGGGGATCCTCCCGATGCTCCCTCCTTCTCCGCAACCTGTATCCGCTTGTGTGTAGCCATGGAGCCAGCGAGTGAGCAGAGAGGTACAAAGAGGATAAATGGAGACTGAGGATCTAAGGGATCGGAACACTGGCTCTGGCGTTTGTTGGGGGCGGGACGCTGCGTTAGCCGGTCGTTATACGACTGCAACCGATAATCGAAATCTCTTCTCGATCCGAAACAAAAGAGGAACGCGGCGGTGCCTTGTATATAGGTGTACGTGTAGTATGTATATATGCATGTGCGTCGTGACGGGCCACGATCGCCGAGAGCCAAGCCCCGCCACCGAGGAAGAGAAACAAGGCAAAACGAATATTGAGATGAAGAAGGAGCTGCAAGTGGGCGTGGCGCCATTGCGGGAACGGGTTCGACTAATTATTAATATCTTATTACCGTCTACGCGACTGGCTCTGAATCCGTATGTATCGTCGAGGTACGTAGTACATACATACCTACCACGCTTCGCGAAGGACGACCTATGCTGTTGGAAATCGAGAATAGAAGGAGAATATCTCGTACTGTTTCGTCGGGATCTTTCTCTCGGTTCCGAGGGACCGTATATTCCAGCCCGAAGACCGAATATCGATCCGAAAGCAATTTGTAAATTCTTCGTATACTGTGGCACATGGTATAGTATAGTATAGTGTAGTATAGTATATTCTTACCGCAGGTATAAGGTGCCCTACGAAGGAACTGTAACGCATTTCTGCAGCTTGGAACAAACGGTTAGCCATCGCGGATCGGTTTTGTAGACGTTAAGTCCAGGCTTCGGCCGAACGATGATCCAGGTTGGCGTAGGACTGGAAGGCAATTAACACGTCAGCCATATATCATGCTCTCCCGCATGGATGGGCCACCCTGCCTCACACCTCCGTGCCTCACGGGCTTCGCCTCTTTTTTCTCCTCGTGGAATTCGTGCATCTGGGTATAATTCACTAGTTCAGAAGGCTCTGCCTCGATCCATTCGAATTTATTGAATAGAGCTCTTCACGAATTGATATTATAACGACGAGAGCTCGAGGATTCGTCTGTATGAGAAACCAGGGAAAGATATACTTTCGAACTAGCTGAGCAGAGCTCGTACGGCGAGGATGTCGGTCATTACAGACGTGGATCCAAGTGCGAACCGACGAGGGTGACTATACGAAGCTGTTAGAAGTAGAAAAAGAAAGAACGAGAGCGAGGAGGGAGGAGGGAGGAGGGAGAAAAAGGAAAAAGGAGAAGACCTCGTCGAAAATCTGAGTCCAGGGTGCCCGGTAAGGTGTCGGTCGTAATCATTTATTATCTGGAGATTGAATTTCTCTTACGGTTCACCCGGTTTAATTAAAACATCGTTAAGAGTGGGCGTGGGGGCCTCTGGGTACGAGCCCGCGCCGTTCTCGCGGAGGACCTAGTTTCTCCTCGTTCTTATTTCGTATAAATTTTCATTTCAATACCGCCGTTCTGTGCGTACGTGAGCGGTACGCATGCCTCTCGTCACTCGAGCTCGGCCGTCAATGAAGAAATTAACAATCAACGAAGGGAGAAAAAGACCGAACATGTTCGTGAACAAAGTCCGAGTTCGTGCCGATTCCGATTCAGGTTTCTCGTGCGCGGCGCGGCCCGTCGTGCTTTACTTTCACATACGATCGAGTAGCGTAAGCACGTATGCGCAGTACCCACCTTGATATAGATATCGCCGCAGCTGTCCGGCTGGGAATTCATTCGGTAATTATTTCTCCTGCGTGCACCGCGAAAGAAACAGGGGCGTTAAATACCCGTCGCGTCGATCCAACTTCACCGATCGTTATAGTATATACCATACGTGTATATATACTTTTATTGTCAATTACGATTTTCACCTGGCAATCATTTTCCTCTAACCCAAAGTACCTACCTATATTCTTCCCTGGCTACGTTCCTCATTTCTACAGATCGTCAGGAGACCTCCGAAGATTCGATTTAAACTGCACTTTCCGCAAATCGGAGGGAAATGTTTACTCGTCCAATCGAGTAACTGATTCCCCTCAAGATATACAAAAGATGTGCGGGGTGAAAATTCGGCAATTCTATACTGGCAACGGATTCGAAGGAAAAAATGAAACTCGGTGTGATAGAAAAGGAGAAAAAAAAAACGATTTCCAGCCTTCTTTCATGTATTAGGTTCTCGTGCGTGGCTGGCAAATCGATTGGTTCTTTTCCCGGCTTTCGTCGCGACGTTCGTGTTTAATTGATTAATTTTGTTTCGTGTCACCTGCTGCTGTCCTCCGCCGTGACTCTCGGGTCGATGACTCGATAGCGGAAGACCATCTCTTTCCGTATAATTCAATTTTTCAAGTGACTAAGCTGAAACGCTGCCAAACTGCCGAAACGACTTCGGTCAGGCCCGCGGTTCGTCGTATTGGTTGAGTCCAGTCAAGGCGTGGTGTTGAAATTAATAACGAACCGCTTGACGGCTCAATTTAGTCCTGTCCCATCGCGATGCTTTTTTCCTCTGTTTTTTTGCTTTTTTTTTTTTTTTTGTCTTTTCACCACTACCACTATACCGCCGGCTATCGCTCGCTCCTTGTTCTGCTTTTCGAACGTGGGGTAGGGGGTCGGTTTGTATCCCATTTCTTTTTCTTTTTTCTCTTCACTTTTCTAGTTCACAGGTAAGAGCTGGGAAAGGAAGAAAGGAGGAACGGGAATCGAATCAGCACCGCTTCTTCGTCCGATACGTGGAAACGTAGATAGTTACGTAAATTTTTCACCAGTTTTTTTTCTTGGTTTCTGAGTTTTTTATTTTTTTCCATTTTCTCAACTTCTTCTTCTTCTTCTTCTTATTTTTCTTCTTCTCAACGTTGCATGGGTAATAATTTGTCCAGGTATAGGTACCAACCGTTCTGAATTGCAGTATTTGGACGGTGTATGTGATCTGATCGATCTCCCGTCCACCCTAATCCTCGATTGATTCCTCATCTGCAGGAAGTACTCCTGTACCTACGATAAGTATAAACGACAGATAATTACGTGTATAATCACGTATACGCGTGCACTGCACACAGGTATACCGAATGTTGTAACAGGACAAAATGACGCGGCGAAGATAAATGCCTAACTGATGACGGTGCGATGAATTATTGACGTCTCAGTGTTTCGGAGTTAGTTTATATAGTTGATTTTGTTAACCGGTCTATTAGCCGTCCAACTTTTACGTCCTTGTGTCCGGCTACCGTATGTACATAAATACATACGCTGGTACGTACCGCGTAGATAAATACGTAATTACGTGGGCAGAGCAATACCTGCCGGACTTCTCTCGGTGGCAAGCAAGTTGGAAGCCAAGGCTGCGGATATTGAGCGATAATTCGTTTGAAAATGAATAACCGTAAATCATCGGAACAGTAAAATTCAACGCGTGGGCGATGATCGCGACCAATTAATTTTCTCCTCTCTTTTTCGCTCCACCGGTAATTACTGATTCGTACACGCGTGCGTCGCGTATACGTGTGATCGGTGTACAACGTAGCGACGAAAATCAATCGATCGAACGTTTTCCGGTACGGAAAAGTGCGAAATTCCAAAGGTATTACGAACATTCGATTATGTTGGACGTAATAGTCTAGATGATTTCGGGCGCGATACCCGGATGAGGAATTCCTTGTCGAAGTGTGACGATCGTCCTTCGGAATCACGGGAAGAAAAGGGCCCCCGTCCGGTGTAACGCCGAAAACGTGTTCCCCGTCGTTATAGGCGACGCCTATACCTACATAAATTTATACATTAACGCGGGAATAGCCGCATTTGAAACAATCGGCCATTAAATGGAATAGTCCCGTAGCAAATAATAACTCCCGATAATCGCGTAGAGCGTTCCGCCTATGATATAACTATAGCAGTATCGTGGCCTGGGAAATACACACGTACAGAGCGCGAAGCATGGACTACAGAGGTCCGGCTGCAGGCCGGTATATCCGTCCTACGGACGAAACGTTTTCAGGCGTCGCAACGCTGCGCGTCGCGTCGGGGTGGTGCGTCTGCGTTGTGCATGCTGCATGCGGTATGCACCGAATAGAATTGGAGAAACGGTTCGGGAACGAGGTACCGGCGATCAGGTATATGTCCGTCCGTACGTAGTGCGGACGGCGAAGGAGGAGGAGGACGGGGACGGGGATGGGGATGGGGATGGGGATGAAAACAAGCGCGCATCGGTAATGAGAGGCCAATTAGAACACCCCGCGCCGATGAAATTACCTCTAACGTTCGAAATTCAAACCGCCGCTGCGCTGTTGGTTGGCGTGCCGTTACCCGTAATGCCCTCGGGCACGCGAGCAGCTTCTGTGCTTTTATATCGAGTTAAGCTGCTCCCGGATTTTTATTACACATACCGCACCACCCCTGCTCGCTGGCTATTCCGTATCTACAGGCAGACGAATAGGAGCCGGTAAAAGCCGAGCGTTTCTTTTGCCCGTTCCGCTGCCCTACGCGGCGTGCGAGGCGCGGAGGCGCGGGGGCGCGGGGGTGCTCGATATCGAGAGCAAGTATACTATTATTTGAGAATTTTCGGAATTTTCGTTCATTTTCCAGGGTAACTTATCGCCACCCATTATGGGTGACAAGCGGGACTCATTCGTGTAGAAGATTCACCTAAACGGGGACATAAGTGACACGCGGGGAGAAAAAATGGACAAACGAACGAGTAGGTAACATTCGGAGAGCGCATGGAGGAGAGGAAGAAGTCCGGACGTTGCATGTCAACTGGACCCGTAATCATGTAATAATATAATAATACAAGAGAACGTACCCAATTTTCCGAGCGGGCATAACCGCGGCATCATTTTTTACCGTCCGACTAATAATTGGCTGTATTCTCTACCGCGGCGGCATAACGCGCCTAATAGAAACAGGCAAGAGGTAGAAGAAGAGTGAGCGCGAGTGCGAGCGAAGGACGGAGAGGGAGAGGGAGAAAGGGAAGAGGGATTTCGTAGGTTCCCCGCGATAATTGGACGAATTCTATTAGACCCACCCTCCGGGCATGAGGCCCATTTGATTTACAGCACGCGGTGGCGAATTCGGAGAGAGAGAACGAAATTCGGTAATCTCATTTTATACGTGGGGTAAGAGTCTCGATGGAACTGGTAAAGTCGTTCATATTTTCCGCCGGTGGATCCACGAGGAAGAGAAATATGGACTCGTGCGGTGTTCGAGATCGAGAGAGACGAGCGAATAGTATTTCTTTCAAATGAAATACTTTCACGACGATCGCGATGCATTGTGTTCTTCATGCCATATCCTATACTGTAACCTAACCCGACTTTCGAGCACGATTGCGTTGAATCCACGCCAGTAGTCTGCCCTAATATAGACATTGTGTTAGCTTGGGTCCAGCCCGTTCGACAGCTGTTCCCATTTTCGTCGGCATGGTCGCCATTTTAATTGAAAAAAGTCCCGTGGAGGCTGGGGCATCAATTTGGCCGATTATCCTCCACGCCGAAGGGAAGGCTCGGCTCGGTCTAAACTGCAGGCCGAGACTGGTGGTAGGTCGAAACAGGACAGAAAACCTACTATAGATTACCGGGCCTGTTATTATGCCGGAGCGGAGGTTTTTTTGGGACTAAAAATTGGTTTTTAATGCAGGGTTCGTCGCTTTCTTATACCCCGAGGGGCCCCCTGCCGATAATAACTATATTACTATGTCCCACGGGTTTTCTGCTATACTTTAGACTGTTGAACTAGCGCCTCTAGTCCCTGCATCTAGTCCCTCAAAGAGCCGAGTCACTCTGATCAAAGATATACGCACGAAATGATATTATGCAGGAGGAAATTCTATCGGCGATATAACACCCGTCATCGTGCCCGTTTTCGTCCACATCCGGATCCAGCATGAGAAGAGGAGAAAAGAGGAGGAAAATTGGAACCAATGTGGACATGTGACCGCTTCGGGGTGATGTCGCGCCGCGCTGCCTTGAATTCCCGTCGAAAATATCCGCGGCGCAGAAATTTCTTCGGAAGAGCCACATTCTTCGGCGTTAACTTTCTCCCGTTTGTTATCCGATCCGCACTATTCCCAATATACCTTCGCTTCTCGGCAGGAGGATCGAGGGCAGTAAGCTTGCAGGCATTTCGTCCGCGCAACCTAGACGGCACAATTGCGAGCTGCGAGGAAGAAGCTTCGCACTTTTTGGTAACGCTCCGTGACTATATGCATTGGTCGTGACAAGCATCTCCTGCGGGAGACAAAAAAAAAGGCGGTGGGAGAGTTAGAGTGAGATGTAACTCGCGCGTTCCTTACAAAATGAACCAGTGCGCTGTTATGCTTCGCGTACAAACGCGGAGGAGTACGCAGCACGGGAACGCACCGAGGTATAGGTTCGTGATACCTACTAGGTACAGGTTGGCGGGTATATAAAATAAGCGCGCGTTACAGAGGAGGAGCCGACCATCTCTCACGCGTTCCTCTACCGCAGCATCAATACCTGTAGCAGCTGTAGGTAAGTTCATGGCGGCCAGATGGAGTAAATCCAAGTTTTACGAGGCGGCACCGCCTCTTACTCGCGCCCTCTCAAGCCCTCCGGAGGTTCTAAGGTAGGTGCGCAATGTATATCTGTGTAGAACCTCGCCGGAGAGAACCGATGCAGGCCTCTCGTCCCGTCGCCGATGGTGATGGTGAGCGCCGAGCAGAACAGAAACTCTCCAACTGCGATGCGAGGTCGTCGCGGGCAGCCGGGCTCATAATTCTCACCATAAATCGTACACCAAACAACTGACGCCGGTCTTTATCGCGTACGTATCTACCGTACGAAGTCAGATTCCGTTTACAATCGCAGATCTAATCGCTGCAACGAAGATCTCCGATTCCCCGCAGTCCGTGAAACTTATATATATGTAGATTGAAAAAATCCGATGAACTTATTCCTCCTCTCTTTACAAACCGAGTGCAAATTGAGTGGCGATCACGTTCAAACTACTTAAAGCGATCTGAAGAAAGGGCAAACATCCGGTCACGTACTACCGCGGTCTGAGAAATCAATTTGCGATTTTGTTTGATCGTCCGTTTCAACCTAACGGACTTCACGATGGTCGGTCAGGTTCTGGGCACTGCAGGCCACTCCCGACGTCGTCTCATCTTTTGTCGAGAGGCACTGCTTATCTCGTGGCGAAGTGCAGGTAAAGCGGTTCCCCTAATTGTCCGATTGGCGGAACATGCTTTCGATCGCTCACAGGCTCGGGGAGCTGTGTCTCACGTTTTCTCTATCCTCGTTAACGTCGGTCGGTGCAGAAAATCGTGCGTGATTTTTACGTAGGTGGTACCTCCGGGCCATGGTTAGGTGCTTTATTATTTTTCCTATTTATATTTTATCTGGATATCTCCTCCCGGAGCGCCTCCTCCGCCTCCTCCGCCTCCTCTACGTAGGCATATACATCTATACGCGTTTGTACGTGAAATAATAAAATTTGGTAATAAAATTTGTTCCCGCCAGTTAGGGAGGCTAAGGCTTGCCAAAAGCGGCTATTAATTTTTTTATCTTTCATCTCAGCTCCGGGCAAGAAGAAGTTTTCAATATCTATAAGAGGCCGTAAAATTCTCGTCTTGGCTCAAGAGCTGCGAGCATAAGCTGCTAACCATATGCACGTCGCATTATGCATGTATGATACAGAGATTGTGAGCTTTCATCATTGTCGTTATTATTGTTATTATTTGTTACACAGTTATGCGCCTCACAGCCGCGATCTATGCTCGAAAAAAACGACGAAACCAAAAAGCGGAAAAAAAAGAACCGCGGATTTTCATCTCGTGATCGAAACTACGGTGAGTCTGTATTAAACCTGCAGCATGCCGAACTGGAACGCGTCTTAGAATCCGGTTTCCGAGCCTCTTCCTCTTCTCCGTCTCCAATTCCTCCTCCGTCTCCTCATCCAATTATCAATAATAAATCAATATTTAAATATGTACGTATCCGAAGCTGCACCCGATCCATCGAATGAGTATTAGTATTCTATAATCTCAATGAGAGACACTCATCGCTCATCACTCGTAGCTCCCCCCACACACGGAGTCACAGAGCGATCAGAATTAATATATATTACAGAGCAATACCGCGATCACGAGCTACCGACATATGTAACAGTATATTAAACGCAATATACATAGTCAGTCTGCGTCACGTATGGTGGAAATGGTTTCCGTCCGATCCCGAGTGTTGATGTATAAATCAATGGGATAGAAGGAACGAGGCTGTCGATCAGCTTCGAATACAATTTACAATGATCTCCGAGATGGCCGTGGGATGTGTTCCAATCAAAATACAAGATCTGGTTTCTGATCTCGTTTAAATCTTGTTTAAAACGCGTTACCGCTTCGTCCTCTATTTATCTGTATACTCGTACATGTGCATTGTACCTTCGTACATGTATGATATATATACACCTACTTCGAACTGCGAGCGTGGCTAATATTTAATCGAGATTCTTTGGCCTTCGTTGGTCGTTGTGTGTAGGCGGTTTGAGATCGGACCCCGGAGGACTGCGGGACCACGGGACCACGGGACCCACGGACCGCACGAGATGCGGCTCGGAGATAGTCGATACCTCTGGGAAATATCGCGGGTATCGAACTATCGAGAAGAACAATCAGCTCTAAATGGTTTATGCGAGCAGTTGAACTTTAACCTCGAGTAATAACCGGCGCAGCATCTGCCTCTTGATCTATTGGATTGGATCAACTTACACCTTGCTCTTTGGTCCTTTCGATTCCTCTTACATAGAATGATAGCGCGACGCGACGTCTCGGTATGATAATGGGGCTCTGTATATAAAACGCGCTCATTGTTCGATCGTTGCGAACTTAGCTGCTATAGGATCTCGCTTTTCCTCCGATGCGTCGATCAGCTATTCGCTCGGAAACGAAAACAAGAATAACGAACAAAGATCGCTCTCGATTCGTCAATTTTCATTTGACGCCGCTGTACAATTTATTGAATCACGTGATTCCCTCTCTCTCTCTCTCTCTTCTTCCTCGTCCTCGTTCTTCTACCCGCGCATCAAAGTATGAAGAAATCGATGTGCCCGATTTCTGCAGGCCACTCCAGAAATAGTTTCTACGGTTGTAAATTCCCGTCGAAAATATTCGCCTGAAAAGTTGTTTGCGCACGCGAAACGTGCCATGTGACTCGAGTCTCTTGAGTTCTCGGAGTGTATAACTCGCGCACGTATGTGCTTACTACGTTGATCAACAGGCTTTTAATTACCCGACTCGTCTAGCCAGTTTCACAGTAGGTACATACCTTCTCGCTTCATATAGTTTATGGTTATAGTACAAGTTCGAAGGACTCCTCACTGCGGGGAGTGTGAACGATCGATTAATAACTTTTCGTTACCCGTTTCCCGTTTTTCCGTTCCCTTTCTTTCGGTGCTCACCAAGTTCATCCAGCCGCCGGTGAATCCTGATACAGGACACAGTCGGAGCCATTATATCATTTCGAGGATCGAACTGTTCCACCAAAGTTTATCCCCCGAACGGGATGGATCTGGTCGCGAGTCCAATTAAGAGGGATACAGAAACTACGGTCTCAATTTTCACGGAGTGCGAAATTGTCTTTTTCTTTCGTTTTTTTTTTTTTCTCCGTTCGCTTATTCGCTTTTCCATCGCCCGTCAAGGTTGCAGGCCGCGAGTTGATTGAATCAGCCGTTGACTCGCGGTGCCGTTGAGAACGGGACGATTTAACGAACCCTGAAAAGCAATCTCGTAGGCTCTGTACAATGGGACTGGCCTTCGGTTCGAGAAGGTAGAACATTGCTATCTTCATTCTTGGCTGACAAAAGCTCAGCGCGCGTAGGTACTAGCCGCAAGTGGGAGTGAGAAATAATCGTCCATTAATTGAGTCCTCTCTGCGGTGGGACTCATTCAAGAGCCACGTGGGCCTCGCCCGGTGTTGGGACTCACTGGCCGACCATAACACGTTATTGTGACTTGCGGGACACAATGGCCTTTTGTTGAAACGTCATGCGCTCACGCTTAAGCGCAATATCGTAAATGCAAACACACCGATGCGACGCTGTAAGCGCTGCCATCGTTGCAGGCCAAGATTGTACAAATCGTACGTACGAAAAATTCTCTCGTTACAGCTGTACTGCAGTCTACTGTATAGGGCCGATCATTCGACACAGTGCCTATTCTTATAATCCTAACGAGGAATTCCCTGGTGCGCGTTAGCTGGATTACACGATTTCACAATCGAGTAACCGGCCGCAAGAGCGACATAAGTCGACAGCTACTCGATCATTAGCACCTGATGTTGAAAAATTGAAGCTAATGAGACGAGAAAATGAACAGAAGGAATCACTCTGAAAGAAATTCCGTTCCATATAGGATGGGGATGAAATTCCGCCGAAATTCAAGTTTCGCTAAATATCACGGTAAGCGGATTGCGTGACGAATATCATTATACGTAGGCGACAGACCTAAGCTGTACATACCTGCGACGAGTGAATGAAACCCGGGTTTCACGCCGCGAGTACCTACAATGCAATGCACCAATTGCAGTTCACCGCGCGATTATAGGTATCTAATCGCAAGTACATTTTCATTCGCCGATTTTCACTGCTCAACGGTTTGTCACTTTGTCTTTTTTCTCACGATCGTGCGATCCGCGGTACGGAAGTACACGCATTCTCCGTTTGAAGTAATGAGCTGATCCTTTTCGTGGGCGATCATCGATCGGTGCAGGCTGATCGAAATCAAGTCGAAGCTCTGTTTTATGTATTCTATGTAGGTACTGTAGATAGCGGCGACTGACGATACCTATACATCATACATACTTTGATCGCAGTATCGTGGTCGAAATTGATTGAGACGGTTTACTGAAAATTGGTTTCGGATTATCGAAACTTGAAAGATTAACCCCAGAAACGCGATCGTTTTCGCTATACATGTGTACTCACGTTATACCGACGCGATGTAAAGCTACCTGCACCGCACCCACCGATTTGTGCGGGCGATCCATGCTTACATATATATCCCCGTCTTTCCCCCCCCTCCCCCCCCCCCCCCCCTCGATAAATTTTACGGCAATTGATGAAAATTCGCGCAAATTATAGCATATGTATCCGTATGCATATTCCTTAGGAGAATATGCATTGAGGAGTACCGAGCAGCTTACCGGGGTCACGTGACCGATTTTCCAGTTTTTCAGAACCTCCGTCTCATTTTTGTGCAACGCTGCGGTTCGGGAATTTTTCACGAAATGATTATGCAAGCTTGAGCAAGTGCGCTGTGGTCAGCTGGGGCAAAATAAATATCGTGCGAATTTTTCACATATTTGTTTCGCTGCGAGACGTGATTTGAGGTTATATATTTCGCAAGCTATTCGATCGATAATTATTACGATGATCCTCCGAATCCGGTTGACCGGAGCGCGCCTCCTGACACACACCTGTACAATTGTTTTGCAAAAAATTCCAAATCGATTTGAAGGTTTTGCGAAAAAATGATACCGAGATTCCGGAAAACTTTTAAATCGGTCACTTGACCCGGGGTGAGCAAACTCCTCGAGGAACGCGCGCGCACGAAATTCTCAACCCGACGCGCGACCTGAAGAATGAACGGAAGGAGTGCCTCAAGAGGTTTGAATGAAAAGTATTGTGCTTTGTCTGTAGGTACATATCGTTTACCTGCATCCCTTACATCTCATTCTTCTTATTCATCATCTTCGTACGGAGCTACGTATTAGGAAAATAATAAGAAAATTGTGGATTCATATGACGACGAATGAGATGAATAATAAGATTACTCATTTCGTATTAGTTTCAGAATAAATTAATATATTTAGAATTGATATACAGTACTTTAGTTCGCGGAGGTCAACTTAAATATGGCATCTCTTTATATATGCGAGCCAATTCATATATATATATACACATATATATATATATATATATATATATATATATATATATATATATATATATATATATATATCGGGGTTAATATTTTCTTCGACAAAACTATCATTTATTGTAACAGTTATTATACGCTGAAGTTATTCGTTATGTACCTATATATCATTTTCTGCTGCAGGTTCGCCGCCCGGCTGCAGCAGCATAGATCTTGATTGATATTATATATACATATACAATTATATTGGTATGTATAATATTATAGATACTGTATATAATTTAAATTCAATTATATATAGGTATGTACAATTTTAAACAATTTTTTGTTCTTCTTGCTATTGCTTTAAATAACGTTATCAATTAGTTCGTGTCGAACACCGGGTACGTGTATGTAGCTCTATATTTCCTCCCCTTGGTTTTTCGTTTGTTTGTTTGTTTGTTTTTTTTTTCTTTTTTTCTCAAAATTCGTTCCACTTTTCCTCTTTCTCTTTTTCTCTACAGCTGTCAACTAAATTACTTTACTTCGTCAATTATTGTAAATTTCAATTCAATCGTCATCCTCGGGTATTATACCCAAACCTATATACTACATACAGCTGGTATCTTCTAATCGTCTACACTATATATTTACATTATAAATACAATTTCTCTTCCGCGAGCGAAAGCTACGCAAAATCGGCGAAAAGAAAGAAAGAAAGAAAGAAAGAGAAAAAAAGAAAAATTAGAATAGAAGAAAAATTGGGAAAAGATGAACTAGAAGAAACGGAACGAAACCCGCAATATATCAGATTCACATGGTCGTTTCGTATACCTACTATTGTACATTATATACGCGTACTCCGCGGTAAATACGTCGGTACATATATACTATACATATAATATGCATACGTGTGTCTATTCAAATACATACGTCGGTCGTCCGGTTTATTGCACATTTCACATCATACAAGTAATTCGATTCTATAGTTTACCTAATTAATATACAACTCGCGATACACATCGATTAATCACTATTCATTATTATTATTATAATCATAATCGTAATTATTTATTACTATTCTCATTATTACTATTTATCAGTATATTCACAGTCTGTGTCATCGTGTGCGCGCGCGCTCGCGTTTGTGTCTGTTATACATAACATTATGTATATAGGTATGTACGTATTCTCAGCCTCCTATAGAATTCATTTTATGGTATATACATTACGATTAGTTATACATAGTAGTCTATTACGTTAGTCACTTGTGATGATGATATTAATAATAATAATAATCAATAAACAACGTCGCAGTGGTCGGGGCGGAAACGAAAATTCTTTTCCTCTCTCTCTCTCTCTCTGTCTCTGCAATTCATAATTTTTTGTTCAATTCCCCCCCCCCCCCCCCCCCCCCCGCCAACTTCGTTGCTTCGTTAATTTTCACGGATTTTCGGATATGTTGGAAGTGATATAGCGCGTATGAGTACCTACCTACGTCATATACCTCTACATGATCTACTTGCGTATAGTCAATTATTTTTCGTATATATATTTAACAATGATTTCATGCGTACTGCATATACATAGTATCGTACGTGTATAGTATATACATGTATGTATACGTGTACAACGGATCGAATATAATTATTCATTGATAATACGGTGTAACATAACGTAGCCCAAGGATAATATAATGGAATAACAATTAACTGGACTACGTCGTTGACGGTGACGTGGGTAGAGATAATGATAGGGGTGACGTCGGCGACGACGTACCGTTATTCGGCGTGGACGAACGATTGTTTCTATCGTTATCGTTGTTGTTGTTGTTGTTATTATTGTTACTACGATCGATGTTGTTGTTGTTGTTGTTATTGTTACTACTACTGTTATTGTTATTGTTCTGCACCCGAGGACTTTGCACGCCCGCGGGTGTTGCCGATCTGTTGTTACCGAGGAGACTGTCGATCGAAAAAGGATTCAGCCTCCTTCGCTCCTCGCGTCCTTTGACCGATAAGTCTATGCTACTACTCTGCACCTCTTCGTCGGCGCTCCTGTCCTCGTGGAGATGATGATTCGAGGGGGAATTGAAACCTGGACTGCCGAGGCTCACCAGCTCTCGCCTTCTCTCCAAAAGACTCAATCCCCAGTGCTGTATTCCCTGCTGGTGGTTAAGGTTACGATTCAAATTCACACCGTTGGGGTTATGCCCATTACCTCCGGGGTGAAGGCGTCTGGAGTCTATGTCACCCGGCCTCGGTAAACACTCTCCGTCGATTGATCCGTCGGCCGCGGAATCTACGCGTTCGCTACCGCTCTCGCTGCACGAATCCAATCCACCGACTACGTCGATTTCCTCGTTCACGTCGTTTCCGGAGCCCGACACACTACCGTCGGGGTTTCCCAGGTGACCGAATGTACCGTTTATTCCACCCAGTGATCCTCCGCCCGCCGATGCCGCCGCCGTTCGCGATTCCCATTCGGCTCTCAACGTAGGCAGGTCCACTGAGATTCCCTGAAACATAATTCGTCGCGGATTGATTCTCTCATTTCAAAAATTTTCACCTTCGTCGCGAAGGTCTCGGGATCCCCGTTGAATCGGACCCGGAAATTTGTCCGATGAGAGTAAACTGTGAAAATAAAACTCGCGGAGGCTGCGACTGCGACTACGACCGCGACCGCGATCGGTGCAGGGGGCATTAATTAACCCTGAAGAACCAGTTCCCGCCGCAACGATTACTGAAACAGGATTCTCTTTATGCCTGAGCTACCGTCGTGCTCGTGCCACGCCGATATTGTAGGTTACGTAGGTATTACAAAATTTTGTCTGATACTCGTCGAGTTATTTTCAGGTGGCAGTACCGCGTCATCAAATTCGGGGATAAAATTCATACAATTTTGGACGGATTCGTCGTCGTCTTTTTTCTTTTTTTTTTACCTTCGCGGCCAGCTTCCTTTGCTGTCTCTCAAGAGCTTTGAGTAATTTCTTTTGCCTCCTCTCGCGTTCCTTCCTCCGTAATTCTTCCGGTGGAATCGGTTCACCGCTACAACTTTGGGGATGAGCGTTATGCGCCGGTCGGCCAGGACCCTTCTTCGTGTGCTCCTTCTTCCTCCACTTTGCTCGACGATTTTGAAACCACACCTGAAACGGAAATCGAAGAAATATGTATATAGGTACTCGAGTAGAGTGTGAAAATGAGACGTGTACATCGGTATAGAAATTCATGTATAGAATTGTCGAATAATCGTTCCAGATTCCCGTTGCATTACAGGCATTCCAAACGGAAAAATCTTCTCCTCGTTACGGAAATGTAAATCGATTTTCGAAGACTGGAGAGCCGCGGAAGAACAAGAAGACGGAGAGAGATACATGCAGAAATGAGGGAGATAAAGAATAGCTGAGAAATCGGTATTCGTTTAGGGTCAACCGGCGGTCGTTAAGTCGCGGGATGTTCCTGCCGACGAGGTTACGACGTGATGTGAGCCGCCGGATTGTTATACACGATGAAGACATCAGTTGTGGGGGTGACCGCGGGCGGTAAGTGGCGCTGTAGCACGCGAAGCTCAGATCAATAGACTCTGGTTTCTCTCAGCTCTTTGCTTAGCTCTTAGCTCTCGGCTTTTAGCTTTCGGTTCTCAGCTCTCAGGGGCAAACTCCTACTCAGCAATATAACTCCATCGCGAAGAGCCGAGTGTTTTATAACACTCGAGCAGCTCCGCTATATCCACGTTATACCAACCAACCGACCCAGCCGAGCTATAACGCTAATGAGAAAATTCTATGTGATTCTATAATTACGCAGCGAAATTTAACCCCCGGCGAGCTTTCGGCACTTAATTCTCGACTGCCGTGCGTAGAGGTGTGTACCACTTCATTACACGTACAACCAGCATTAGGCAACCCAAAATGCGCGAGCTTTATACCTAAAACGCGTTGTTCAGGTTCAACGGATGTGAACCATGACTCTAACCGATCTGCCGCCTTGATATCGCGACTAATTCCACTATTTTCGTTTCACTCCGACGGTAGGCGACTCTCTGATCGTCTCGTGCTACCAATCTCCTCCGATTATTACTATACCCGCCGTACACAATTCATAAAAGAAGGAAATTTCTCCATTCACGATTGACCAACGGCTACCGCAGCTGATAGTTCGGTTTCTTTTAACGATCGCAGCAGCAATATATCATCACAATACCGAACCGAACGGGGGTGCAGAAACTTCTTTAAGGCAACACGCCACGGAATTTCGAGACAGCGGAGGGTGATCCGCCGGTCAATTTCACGCCTGGATGATCGGGACCTTAGCTGTCTCGCGTAGCCCTATTCTATATTCCATGCTCTATAATGTCCGTAGATTCGTCTGTCCGTACTGTACTGCGTACTTTCCGGAATATTTATACCGGATGGGAGTGGGAGGACTGCGGGAAGGAAAAAACCAGTCCTCAACAATTTTCATTCGGTTTATACATGCTGCAGTACACCCCATCGGTATTCCTACGATGCCTGAACGCGTTCAGAGAACATTTACGTGCGGGGTACGTGATACGCCATGTGTCGTTAATTTCGCCACGGTTTTATTATCGCTCCCTGCAGGGAAGTCGAACCGTGACAGACCGATATCTACATGCGCCGTAGATAGATAGATAGATAGACAGATGTAGAGAAGATAATACACAATACTGTATCCACTGAAACATAACTATGCGTCGCGAGTTTCTTCGCAGAGACATCGTTTAGGGCTGCTGTGCGATTAGATAAACATAACGAATAACACCCCCGGTGGAATCGGAACTGACAGATTTTCAGCTGAAATTTACTCAACGGTGAGGACACCTACGTAAAATATAATGAGGCGATCCCTTTATCTCTAACAGTTGGCGCGCGTCCGTCGACAGCGAGTTAAATCTTCGATTTTTTTTGGGGGTGGGGGGTCTCTACCGAAACCGTGGCGGTACGTGGTGTCGAGTGTCGGATGTGTCGTAAGGGTGACATTTTCCACCGTGTCGGTCGCTCTGAGCGGCTAGCTTCGGGACAGGAAAAAAATGAGGGAATCGCTTAGACGAAATCGACGCGGTTTTCTTTATTCTAACTTAGTTCACTTCGGAGGGAGATCCGGAGCAGATGGGATAACTGCCCACCGGGGAGTCCGGGTCGATGGTTATAGAAAACGGCTATCCACCCTCGAGGGATCTCTCTCTCTCTCTTCTCTTATTCCCTATGTCGGACGTCAGCGGACCACGTCACACTCTCGACCCTTAACGGACCCAAGTCACTTTAAATTCACGCCTATCGGCCCTCTTGATCTTTCGACTCCTGGGATCTTACTCTGTTTTGCTTTTTTTTCCTTTCTTTCTCTGTTCTGCGTATGAAAGTCCATAGCTGAGACTGCACGCACGCGAATATCGTTCGGTGAAAAGAAACCACGGAGAGCGGCTAGGATTCCTCCGGGATCGACCACGTCCCTCGCGTTTCACTCCCTATTCGTTCAGCTCTACGCTTCTTCGTGTATTTTGCTATTTTTGAAAAAATCGAGGAGAAATGAAACCGGCGAAATCGTGAGCCAAACGATCCGCGTCCGAGCCAATCGGTGTTTGATAAATCAGCGACCAAAGTATCGCAGAAGAGGTGAACTTCTCGAATTACGAACACGAAAATTTCGAGTCAATTTTGAGCCACGAGATTCTCGCGGACGCGTTACCACGTCGTTCACGCGATCTCGGTGCTCAAAAATTTCACAGAGATCGAGAGAAACGTTAACAGCTAAATTAACTGATGAAAGGAACAATTTCCCTCTACTTACAGCGACGCGACTTTCTTTGAGGTCCAGCCTCACGGCCAGAGCTTCTCTCATAAACACGTCCGGGTAATGACTGGCCAGAAACGCCCTTTCCAATTCCTCCAATTGCCAGCTGTTAAAATTGGTTCTACTTCTTCGTCGCTTGCTTCCACCTTCGTCCGACTCACCGTCGCATCCTGTAATGAGAAAAACGAAGACAAAAATGAAACGGGAATCAATATTTCATATGCCGAAGTCAGATACTTCTTCTACAGTATTGAAAATCGTTCGCAATTTCGGAATACACATTTTCACTCATTCTCTAACAGAAGATAGGTACATGAATACTGTAAATTTGTCTCGAAAACTTGTCGACTTTTTGAAAATGAATTTGATTTTCGCCCAAGTATGAAGCGCGTATCATACGTGTGCATTAAACTATACAATATATATCACGTGCTATACACGGAGCTGGAGCGAGGGCAGAAAGAATCTGTTATTCCGAAGTTAATAAACTGAATTCAGCTCGGATATCTCAATAAAATTAGTTCCCTCGCCCTGACCCTATTCGATAAGAAATGAACGCTAGGAGTTCTCTCGGATATTGAATAAACATAGAATTTCATGATTTTACGACTGCCTATCTGCGTTCGGTTTTTATCAATCGAGGGATCTGTGCTTTCGATTGTTTCGGACCTATATGTATGCTAATGCTATTTTGCAGAATTGAATAGAAGATCGGAAATTATGATGGACCGGCGTGTGTGTGGCCCACGAGGGGGTGGGGGGGGGGGGGGGGGGGGGGGGGGGGGGGGGGGGCTTATCTTTATCGGGGAGAAAAATATGAAATGGTACGGCAAGGCATGGCCATGGCATGGCATGGCATCGCACCGCGCTCGAAGCGTATCGACCATGTCAGATTCCCTCTATCGAGCTCGCAGAGAGCGCCCGCTCGAGAACTGATACAAAGAATCGGGCACCGTCTCTTGTTCGGTAGTTCGTTACCATTTCCGTTCTATAATTTTCCAATCCGGTACAAGTGTACCCCCATCGGGGATGGGAATTTCCGTAGGTAAAATTTGATGAGAAAGAGACGGAGAGAGGAACGGAGATGAAAGGAAATAGTGAGAGGAAGAGACATTGATTTGAGAGCGAGGCGATTGTTGGAGTAACAGAGTCGATGGCTTCTCGGATTTTCATCTTCGGGTGTATAAATTTGTCGCCCAAATTATCAACACGCGCTCTACGTATCGCGGGCTTCGTCCGTCGACGGAGAAAGCTCGCGAATGACGACTACGTGGCTTCCATCTCCGGTTCACCGACGTATAAACCAAGATGGCCGAGCCATCCCTACTTCTGCGAGCCAGGTTTTACATCATAATCGCGATGCGCCTCGAGTGACTTGATCCTCCGGAATTCAACGAGCCATGATGTACGCGGATGCTCTGTCGTAAGGAGAACTTCGGAGCTGCAATTTTCTTCGCCGATATATCAGAAGATAGTTCTCTTTATCAGTTTGCGGAATGGAATTTCACGCGCGTAATGGAAGCGCTTTCACTCCCGAACACGAACTCCAGCGAATAGTAGTTTTCATCCGCACCTAATGGAGCGGCACAAATCGTGGCTCGATGGTAGCACGGCATCGCGTAGGTCGTAGGTCGCGAGCCCTTAGTTTTTGGCACCGCGAAACCTCCCCCTCAGCCTCCGAGAGAGAGTTGAACTTTATTTACAAAGTCTGGGGCCGTTTCGTCGGAATGGATGACTCCATAAAAGTGGTACTTCGGTTCTAAAGGGCCGGTGGACGGGGACGGGGACGGGGACGGAGACGGGGACGGGGACGGGGCTCCGGAGATGTTCTCTCGTTTCTTTTAATCCAACTCCACGGAATTGAATGTCTTTTGAAAGATGGGGTTCGCGGTGTTATCCACGGCGCCGCGGCGCGCCCGTGCACGCCGTTACGCCAGATCCACCCGTTTCGAAAATACTCGACGAGAGAAGGATGGGAGAAACGGATTCCTACAATGAATATTAGTACGCGCCGACTGCAGCGGTAGATGTTATAAACTATATTAAAAAAGCCGAAAATTAACATATTCGTTTGGTACCAATATACCCGCAACGTTATACCTAGGTACGATATAACGCGTGATATATATTTTCCCTTCGGTTCGGACCGTAAGGTGCCCTCTACCTCGATACTTATTACCGAGTGAATGATAGTCGGAACAAATTTCCAGAGCCTTTCACCCTCATTAGTATAGAGAAAAGGAAGAACGGGAGGGAGATGAAGAAGGAAAATATCTTGCCATAGTTATTGGGTGATACTCCGACGGGGACGACAATTATACACGAAAAAAGATAAGAGGGAGAAAAAGAGAAGAGAGAGGGATCATTTTCAAGCTGTTACCGGGGTTGCGGGGTTACATTAACGCGGAGTTATTTAACGCAAATTTATTTAAATTATCCGAATACGTGTACCCGCGCGCACACGGGCATATTTTTCTTAGAGGAATACTTTTCAAGAATTATCTTACAAATGTGCGATAAATATGCCCAGAGCGCGCGTATACCCCTCAACAACCATCATCGTCGTCGTCGTCATCCTTGTCGTCATCGTCATAATCTTGAAAGTTAACGGAAAGGACTAAGAAAACGCTTTTTGACTATCACTACGACTATACGAGGTGAGACAAAATGGATAGGAGAAATATGAGGTACAAGATGTTGGTTAGGTAGTACCTGTACTCATGTTTATATCCGCCTAGAGTAGCCGCGTGCGGTTGGGTTGGACTGCAGCTGCCCTGCGTAGCGCCGCGGTCAGCGCCGATATACACCTATAGACCAAACTACTCTGCATCACGGAATTATGAACTCTCCGTGTACATGTACGTATATACATATACGTATATGTATATATTATATTCGGTCGTGGCAAGCGGAGCCACGCTATATACACGTATGCAGACTTTGCTCTTTTACAGTGTATACATATATACGCGCTATATACCATATGCTGTACAGTATATATTGCCGGTCTTGTTTACGCCATAGGCGTGACACGGGAAAGAGATTACATCGTGAAGTGAGAGAAAGAAGAAGAAGAAGAAGAAGAAGAAGAAGGCGAGAACGGAGAAGAAAAAGTAAAAACGATGAAAAAAAGAAGAAAAGAAGACAAAAAATTTCTTCAACACATTAATCTCCATAATTACAAACAATTTATAACTTGTATACTTCTATCGTATCGTATCGTATAGTACTGTGGGCACGGGCACCTATAATACACTATGCGCTCTCTCACAGCTGACACTTCGTACCATTCTATCCCGGGGTATGTTATTATTGATAATCTATACTCTGTAATAATCGAGTGCGACACATATTGATAGGTATAGGTGAAATATCTGTTCTGTGCCTATCGATATCCGTCAGATAATCGAAGAAATTTTGCATTTTTCATCGGTTATCGACGCCGAGATTTTCAGCACGGAGTCCCCCTTGTCGAAAACGGTTTCAGAATTTCCTCATCTATCATTTTCCAAAATGCGTGGAGTTTTCGTTACGGTCTGTCGAGGATTAGCCGATCATAGTACCACAGGCCAGTGTGTCGCGGCGTTCGGTTGCTCATGTATTCCACACGCCGACATGTCTATATGTACATGCATACATACCAGCTGGAAAATTATCTATCATTCGTAACACCCGTTTGGAAAGTTTGATTCTCCGAGCCAGTTCAGCTCGCGTGAAGTACCGTGTTCCCGCACTAGTGCGGAAAGTAAGTCTTCCGGGCATCGCGGGATACTTGCGGGTACTTTCCGCACCGTTGCGCAAGATAACCTCGCATCGACAAAAATATCACGAGTTTCATTCGGTCCGTTCGCTTCTCAAGTCAAACTTCCCTTTGGAAGCAGGAATTGAAAAAAGAATGATGTCCAACGGGTGGGAAATGGCGATTTCTGACTCGTGCCAGGTTATCAGCAATCGCCTCGGCTCATGCTGCATTCACTCGACGAGAATACGAGTGTCGTTCGAGCACTTGCCTTCGGCTCGCGATGCTAACCTCAACCTCGTCGGAAATCGCCTACTTTCCGCACGAGTACAACTGTCTCGTGCCTGCAGTGTAGTTTGCATTTTGTGTTTATTTTTTTTTCGTTATTATTCCTCTTTCTCTGCGATCTGCAGTTTCACACCGATACGCGATTTTGTATTTTTGTTTTCTTCGCTCGTTTCACTCTTTTGGGACACGACGCGGTTCGATACTGTTGAGCGGCGTTCACCCGCGAGTCTTTCGAGTAATTCGGTAAAATCGTACGGTAAAATGACGATAAAACAAGAAAAAAACAGAAAACAAAAAACCAAAAACGAAAAAGAAAGAGAAAACATAGTGTTATAGGCGCGGGAGACGAGGGAGAGTAGATCCTGTACATACATACATACATACGTACGAGGGATTATAGGCAAACTACGGGATAGCGTGTTGGCTTAAGGCGTTTAATAAGCTGCCTCGTACACCAAAAATACTATACAATTAAACTGAAATTATCCGCGTTGGTAGGTACTGACTGTTGAGATGAGAGAATGGAAAGAGCTCGCTGGCTCTATACATACATACCTGTATATATATATGTGTGTGTGTGTGCGTAGATAATATTCAAGTGCTATAAATGAATATATATACCACGATACGAAGGTACGTATGCGTACGTACGACGTAAACTACAACGAAAATATGACATTGCTCGATATTTCCGTGTCAACGACTGCAGTGCACGTACAGGTACATACCTACCTACATGTATTATATTTATATGAGATTGTGCCGGACGAAGGGAAAGAGAAAAAGCTCTGGCTCGAGCGCGGGTTGGTGTTTCATTGGTATTGATGGGAAAATCTTGACTCAAACATTTTTCCGTACGCTTCCGTGCGGTGTGTTGTATCCTCTCGATTTTCACTTTCTTCTTTCTTTTCTCTTCTTTCCCATCTGACCGATCGACCCTTGACGATCGCTTCGACGGATAATATATGTTGAGAAATTTTTTGAATATTGTCCCGTGACGAACGTATATATATACATATAGCTACCAGAATTGTATGAAGCAAGTGTATCCTACACGTACGCGAGTACCTACGAGTATACGGTCACACGTACACACGCTCAGTTAGTTTCTCATGAAAAGATGCAGGAGGCACAGTGGCAAGAGCGAAGTTTAAACTCCAACTTAAGCTCCATAAAGTGTGAGCCAGGAGTGCAAAGTACCGCTTAAGTGCTCCCGCTAAAAGGAGTCGAGCTTCTCTTGTTTAACAAGCGTTCCTCTCTCTATATTGCCACTTTCATGACCCGGGAGGCCCGCGTCCCACCGTGTCGTCGCGCGTACTGTACCGACGTGTACACACCTATCTGCCCCCCCCCCCCCCCCCCCCCCCCCACCACTCACCGAGAATGAGAGTAGATGTTGTGAGAGTAGATTTGGAGATGAAAATTGCGTAATTAGCACATTGCGCTTTCAGTTTTCTCTCTCTCTATTTCTCTCGAGCTTCAAATCTCGGCTAATTAACAGATTCCGACTTACTTAGGCCAGAAAATACCGATAGGATTTCGGATCACCTGCAATAGTGTGACAAGTATAGTAGCTAAGACTACGAGAGCTCGAGTCAAGCTCCGTTGATGAAATCGTGCAGGACAGCTGTCACCGATTTTCAAGCCCTGAGCTCACTTTCAATCGTCAATTCGAACCGGACACAGACTAGGAATTCTCGCTAAAATGATCGATCATGCACGAACGAGCTGCCAATTAATGATTTTTCGTCTTCTGATTACCGTTCCGAGGCTGCGCATCGACGACAGCGCTGTCATGCATAGTTTCATCGATAGAGCTTTCTTGGTCCTCGCCGAAACCGATATCGGCGGCTATTTTGACGGCACCATTCTGAATGGTATTTAAACGAAAAGTGCGGACCGTCCCTAAATCGACCCGCAGCTAGTGTACTGATACTTGTTTTCTTCGGTTATTTATACATGATTGCTGGTTTCAATGAAATGACGGTTGTATAGTGGCGACACGCGTTAATTGCTAGCGAATTCCATCGTTGGAAATTGATTTTAAGGCGGGAGATGGGAACGATTGATCCTCCCGTTTTCCTCTCCTTTGTCGTTGTTCGTTGTCTTCGAACCTTGACCAGGTATTTCCTAGCTTGGGCAGGTATAGGTATATCATCGGGATTGAAACGTTGCTTACCGGATGCTCGAGAACATCCTTAAAACGTCAAATTAGAGACATAGTTGCCGGTCGCTGCGTTCTATGTTTATATGGAAACAAGTTGAATAATAAAGCAATATGCACGTCACTTGGCTGCGAGAGATTATTGAGCTGTAAGGCGTTAAGTGGTGTGAGGCGTTGGAAGGTGGGTTCGGCTTGCGTGCGAGTTCACTGCATTTGCATCTAGACGCCATCAATCCTTCTGACGCCCGTTTTAACCCCAACCCTTCGCAATGCCTTAACTTTCTGCCTCACCTCACCTCTCACCTCACCTCACCTCGCTCCGCCCTGGGCCTTGGCTTCGACTTCGGCTTCGGCTTCGGCTTCGGCTTCGGCTTCGGACGAGTTTGAATTAAACATCTTTCGTAGGTAGGTACATCGACTGTCTATGATTCAAGACCGAGAGAAACCTACTCGCGATTGGGAGACCCGCAAGCCGCGTCGCTGCTCTCTCTTTCCCAATCAAACGCCGAACGAAATCCCAGTACCACGATTGATAATTCATTCGCTTCTATTTCTTTCGATCTTTCTCACAAACGGAAAGAATTCTTCTTCCCTTCGCGATCTCTCTCTCTCTCTCTCTCTCTCTCTCTCAATATTTCGTACTGTAACGCGTATGAGACAAAGCCCGTTGCAGTGTTCGTACTGTCTACATACACATACAAGCGCCTCGCTGTTAATTCGTTTACTTTTATTCATGGTTAGGTACCTACTGTACTATTCATGGTTATATTGGCCGTTGGGTATAAGACGATAAGGAGGCTTTCAGATATGATCTTGAGCGCGGTCGGTTAATTATATATTAATGCCTTTGCGTGCGATCCTTGGGCACTATGCCATCTACTGCCCAACCCTGTTCTCTCCTCTCCTCTCCTCTCCTCTCCTCTCCTCTCCTCTCCTCTCTTCTCCTCTTCTCTTCTCTTCTGCTCTGTTCAGTTACATTCTGTTGTTCATCCCATCCGCGCAGCGGTTATGGTTGCATGCTCAAATACGTGTATCATGGATCTATGTACACCGCGGTTACGTTTACCTACTACACACTCTACGATCCCACCGAGGGTAGCCGAGGGTTGGATTTTTACAAATTTCACAATTGACGTGGGTACCTACTCCGTGTCCTCCTCTCCGTGCAGATCCTCACGCTGAACGCCATCTTGGATCGATGTACCCTGTTTCCCTCTCTCGACTCTTTCTTGTTTTCTTCGCTCTCTCTCTCTCTTTCATTTCTTGTTCGCTTGTACAGATAATTGCGGCTGAGGTCGCGCGACGTGTGTTTCCATCTCTTCGTTCAAACTCCCGTGACTACTAATTTTCGTTCTTTTTTTCAATTTTTTTTTGTTGCCTTTTCTCTCAATCGGCAGAAGTTGAAGAAAAGAGCAAAAAAAGGAAAAAAAAAAAAAATTAAAAATTCTGTAAGAGAGGAGAGAAAAAAGTGGAAAAGAAATGTGAATGTATATGCAATCAAGTCGAACGTTGAAATTCTACAACGCTTGTGCTGTAGGTACCTACTAGCTTCACTCATAATTCGGATTATTATGCAAATTGTACCTGTACAGGTAATTATACTTAACAAGGTAATCCTGTCGATCTTGTCCACAAGAGATAATCGGCCCAATTCCTTTTTTCGTTCTCCTTTCATCTCGTTTGCGCGCTTCTGAAAATTCTTTAGCAAAGTTGGTATACGCGTACACTTGATGCGGTTGATTCGCGGACGGTAGCGATTTCTTTTCTCTTTTTTTCAATCGAATCACTTTTTTCAGAGCACCACTGAACACAGCGGGAACGCGTGCAGGTTGCGTGTCGGTTAAGGGAAGCTGCTGCTCGTTGTTCCGCTGTCTACGCCTGATGGCAATTTTAACACCGATATTTCGTAATTTAGTTGGGGAAATCGAAGGTTATCATTTCTTAGCGATAATTAGTTGGAAAATCATTGCTAAATGAATAATAAGCAATGAAGACATATTGCGCCGCAGCATACGGCGATGAGTAACAGCTTTTGTTCGTTCAAGTAAACAATTAAATGTCGACAGTTCGTTGAATCATTGGTCAGGTATAACGATAATGACGACTGTTCAACCGTTATCGGGCAAAGACGAGCAGACGGGCTCCACTCAAGGGGAATTTGGAGACGCCGCTGGCAATCTAACCTAGCCAAAACAGGGAACATTCATTTATCATCGAATCCGATCGATGTTTTGAAAAAGTGGAATAGTCAGGCACTCGCTGCCATCCTACTCAATGAATTCTCGAAATTTTATTCAAATCGGAAGAGTCGTTTGCGAAAAATGACGATTCTCGTTTTCGAAATGGTTTCTGTACATTTAAGATAGCGAGTCCGAATTTCCCTCAACCGTCACGCAACCGGAGCGGCGTGGCGCTGCTGCCGCGTTCAGTGGTGCTCCGAGCGGGTTATTCAATCGGAAAGCAAAGCCTGTACCCACACAGACAACTTGCTCTAATTCAATTGAACTTCTTTCCCCAGCGATAAAATACCGTTTGTATCCTGTCAGATGTAGACGATAAACGTTATCAGAAATAATCCACTCACGTTGACCCGACCGACTGACTAATTGTAAGAACAGAAACATAGCTGCAACGTTTGCGGCGAGCTGATGACAATGACGAAGCAAAGGGCCTCTACTCACGCACGTAAAGTTCTACGCGAGCGTACACACTGGCTGAACGGTCAGCAGCAAGAGAATTGGCGTAGGTAGGTACGAGTATAATAATTACTCAAGTGTGTATGATAAAGTCCGCGCTCTCACTTTCCATAGTAATTAACAATACACATTATACGTATTATCGTACAGTATATGCGCACGTAGAGATGTGGCTACACACAGCCACAACGCAAGCGCGTACGTATGCGTTCCGCCATTTTGAATGAAAACCTATGCGGTACCTATGCGACTGCATATTTCCCTGTCCGGTGGATACGATCGGCCTGCATCAGGCCCGAGAAGAAGCGACGAAACGAGGAAGAGGAGGAAAAGAAGAAGATGATGAAGATGTGAAAAGTAGCGTCATCGCATTATCGCCCGCTGTCTTCTCGCTGCTTGATCTCTCGCCACCGCGCAGCTCTATCTGCTGTCTCTCGTGTGGAAAAAGTGCGATTGTAGTACACGACGTGTATACTATAGATTCTACGCACAGCTAGTATACTCGGTCGAGCCGTTTGTCGGTGAGGTAATTGGCCCCGTGCTTATCGTTTGGGCGCTACCAGAAGATAGTAGGGAAAAAAGTGACAAAAAATGACAAGAAGGAAAAAAATGGAGAGGGAAAGAATACAGATAGAACATTGATTAAATAGTTTCAGTTGTATATATTATACATTATCTACGTACGAAGGAGCCGCGAGGGCGCGGGCGGAACGATACGCGCTTGCGGGACTGTACTGAATATCAAATGTAAGTTCCCTTACATTATGAATTTCTTTCTGGGTTTCTTCCTTCATTTTCTGCTGCTCCAACGTCTCAATTACCTTAATGTGAATAGATATTTTCCCTCGTTTGCTTCCGTGGTTTCAATAAACGTCAATTTTCGTGACGATATATAAGTATATATTACCGCGCCGCAAATCCGCGTTTCGCTTACGCAGTGCGACAATTATCGAACATTCAAACCCCCGGTGAAAATAAACTTACCGATTTTCTCAAATTTTCAGGCAAATTAAAGCTCGTCGTATAGTTTTCTCGCTAAAATCCGTAGGTCTTTGTTTTCGTTCTTTTCACAGCACGATGGACAAAAGCCAACGAATTTTTGTACGGATTCACAATATTTTATACTTCTTTTCCCTTCTTATTTCTTTTTTCATCAAAATCTATGAAAATCTACAATTTCTTCAGCGAGAAAACCATATGCCGCACGCACGAATACATACCTACGATTTTTCTCGCACGGGGAATAGGTACGGAGCTTGTCACCGCAATTTTCTTCAAGTTTCGTTCATATTCGTATACCCGAATCGGTGTAAAAATTTCGCCGGGGAATTATAATTGAAATTATCGTGACGGCCTCTCGGTCTACTTGTGCAGAACGAGGATCTGCAGGCGAAATTTAGCTTACTTATCCCGGACGGTTTCGCAGTATACGATTTCTCATTCTGTATTGTACCTTTTCACTCCCTTTCCCTAATTTCCCTTTCTCTCTCTCTTCTCTCTCTGTCTCTCCATATGAAAAAGAACGGCAGACGAAAAATTGGCACCAAGCCGAACATTCGCTTCAATTAACCGCGATAAGTGATGAACTGCAGTTCACGCATGTACCTACAGAGCGCCAGTACGTGTACGTACGTACATACGTATGTACACATCGTACGTATATACATACTTACACGCGCGTTGTTGTATACATACAAAAATGTACGTACGTAGTACATGTATGCAACAATATAACCTCTAGTCGTCGGTCGTTAAATTGATAGTAAACGGGGAACGTTATACACAGGCGCGTGCATACGTACTCACATATACCTACGTATATATACTACTACCTGTAGTGTACATAATATCCGGTGAAGATATTACCAGTTCCTTTTTTTCACCGTCTCTTGCCCACTGCAGCCGCGGCCGCGTGTTAGTCGCGGGTATACGCGGGTTGATTTATAGCTACATAAAATGCGCACGCCAAATCCAATCAAACAAGAAGTTTCGGCAAAGAAATATATCGGAGACACGGCCGTGCTTCTGATACGGCTCGTCGATTACGTACCTATACCTACCCATGTGTGTACTGCACACGCGTGTATAGTGTAGGTGCGAGATGTTTGGTACACACCCGCGCTGCGAGATTCGTCTCACCTTAACAGTATTCTATATAAATCATGCTCCTCTGGTTTTTCACCTAAAATCGAACCCGATTCCGTATATATACTGGGGCTGTGCCGTTCGACCGGCTTAACCGGCCAAGGTGGTTAGCCCGGTTAATCAGCCAATGGTTGGTTCAACCGGTTAACCGGCCAAGACGGTAAACTGAACCGGTTAACCGAGACGGTTGAACGTTCAACTGGTTAACCGGCCAATATTTATTTTCTGGCATTCAACCGGTTAATTAGCCAAAAACCCGGTTGAATTGCCCAAAAAACGTATTTGCTAAAACAATTAACTTAAATGAATGACATTTTTTTACGGGTCAATCAAATTATTACACTCGATTCATGAATTTCATCAAAATTTCAATTTTGATCAAATTCATGGATTGAGCGGAATTATTTGATTGAGACGTCCAAAAAGTTATTTATTGCTAGTTAAATGTTTTGAGAAATGAGTTCGTTGGACAATTCGACTGTTAACCGGTTAAATGCATGCTTAACCACACCTTGGCCGGTTAAGCCGGTCAAACCATTGGCCAATCAACCAGGTTAACCACCTTGGCCGGTTCAGTCGGTTAAAATGCACAGACCTAGTAGGTATATACATATCATAACCGTAACTGTGCGATATAGGAGAATTGTTCTCTCAGTTATGCTCGTTTTCTTCCTTCTTTCATTTTCGCTTATTTCTCGATCTCCCGTATGTTTCTCTTTCCATTACCATGAGGCCGTTTTTCATTTTCTCTCTCTGTTTCGCGGTTCTTTTCTAGATGATCGCGATAGTACTCGCAAATCAACGCGAGTGTCCCAATGAACTCTACACGACCGCGACCGTCGCCGCTCTCGACGAAAATCGCCGCAATAAGCGATGCAAATTTTCAGCGCGGAATCAGAGTGTCATTGGTGCGTGTACGCTTGCGCAAGAGCTCTGGAGTCAGTTTTTCCTCATTTTTCGAAAATATGTACAAGTTTCTGAATTTCCGTAAAAGCCCAAAGTTTCGGAAAGCCCGAATTTTCAGGAACCCCACCGGAAGAATTCCCATTGGCACCAGCGGATTCCGGGTGAAAAAAAACCTGTTCGATATTTCGTTACCGTACTTCTTACATATCGCGGTTGTAGGTTCCTTGTAATAGTTGATGACACCGTACAACAGCCGATCGGTCGCGTTTTTTGAGCAGGCGCTCATCGGTGGGCTTGCCCTAGCACGGGCGTGGGGCACGGATGAAACAACCCGCGTGCGCTCACCGACGAGCTTCCCGCTCATACGACACCCCAGTTCTCCTACATTTTGATTATCTGTTACGAGAAATCTACGAACAGCCGGAAAATTTCATAACGAAATTTCAGTCAAATTTTTTTCACGAGGAATCCGCTAGTTAATTTCTGAGGGGTGCGTCGTTTCGAATTTAACCTGCAGGTATAGGCACATCCATTGCGTTTTATTTTCAAGTGGAATAGAATTTGGACTTGCTATCTTAAATGTGAAGAAACCGTTTCGAAAACGAGAATCGTGAATTTTCGCAAACGACTCGAACGATTTCGACGAAATTTCGAGAATCCGTTAAGCACGGTGGCAGAAAGTGGCCAAGTATTCCACATTTTCAAAACATTGATCAGATTCGACGGTAAATGAATATTCCCTGTGTTAGTTAGGTTAGATTGCCAGCGGCGACTCCAAATTCTCCTCGATACGTGTACTATTATTCGATATACATATATATATATATATATTCTTGTATTGCATGTATTCTTGCATTCACACGGGGGGGGGGGGGGGGGGGGGGAAATGTCAAATTTACATTTTCAGCGGTGAATATATGGACATCACTTGTTTGGAGTAAGATCTGCACCGATTGGGGTTAACTCAACATGACATGCTGTAACTCTGACCAAAATCTTTGTAACTCCCAACACAATTGCCGTAGATTTTACTGCAAACAATCGCTGTCCATGTTTCCACCACTGAGAATGTAAATTTGTACATTTTTTTTCCCCGTGTACATACTTACCTATAGCGGTATAATAATTCGCCCGATGCAGCTCAGATATCATGTGAACTGGTATATAAGTATGTGTGTAGTATCTATTACAGAAAATTAACCCCCGATAACAGTATGCTCGCTATGCGTGTTCCTTGACGTTAGGAACTTCTATTTTTTTTGTTTGTTCGTTCGTATACCTAATATTCGTACCCGATTTCCTTCGATTCCTGAATCACGCAAATTGCGGGGGAGGGAGATCGGTATAAAGGGATCAGAGGGACATATCTATACCTATTCTACCACCGCGTGCCGAAATTGCAGATCGCTGGGTTGTTATGTCTTATATTATATTATATTATATTATACGTAACATAATCATACTATAATGTAGGTATTATATTGACTCGTTTTCATATCGGCTGGCAGTGCTCACTCTGGCCAATTATCGTGTTACAGTATCCATAGAAAATATAGAGAAGGAAAAGGAGAAAAAAATGGAGAATAGAAATAGAATACGATAAAAACGGCGCACTATAAAAATATGAGGGTGAGTTGTAACCAGGGGTAAAAACACGCCCCCTGATTCACGGGCTAGGCGATCGAGTCACGGGATCGTGACTCGAGGTAACTGCTCGCGCGCGGTGAATCTAGCGCAGGAAGGTTTTCATTCCAATTTTTTCGGCTTCTGACACGTTCGAAGGATGTGATATGTGATTCATTTTTCCTATCACATCACGCTCCGGCAGTGATTCGAACGAATTTCCGCTCGTCTTCCGTCTTCTGCGGGCTTGTATCGTCTCTGCCTGCGTAATCCTCTGCACAGCTCGGAGGTGGAAAACAAACTTGGTAGAGGTATACGTTACACATAGATTTCGAAGTAGAAAAAAACGCACTGGCCAGGCGGTACTTACCTGCCTGCCTATCTACCTGTACGTTATTTTCGGTATGTATAGGTACATACGTACCTACGCACACACACACACATACTCACACGAAATCTCACTTCCGTTTGAACATTTTCATTCCGTCCGTTTCCGCGTGTTTTGTTACATTTTTGTTCTCTCTTTATAGGAAATTGTTGTCCTCCTGACTAGTATGTGCGGCGGGTATGGTACATTCGAAGAAAAATCGCTCTACCAGCTCGTTTTCTCATAATAATGGATGAGTGTAAGTACACGCATGCACGCGTGCACTGCATACGTATGTATATAACTATATCGTGGAGGAAATTCGCGCGATGCAGGTTTGTATGTAATGTATGTAATAAAGGATTCTAGCTGAACCCTCGTATGATAATATGTTTAGTTACGTACGCGGACAGCACGTGAGTATATGTACGATGCGCAGGCTAGGTGGGAAATTTGCATCCTGTGGCAAAGCGCCGTAAGTTAATCAGATAAACGTATAGCTAGCCGGGTGCGTGGGCTCGAACGTATGTATGTATGTACAATACATAGGAAGAAAATTATCCGCTCGTTAATGATACCTAATTCACTTTTCGCGAACGCGTAGCTGCATCTTACAGGCGCCCGAATCATACCGGTAACGTAGCCCACGTCGTATTCGCTGTGGAATTATGATTGACCGTTGGAAAAAATTTCCCAGTCATCTTCTGGTTTGGAAAATTCATAAATTTGTCTACTACACGAGTATAACGTACATACATCCCGGTAAGAAAACTGCGGATAATTGATCCTCAATTATCACGGTTTGATACAAAAAAACGGGAGAATGAGGAGAGGGAGGTGAGGAGGATTGAGATTTTCATGAAAAACTATCGTGTGAGGAGTTTGCGGATGTTACAGCATGTGCGCGCGTACATACGCGTACGTACCTACACGTAGCCGTAATTCAGGAGAATAACCACTCTAACTAACGTTCCGATGCGCAGGAATCATGATATAGGTAACCTATACCTATAGCATAAAATTTCAACTACCGAATGAATTTATAATCTGTACGATTATGGATATTTGTAGATGCGCGTATACCAACGTAAACGGGTATCGCAAATTTTTTATCCGTTTCCGAAGGCACAGGAATTTCAGTCAGTTTTCAATTCTCATTTATCCGTGGATTTTTGCCGGTGGTTTTTTTTTTTTTTTTTTTTTTTTTCATCAACGATATCTCACTCCCTCTCGCTTTCTCCGTTTCATATCTCAGTCTTTCGTTTGCGGATAATTAAAATCGTTATTCATCACGCCATCGTTAATAATAATACATCTTGGCACCGTTTGCATAATTAATATTAATTGGCATCGCGCTGTAGTATTGGCATACGCGAATATTCCGGTATACGTGCGTACGAAGGCATGTAGGTATGTATATACGTGTACATATAACGCAGATTATAGCTGGACAAACTTCGTCTTGTTGTTATTATATTTGGAAATTTTTTGCCCTATTTTCGAACAACTAAATAATATTCAATTACAACGATATACGTGGGACCGTGGCCGTACCGGGTATATATGTACAACGAACGTACGTACGAGCGTGAAAATAGCTGGCATGCAGACAAGACGGATATACGAATATGCGCAAAGGTGGAACAGCTGGAGGGTTTTTCCCATTCCACTTCTTCTCAACCCCTGCGCGGTACCGATTTTCAAGATTCAATTTGTTGGCGGGGGAGCGGAGAACGAGTAGTATAATTCGGAGCGAAGAAAGTTACGGGCGACATGCAACGGTATATATTCGAAAATTGGTTGGCTGTGGACGAAAAAAGGGATAAAAGATGAGAAGAAATCATCTCATCTCGAAGATAGGGCCGGGGCCTGCCCGCACAGGCGAAAGAAACGCGACCGGCGAGGGGCTCCAGAAAGAGAGAGAGAGAGAGGGGAATACGAGGAGAAGGAGGAAGAACGATGAAAAATAGAGAAAGAAACGGGTTTTGACTAACGACAGGCAGTTAACGACGGCTTGGAAATTGCGGTCTTCGAGTCTATACACCGCGAAGAATATACAACACATACACGCGCAGGGAATAGCCTAGACTACTGTTCGGCGTTGGGGAATATTGTACACGAAGGTACGCCCGGTACACGGGCCGATGAGAGTCTACCTCGATCCTCGTCCACCAATCATGTAAACCAAGGAGGCACATGCCCGCGGGTTCGCGGCAACGTAGAGAATTATTAAACTGTAGTTTAGCTTAAATTAAGTTATTACTACGACGGCTCCTTTGTTGGCTTCTTGTCGCAAGCCCAACCTGAACCTGCAAATTGAACTCAAATAAACTGAACCAGCCTCGCAGCTCACCCTCCTTCAACCGCGACTTTTACTTTCACCGTTTTCTACGAGATAGTATAGCTAGGTTACAGCGGAGATACTGCGTACATATCCATCATAAGTGGAACGGCGCCGATGAGCTTATACCTACGCATATATCCTGCGACAATTGAATACCCGGCAGCAACAACGACGACGCGTGTCGACTTGGCTCGTTTTCCCGCCCGCCACCGTGATGTTCCTGGAGAATCGCTCGCGGAAATGGAATAGCTAGCTAGCAAAGTTGGCGGTGATTCCAGCCCTAATTCGGTCGAGTCCAGCTTGCGAATTTTGATCGAACGTTTTGGCGGCGCCGATAATTCTCGCGGACTGCAGAGATCGCTCTTGGGCCAGGTAGGTGCTGAATTTCACCTGGAACACAATTGACCCCGCGGGAGGGATACCTGCGGCGATCGCGGTGAGAAATTCAGCCGACCTAAGCCCTCCGCTTGGTGTCTTTTCAATTTTTCAATTGTCAGCGCAGAATTGTTCCACGTCCGATTAATTGCGACATAAATTGAAGCGTATAATATGGGCACTTCCTGCGTCTCGTTATTACACGATACTCGAAAGCTCGGGTATAGCCATTACCGAACCGAATTACAGATATCGCGGCTACACCGTGTCTTGATGATCGCTGAAATCAATCGGCAAACCTTGGATCTTAGACCTCCGGTCTCTAGGTGATACGTTCGAAAGATGTGACACCGACACTGCGGCGCACTCGATGCGCATGGTAGGTACAAATCTGCGTTTCCCTTCCCCCTTCCGTCATTGGTACACGCAACATTACCGCATTGGCAGGTATTACATGTTCGTCGATCGGGCAATGATTTCATAACGATCGTGCCAAGGTTCACGAGATCGATGCGCGGAAGCCTCGATAAAATAATATGCAATTCTTCTTCAGTCTCACACGTCCGTTAGCTTGTCATCGTCGTTCGATATTCGTTCGCCATATTGTGAGTCCAATCGAAATTTCGACGTTTCGACAATCTCCGGCGACGGATATAGGCATGTTAATTATACTTGGCCACGGTGAATTTCGAAAAATTATCACAATTTCCCGAGCAATATTGATGACATTGCGATCTGATTGTTTTCGGAAAACGTTATGGAATATTCCACCGTAGCACGACAACGCTCTTTGACTTGTTCGAATTCGCAAGACGACTCAAAGACGCCTATAGAAGTGTACGAGTGAACTCGATTTCAATCTTGGCTCGAACGCGGATCTTAGATGTCTTCTGTTCGTCCTTCAGTCGTCTTACGGACCCGAATTAGCTGAAGAGCGTTTCGTGCTGGTTGGGATTCCTGATGAAGTTTATCCTCATGTCTCAAGTTCGACGTGTTCGATGTGTTAATTAATGCGAGATTTAAAATTGTGAAAATCTTGATTAAAAGCTCACTCTCTCGAATATAATGACGGCAGCTGGAAAACATAATCGTTGCATCGCGTCGTCTGCAGTAATTTAATAACTAAACTGTTAAAATCTCGTTAGCTACGGTGGGGAAAGATTTAAGTACCGCGCTCATTACGCACATCATGTGTCCAGTCGGGGCGTGGATGTAATTTAGGTGCGTTACGATTAACTCAAATTACCAGAATCTAGGTAAGATCCTTCAGATCGGATTATTATCTTGGATATTATCTCACTTTGCGGCCACATCGAAGCCTCGAACCTTACAGGAAAGAAATCTATTCGATCGTTTTGCTATTAAGAGGTCATCGAAGTCGCCGCGGTGGCGATCTAACCTGGCTAACATAGGGAATACTCATTTTTCATCAAATCCGATCGATGTTTTCAAAAAATGGAATAGTTGGCCGAATTCTGCCATCGTACTGAAGAAAATTCTCGCAGTATCATCAAAATCGATCGAGTCGTTTCCCGAAATTCACGATTCTCGTTTTCGAGGCGGCTTCTGTACATTTGAGATAGCGCGAGTCAGCTATCGCACCTTGAGTTAATTAGCGATTGAGTCTCGTGTGTCTATTTTGTGGGTAAACTCGAGCCTCTAGAATAATCTGTCGAGCGCAGTTGAATACAAATGAACTGAGAACACATGCCAAAGCCAGCTTTTCGAAGCTGTGATGGATGTATCGAATATCGTTATCGCGTAACACACATTAACGGGCAAACATGCTGCAGACGAGGCTGAGCTTATTATTTTATCGTATAATTCAATGAAAAAATAATCAACGATAAAACAACAAGTTTACGTTGGTATTCAGATGTGTACGCGCGTATATATACCACCGAAGTATGGCGATCGAGTTTCATTAGGATTCGTTGCCTGCAAATTATACACGTATATACATAGGAAATGAATGGATATGGAGAGAGAGAGAATTAAATATCACTGATTTATGTACCGATCGGTGATTCTACAGGTCAAGTTATTCCCCTCGGGCGAGGGACCGGCTACGGGGATAATGAAAAAGAATTGAGTTGAAAAATAGAATGAGAAAGAAGTGTGTACCTAGCGGTTATACTTAATTCCGCAGCCATTCGGCACGCGACGTTCTTCTCCCACTCGAAATCGCGGAATTATCCAATACAATATGGCTGCCACATGGGAAGACACTGTGCGGAAGAGCCGTAGGCCCATCGCCGGTAATCCGAGAGAAATATTGCGGCGAAAAATTCTCCCAATTGGTATTGGCGGATGCCGGAATACCGCGGTCGATCTGCTACCTATAATTAACGGTTCGGGACGCGATTAATAAATCGGTGACAAAAGTGGAAGGAACCGGAATATGAATACGGGCAGATATAATTCGGCAACTGCCCCTTTCCGATTAGCCACCTCCAATGACCTATCAAATTATTACAAAACCGTTTCAAACCGAATAACAATAGAGGGAAGAAGAAAACGGAGGAAAGAAAACCCTGCAACTCAATTTAGGGTCCTACCTGATTAATCAATCAATCAGTCAGTCTGCAGTCGCGATCAATCAATCAGTAACTCTGATAAAGCGACGGAACAAAACCTTCCAAAGTATACGTCGTAATCGATATCTAATTTTCGTCATCAATGCCCGCCGATGCTGTAATACGAAAACGATCGGCAGTCGCAAGTCGCAAGTGGCAAGTCGCAAGTCACAAGTCAGTGATTCCCCGAATAACCGCGAGCAACGGAACAAATTGGCGCTGGGGGCTAGTCGGTTGTTATCTGCCTGGTACTCGGCATTATATACATATAGAACAATTTTCGGGAATACCAGAACAATAGTTGGCGAAATGGTCCCGAGGGAATGGTAACGCGGTCGATCATAAGATCGTTCGGAAGCCACCCCAGGGATCGCTTAACCTGCAAGCGCGGAACGGGGGGATGGAAGTTCCCGTTTCTGAGTCGGTATCGTGTGTATTTCTCCTCTACCGACGGCAAGAGTGCGGTTACCTCGCCGGCTCCGAGCCTACGGGAGGGTGGAAATCTGTTTTTTACGTGATCCCATTTGCGGTCCTAACCGTTGTTTATTCTTTCGCCAGGATTGAGGCACGCGCGCATCCCAAGCATCTCACAGGACGTGGAAACGCTCGTCGCGCGTTGCTCACCGCGAATCAATTCGACTTTTGAGGACAAATTTCATCCGTTGTGGGGCGCACGTCTCGAAACAAATTATCGTCGGATGTGCCTGCGTCATTCGTGGGTATACATGCTCCGATGAACCATCTCTCAAATCATCCGAGGACATTGTACAAACGAAAGACAAAAAACCAAAAAAACACCCATAATGGACGTTTCGCTTCATCCGCTCGTCTGGCCTCTAGGACACGCCCGCGCGATCGGAGAAAAAACACGAATTAACCTTCGGCCGATAACAATTAACAACGTTCGGCGGTTTCGCAGAAGATCAGTCTCCGAGGAGACGTGAGAAAACTACACACGAAACGGAGGAAGAATTGGTCTCGAGACTGCAGATCGGAGTGTCGATCGAAAACCGCAAGCATCGTGCCTATACCGTTATACTTATATTCTCGATTCTGCGGTTCTAGTCGAGTAGACGAGGAAAATGCTCGTGGAAACTGCGATGCAAAAAGTTTTCCTCCAAGGGTGGAGAGGGGCGGGGGGCTACCGATTCGTCAATCAACTCCTCTTCTGGCTGCGGCAGCAGTCGGAAAAAGTTTCAACGTACGCGATATATGGGAGAGGATGGAAATCTAATAATTATTGGAGAATGCGACTACCGCGCTACCTTTTTTGTCGTCCTCGTCGTCCCCGTGATCCGTATTATGATGGAGATGATGAGTGCCGGCATGATGTCCACCGATGCCAGGACCGAGGGGATGATTTCCCAGCGCGTGATGGGGATGATGCTGATGATGGTTGTGGAAGTATCTGACCGCTGCCGCAGCGGCAGCTGCTTGATGATGAGCAGCTTGCATTGTCTGTACTTGCGTCTGAACTTGACCAAGAACGGGATGATGGGGATGCCATCCCGGCAAGTGGAATGGAAAGACCGGTCCAACCCTTGGAAATACTCGAGCTGGGTTGAGCAGGGATCCACCGGATCCGGAAGATCCGCCACCAGGAGGCGGGGGAAATGAGAGACCACCTCCTGGTTCAAGGACCATTTTCGGTACCAACTTCAGGCCGTTCGTCTCCTACGGAGATGCGCTATTCTCCCGATGACGTTGATACTCGCATTTATGATTCACGATATTCTTACCGACGGGATTCCACTTCGATCAATAAATTGTCCGACTCGATTTGATCATTCGTTCCTCATCGACCGATTCGACGCTCACCGAGTGCAACCAACCTTCGCTCCAGCTGGCGGTTGACAGTTCGTTACAGAGAATAAAATCTGCGCCATTCACGTCAGAGCATATTTCGCCATTCTGTTTCAATCGTCGTGATATCGCCGCGGTAGCTTGTGTAGCCTGCTTCGTTAGTATTTATCACTCGCTCCTCGCGATACAACTGATCATTGATGACAACTCGGCTGTTCGTTCGAACCGGAGAGCCTCTCGTTTTCAATTCTTCCCTCTTTTCGTCTTTCCCATTCACTCGAATCCTCGTTTTCTCGTCGTCTTCTCCTTCCGATCGAACCACGAAGCAGACTCCAGTCGGTGTAATCCTTGAATAAAACTGGCAAATCTAGAGGAAAAATCGCCGGTTGCCGTCGGACAGCGTACCGAGCGTCGTAGGTATCTCCGATTTGAATTTCGAGCGCTTCCTTGCTGCTTTTTCGTTCTTTCTCGCGTATTTTTATTTTCTTTTTCCTCATCCGCATCCCTCAATTGCTGCCAGCCGCCATTACGACCTCAACGAAACTTTGGTATCCTTGTGAAATATAATTGGATGCTGCAGCGTATATATATATATATATATATATACGCATATATACAACTATATACCGATTATTTATCGTTGTGATATCGATGCTCGGTTAATTAGCTCTGTTAATCACGTGTTTGAAAAACGTACATTAACTGCGATAGAGTGAGATCTCAATTTGCAATTAGTACGCAATTTATCGCACGCAATATGTATTGGGTATGTAATATAGTTGGTCTGTATGCTCGCTGCACTTGTTGTTAGTTAGTCGTCTTATTTTCCATCACTGTCGTATCTTTTGTCTCTCTCTTTTCCTCCGCGGAGGATATGCACCGTGTACTGTATCTGGTATTGATATATACCTACCACTCGACTGATCGTCGATCGAACAGAAAATCGAACCAACTTTAGTCTCAAGAATCCTTTTTCCTTCGTTTGCTTTCTCCTTTTTACTTCACTAAAAAATCACAAAACAATTTTGACAAATCGTTCACATATTCGGAATATTTTTACTTTTTCGCCCTCCAATCGCGGTCGCCGATTTTTGAACATCCTTGAACCGAAGCCGACACTGATCGCTTTACATCGGTTAACTAGAAGAACAAACTTGTCACTCGATATCTGCGATTTTCAACGTTCATATGTATCAGTCATCTCGTCGAAAAACATCTCTAGCAATATTTTACGAACGGTTTCATTGCCGCCGTTGTTGTTTTCGTTTCTGTCGTTGTCGTTGTCGTTGTCGTTGTCGCGCGCGTGTAGTGAGAACAGTTTGTCACAATTAATGGCACGTAGTACGTTGGGCGTTTCGCGAGAGTCGGGCACACGGGTTTAAAACATCAGTTTTCGTCACTTTTTCCTATCATTGCGAACGGATGATACGAACAAGAAGAACGATATCAACGAGGTAGAGAATCACGTTCTGCACTTGATATTTTAGTCCGGGGGAAAAACGAGAAGCGAGAAACAACGGAGGAACCGGGAAAACCAGAGAGGGAAAGAGCGAGGTGAAAACCGAAAACGCGTTGCGATTGAATTTATTTAATAAAATTATTACTAACGCTGCACTTTAACGCACGAGGTAAGCAATGAATTCTGCTAGCTAGTGGACGTGGCGGTGTGACTGGACCGCAACACCAGTCAACGGCACAGGACAATCTGCTCCGAAACTGAAAAGCCAACATCCCCTCTATACGCGGTAAACCTGAATACAGCAGAAGCGCGCACACCCAACGCGCGCCCATTGGCCACGGGAACATGTATACTCCCACGATCAGGGCATACCCGGCCAATCCCCGCGTCCAGATTACCGCTGGGCCGTGCCCTCCGGATGCTTTTTTGCCCTCGAATTGAATTGCCGCCCCTTCGGAGGGACGGGAGGATGGTGGAACCGAATCAATTGACGGCTACCTCCACGGCGCGGTGGATCGCTCACCGCCGCAAGATGGCTCCTTCCTACCACCCTACCGAAAACTACCCCCTCGATGCCTCTCCGACTTTACAACTCTCCGACCCGATAACTCCAACTTATTCAATTGCCAAATTCGAGGAGGTAATCGTTCCAGTGTATTCGAAATTTCAACGCTTTTTATCCTCCTGACCCTCGCCTCTCCCTCTTTCTTTCGTGCTCGCCTCACTTTCCTCCATTCAGTTTATGTACTTCACTGATCGATTGATTTCGTACCACTCCGCTGCGCATTGAATACATCTAGCCAGGCTGCACCTATGCATCATTCCTCCCGAATTACAGCCTAGCCGCGTAGCAATCGCGCGTTTCAGAATTAGCAATTCATTCGTTTTATCTCGTGATCGGTTCAACTCAAATTTTTCCCCGAGTCCGCGCAGTTTCAGACTTCGTTTCGTACGGAGGACGGAAATCTAATCTGACCGTGATTGATGCTCCCTAGAACCGAATCTTCACACTTGTTTTTCTTTTATAGCGTCAGGATTTTCGTACATTGGCTGTATAGGTATACGTATCGGTTCGATCGAGAACAAGTTGAAGTTTCTACCCGATCAAGTGCAGTTCACGCTCGTCGCGTGTACGAATCTCTAGTTAAGTTCAACGCTCGAGTGGTTGTAGATTGACGTAATTTTTTATCGTGTGACAGGGTCGAAGAAGCTCATTCGTTGAAATATCCCCCGAGCTGAGACCCTCCGCGACCTACCTACCGTGGCTTGACTCAACCGCACGAGCTACTCCCGCCTTTCTTTTCTCTCTTCCCTTCGCCTCTTCTCTTTTATTCTTCATTCGCCCTTCGCGTCTTCCGCCAGACTTCCGCCCCTTGCGGCAGCAACGCCCTACACCACGAGCCTACCTACCTACCGCACCATTTTATTCCTGTTTATTACCATTTTTCTTCCTCTTTCTTTCCTCCGTCGACTTCGGATATTGCGTCAAATAACGAGCCGCACCACGTATACTCTTACCCCAATAAAAATGTACGATATGGTGATGATTAAGTGATGCAGATGTCCGACAAAGTTTCAAGGCTAAGACAGACATCACGAATTGCAACTTTTAACCGTAATTTACAGTCCAGACCCGATTGTTTCGGCAGAAGATTCCCCTATATATATATATATATATATATACTAGATATTTGGAGAGAAAGTAATCGAGCGACGGTTCATTTCCTCCCTTCTTCTCCGAGAGTGCAGGCTAAAAGTAATAGTTTGACCGCGAGAATCAGCGGGGCAGGTACGTTCTCCCCTCGATCGACGGGCATGGAGGTAAGTGAAGTATATACACACAGAAGTTGGAGGAAACTCGTGTAGCGGGACTCTCCCCACCAGCCAGAAAAGCCACCCTTGTGCCACCGCCCTCTTCGCTGCACGGGGTTTGCGCGATCCTCTTTTAATAAGAGTCGGAGAGAAGCCGGGAGGGGGGTGGGGGGAAGAGAGAGAGGAAGAGGGAGGGGCAGGGGGAGGAGGAGGGAAGGATCGGGGGATGGTCGCAGCGTCGGGCGCTGGGAGTTGTTAAGTAATTACCTCTATTCTCTTCTGGGGAGGAAATTACCTTCCTCCGCGCGCGTCACGGGGTTGGAAAAATTAGGAAATTAAAATCAGCCCCCGTCCTGCGAGCCGGCCGGCCGGGCCGGACGGAACTTAATTTTCAAATTCAGGAGGAGCCAAGCCAGCAGTGCTACCAACTCCTGTCGAAACGTACTTACCGAGGTACAAGCTGTGAGGTGTAGAGGTACCAACCACGAGCCAGTTGCCAGTCAGCCTAGCCGTTACCGCGCTGCTTGCACCGTTGTGATCTTTTTGTGTTGAATGTTTCGAGAGGGTGAAGGAAAGAGCCCGGGGCACCTTGTTAGCGAACTTACTTTGCGTATGATAATCACCTTGAAAAGGCGGAGGTCATTTGTGCTAACGACTTTACCGCAGTTGTTTCGTTTTAACGTTTGACCCGTTTTAAATTATCCTTCTTCTTCTTCTTCTTCTTCTTCTTCTTCTTCGGTATCTCCTTCTCCTTCTTCCTCCTCTTTTTTCTTTTCAAAATCCTCTCCCTTTCAACTCGATACTTCGAGCTTCTCACAATGTTGGTATAGGTATATACTGTAAAACTCCCTCGCTTACGCCCATCAACCTACCAAACGGCCCCGGATTTATTAATAAGATTGAAAACATCTCATCTCCGGTATATATACTGGCCTGTCATGTATCGCTATTTGAGTTTCATATTAAACCGCGACGGCTCGTGTAGTCAAGGAAAATTTGATGTATGGCCCGCGCGTGCTTCGCTTCCCTCAGAAGGATTTCCCACCTAAATATGAAATATCGTCTCCGATCAATTTTTCATAAGTTTAAATTTTACCCCCCGAAGAATATCCGGTGCCATTTTTTCACCCCCTCCCCTCCCACCCTCCTTTTTCTCTACCCTATTCCGCTTCTTTTTTTTTTTCTTCGTCAAATTTTCCTTCCTCCTGCAGCCTCCGCTCGCCACTGTCTCACCGCACCGCAGCTGTTTCAAGTTATGCTGGTCTCAAAATCGCGAAACCCGACGATCGGCAGCCACGGAAATGAAAAATCTGTACCTAATACATACGTTTTCTAATCTTCGTGCGGGAATTGCCCTTTTCGTGTTCCATGTCTCGAGGTGACGAAAGAGTTCCGAAAGACCGGATTAATGAGCCCGATAATTGGCACCTCCGCGGAAAAGATTGAACTCGAATTCCGATTGTTGAGTAAGAAGGCACACGCGCGTATGTATAGCTGAATAATGATTCGATCCTTTATTATATTTTCTCTGTGTTCGTCAATCCGCTTCTATCTATCTCTATCTCTCTCTCTCTCTCTCTCTCTCTCTCTCTCTCTCTCTCTCTCTCTCTCTCTCTATCTATCTATCTCTTGTTCTCGCTCTCTTCGATCTGCAGTACATAAATATCCGATTCGTACGTAGAGCGAATAACGATTTTTAATCATGGTCCAACTTCCTCGTCACGTCCTCAGACTCACCATCAAATACAATCACCAAGGGTGATCTTTTCCCCAGTTTCTTTACTTCCCTCCGCCGCGCCCTCCTCGCCCTCGCGTCTGCGGTGGCTCCTTTTCTCCCTCTGTCTCTCTCTCCCTCTCTCTCTCTCATTCGCTGATACACACCTACCGACCAACTGTAATCTTGATTAAGAAACGTCAGTGCGGATTCCTCTCCTCTGTAGACGTACCTATAATAGGTACATACACACACGTATCAAGAACAGTAATTTCAATCTAATCAATCAGCCTATACTTGCGTGTAACTTGTATATGAATATGTACGTATCGATGATTACAACTAATTATACTATATCAAATGGGTTATCGGATACAGAGAGAGGGAGAGGGAGAGGGTGAGGGCGAGCGAGAGGGAGAGGGAGAGGGAGAGGGAAAGGAGGCTCTCCTCTCCTTCGCTTCGGTTTTGTTACGAATTGAATCCCTCCGAGGGGTTCCCGTGGCAACGCGCAAGAGGGTGTCTTACCGCCGTCGCCATGGAAACAAGCATCCCTAAATGTCTCTCGACAACGAACCATCCCTGGGCAGGGGTAGCCGGTGTGCGAGAGCGCGGCTTCCATGGGGTGAGCGGCTAGGGGTTGGTGGTCGGGGGTCGGGGGGCCGAGTTGGTAACAGTTACTGCAGAAGGTGAGGAGACCCAGTTAATTACTAAAGCGTTTTAATTGTCGGCAAAGTTCCACCACTAAAGCAGAGCGCGCGGGGGGAAGGGGGGGGGGGGGGGGCGGCTGTGTAAATTAGGAGCTCAGTGCGGACTGGCTTGTTACGGTTTACTATGTATAGTTATTTACACCAACCGACCTATACAGAGACTGCTTTCGCAGTCTCTCTAAGACTCGATTTTTTCTCCCTCAGAGTTGAGTTGTCTAAAAGACAAGAAAAACGAAGAAACGAATTCACGTACACATCACGCCTGTATAGTACCGAAATTTTGTCTATGATCATGATAGGTATACGACTTTCTTCGTCACTCCTCTCTGCATACTGCAAGTACGGTATACAGGTGACGGAAATTTCGTTGGCATCCACTTATATTACTGCCTCGAATTTCTTCCATTCAACGAAACACCGCTGCGGATCTTTTCCTTCTGTCTCCATCGCTGTTATTTTGGTCGTTCGCGTGCACCCCGGTATAAAATACTCGTCCGGGTATGTATATATACGTTATGTATGTTTGTACGTACGTGCATGCCGCGATGGTCCGGTGGCGATGGTACATCTCGATGGCGCGTGACCGCGGAGTCTATCTCGCATCTCGCATCTCGCATCTCGGATCTCGCATCTCTGCACGCCTCGTTTCTGTGATCATCTCTAAACCAACTCAGCGAGTGTTGGTACAATCGCAGTCGCCACCACGCCGAACGGCAATTTGTTTCTTTGTTCGAGGATCGTAAACGCCGGTCATGACGTCATCAGCCCCATCCGACCAAGCATCCCCGAGGATCCCGCGACGCGATGAAAATCCCCAACCATACCTATACTTTGTTTTAACCGATTATATACGTAGTATCATAGTTAGCAGAAATTTGTATTACAATTTTGCTAACTAATTTTGCTTCCATTTTCACTTCAGCTACGACATCGTCGAGGCGACGTAGAGCGCGCGGGTTTCGATTCGGGATCGCAGTTTGCCGAAATATCTCGGTTATACGGCTCAAGGCTTTCACGTTTCTAAATTATAGGCGGATGCAGACGACGCGTTATCGCGTCGGGCGTCTTCCTCCGATCTTAGTGAGGTGAAAATCGTCAGCCTAATTACGGCAATTCGGAAAACTACCGCGCCGATTCATACTCGCGTACCTACGCTGCATCGCCTCGATAATTTTTTCACGGCGAAAAGTTCCCCTTCGTCGACGAGTAAAATAATCATATTCTCCGACTTTTCGATCTACCATTTTACGTACTCGAAGAAATACGACGTCTTGTGATCGACGCCTAAGCAGTCGGTCGGTATACGGAATATGGCCGCGCACAGGGACGTGAAAGTATACGTGCGTATATAAATGCGTATAGAGCGTATAAGTATAAGTTCGTATAGATTACAAAGTCTGTTTAAACAGTATGAGCTGTCGCGTAAATATATATATATATAGTTACTATATTTGTATGCATATATACGAAGCGGCATGAGCTGCGATTACAGCTCCCCGCGTTTTAATTTATAAAATTATTAATTTTAATTGCAAACATATAGGTGAATATGTGTGCGCGTGAGGGTGTGCGTGAAAAGGAGCTAAGAGAAACAAACAGCAGAAGGACAAAAAGGAGGTTGAAAAACGCGCAAAAGAACGGTGAAAAAAGAAAGGTTGAATCCGCGTTTATCTATAATTTAATAAGAAGTGCATTAATCGCGAGGGAATGCAATTATTAAACTGTGATTACAATAAAAAAATAATACCATACTTGTAAACATCACATTAATAAAACATGTGTGGTAATTAAAATTGAATATAAATTATATTGACGTCAGCATACCGCGATAGCCCCCCCCCCCCCCCCCCCCCCCCCTTCTGCTACAATTTACTCGCGGCTCTTCTTCCACTCCGCCGCGGACCGTTGGGATACATAATATGCGTGTGAGGCGATGTTGGAGAAGAGGGAAAAGAGAGAACTAAGATTCAAATGAACCGAGAATTTCTCCGCGGGAGGAGAATTGCGAATGATTATTATGACCACAACGTTGTTATCTGCACGAGAATTAGGGAAACGCGGGGGGGGGGGGGGGGGGGGGGGGGATGGCGGTCGGTCAATTTTTAGTGATAACGAATAAGTAGACGATTGAATAATTGAGGCCTTTGCTAGGTAACCTCAAGGGGACTCGGGAGCTTTGAGATGGTCGAAAAATCGTCTCTCCGTTTCTCGCGGATTTCGACAGTGTAATAATATCTCGCCGAAACTTTGGCCGCGGTCTTCTCGAAATTACAAATTTTTTTATCTCTCTGCGACGATATCTGATGAACAGCCAGAGATATGGACTGGAATAATTTATACAGAAGTCCGCAAACAGTACGACGCATGAATCGTACCTGAAATGCGATCGACAAATTTAAATTGGTTCCCGATCATTTTTCAATTACAATTAACTGAAATATTTCCAAAATTTTCGTCACTTCCACGCCATTTTCAATTTTCCGGGTACGATCTGTAGAGGGGACTCCGCGAGGCGGAGATATTTTTGGAATTCCATAAAATCTCCGTCCGTTCCTGCGCCGGGGTCGTGCTACAACGGGATTCTACACAATTCACCTAAATACGTCGGAGCACCGATGTCGTTGACCTCAAAATGAATTTCAATGAAGCATTTTTACTCCTCAATGCCGCAGTAAACACCTCCGAAAAGAAGAAAGTTTCATATTCATTCCCGATCTTCTTACGAACAATTAAACACGAGCGAAATTCCACCATTTCAAACCCCCCTAGTCCCCTTAACTCAAGTGCCTTGACCTAGGTTCACAGTACGCAGGGCGCCGGGTATTGCTCATTGTGTGACGTACGCGGAATTGCCATTTTTCGGCTTGCTTTCTTCCGGAAAATCGTCTCTGCAGCGAGTAAGAATTTCCAGCCACTTCGTCCCATCGGATATTCGCGGTTTCAAAACGACTGTGGGACGATTCAGCATCGATTGAGTCAAAAATTGACCTTCAATTCCGACCAGATGAAATCATACAAGGCTTCTCACGATCAGACACAGATTCAAGTCGTCCCGGAGTAACCGCGGCTACTCGAGCGTTGGGGCGCTGCTGTACTATACGAGGCTACGTCCGTCGCATTTCTGCAATTATTTTGCATTCTGTAAGATTACGCGCTCGTTGCCATAACTGCAGTAAAGAACGATATCTCCGAACGAAAGCACAATGATCGGGGATCATCGGTGCATGCTCAGATCTCGCTTGTTTCCTTTTTTGTGGGTCAAATAATGATATCGAAAATACGACGAAAAACTTCGACGCGCGAGGCGTAATTGTCTTTCGAGGGAATCGAATACGACGCACTATAGGTACGCAGGAACGCTTTGTAATATCGCATGCTGCGAAATTATTTCGCCTTGATACGAATTTCGAAAACTTCCTGATATTTCATTGATCTTTGAATTGTTAGGAATTGAAAATCTGGTATGAGGCGATCGGGAGGATAAAATTGAGCGGATATCGCGTGGGCGAGCCCATTAATTGTCAGTAAATTTATGATAATTACGCGAACTAGTAGATTTATGCACGCGCAGTTCGCCGAGGTTCTCGTCTAGTCGTTACCTATACCTACCGATTGCATGCCGCGATCCGGCGCGGCTGCCCGCTCCGTCCTACAAATAAGATTCGCAAACAGCCAGGTGATAATGTCGCGAAGTAATTGCTAATTATACTAGTTACTAATTAGTTTCGTGTTCCTGTCTATGCATATACGCTTTACACGCGCGTGTGTCTGTCGGCTGTACGTATATGTAGGTATATGGGTCGGTACAGCTACCACGAGGTTTACCGCCTCGCCGCAACTTTCAGCTCCTTTACATCACCAGCTTAATTAAACGTACTTCCTTCCTAATTAGTTCTCCGCTACCCTTCTGTAGTCCTGCGTATATGCTGTAGGCTACGATGGACGGTTAACAAATAACACGAGCGTGTATTTGTATTAATATTTATATCGAAACGACGTCGCTCCTTGCTGTAACAGCTGTAGGCAGGTATGACGCGTAAATCAGCTTCTCCGATACAGGTATGTGTGCGTATATATCGGTCAGAATTATCATCGATTATACATAATGATGGAATTCATACTGAGGACACAACAAGTCGAAAGAACGGACGCACACGATCGCGCGCGCGCACATTTCACCAATCAGCTGCCGCGAAGGAACGAGTGCGAAACGCAATTGGTACAAGAAATCGTCAACTTCGATTTCATAATTCGATGGGCTGATGGACCTAGTTCGATCTTTTAACGGGTGCGATATTCAATCGCAAACGATATAACTATATCGATGAAATTTAATGAACACCAACGAACGGATCTGACGCTTCCGGGAGGCGAAGTTATCGACCTGGATGAATCAATGAGAGAATGAATTTTCCGGTTGAGATGGATTCCGCCGATGATCGATAACCGCGGCGTGGATTCACTCGATCGTGCGAAGATATCGGTTCGAGCACCCGCGTAAGAATGGAATGAAATCGTGTGTGCCCGCGGTGCGCCTGTACCTGTCCGAGTTTCAGCTGCGATGGATCGTTCCGAGTTAAACGAAACTAGCGAATTCGTAATTAGAAAATCACATAGGAGGAGATCCGCGATGCGACTCGCAGGATTACCATGATCCGATCGTCCGCGTACGTTGTCCGATATAAATCTCAATCTTCTCGATACGATAATCGTACGTATATGTGTGTACAGACGCTGACTATGGACAAAACATTCGCCACTGCGGCCATGGGTCCCTTGGCATAACGTACAATAAGAGTGTGATTAGCATTATTTACGGCCGGTTAACTATTAACCTATAAATCAAACAGAGTCCATATTATCCTCGTGGGCTGTGTGCGAGCCCGTTCACTCGCGAGTGTGTCTCATCCACCGCCTAGGTAGGCGCGTACACACAAACCTATGCCATGTAAAACGTGGATTCGCCCGCGCTATATGTCCAGTGCATACCTATGCATAGAAATGCAATGAGGAGAGGGTAACGGATGTTGTGTTAAACGTCTGTCTCAGCGCTGGCATGCGTGCATGTGTGCACGCGCGTAGCCCGTTCCCGCGTGTGTAACATAGTTTCGTTCATTCGGTGGTGTAACTAAGATGCGTGTACCACACTCGGCATATCTTTATCCGTATGTGGATGTATGTGAGTATATATACAGTCGCGGTCCGTAGATGAGCGGCTGCGATAACGATCCCAGTGTTCCGTTCCCAACAAATATAGGCGCCTCTGTAGATGGATCTAAGTATAAGTAGTTGCTCGCATAAGGTTTCGCGCCGACTTGTCTCGTCGGCCATCTTCGCTTCTCAGACCTGATTTAGGAGAATGAACGCCCTCCGTTTTCCACCCCGTGGATAGAGCTGCGGGTGTTCTGCCCTCTGGTTCTCTACTTCTCTATACTTCTCCACTTGTTCGGCAGCTTGCTTTGTTCTAAGCCCTACTCCAAGTTTTGAACGGATTACGCTTACCTACTCCGGAGGAGGACTACTCGTCTCTACGCTCCTTTTCTTCTTCTTCTTCTTCCTCCTCTTCAATACCTGCACTTAACCGTACTCCCCGTTCCCGAGTCCACTGGTTCATATGACGTGTTACGTGAAACTATCGTTCACGATTGCGTAGCCGGGGTGCATGCGCGTTCAGCTAGCCACACGCGCGGTGTCGGTGAAGGAAAAACTCTGACTTTGGGATGGCGAAGGACTCGCGGCATCCGGAGAGATATTTTGAGCCCCTCGTGTCAGTCTCGTCTCCTCGCGGTTTCCTCTTTTGTCTCACTTAGTTAGCCCGCCGCGCAGGAGGTTCGAGCAGGTATTTCCTCGACTGTTTCATCCGCGGCGTGTGTTCTTCTGCGGTGTAGGTCGGTAGGTATACCGGTAAATAAATTCCCATCAACCTCTGCATCGCGGATGTTGCATGTGTGTGACTCGAGCAAAGCGGCTGGCAGAGACAACGACGAAGAAGACGAAGAAGAGCAAAGAGGAGAAGCGGGAGGAGGAGGAGGAGGAGGTGGGGGTAGCTACCATCGCCAAAACGACAACCGCATGAAGAGGGGTTGCTCGCCTTGGAGAGGGTTGTGGCCGCTCCTTGCTAGTTTCACTGCTTAGGAATTCCGGGCACGGGTTTTCGCCAGTGCTACGTCATTCGCCGCCGCGCTAATCAGAACTAACTGCGGCCGCGTGCCCCGCATTCGGAACAACCACACAAAAGACGAGCTATGCTCCGCGAAACTGAAGTTGTGACTTCCTGTCCTGTTTCTGTTATACTCGTAACTAGGCACCCCCTGCGCGCGCGCGGCCATCTTTGTACTTATATCAGCTCAAGCCGCTCATATCTCGCTTGCGGCAGTTTATTCCTTCCTTTTCTCTTCTACACGATCCGCTACAGCGTGCATACACACGCCTTTGAAAAATGTATGAAATTTACAACATCTTTACCGTGCAATATTGTATGAAATTTACAAACGAGGGATGTGAAACGAAGATCCGTGCGCATCTGTGCGGTTAGATCGGTGACCGAACGTCAATTTTCGTAAACCGACGTGTCATTTAATATCCGCGATATCGAATATTGAACGTCGTCGCGGAATTTTGTACACGCGTAACGTAATCGTGATGCATTTTTTGAATTTGGACTTCGATTGCAGCCGAATGGAAAATACGATGCCCGCGAAATTGGACATCACGATACGCACAATTCTTATTCGCAACATCTGGTGGCTGACAAAAATTAAAAGATGTGAACCGGAAATTGGAAGGAGACTTCCTCGATCGTGTATGAATCGCTATACGCGGACATCGTATTTCTGCAGACGAATACCGAATATCATAATGAATTTTTGGAGAATTTCGTTGAACCTGTCATGGACTAGTCCGAAGCATCACTAAAAAATACGATATTTCTAACGCAACTGGTCTCAGATGAACAGATCATTGAAAACCGCCGTGCACATTCAGTCAAATTGTATCACCGTACATGATATTTTTATTCACATTTTCCTTGATGCTATGCGAGACGAGATATTCGCTATATTAGCGTAGTAAATGTATTACAATAGCATGAAATGACGACCAACGGAAAGTCGAAATCTGCTCAACCCGTTTGGTGAAATAAGCGTAAATTCGAAGCAGCGATATTCTCGATCCTGGGCAGGAATAGATATTTCACCAAGTAGCGAAAAGCCACATATAGTTTTCTAAACGGCGACTTGGCGTAATCGTCAAGGCGTGAGACTAGTGATGCGAGCTGGTCTCGGGTTCAAGTCCCCCGTCAGGTTTCATATGCGGTCACAATCATTCGTGCTACTTTAGTGCAAATGTCGACGTCCGCCGCGGTTTCTCCGTGGCTTCGTTACGAGAACTCGCGAATTCATGGGGACTTGCGGAGCGATTGAAAATGGACGAAAATATCGTGAAAACATCGGTTATCCTGTAATTGGACATTGATCGTTTCAGCACTTTGCCGCGTGCGTGTATTCGCTGTTTCACGCAATATCCTCCGTTGCTATGGAACTAGAAAGAAGTGGAAGGAAGAATAAAAAAATTGTCAACGGAAGAGTGTCTTGTTTCCGGTTGTGACCGTTGCTGCGGATCGTGTAGCGCTGAGCCGATAGTCATTTTATTAAGAGCCCTTCGGAGCGAGCGGTACGGTACGGCTTTGGAAATAAAATAGCCAATACACTTGACGTCTCCCTTGTTTCTTTGAAACCGCTCATTGGCCATTCCTTGTTTCTGCTGACTCCTGAGTTTTCCCTAACTCTCAACAGGACGGTCCGGGTCTGGGCTTGAGCTCTCTCTTCCCCTCGGCGCCGGGAGCCCGGAGGCCCCCGGCTACCCGATTCCTCGATTCCTTTCGTACTATAGATAGATTTAGCTTGGCGAAAGGAGAAGAGAAAGAGGAAAAAGGGGGGAAAAAAAAGAGAAAAGGCAAGAAGCGAGAGGAAGCGGGGCGAGGGAGAGCACGAGGAAGAAGCGGAGTGAGAGCGAGAGTCGGAGTGAGGGACGGTTGTACTGAAAATAGTGCCAGGACATTGGAAAAGGTTTAGTCCCAGTAAAGCCGACCTGGATTGGATTGTATTTTGACACCTCTCCCGCGTTTTATTGGGGCATCAAATTATTGCTCGTGATTTGATCAGAAGGGATGGAAGCTCTTCCGTTTTATGGTTACGTATTTGTTACACCTACCCACCCGCGTCGAGCGACAAAAAATGAAACAGGAAATCGAAGAACGAAAGGAATAAACGAAAAAATCGCTACCGATTTCATCCTCGATCGACGATCCTCTTTCTTTCATCCTTCTCATCATCGTTAACAATTTTCACAACCGAGCGAGCCCACTGATCTGCGATTTCTCTTTTTCTTCCGTTCGCTTTCTTCGAACAACGTTGTTCAACAAAATCGGTATGTAGGTATATTTTGTTAATTACGTGCAGGGTACCCGCGTCTGACTATCCACCGCGTCAGCAATAACTACCCAACAGCCACGCTACCTCCAACATTGAGATCATCTGCGCGAAGATTTACCTGCAGAACTTAAAAGGTATATGCATATAAAGTAATGAGAGTCCGATACGATTACGCGCGAGTGAGGTTCCGATTCGCGTCTCGCCTCCTGTTTATATCAATATTTCTCGCGCACACACAGATATACGCGGATCGCACCTCTACCGAGGCGATTATATATACCGGTTACGAATCCGCAGTTGAGATCTCGAGGGAAGGCAGAAGAACCCTGAAAAGAAACGATGAAAAAACAAAATCGAAAAGAGAAGAAAAAAATTGATAACTGCCCGCGCGAGCGCTGCAGGTACCTGTACCTACCTACCTATATACCTATATCTCCGCACAGAAATTGCTCACGTATGATAACATAACATAACACCGTGTTAAACTCGTTTTTGCTCATCCGTTAATTGATACCCGCGTATGTACTCTATGCTTATATGTAAAGGTGTACACGTACGGGGATCGAATTAACGGAAAGCGGCCAATCCCCGATAAATTCTTTTCAATTTTTACAACGCTTCGGTTTGCAGCCATCTTCAGATCTATACAAATACTCACAATGATCTCTTGATGGAATATACATAAGAATAACCTGACCTCAAGACCGGGCGCCGTGCTAACAGAAGATTATTCTTGATAAAACAGCTATTTTCGATGCACTGTGAGCAGAAGATTGATTTAAAAAATCGGATCAGTCAGTCGGAATTTTTCCGTTCGCCGAAGATTTTCGAAATGCTGTCTACCTCGGGGCTCCGGGAGAGGAGAAGAACTGGAAATTCGGAAAATCATCGTGAGGGGTCGTTCGGACAATACGCGGTACGAAATTTCGAGATTTCTTACCCCCCCGTCCCCGTCCCATCCCGCGTTGCGGATCATTCGAAGATTCGTTCGGCGCGATGAGAGTTCGATAAATCCGTGAAATCGGCCATGGCGACGCCAATGCCGGATGATGAAGTTATCCGAGGGTAATGGCTCTATTACTGACCGGCGCTGATCTCGGATGGTTTGGCGTACGTTGCAGTTCGGAGAGAAGTTGAGAGCTGACTATTTCGTACTTGATCGTCCTTACATAAGAATTCCATGAGCCTTGCAGGAAACCCGCAGACTTGACCATCCCGAACACTTGAGCTTGGTGAAGGGTATACTTACGATCGCGTATTGTTTATGTTGGCTGATGGCCACTTACCTTGCTCACACATCGCATTATATGCCCAAGACCCGGGCCCGAGAACTGCCCTTCTTAGTTGTTACTCGTTTCGTACCTCGGTACCTCGAACACACCACATAATGGCGAGTACGTTAAGGTAAAATGTATACTTAGAATATCGAATCGTCTTAACCGCGCACGATGGTGATCTCGACGACGCACGCCGACGTATGTATCTTGTACGGGGTCGTAAATGATCTCTTATACAAGATTACCCGAACTCGTCGCCCCGAGTATATTTTTTTATTACCTATACCGTGCCCTGTCATTTTTTTCACCGCTACTTTGCATCTTCTCCTCTTATCGTCATGCTTTTCATCCTCTTAGTTTTTTCTTCTCCATTTTTTCACTCTTCTCGTTCTACATTCTACATTCGTTTGGAGAACTGCATGAACCGCGATTTTCCGAACAAATTACGTATCCTGCGCGAAATTTGTATGTATCGAACCGATCGGGCATTTTTCTTAATCAATTTTCGCCGAGGAGACGCTCACTTCGAGGTATAAAGATTTTTCACGGGAATACGGAGGACTTCCAAAATTTTCCGGTGACCTGCGAGTACTCGCGAAGTACTCGAATGTCCTCCAAAAACTCACAGCTGCGGACGATTATGACAAGAAATTCAGCGGACTTCGACCGATCGCCGCTTGCGACAAGTCCGTGAGGTTTCCATCGACTTTCTTCGAGACTCCCGAAACTTCCAGAAGCATAGAATGACTAGCTCGCAGTCTTCCCGGATGACTTTCCCGAGGGGATGCGCCCGGCTGGGAAATCAAGTTTCCAAATGAATGAAATATTGGCTAAAAATTCAAATGAATGCGAATGCTCTCAGGCGGTTAAGGCTGTCTGACAAATCATTTGGACTCCAGTGGTCCAAGTTTTTGCTCCGAAACGAAACGGAGGAGAAAGAAATAGAAGAAAAAAGCGCAAGACATCATGTTATGTACTCACTATACGGCGTATACGATACGCGTTCATGCGTACGGCGTGTATTATATGTGGACGAAATGTGGGAGCCTAGGGGTCGGGAGATAAGAGCTTTGAGTTTTACCGCAGGGTCGACCAGGGGCTGACCTCAGCATCCTGGAGCGAGTCTCGATTCAACTTTAATGAATAACTATTGAATCCGCGTATCTTCACGGTGGAAAGCAGCGAGGCAGGGGCACATACGTAACACGAAGACGAAGACGAAGACGAAGAAGAAGAAGAAGAAGAAGAAGAAGAATTTGAGGGGAAATGGACTGTGTGTGTGTAACAAACTGCCGCGAATAACGGTTTATCGAATTTGATTTATAAACGGCTTGGATCAATTTGAAATAACGTCGCTCACCCCGGCGGACGGTTTTATATAAATTAAATTTAACTCGAGTTCGAAGATAACCCTAAACGGATAACGATAATTTCATACAAATTGTCTGCTTCTCATTTCCAGACTTTGTGTGTTAATTTAGTACGCATACGTCTCCCATCCGCGGACATTTCACACATACAAATATGCATATGATACGTAATTCATTCGCAAGACTGTAGCTGGTCAACTGAGCGGCTCGTAATGTATTCGCCTCTATATGCCTACACATATTATACCGTGTGTAACGTACAGTGATAAAACGGCGTTTCAAGTAATATTCTCTTGCGTTATGTATTCGCTTTGGCGTAAACATAAATAAAATGAGGGAATGGAACACATCGCATCGGTCGAGATACACGTACAGATAGATATACCTATGCACACGCACGCGTCCCGCGTACGATACACAACGGTGCGGACGCGGCGGCTGTTCAGCGCGGATGGAAGAATTTGAATTTGTACAAATTAAAGAGAAAAGAGAAGACGGGAGGAGGAAGAATGGGAACGAGATACAGAAACGTAAGTCTGCAACTTCCGCAACGATTCGAAATCGCTGGGAAGCTCCAACTAGACCCGGGACTAGCTATTTCTTATACTGACGAAAACAATGGACATCAAATTTTGGTCATTCATAATTCCACGTCTCGCCATGCTCGAACGCTCGGCGATCGCTGGCTCGCTACTGTTTCCTGCGAGATTTCACCATGTTAAACCTCCCCGGAGAGATTACGCGCGGATAAGTTTATGAATATTCGTCGTTCCTAATCAACGTCGCGTCGCGTCGCGGTGCTGCAGTGTGCTATACTCCTACCGTACCTAACGTACCACTCGACTTTCGTAGCCGCAACAGACGGCGATAAATTTGACCGTAACTTGGGAAAAAACAAAGAAGAAGAAGAAGAAGAACAACAACAATTCGAAGATACACGTGATTCCCACAGGTGTAAAAAGTTCCTTCATCCAACTGCAGCGTGCGTTCATTTTTATATCCTCGACTAAATATCGAAACGTACGTTTGTTCGTTTCGACGTCTGCTCCACCGATAAGAATCGGTTATCTCTTTTCTCGTTTTTTACAAATCATTTTTAGTTTTCTTTTCCCCTTAATTGTTCTCTCGCCGACTTCTTTCGAGCCGAACTTCATCCCGTTCCCAAATTTTTTACCATTCCGTTTCCCCTCTCCGGAGCTCTCGGTCCACAATAAATTATACGAAACGGTAAAAAATAAGAGAAAAATTAGTCCGGTCCGGGCGCACGAAATCCATGAGAAAAATTTCGGCCTATATGCGGCAGTAGTTTTCCCAAATTATTTAGCAATAGAAATCCCTGTGTCGAATGCCCGCGTAGGTAAAGTGAGTACGTACCCCAGCCCACGCGATTCGTCGCAGCTGAAAGCGTCGCCCGCGACGATTCGGGGCGCCTGGCCCGGCGCGGCCCGGCCCGGCCCGGGTACCCTCGGCTCGGCTCGTTATAGCTCCGTCGTGGGAAACCCTTTGTCCCAAGTATTAATCGCCCTAATTTAAATCGGCGTGAAAACTGTTTTCCAGGGCCCGATACCGCAATCGGGCGAATTAGACGCGGTGTATTAGTGTAGCCGGATATTTGTTTTCGACGGTACACGGTCGTCCGTTTCCCAAAATATACCAAAGTATCGCTGTAATTTTTATTCCGCTCTATTTTTCCTCCGTCTTCCGTGATGTGCAACGCAGTTGTAGAATATGAATTCGTGAAATTCGGAATTCGGTTGAACATTTTTCGCCAACAAGCGGGGGGAATCGTTGACCCCAACTAATGGACATGCATCGCACAAGCTTTAATTATTGGAAGATTTTCTATCAACCGCACTGCCTTGTCTGGCGCACAGCGATTGGCTGCAGATATCGTTGCAAAATTATTCGAGCGATGCGGAGAGAAGAAACGATCGGATTGAGACTTAAGTGGAATACTTAATTAATTAGCTCCCTCTTCGACGCAGGCGCGCGCTTGTAATGACGTACGTAAATAACGAGATAGTTCCATATATACGTGATACAGAAATCACACACCCGTTGCCCACTTTTTATTCTCTCCGATATATACGTCGAGTCGTGCGGTTTTCGGCTCGCTCCACCAAAACTCTGTTGTAATGTGGCCTATACGTCGCGTCGGCAAGAACGGGAAGTTCGTCCGATCACCGACAGCTGCATTCTCGTGGAAAATTATCACCCGGATCGAGGAAGTAGCTTGGACAGAACATTTTCGGCGAGCGATGGGAGAAAACCTCGTTGGTAATCCCAGCTGAGACCGCGGTATAGTAGCACACACTCGCCGGGCGCAAATTAATATTCCCATTAGGTCAACCGATTATCGTCCGCATCCTTTTGAGTCAATCTTGGTATGTATGCATATACCTATACAATCCGTGCGTAGTACTGCGAGCGAGCTTCGGAAGATATCTCTCCGCTGCGCTGCGGTCCTCCTTAGTCGTAGACGCCGTGCACTGCGGACGCGTAGGTACATATACATGGTGTCGTGGATTGGCATATTAACATAGATACGGTCTTTAAGCCTGTGCTGTACAAACTGTGGTGCTACAGTGCCGGGGGCTTAGGGTTACGCCGGAGTGTGTGCTTGCATGGTCCCATGGCGTTTCAATGCCCTAATGGAACCCGCCACGTGCGCCACGTGGCGGATGGTTAAGCAAACTATCGATTATAGGATTTCACGCTAAGCACCTACAGGATTACTCCCGATGGGTTGATAAAGGCAAACAGTTTTGTTGCTCTTTTCGAGAGGGAAGGAGAGCCCTCCTCCTCTGCGCAGCTCCGCGCTAGTCACCGCGATACTATCTCGCTGCTTGCTCCGCCGAGATCGACCCATGCCGATGTCGGAAACCGGTGCGGGTGTACCGAGCCGACTCCCACGTTGAGTTTCGCGTTGGTGTTTCTTCTTTTTTGTTTTTTTTTTTTTCGTTTCTTTTTCTTTTCTTTCAATCTCTTTTACATGTACTACTCAGGTACTCGGTACGTGATCTCGCGGAGGATGGATTTCCCTGGATTTTTAGCGCCGCAGCGTCTCCCGCGCCTGGGAGGAGCGATAGGCGACGAGATACGGAAATTAGGAATTTGAGTAAAAATAGAAGCAAGAGAGGAGGAGGAGGAGGGAAAAGAAGAAGCCGGTGACACGATTTCCTGATGTTTCGAATTCCGATCTGTTGCAACAGCTCGCTTCCGCTCCGTGCGGTTATGCATGGACGTAATCGGTATCTAACCGGATGCATTTAACGAATAATAACACACGAGCCGACATCGGGAACACAGGCCAGCGGTTATAATATAATGTAATGTAATATAATATAACATAAGCGTGTGTCTATCGAGCAATGAACAATCCGTTGGATGTTCATCAACTCGTTATAATATCTTGGTAGTAATTAATAACCCGCACGTTCAAGTTTATACACAGAGAAGCGAAGGGAAGGAGAAGGAGAAGGAGAAGGGAGGAGAGGAGAGGAGAGGAGAAAGGCAAGAGAGAAAAAAGGGAGGAAACTTTTAGAAAAGTACAAGTACGTCCGTGCCGTGCTATCGGGTGAAGGAAGTGAAGGGGGATAAACGAGGAGGGATGTCTTGAGACTCTTTAGACTCCGAGACGCGCCGCTATCAAAGGAAGTGAGGTCGACCCTAGCATTAACAATATCACAGCCGACTGGCGGAATAAGTCACTCTGAGAATACATAATTTATAACCGAACCGAGAATCGGACTGATCGTTCGTTTCTTCTTGGTCTTTTCTTTTTCTTTTTCTTCCTTTTTTTCTTCTTCTCTTTTTACTCCAGTTGCGGTCTAAAACGATCCTCACGTCTTTGTTAATATTCTCACTCGTATTCATACACACATTTATAGCCCATGCCACGCATGTCTTGAGCCCCGATAATAACGGCGTAAAAATTGTTACACCAACACCGGAAACTATATGTCGTAATAACAACGCGCGCGATGATTCTCACACGGAGTATGGCGCATCGTCGATTCGTTAAATGAAAATACGTCGAAAAAACGACGAGCGAACGTACGGACGGATTATCCTTGGCGATAGATCGAAAGCTGTAAGCGTTTCGAAGTCTTGTCGTGTTTGGTTCCTTCGCTCGTACAGTTGTATGTATAGTTACGCGGTGCCGCTGATATCGGTGAGCCCGAATCTGTAACGAGAAGAGAATTTCGAAATGAGTGGAACGGGAGAAAACGACGTTGCGACGACGCAGAGTTCCCGAATCAGTCCTCCAAATTGTAAGATAATAATTTTCAGCGCATCCTCCGCAGACGAGACCCGTTCGGGTATCTTTTTTCGTTTTGAACAAGAAACGACGACGAATGCCGCGCGTGCTCGCGGTTCCTACAACGGGCACATTTCATACGCCGGGATGTGTAATTTGAATGTAATTGTAATTGTGTGCTGTTGTTATAATTGTCATTCTAATCGCACAGCGTTAATCTCGGGGGCGCACGCGTCCCGGTGCTAATTACAAGGCGCGTGAAGCCAGCCCAGAGCCGGAGTGGTGGTGAATGGACGCCATCCGTCTTGCAAAAACACTCGTACCCGCTTTGAATACGACGGGCAAAACGAGGCGAAGCGGACCGGAGCAAAGCCTAGCCATGGCAGCTTCTCTGCTCGGTAACGTTACGTATGCAAGAGTCATGCGTCAATGTAATCTGGCTGGGTCGGCCTGGTCGGCCTGGTCGGCTGAACGCGAGGGGCTAAATGGGGGTGGGATTCCGGCCCGGGGGTCGATTCGGGGGAAGATCGTCGAGTGGCGGGAGGCGGGGGCTCGACGCTCAGCATCGCGACACCCGCTACCGCCGAGGCCCCATGACAACGGCAAACACACGACACCCACGGGACAAAGTCCCGACGCCCGCGGCCCGGCGGACTGAGGTTTTGCCGGCGCGTCGCCCTGCGTTACGTTGCGTCGTGTTGCGTTGGGTTAGACCGCCATCCGGCAAAACTCTGATCATGATCCTAACTAGTCAGGATTTCGCCCCGCGACCTCCGGTCTCCTTTCCTCCTTTCATCCCCCGGTAATTAGATCTGGAAGGCGTTTTCGACAGCTCGAACAATAATCGCGAATACCGTTCACTTTGGATACCGTGGTTTTCCTGAGAGGCGGTTCGCAGCCGATTTTTCAGTTCGCGGTCAACGGACAGAAACAGACGTTCGAGAGTAATAATGTCAGAGGCGTATTTTCCCCCCGTTCATCGCGGGGACCTCTGTAAACTTCCGCTGCACGATTCGCGATGCGGCTCGGCAGTGCAGGCAATGGAAACAAGTTTTCAACCGGTTCCGAAACCGAATTCGGGGACAACGATTTTCGGTGCGGATGTTCGATATCGAAATGATATTATCAGGCGTAACATTTATCCCGTTCATTCTGTACCGTGCAGTGTTATCTTCGTTGTTGAATTTGATTCAATGCGGTATTCTCTCCGGAGAATCAGTTACAACTTCCAGCATTTTATACTTGTACGGCCCGGGTTACAAAGAGATACGTGTATTATACGAGTATACGTGAAGCTATATAGGCTCGTCGAGCCTCGAAGCCCGGGACATTGGTTTATTAATATATCACAGAGATGAATTGACCCTCGAACAATACATCGACCTCTTGTCGAATAATGATAAATGTAAATTAAAAGTGATGCAGCGTTTGTAGCGATGTCGTTGAGGCCGATCAGCGACCAAGAAGAAGAAGAAGAAGAAGAAGAAGGAGAAGGAGAAGAAGAAGGAGGAGGAAAAGTACGACGAAGCTTGTAATCGAGTATAGGTGAATATATATGAGCAATAAATTCATCAAAGCTGATTGATTTTCTCTATTTTGCGGAAGTGTAATCTTTTCCCCGGTCGCCGATCGCGCGGTGAAGCGTAGCAGGATCCAGCCTCTCCCGACATCACACTCTGATCGTCGGTTCATTCATAACCAATTTTTCCTTGCAGAGAAGCTATACTATCCGAACATTCTCCGCCCCATTCATGAATTATCGTGATAAACTTTACCGACGTACTTTGCACCCGTTCATTATCAAACCTGGCATAAGTTATTACTAGAACTTATACACTATCGAGGATCAATTAAATCTCGCGTAGAGCACAGCGCGCAAGCCGTCGACTCATCATCGTCGTCGATCCGAGCTGCAACAATGCTTTCCATTGTTTTCCCTCCGCTCATCGCGAACCCCGATTGAATCTTGCCGTACATATTTACTCGCAACGAATCTTCTACGAGCGGAGGAGAATCGATCCGACCGGTCACAAATGATGTCAAAGTTAATGGACAACAGTTGAACGAATACTCGAGCAAGGTCGCCAGGTTCGCTAATTCGCAGTCAAGCTCACGTTGATTGGTGGCTACAACTTCACTTCAGATGGTCAAAGGATAGGCTGGCTGACTATCCGGCGGTACCTAGGACCCGGGACCTCGGCAATACACTACTAATACGCGACAGCGAACGCAAGGACCGGAAGAGGGTCAGCTAGCAGTGATTTAAAATGACAAGCACAGTGGGTGAGCACGCGGTTTTCCCAAGGGTGCCGTGCCTCACGCTCGGCTGCCTTGGCTCTTCGGTCCTGCCCCGTGTCAGCCTCTGCTTAGCCTGGACCATCCGATTAAAAAAGTACCTACCCGCAGTCTGATGCAGGGTCGATTTATTAATCGGCCATTCTGAGCACAGTACCGACTTCTACTGCCCGCGCCAATACAGTGAGAAACCGATTTTCGTGCGCACATAAATAGGTTCTCTTCCGATTCGCGCTTCGCCAATATCCGGATGACGATTGCGGATTTTGAACGGCAGGACGCAAGATGGCGTACCTGAACGAAAAGCACCGCAATAGATTGAATATTGGCAAAAGATATCGGTTTTCTGTTAGTTCTTCGTCGAGCACACGGCACAGTGAATAGGATTTCGGAAATGAAGACAGCTTCCTCTTGCCGAAGAATCGCTCTCGAAAATGAGCCGTCTACAAAGTTCGTAGCGATTTGAGTCGTCGATTGAGCTCAGTATCGGAACTTCGATTGAACTCACGTCAGGGTTGACTCAGGTCGTTTTTGTAACCAGGTGCTCAATTGCTCCCGGTGCGGCGGTAGCGTTCGTCTTTCATTCTTCTGGATACTCGGACAGCAACGATAAACAAATTCTAGTATCCCACGTGCCTTTTGGAATACACAATATTGCCGCGGATCATGCGGCAGCAATATTCCGGCCACGTGTATAGGTAGAGTTGAATTCAAATCATAGTTACGGTATCGGTATCTCGTACAGACATCTGACACGTAATTGTAATCTAAGTCGTTGCTATTCCTCAACGCGTTGACGATACTCCGGTCTGACATCTAGTCCGCACATGCTTGGGCAATTAGTCTTGTTAATCCCGAATTGACCTACTCCGGTGCCAGTGCGGTGTGGTAACCGGTAACAGCTCAGCCACGGGTTAAAGTAATTCTGGATTCAACTTTGTTCTCTCTCTCTCTCTCTTTCTCTCCGAGGACGAAGTTATACCTGCCACGCTCGTGGCGTAGCTGTATAGGTATGCATGTGATAAGTATGTACCCCGCCACACTGGCGGAAGGGCCATACTTTTTCATTAAAATATTAACTTTTGGTATGCATAGGTATACTGGGAGGATAATTTAGACCGAGTAGGGCTGCGCACGTACGCGTAGCTTAAATGACACATATGTACCTGCTGGATATTTTTTAACGAATTTTGGAGAAATATTGTTATGTAAGCGATGTTACGCAAGGGATAATCGTAAAAGAGAGAGAGAGAGGGAGAAAGGGGAAAGGATCTAGCTAAAGGGCAGCCAGAGTCCCGTTAACATCATCCGAAATGATAGATGCGAGCCACGCGGCTAACACGCCCTGTAGGTACCTACTACCGTGGACGGGATATTAGGACAATTCATTCATCTTTCATGTATCGCGATAAACGGGGCAAACTCACGCCGAGAGGCTAAACAATTCATACATCTGATGCTCGACGGGGTGGAATAATAGGGAAATGAATTTTCGAGAGATAAGCAGCCCTGGAGCTGCAGTGAATGCGTCGATGGATGAGAGAACCGCGGGTCTAGGTAGGATACTAGTCCGAAAATAAAAGCAGACGATTTTACTAATTTTTCAATCCAGGGATGCAATCCGTGGATATTCGTCGTTCCAATATCGACCCGTGTTCCAGCTGTAGCTGGGGACGCCTCGCTGTATCGAAAAATATCCGAGAGACCGGATAACGCAGCGAGCGGAATCTCATTAGCAGCCCTTTAAACCGAGACCCGGTTAACCTCTCGACATTGCCGCGTGCGATGCACCTTACTACGCTTCCTCCTCGACCCTTGATTCTCGATTCTCAATTCTCAATTCCCATTTCTCACTTGCCGACGGCTTAGCCGCTTCACGGTTTCAGGGGTCTCTGAGAGGTCATACCCGCGGCGGCATAGGTACCGTGCCTTCAGACTCCAGATGGAATCACCGTTTGGAATTATCCGCGTTCATTATAGACGCGCGTGTTGGTATAGCTTGGGTCTGTATGATATTTCAGCGTGCCTACTCGTACTACATGCTCCGAACGCATTCTACGCCGCACGTATACGTGTCTACCTAGTATATATCTACCTGTAGACAGATATCAGGTACGTTATATTGTATTATATTACATTATGCTACGTACGCCGATGAAACGCGGTACTGCACGCGTTCGCACGTACACGCGCATACGTATACGTACCGACGCGCACTAACTCTCCATCATCAATCACCCTGATTGAAAGACATTGAATGAGATTTGAGAGAAAAAATGGGCGAGAGAGTGGGAGAGGGAGAGGGAGAGGGAGTGGGAGAGGGCTACAACAAGTCATCCCTCAATGTCCACCCACCCGCTAAACTCCCTCTTTACTTTGCACCGTCTTCCTTCTACTACCAGCCTACCCCTCTGTACCAGAGTGCTAACTATGTTGTGTCACAACAAGTTAGGTGAACTTAAACGGTATTTCCAACCTCTTCGACCCTCGTGGAAGCGAACTAACGTTCGACTCGGAGATCAGTGGCTTTCAAATCGACGATTTTCTCCTCGGCATTTTTGTTCCCAATTTCAAGCCCGAAATACCACGATCTCGAGAGTTTGAAGAACGAATGTTCGCCGCCGACGAAACACTCCGCGAATTACTTCGCGCCGATCTTTCAATTCCAAGCCTGTCAATTCCGAAGCCCTGCGAATGTCCGTGGTGGAAAGAAAACGAGCAAAATTACGCGAATAAATAAATAGGATAGAAATTCACACTCGGAGATGCACAAAAATGCATATCAGCCCACCCCGTTGATGTTGATTTTCCACATTATTCCCATTACCGTCTATACACGCGCCTACAAGTCACTCACTGCACCCCACAGGCTGTGGCGACCACAACAAATCCTATACAATTTGACCTCCATAAAAGTTAAGTTTATTTCGAGGCGATAATGCTTGTAATCCAAGTATAATTCGCGTTGGCGACGGGGGACGGGGACGGCCTGATGATTCCGAAGGGTACGGCGCGCCCCTCTCCCTCCCCCGGCTCCGAGGATGTAAGCCACCCTTATTTTATGGGCCTGCGTATGCTCCCTCGAAATGACAAAAGTCACCAGGCACGTCCCCGGGCTGTTTCTCAATCCTCTGCACTTCCTCCCGCCGCGCCGTCTACGTTCTACCCCTCGAACGTTTTTCCACCCCTGAGAAGGAGCGGCTTGTGCTACTTGTAATACTGCCAATAATACAACTCTCGTGAACACTTTCAACCCCCCCGAGTTCACGTCGCTCTTAGTTACACCGCTTTTCTTCTTCTCTTCGCCGTGTAAAATACCGCCGAGAACTTTTCGCTGCTTACGTATACCTATACCTATCGAAAATACACAGTTTCACACGAATTCTCAATGTTTTCTGAATTCATTTCTCCTATCTCGTCCTTCGCTCGAACGAGCCTAAGCTCCGGAGCTTTTTCATCCAATTTTCACAGTTCTTCGCCTCAGCCACCACCCAGGTCTAAATCATCCCCGAAGTATGTTCAGACGACGAAACCATCCTGACAACCAGATAAATGACGAATGAATTAGGTTAATACAGCTCGCACGGTCCCGTGAACATAATCTCGAATCTACATTATGCTAACGTATATACGTCTGCAGACTCCTGAGATTCCTGACACTAGGTACGCGATGTAGGACCTTCTGATCACAGGAACAAGGAACGAGCCGAGAGAACCGAGGGCTCATGGGGCGCCCGAGATCTGGTACCTGCACAGAAAGCTCGACGCTATTGTGAGACGGAATTTGTAAATTAGATTGATATATAGTAGTTGGATTCCTTTGCGCTGCCCAAGCACTTGCAGCTCTTTTCCTGGTCGGTGTGTACCGCTTGCACTACTTCTACTTCATAACTCCCACAAGAAAACGACGTGAGCCGAACAAGAATCACCTTGATCGACGAATTCGTGTGATAGCGGTTATTCTGCTGCGAAAATTAATGCGATATCGTGAGAACTGCGAATTGCTGCGGAGCCGTTCTTCCTCGGTCGGAGAGAGAACGAACAAGAAAGAGGCACGTTCCCAACCTGGGATAGTTTCTTCTTCTTATTTTCATTTTCTGAACTCTCTTGAAATTTGTATTCTGTTTATGATAAATTCCGTGCTCCTACGCCAGTATACGAAACAAGGTGTGCGCGACGAAGGCGTCGGAAACGATGCCGCCGATGGAGACGTCAGGCCACAGCCACGCACACCCGGCTCCGCTCTTTCCCTACTCGTTCTCTTGCTCGTTCCTCCTCTCGTTCGCTCGTTCGTTCGTTCACCCACACCGCCAAAGAAAATGACTCAATCATAATAATATATGAGACACGGTCTCGCCGACAAAGCGACAGACTCGAAAATCTCGGGAGAATGAACAAGGAAGTTTCGGTCCTTACTGAACTTGCGGTCCAACATTACTTCCGGCGATTTACACTAACACGGCTGGCGTGGAATTCGGAAATCCGAGTCTCCACTTGGACTTCCGTTCGCAGTGGGTACTTCAGAAAGAAGAGAAAAGTGTGAAATAGAAAATGCAAGAAGATAGAAAATAGAAATGAACCCTATGTCCGTTGAATCGTCGTTTCTATTTCTTCCTACAGAGAGATCTATCATCCCGTAGTGCGGCGCAGTGTATTACACTACACCCATGTAGTTTGGAATTACTTATTCCTGCACAGAGAAGACCCCGTAGCTCGCACTATCGTATCCGTTCCTTCTCGACACGCACGTACTCGAGGCGTAGAGTGAGACATTAATTCATTGCAGGATGGCCTTATTACTTACTTGCTTACTTACTTACTACTCGGAGAGTAGCTCCAGGTATGTCTGGATGCTGTTACAAGCCATCGCTGTTCTACTCCGCGACACGGAAATCCCTAAATTCCAAAGTTTCAACTGGACACAAAATTTATTCAATATTTCAGCCCAAAAATCTAATGCACGTCGCTTTACCGGGCACAGGAAATTCGCTATCGGTATGGTAGCCTGGAAACTGACCGGCTAGTACTGAAATCAAATTTCCGGGCGACGGATTGTAAGATTTTCAAAAAATCATCAGCCCAAATTATACCTGGGTGACCGTCGAACGTACCGCGATGGCGAGTATTATATAACCTCACGAAATTGCAGAGTAGACTTTGCGGGTTGATTCGCGAGGGCGTCTTCTGGTCGGTCAAATTTCTTCCAGTGTCATTAGTTGCCGAGTTTTTCGGGGCATCGCCGTCGGCCGAACACGCGGAACTGTCCGCCTCGAGTCGCGGAGTATAGCGTTCCGATTCGCGTGATGTTCGCATCCGCAGTTCGTCACGACCCCTCAATTAGAATCGTATATACAACCGCATACACCCGAATCGTGATCCGTGAATGCGCTATCGCATTTGGAGAACAGGTCGTAGAAGGAGTGGCGATTTTCACCATCCGGAGAAGCGGAGTGAAATTGTCGTCATCGTCGGGAAGGGATCGCCGCGTAAGCGTAGGAAACACGACGAGGGCAATTCGTCCGAATGAATTGGACAAGAGCTACCGGGTCTGCCGGGGCTCTTCATGCAACAGTTACCTGCAGTTTGATAAGATAGGAAATGAACTGCTTGGAATCGGTAATAGGTTGGATATACGATACAATTAGAAATGAGATTCTCAAAGGTATTTTTTTTATTGATCTAGCCAATGCCACAGCCGCGGGAGGTTGTCTTCGCGTACCTGGAACAACCCCCTGCGGTTCTTTTGACCTGGTGAAGCCTCGATAACCGTGGCGACGAGTCGGAGTGAGTTCCAGCTCGTTTGGCTGTTCCAGCTTCTCTTCTTTCCTCTCTCCTCTCTCCTCTCTTCTCTCCTCTCGCCACTCTAACCTATTTCGTCTGTGAAGTATGATCATGAAAAAGGATGCAAGCTTCTTGAAAGCCCCGGAAAAATATTTGTCGTAAACTACAGTATATTGAGCCGGAACGAATTCCTTTCTCCCATGAATTAGAGCCGGTGGGTATTAATGCTCTACCGCATACTGGCTATACCGAAGACTGTGACACTGATGTTAGTGAGATATACATACGAGTACGAGTGCCACGTAGCACCGGAGAGGGAAAAGCCTCCACTATCAAACTTACGGTAGGTATACCGACCACTAGATCGTTTCTGTATACCTGTAACGCATCGGTTCCTGACCACGCGAAAAATACATAAAATGACGTTAATCGACGCCTGGGAAGTAAAGCATCTACGGGTCAACGTATTACGTGTATAGATGTAATTATATGAATGTCGTTGTGTATATCTGAATATTTCCTACGATAAATATGTCGACGAGACTGGCCTTCGCGTCGCGGTCGCTTCGTCGATAGACAGGTATCACGAGAACAGCTGGGCACCGCGCGAACTATTAGATCCAACGTCCTGCCAGGTCGTACGTTAAATAATAAATAATATCGGGCGCGAGTTGTAAAACCGACCGAATGGACGCTGTAGCCACGTTGCGTTACCCGCGCAGGGAAGATACGTGACGATGTAGCCAAACTGTAGATAGTTTCCCAAAGTTCCTATACCTCCGCATATTGGGAGTAAGAAAGAAGGATAACGGAGCAGCGCCGGTTCTTTGGCGAGGATTTAACAGCGAAGACAGTTCGATACGAATTGGGCGAGTCAACACTGTGTGTAATGAAAAAATTCTCAGCTTGACACGGTGCGTTAAACATCGAGAAGCCGGGGTCTCGGTAGGCTGCGGTGACGGCAGAGGGAGAGACTAAATTGAAATCAGAGGTTCCGAGTTCGAGATGGAAAATGAGAAAACCGAGTAGAATGAATTGAAAACAGTAAAAAGGCAAAGATGTAGCGGTATACGACAGCGTTTCGGTGAGTGGAAAACAAACGCTCCTTCGATTCTGTACAGGGAGAGCTTTCCGCATGGATAGAGAGGAGAAAACAGAACTGTTCGGTAGATCCCAAAGTTTGAGTGTCAATTTGTCGATATATCGGTGAGCTGCGATTTTTGTTACGAGCAAGAATTTTGCAAACAGTTTTCAGATCTTGTTGATAATCGCATCGGTGTTCGGAGATTGTGCAACAAATCGTTGCGCCGGGAGGGAAGCGAAGGGAAGGGAAGAGAAGGGAAGAGTATGGCGCAATAATAACAATAATTTGCAAAATGATAATCCAGTTGGAACAAGCGCGTTGCAGAATTGGATGCGGGTAGGTCAACGACGTCACTACACCTCCTGGCGATGGTTTAATCATCATAAATTCAGCAAGGAGCCACAATGGCAATTTCTTTCGGAGTTATTGCCTTTTCAAGCAGTATTTTGTATCCGCGTAATTTGTGGTTTGCACGCGTCGCGTTTCCCCCGACCTGTGCTGCGCCGCCGCGCCGCCCCCAAGCAGCGAGCGTGCACACGCCAAAGTTTAGTGTATTTCAACGGGGGAATGTGGGCAAAACAAAGAAACCAAGAGATTCCTTGACAGTGAAAAGGGCAAACTGACGATTCCCGGTCCCCGCACAATAAGTGCAGCAATAAAGTGGTGATACATAAACTACGGATTTTGTTTCCTTCCCCGTTGGTTTTCGTTATTCTACCGACCGCTGCGGAAACCGGAAACTCTAAAGCGCTACGGAGAAACCAGGAACGAGAAACGGACAGACACAGAAGAAGAAAACGGAGAATACTTTCGATGAAGATTTTGATCAGAAAAAGCCTATACAGAGATACTAGAACCCGGGTCTCATTAGCACCTGATAAATTATGGACAAAGATACATCGGAGGTTATAAATAAACCGCGAGGAAGGAATATATGGAAGAGGCTTTGAGACGCGCAAGTGTAGGTATAGGTACCTATAACTACATAGAAGGCGTACGTTTATCGCTCTGCATGAAACCCGGAGAACACCGCGGGAGATTTGTTCGACCGCGTCTCATTCGCGCCATGATCGTACAATAATTTCAATTCTTTATTTCTTGGCTGAGCTAGTATTGTACCTGCTCTTATTGTACATTTACTCTTCCTCGTTTCACACATTGTCGTACACCTTCAGCCGCTCACCACATACCCAGCTTCGTTTTCCCTCCACCGCGCTTATCCGGTTGAAGAAAAGTGCCGGAATTTATATGCGGACGAAGTTAACGTAACGAAATGAAATGAAATGAAATGAAATGGAAAAAACCTATACTTCGGGATTTGGACAAATTGTGAAAATTTCACAATGCGCGCTATGAATGGGCTTCAATGAATCTGGACAAGACGAGACACTATATTTTGCCATTCTCACAATATTCCGATCCTGAATCAGGGAGTTTAGTTCCTCATATCCTGTCGCGTTAACGTTTTGATCCTGAACCTCACGAATTTATTGTGTCAGCGGCAAGTTTCACCCAACGGAATTCAACTGCTTGCGAATTTAAGTCAATGATCTCTTGGCGGGCGTCATAAGCGATTTCGAAAATTCGGTTCTTCGTCTCCAGCAAAGATTTCTTCGCGAATACTCCGTTCTTCATGCAATCGGTAATTGAGGAGCTCGCTCCGAAGACGACCTTAGTCGGCTCAGGTGGTTTCCCCGCCACCGTGACATCCGCATTGCACAATGTCTGAACCCTGTACCCCACAAATCGTAGGTTTGCTGGATGTGTCCGTCCGGTGGAAAGAATTCCGTTCGCGAGCGGCGCCGAAACGCATGACACGCCGTGCGGAATCCCGCGCGCCGTCAGTTAGCCCTTTATCGCGCTAATAACGATGCAATTTATATCAATTTATATCGATTTTAGTGAGTGCGAACACGATTAGGTTTTCTTTCAATTTGTGCTCGGTTAGCGTCGCGATCATTATCGCGAGCTATCAACGACGGAACGGGAGACGCATTTCCTCGCGAGAAACGGACATATATCGTAGAAGCGAGCACCGTCCAGCGGATCGATCGTTGGTCAGAATTACGATTTTCCTGCACGAAACGACCTGAGCCAGAGCGTCTTTTCCTCCTGTAGAACACACGTGGCGGTCCATGCGATTGAAGAAATAAATATACCTCCTTGTTCCCGAAGAATCACCCCCGAAATTGAGCGATCTATAAAATTCGAAGTGATACCTCTCGTCGATCAATTGAGTTCAGTTTCGGACCTTCGGATTTAGCGTTCCGGTGCCGATAACTCCGGTCGCTCTCGTAGCCGGATACTCAATTGTAGAACTGAACTAATCATAATCGATACGAGAATGCAGAAAAAGATGTGCCCGATTGAACGAACCTCTATCTTCAACGTGCCTATAGGCTCCTCGATAGCACGTTGTGTAGAATGCAGGGTCCTCGGAAGTACGCTGATAGTTTTGGTGGTCAGAGTTAAACAGTGCCGGCCACTTCGACCGCTGTTGTTGGTCGGTCGGTGTGTTTCCCTGGCTTCGTTGGGTTCGTTGTGGCCGTTCGAGTGCGTGTAGGTACGGAATATGCGTGCGAGGCCGTTGGAGGCGGTGCGGCGCGGCGGGGCGAGGGGAAATCCCCAGTCAGCCAGTACTATCAGTTGCACTATTATCTCCAGTGGCCACTGCGGGAAACGCCGGGATTGTATCTTGTCTGTTTTCCACATACTCGGTGGCCCTGGAGGCACCTTCGGGTTGGGAGAAAAATGTGATCGTGATCGAACTTGTGAGAGATTAAGTTTCCCATGATCACACTATTATATCGCATCATAGCCGCGGTCTGCGCGAAACTCTCGCGTGGCTGGTAATTTGAATTTACTCCGCAACTAGCGAACAACTGTGTTCCAGATTTTGGGATCGTTTGCAAGAAATGAGAAACAATTCCCTCCGCTGCTGAAGCAGAGTGTTACCTCCTAGCGAGAAAGCTACTTATTCTGGTTCATGATTTTTCACCGATCTTTTGCCGGGGGAGGAAATCAACTTCGATATTTGTTCCGAAGGGCACCCGGTACGTGGGGCGCGCGTTAGCGAGAATGAGAGAAAGAGAGAGAGAGATGTAGAGAGGGATGATGGTAATTAATCGTCATAGCAACCCCGGTCAGGCATCGAATGCGACCCTCGTGCATTCTAACTGAAATATGGCCGTTCGGATTCTCTCGGTTTTGTCAAACGTTTCTTCTCCGCGATGACGACGATGATGTTTTACAAATTTATTATATGGGACAGGTCGCAAAGTACCTGCAACTGTGTACGCTTGGCGTAAATTGGTTAAGGCATACATATATCTTACGAATGAATCGTCGGGGCAGAATTTTTCCCTATCAAGTGCAATTTGTTCGTCTACTTCTTTCTCTGTTCTCCGTTTCTCTTGATTACGTAATTCTTTGTTCAGTTCGATCCCATTTCAGAATTAAGCACGCGTCTTTGAGACTCGGGTCTACTTAGCGCTGTCGATAAATATAACAGACATTTCGTTCCGATGCAGCCTAGTTTAATTTTCTCCGCTAGAAGAATGCGCCGATTCGACAGATGGACCGGAATCCTTTCTCCAATTTTGTTCCATCTATTTCACATCGTTATATTGTCATTATTATTATCATCATTCATTTATTTAGGTACCGTCCTGCACCTTCGGAAAAGGTAACGACTCGAATTTTTAATTATTGCATCCAATTTCTACCGCCCGATGCCTGCAGCCTGGGTCTTTACGGAGGGACGCGTATAGAGGGAAAGCTAATTTAAATGCGAGAGTCAGAATGGAGCTCGGCCGATCTCAATGGAAATGAATCCAAATCGAATTAACTCTTTTAGAATTCTGGCATTCGGGAAGCCCGGGTCCGGAGCGTTCGGAGCATTTGACATTGTTGTCCTATTCTGTATAAATAGAAAAGACCAGAATGCAGCCAGCATTCACGGCCTCGGAATCTACGGAATTTCTTCTATCGACATCTCAACACTAATCGAAACGATGACTCGTACCTTTCTCGACCTTAATCAGTGGGGATAATTAATTTTATAGTTGATTGGAAACGCATCCTTCCATTGGAACTCCTACAAAAGATCTTCTTTCAGTGTGTTTCTTTGTGAAAAAAAAATTTCGTTACACGTAACCCATACACAGAATTAGTTATCTGTCTCTCGTTTATTCTGTTTTTTTTTTTATACATGAAAAATTTCAGAGACATTCCAACGATTCTAATTTCGCGTTCTTTCAATAAATTCCCGAATGTTCCCGTCGCGAGGAGAAAAGAATCCAAAATTTCGATCCTCGATGCCTTATACCTACGTCTGTCGGGTGAGGAGGCAGCTCGATTGATCGGTCCGATCGATGGATGGCCGCGATGCAATACACTCGAATCGGCGGGATCGTATACACATAAGCTTGGATAATTTAGTATCATATTTTTCTGGCCTATCTTTGCGGGACGATTGAGCAGGCGCGTATATATCGTGCGATAAATAGATTGTATATTTCTCTCCGCGGCTCGTAACGAAACTGGTTTTAGGTTATAGGTAATGGCATTCAATTTAATCTAATTGGCTAATTAGAGCCGCGTATTAATTTCCTCCTTGTAATTTCGTCTACCATCAACGACTTAATAGACTCTCGAAATTAACTTGTAACAATGAAAGTTGTGGCCGCTGACAATGGCGAGGTAGATTGTAGATATACACAAGACGCGGCGTAGCGAGTGGCGCGCGTTTCTCTCCGACGTTTTAAACCCGGCGCGGCGCGCCCCATTGTTGCTCGGGATCATTTCATTACCAGCCATCATAAATTTTCAGTTGGCCCCGTTGCTCGTGTTGGTATTGCATCGTACACACGCGTCACCGTGCATAGGCAGGCACTACACGCACACGCCGGCTGCTATCTCTCTCCATCATCGTATTCCCATTCTTATTCACTGTGCGATAATCTATACCTGTACTATACGTATATGTAGTTGAATCGATTCGTACGTACGTATCTACTAATAACTTGGAGCAACAGCTAGACCAGCCTCTAGGACGGCTCTCTGCTGAAGCAATTACTTCCGTAGCGACGCCCTCGCCCGAAGTATATTATCGCGCGTGCAGAGATACAGTGGTCAGTGGATTTTCACCATTAAAACGCCACCTTCAATGACCGGCGTCAAGGAGACGCTTGAGACTAATTGTAACACGTCTTGTTCCATACCCGATCAATTTCGGAATTGAGGACGGATAGGTGCTGCGTATACGAGATTTTGGGCAATCGGGAAGTAACCGCCGCTGGTATTGTTCGGCAATTGTTGTAAACATTTGACGGAAATGACGAAGGATCTGAAAGTTGATTCGAGAATCTAAAGGAGTCCCGGAGCTCCCTTGGGGAGTGATGGATTTAATTACTCAATTAACGGTACGACCCGGATTCGGTCAATACTTTCCAGGTCCGCGATTAGTAGGCACGAAAAGAGTGACGGGTGCTCCTAACAAATGGTTGTTCCCACCGCAGGGGTTGCCGCGGCGAGGCGCTGCTCGTCTAACAAGGTGTTGGGCACCGCGGGACGTCGTGCTTTCATCTTGACCGACTGCAGACTTTGACTTATCTTCATCTGGACCTGGACCTGGACTTGGACCTGGACCTGGACCTGGACCTGGACCTGGACGCGGAGTCTGGACCGCGGAGTCTCCTCCTTTCTCGGCAGTGAATTGTATCCGAATTGATAATGCAGCCACGTGGATGAACGGGGGAAAAGGAACGCGAACGTCTCGAAGTTCTGGGCGCGTATGATACCTGAGCAGAGGAGAATATCTTGTGGCCCGAAGATCCGGAAGTGTGAATTATGCAATATCGAGGAGGAGAAAAATCGCCGGCAAAGTGTAATAACGCGACGTCGCGTCACGTCGCGTTCAGGAAGTTCAGTGATTCGCATCCTGCAGCAGTCAGAGCCGACTTCGGAGCCGTAAGACTGAAGAGAGACGTTGCTCCGCGCTCCGCGCTTAGTTGTGTAGGTATGTGGACGGATTGCCGGCGATGGCGGTGGCGGTGGTTCGCTCCACCAACACTGACACGGCTTAATAACCAGACCGTAAATGTCTTTATTATTTCCAGCTAAACATAAATCTTTTTGCAGCTCTCGCGAACGCGCGGCGGCGCACCGCACCGCACCGCACCGCACCGCGTCTTTTTACTCCTCTCCTTCGACGTCGTTCAGCTTCGGTTCGTCGACGTGTACCTACTACTATTATTCTGCTTCTTCTCGCCCTTCTCCTTATTATTATCGAATTGTTTCTTTCATCATTCTAAGTATAGGATGGCGAGCAATTTGGTGCGATAAAAATTAATGAAATGAAACGAGCTCCACGCAATCCGAGGTAATCAGTCGTTATACTGCAATGAAAATCGAACCGCAGCGCCGCGCGCGCAGATGTGACATTTTCATTTTTCATCCGCACTCGTCTCTTCCATCTCTCGCCTTCGCCTCCCAGACATTTTTATCTCACATCAGCCAGAAGATTGCCAGAATTTTCAGGTTCGCGAATCGTCGAAATTCCGCTATATCGTGGACCGGACATCCGACGCAGATGAACTCCGACGGAGGTGCATACGTGGCCGTGTATACCTACCGTCCTTATATTTTCCTGGACCGTTGAGAGCGCGCGGCACTCTGAACCAGAAGGCAGTCGGAGGTAGGTACCCACAGAAAAGTAACGAGGATATCCAACAGTAATGAAGAGCTCAGGGCGCCGCGCTTGGCGATAATTACAGGGAGCCAACATTACAACCTTCTAAAGGCTTAAATGTTAAACGTTATGCGTCCCGCCGCTGCGCCGCGCCGACACCAGCTAACATTGGCTTTACACCGTAGCCTCATGCCGCCTTATACCACGCTGCAACACACTAACAATAAAATCAAAGCCAAAATTCAACCGCGTATCTACGTAGCCGGGCGACGCTCACCGCAACGATCTTCGGCCCCGCTGCGGCGAACGGAATTTTTCAAAAATTCCTCTTCTAAGTAAACTGGAGAAAATTGGCGAAGAGAAAACTGTTTCAGTCGACCCAAGAGAATACTATAACCAAATTCGAGTCCATCCTCTTCCCAACAAATCGAAAAGACTCGATTCAGAGACCGGATGAAATTTCCGAATCGGTGAAAGATTCTCGATCCTCGCTCCTCTGTGCTCTCGGCGTGGAACGATCGGCGCGTAGGAACTACGTCCCTGGATGCTGTGAAAAAGATTATGATACTTTTCATGCCTTGAGTCAGTCGCAGCGTGTAGAGTCTGCATTACAAAGGAGCGAGCCGCCCGCAATTCTTCCTGAGTATTGCAAAATTAAAATAAACGGCAGTAAGAAAGCGTGCCTCTTCGGTGTTTCGGAATTTTATTGAGTTATTTGGTATTTTTGTACGAGCAGGGTGCAGAGCGTGGAGTAACTCGGCAACTGCACTTTTCTCCAGCTTTCGTAACTTGTTATTACTTCACGAATTGCGCCCCTCCCTCTGCCCCCGGCATCAGGTTTCAGGCGCAACGTCAAGTTATACGAGTCTTCGTTCTCTCTTTTACGAGCGCAAAAATTTCTTGGCTAATTTTTATGGACCGATTGCTCGTAATTTGCTACTGATGAAATAGTTCTTGCCGTAACTCGACTCAGCGCACTGCCGCGATATTCGTGAGCCGCGTAGTACTACATACATGTGCACGGATCAGGTACACGAGACGTATGCCTGTTCGGAATACGGGAACATTTGCAGTTTAATGCGGTTTCCGGCGAATCATTACATCAAGGATAATCTTTCGTCAAATTTTTCAAATCTTTCTTCTTCTCCTCCGGAAAAAAATAGCTTCGCATGACGGATACGATACGATACTCCAATGCGGGGCAAACCGGATTGATGGAATCAATCCTCCGCGTAATTCATTACAGTGCATACCCCCACACGTACATATATACCTATATATCTATGTACGCGTACATTTGGAAGAAACAGTGGAAAATCCCTCGGGGTTATAAAAATCGAATAAAAACAGTTGAAAATTTCACGGCTGGTAGAGAGAGAGAGAGCAGCGCGGGCCCCGCCGGTTGGCCGCGCCAATTTAAAGTTACAAATTCGGTCATAAAAGGGAGGACTCCCTATCCGCGGCTTAAAAACACCATCCGAAAGCCTGCCGATCCTGGTGTCCGCCATTTGAGCTCGTATTTTCCGATTAAAGACGCGCAGCATTCACTTACGGGTCGGGCCAAACGCCATAACGCCACTTGACTGGCAACATTATGACATCACTGAGGCTCCTTCCCCTTCCCCTTTCCCTGCCCTGCCCCTTCCACTTCCGCCGCCGCCGCCTCCTCCTCGCTCTCCTCTCCTCGCGCAGTATTTTCATCCTCCTCTCTCCTCTCTCCTTTCTCCATATCTCTATGATCCCGCTCGATATCTGTCTCCACAGGGTTTTCACGGAGTGAAATTTACGATCGCCTTGGGTACTGATTCATTCCCTCATGTTCGAATCCAACTTGCTCCGTTCCGTTCCGAGGGTGCGCGACACATGCGGGGAACTCGCCCAACCAAGCCACATGTCGCGCGGTATTATTACCAATATAGTTGTCCGAAAATTCCAATAAAATAATCATTATGGTCTGAACAATCGCCGAAGCTTTGTCCCGATCGAGCCGGGAGCAAGAAGGAGAGAAAAAGGCAAAAAAAGAAATAAAAATAATGGCGCGAAAATCATTTATTCCGTGGCATGGGAGGAAAATACGTTTTCCTATATTTGAAATCTGTTTTCCTTCCCACTTTTCTTCTTCTTCTTCTTCTTCTTTCCGCCTGACAACGAATTTCTTCAGCTCGTTTGCCACCTCGTATTTCGTGACGGAAGAATTCCGACGAGAAACGAGAATGTTCGTGGAATGTTCGAGAAGAACGAACATGTATTACCTCTCGAAATCGTAGTTCGGATTTTCTTGTTTCACCTAGATGCAGAGTCCGTGAAAATGATATTAGCTTCAGGTATTCTGCGAAACGTGGCTCTCTTTTTTTGCATCAAGTCACACAAATTGCCACGGAAGATGGTAGCTTTGCTACGGCCTAAAGGCCGATGCACATAACATTACAGACGGCGTCGGCAGAATGCAGAAGCCACGGCGCATGCGCCGTTCCGATAATCCAGTAGACGCTGCGCATGCGCTGATGTTCCGGTATTCAGCCACAATCCGCATTCTATCTAACCTCCAAAATTTGCTGAACCGCGTTTCTTTCTTTGTTAGCATAACAGTCAATGTCAATGTCCAATTGGTAATTCGCTTCATTATCAGTATGAATTACTAGAATGCGGAATGCCAGTATTCACATTAGCTAGTCGTTCCACGCATTATTCTATCGTTGAGAATGTAATTCTTTCTGTCGCTTACGATACGACTAGAATGCACAAGCCACGGCGCATGCGCCATGGCTTCTGCATTCTGCTTGTGCCTCTGGAGTCTCATGTGCGTCAGCCTTGATTATGTAGACGCAGGTATTCAAAAATTGAAGTTATAGGTACTTTTTTCCTTGACAAGTAAGTATACCTATAAGTAATACATATTCTCCGATTCGAACGAGTCTGATCGCGTGTGGTAAGATCGGTAAGACTGAACACGCATGCTTCTCATCTTTTACGCCGCGGCGTCTAAAGAATTAAAATTATGCTTAAATAAGAGATGGAGGAGTCGATGTACCGTACAGCTAGCTTTAGGAAGACTGTAGAAGGTGCCAATAATTCAATGCAGAGAAGAAAAGAGAAGAAACTGAGTAACTCGGCTCGGCTATGAAATCCCTAGCGTGTAATCGTGCGAATGCCTTTCTTGCCAACTCACTTCGCTATGCAAGCGCGACTAGCTGTTTTGAGCCAATTTTCGCGGGCCTATTTCTCCTGAACGAATGGCTCGAAATTCATCGAGTAGCCTCTGAAATAATCTTCAAATCTTGAACTAAAAACTCATCGAGGCGATTTTTCATGTATCGTCTGGTTCGACGACTGCAGATTTTCTTGGGTGAGGCTGTGAGGTGACCGCATGCACTCGAAATTCACAGGTTACATCCTTAGACGGCCAGGGAAAATCTCCTTGAGGGAATTTCATTCATCTCTTCTAGTTTACGATAACGAAAATAGTGAAAATCGCGATTGCACAGATTGTTCTTCGTCGAATCTAGAACTTGAAAAAGTTTGACACATATAATGAGCTGAAAAGTTCAGAGAAGTTTTTCGAGGATTCCAGATTTTCCGATTCAACGGTTTTCTTGAAAAACAAAAATCGTGGAACTGTCGTTTTATAATCACAACGAAGTTATAGAGGCCTATTAAATGAAAAACGAAATGAACCAAGATCTATAGAGAATTAGATTCGAGGATTCCGTTTCGTGTAGTTTCTTGATTCCTAATTTCATGCAATAATACGATAATCTCTCCTCATACTAACGCCTCGAGCTCAGGGGACGCCGCGCCGGTCGTTGCAGTTGATCCGCTTCTAATGCGCGGAACACTGAACCACAAGCTTCGGTCGAGGGTGCGGTGACGATCCTAGACAACAGCGGCATGGATCGTCCAATTCGTTAGCCAGCTTAGCAAATCATCCCTAACTAGGTTCGAGGGGTTTCGGAGGGTGTTAAGCCTGATTTATACATCGAGTGTTTTTATAACGGAAGACTTGGTGAGGACAGAGCGAGTCTTGTTCATCGGACTTTTGGAAATTTCCTATCTGCGTAAAAGTAAAATTCGTTTTTTTCTTTCCTTCTTCTCTCGCATTTACCTCCAAATTAAAAACTTTCCCGTTCAAGTCGCTCGCGAATAGATAATAAGAAGTCAAAAATCATATGTCAGCGATCTACCGGGCATCGGTGATCCCACAAACTGAGAAAAGTCTGTATATATTGTCTCCGAGCGAATGATATTCTTCTCTGACTGAATACTCCGCGTTCGGGTGGGATTCTATGTACGATGTAATCACTAATGAGAACTTCTGAACCTCCGAAACATCAACTGTTCAGAAGAACGGGATGTATTAGCTGAGCTATGTGGTGGCTACAGACACAGAAACCGAACGAGCGAAGAGAATTACGTTCGGAAATTTTTTTCGAAACTATCCGCATGCGCGGCGAGTCTACAATAAATTCCTCGGCTTATGGAGAATGTATTTCGTTAATTTCCACGCAACGCACGAAACATGAGAACACGTGAGTCAAGGAGACGAAGAAGAGGAAGAACAGGACGCACCGCGTGAGACGGGAACGGGAAAAAGTCATCGGATCCACGGGTATGGGGTCCCGTAATTCAGGGCGTTGAAAATCACCCTGCAAGTAAATCCTAAGCATATTCCGTCTAGCTTAGCAAATTCGCTGGGTTTCGGATGGACCTGCAGACCGTCGGCTAGAGAGTGGCCCTGGGTCTGATCGACCCCATCGCAGAGGGCTATTGTCCCTTGCTCTTTGCCGCGCGAAGTCTATTTCACCCCCAGCTCACGCACACGCGTAAAATAACGCGGCTAGCCTTCTATGCCAGAGAAGTGCCCGCGGCGGAGGCGGAGGCGGAGGCGGAGGCAGAGGCTGAGGCCGCTAAATCCCAAGCGAACCATAAACGCTGCCCGATTTCACCGGAGCTGCTTTATCAGCTGCACGCAACATATGTATGCAGCGACTGCAGCTTTGCTGTACCCGATGAAGCCTCTCGTACGCCTTTCCGGAATTCGGAATATAGAAACCGAATTTTGAGGCGAAACGGGTTCTGGAGGGTCTTAAAAATTGATCTTTATTTCTCTCTTTTGATTTCCTTCTGGTATACAAGTATACGTAAGATACAAGGATCGATTGCCTCTCCTTCAATTTCTCCACTCATTTCTTTCTTCTCTTTTTTTCCTTCGTTCCGCAGCTCTCGATCGGCGAACTCCGAAATGCGAATCATATGTTGTACGGAAATTTGTTAAGAATTGATTTCGGCGTCAATACATCGAGCGTATGTGTATTTCGTTTTGTTGTTCATCTTCATTTTGTGTCACTAAGTACATAGCTGACTTTCGTCGAGTGCACGCGTAGCAGCAGACGCATAGATGGGCAGAGGGGTTGACGAAATCGTATAGAGTAGAGCAGATAGCAGGCGGAGGTATACCTACCTATGTCGTAGGTCGAGGAAGACAGGAATGAAACTCGGCGTTGGACGATATTAGGTATGGATCTCATGGGGCGACTGTGGTTATTTTTATTTATGAGGAAACCGCCGTGAAAATACACCCCCAGTCACCCCTGACCGCGGCCCCATATCATCCCCAGTTTCTCTCGCACGCCCCTTCAGGCAATCTGCTGGGATTTCTACAAGTTGAATTTGTTCCCGGTGCGCTGGGGGACGAAGTTAGTTTTATTTGAATCATATTTTAACCCGTAATAAAAGTAAAACTGTATTATTTTCCCTCAAAACAGATTAAAACGGAAAGAGAGAAAGAAGGGAAACGAGCCCCGCCCCTTCCTCCATAAAAATTACAAAAATTTTTCAAATTCCCGCCTAATTAAACACAGATTATACATAACAGGGTAGCTGCAGACTGGAAACGCACAGATGCGTTTTACCCTTTGAACAAATTCAGGTTTCCCGAAGCATCTGTCATCGGAAAGGAGATGGGGAAAAAAATGTGAAGAGATATTCGTAATTGGATAACAAGGGACTTGTGTTACAATAATTCGTGTTTTTCAACTCATCATTATGGGTTATTGATCAATATAATTATTCTCTCTTACGCGGTCCGGGCGTAGCATACGGAGCAGCTTGCGGTATCAGTGCAGTGGTGCGTTTGTAAACGAGCGTTCCCAACGTATCTCCGAAGTTGAAACCGATAATAGAGTAATTAATTCCGCAGCTAATTGGTAGCGCAACAACAACAGCGACACTGCGCACATTGTATTATGTAACGTATATAGGTGTATATATAGTATGACCGAACTAATTGGTTTGAATTATTGTTCTCGTTAAGTCGCAGTTTTTGTCTCACCCGGTAGGCGTCCGAGATAAGCGAGCGAGCGAACGAACGAACGAACGAACGAACAAACCTGCAGCAGCGGCAGAGTATACGGGGATAAGCGAATAGAAGCGTTTGCTTTAACGGTTAATTTATAATTGGTCGTCCGCACTATCGCTTCTTCACTCGCGTCTGTATACGTATGCATGTACACGGAGGTGTACCGCGTATACGTTATCCGCTATTCAGTAATAAACAAGCTAATCGCTCAGGCGAGTCGGAATCAGCCGATTTTTTAACGATATCTCGACCGTTTAGACTCTCTCTTAATCATCGCTCCTCGGGGTTCAAAGTTCCAGGGGTTTCGAGAGGCTTTTTTTACTTCGCTTTTTTTCGAACCCGGGTCCGCCTACCCTCGCCTTCGCTTTCTCATTTTTTTTCATTGCTTTTTTTTTTTTTTTACAGTTTTTTTCTCTTCTCTCGTCGCCAGGAAACTCATCCCCGTGAAGTGTCAACCAGGAGATTCAAGATGCCCGTATTCGCGGTATGATTTTTCATTAAAGTGTCTTCCGCCCTGAGATATGGCCGGCACATTGAATGTAGCCGGTCCCATGAGCTAGAGCGAGAGAGAGAGGGGGAAGGGGAAAGGGAAAAGGAAATGGAAAAAAAGAGAAACGAAGATTCGTACGCTGGACAAAACTTTGCGCACTGCTGCAGGCTCGACGTTTTTTTTACAATATTGCCGGTTGATATACTGCCCAAAGTTTTCCCACGTGTACGATAAAGATGTGAGCCGGAGAGATATTGCGGCAGACCGCGCGAAGAAGAACGAACACAATTTCGTAGATCCACGGGTCTCCTTTATCATTGTTCACAGATTGGAATGATTTTCACAGATTAATCAGACGACGGATCAATTTCTCCTTATACGGTTTGATGGGCGGCACGGAAATTTCCTTGAACATTGTCAATACCGTTTGTTCGCGTTTCTCGTTTCCGAATCCATGACTACCTATAACAGCTATTCCCGTTATTCTCGGGTACAGATATGTATCATCCTCAGAAAATTACGTCCACGGAAAAACTTGATTGGTGATCCAGTGAAACCCTTGGCTCCTGATCAAACACATTAGGTTAACTTCCGGCGGACGTTCGACTAAGTGGGGTTCATTGTCGCGCGAAAGTGCCAACGCCCTATTGTTGTCCGGACGTCATGACGAGAATGACGGACCACCTTCTGAACGGAGGAAATAGTCAAAAGCCGAAGTGTGAAGTCGAGTGGCTGCTCAAAAAGGCTCCGATGATGCCCACCCCCTCCGCCTGGCGGAGGATGAGACTTCCCCGACACATTTTTGACGCCGAAAAAGGAAACGTCTATACAGCTATCCAAACAGTCCGAGGGATTCCGAGCTGGAGGTAGTACATTACACCTTTCGCGCGTTTCGAAAAATTCGAGTATCTCCTGTGTCACAGGCACGTATTCGATGGATTCAGTAGGTACGAGCTTGGTATGTATCTGGGTCCGATATTTCTTCGTCGATGTGGCAACTCACTTACCCGGGAGTACGCACGTATGTCGTATAACGAGTGATGAAACACAGCTGCAATCGACGCTGTATAGGTATAAGCGAACCGGGAATGAAGAATGGAGCGAGCCTGGCGCAGACATCTTACGATCGTTTCATTATCACATTATTACAGGGAGTTCTGTTCGATTGATCAAACCGCATAGATTAGTCGGGGTCAAACGGCGAGGCGAGGCATGACAAATAATTTCCAAAGTCATCTGCAGGGTCGAGTATCGGTACGCGGCGACGAAACGATTCTCATATTCAGTAAGATCCTCGTCGGTGTCATCACCTCCGATACATAGATCATTACGTGAATACGAATAGTTGTCGTGTCGGCAACGCGCGTTGCAGGCATCCGGAGCCGAATGGAGAATTCAAATCCGGATTCAAGCACGGGCAATTATGCAAAGCGAACGATACAGTTGACACTGAATAAGCCAATTTAAAAAGCTCATTCCCTCGCGCCGAGGTACCGTGCAAAATTAGGCCCTACCAACCCTAACCAGAAGCTCTCGAGCGCCTACCGGTCTACCGGGGAGGTATTATAGATGTTGCGGGAGGTATAAAACCTTCGCCCCTGTCCCCCGGCCGGTCCGCGGGAAAGTGCCGCGAGTCGCGTCGGGTCCCCAGAAAGCTGCCTCCCGCTAACTCTGAAACGAAACGAAAAAACAAAAGCAGGTAGGAAAAAGGGAGCGGGGAACGAAAAAAGGAGGAATAAATAAAGCAATTTCGTGGTTTGTTTAGTGCCGAATTAGGAATGATGATACGGGATCGAGCGACCGGGCGGGCGAACCGAAATAAGACCCCCTGAAAATTATCTCCGGAGCAGCGTGAAATTAGCGTCAAGTGCGAAGAATGAACGAATACCTCGTTGTTCAGAGCATTATAAACTAGCCCAGAATTCGGGCCGTGCCGAAATAATTTGCGGACGAGATCTTGTATATACCTACCTACCTACCTACGTGATCTGGAAATAATTCGTAGGCAGTCGAAAAATTTCTACGACGTAAATTCTTTCCCCGCGATCATATCGACCGAATGAAAAATCTAAATACGCTCAAATTCGCTTATCAAACGGTAATCCTTATTCCCCGATGGGCTGGCGAGGGGCGTGCGCGTGGATCGTATATATATGGAACATATTTTGTTATCCCTATGAAATATACCCTGAACCTACTCCCATTTTGCCCAACGCCGACCCCGTCGAACGGGCGTTAAATTATCATACGAATCCGGGAGAGTCGGTGGGTATATCTGCGGCTCCATCATTTCGCACGGGATTTAGTCCTAAGTCCTGGACGACGCGGGACGCGACGTTACCCCGTATCGCCGGATCGCAGAGCAACGTGTACATACCAACTTGTACACATATTCACTGCGAGGTTGGGGTCGGGATCGGGATCGGGCTACTACTACTCGATTGACACGGCATTATATCATCTATGAATCTTCTCCGTGCGGATTGTCACGTTTAACAAAGCTTAGGAGCAAATTTATAGTGGCTTTGATCGCGTTGCGAACCGATTTCGGTAGATAAGTATCTCCCGGTCGACGAAAGGTGTGTATATAGTTAGGTAGGCTACACAGGCGCGCGTATGCAGAGCTCGATGAGAATTTTCCACCGAGAATTAGTCTTCCTCTGTTCTCGTAGGTCACGTAACTCGGAATGATTGTTTGTTTGCATTTAAAGCGGGTTTAAATTTGATTAGTAGAAATCAAATTTCGCGGGCAATCGACCACCGCGTTCGGTTTATTTGACGGATGAAAGCACCCCCGATTGAAGCAGTCCATAGCCCGTTTTCGGACAACAGAAGGGTTGAATCGTGCGCAGTAATAAAATACATGAGCCATCAAATTCGCCAAATGTGGAACAGCTGCGAGCGGTTGATGCTGGCGTGTACCGCGACATCGAATTGGTCCATTCACGCTCCAATTCAGTTGGATATTTCTTTGACCGCCAAGTATAATACATATATATATATACATATGTATGGAGAAACGGGAGAGTCTTCCTTGAGGTGGACGTCGAAAGTTTGTTGCTGAAAAGAAACGGATCAAGTACCCCGGCGTTGAAGAGATCCGAGCGGGGAAGCAGCTAACGAGAATAACCAAACAGCTGTGGAAAAAAAAAGGAAGGGAAAGAATTCAAGTAAGAGACGGAATGAGATGGAATAACGATTCGCAAGGGAGCCACTACGAAGGACTTTCCGCAGTAGCTGCAGTATACCAACCTACGTCCACCCGGTGTACCTACGGCGAGAGTAAACTGATTTAAACTCATTTAGTCCGGGACTTGAAGCCCACTCGCCGGACCAGCGAACTTTCCTACCGCGCTTTTAATTAGTTAGCCCGCGAGCGAACAACCGCTGAGTAGATTCGCGCGGGTAGGTATATAGGTGGTACGCCCTGCCGAGCGCCGCGGAGAACTTTTCCGTAAAAGTTCAATATCGTACGTATAATACTTCAGTTGGGCACGGAATAATTTCGTACGGAATTGCGCGTCGTTGAGATGGAAGAACAATTTGGTGAAACCGACGAAGAACGGAATCCAGGTAAAACGAGTCGCCGTTGGGGCGGATTCTGACAAAACGGGAAAAATGGAGAATGAAAAATGAAAATGAAGAAGACGAAATTCAGTTCTCTTCTCCTGGCGTGCGAAAAGAAATTCGAAAAATTATCATGGCTCTCCATGTATACCATACAGCGAAACCTACCTACAGAGTGCATACGAGGGAAATAATTCAAGAGGAGAAATTACTTAACTCTCAGATGATACATAAATTAAACCGAGTTTGCGCGAAGGGATCGGAGCTTTGCCGGGCAGAGTAGCAGCCAGTTAGCGTGAGGGGGCCCCAGGGGGCCGTCTGCCCCCGCGTCCCCCGCCCTTGCCTCGGCGTCAACCCCTTCTTCGTCCCGAGCAGAACCAACCCTTTACGACTTTACGAGGCTACGCCACTGTCTAATAGAATTACCCTCCGGACTGAAGTCAGTCACGGGACGCGCGACGGGACGATTGAAACTGCGATCGCTCTATTTTTATTGCAATTTTTCTAATCAGCCTCTCAACGCCGAGCCTCTCATATTACACCGGTAGTCGATGTCAGATCGAGTACCTATTCTTCAACCCGGATCCCACTCACTCTCGTCGAAAATGGGAATCTGAGCGAGAAAATCTTCCCCGCAAAAAACGGGAAAACTTGTACCAAATTTTACTTATTATCCGATTCTATGCCGATTCATATTTCGGTTTACTCCACATTCTAGATGTGATCGGCTCGTCGCCGCGGGAACGGATTGGCGGTTGAAATTGATCGCATGTGCAGGGCGCTCGAAAGCGAAAGCTCATCGAGCAGGCTTCGGTGGGCAGTTCGTTCGATCGGCGAAATGAAGTCATTTGTAGCACGTACTATACTATACCTCGACTATTGCACCGTAATTTGCCCCGTAGGTATACGAAAAATGAGGGAATTTAATTACGGGTCGAAATTAATAGGCCTGATCAAATAAGACGTCCACATAGATAGCCATACACGCGTTAAGTAGGTACCTATACCTATCTGCAGGTATAGCGTAACGTACGTAGACGTTAGAGGGAGAGGGAACAGAGAGACATGTGGCGAACGACGGATCCCTCTTTCCCGGGGTTATTATTCATAATTGCATCTTACGACGCATCCGTCTGTATACAGATATATCCTCACGTACCTATACAGATCTCTGGGTATAGGTAGAGCATAATATATACTCAATCCCGAATTATACCCTAATATATTACCCAAAATTATAGGTGATTCCGTCGACATTATGACGCTTTGGCATAAACGCCATCCGATCCACCGGCGCGGCGTGCGGGGGTACGCGTGTGTGAGGAAGAGTTCACCGCGTGTGTGCCGTCCGTCAACGCGTCTACCTATTCGTCCGCGACGGACTGCCCAGTGCCCCCCCAGCTATGGGGCACTACGTAATAAAGACAACGAGAAACAAAGTAAAGACGAGATCCAAATGATCCGGAAGATCGACGAACCGATGCCAGAAATTAATAATGTATATACCTACTGTGCCTACAACGAGTTGGGAAACTGTAACGCGATTATTTGTAACGGTACGCTGCTCCGGTAGTTTTTGTGGTGGCGGGCAGGGGGTTGCGGGGGGAGGATTACGCTTCGTGTCGAAGAGACGGCGTGGGCGAAGCTGAGGCCGCAACGGGACCGTTACTCTGCCAGCCAGTAGCCGGAAAATTGTTTACTAGATTGTTTAAACGAAATTTACTAAGGGTTACTGATTTTATATCACGCCAACGCGGCCCCGGGGAGCCGCTCCGAATTATACATTAGCCAAACTTTGCAACGACAGAACTTAGTTTTCGGTTTAAATTTAGTTCAACGGTGCTCGCTGCAGCTCGCGCCGGTATAGAACGTGCCCCGGGCTTGTTCATTGAAAATCGCGGGAAAGAAGCAGACGAAAATATGCACGTGAGGTAATAATTCGTTGATTTTGTTACACCATGTACGCGTATACGTTGAAGAAAAATTAGGTATAGAAAACTATCTCTCGCAGTAACTAGCTGACTAATCGATTGATCAATTTGTCACGGAGGAGGCGTCCGACGCGACGCGACGCGACGCTACGCTACGGTGGCGTGGATCGCTGGTCTTCTCTCGTTCGTGACAATAAATCAAAGTTCGAAATCGAACGATAAATAAATTGGCTGCGGTGCGATGCGCCGAGGTGCGGCGCGGTGCGGGAGCTACGGGGCGTCAAGAATCGACCGATGAGCAAATAATAATTAAAAGTGACACGTTTTGCACGTTGGTGTATACTCGTATCGCTAGGTTTACGTTCCGGGGCCGGCGCTGGATTGGCGAATGCACAGGAGCGGACTCGCTGTATCTGCTACTACCCGGCTACGTACACGCGTGCATTATAGTCACCGCGCGGTACGTGCACCGGGATATAGTAATTGTGAGTTACCGTTGATCATTTATTTATTCGCCGTCCGGTTATTTATGGCGAAAACGCATCAGTGCAGGTAGGTGTGCCAGCGCCCCGATCGGTACCACCCCCAATCCTCTGCCCCCCCCCCCCCCCCCCCCCCTTCCCTATGCTCCGGCCCTGCTGCAACGACGATATGAATATTTATAGCTATCAGTGATCTATCGAAGTTTTATGTTTTACACCTGATGGCTTTTTACGTATCGCAGCACCGGTAGGAAGGTGGGAACAGGTACAGGTACAGGTACAGGTACTGCATATACGTTGTACGTAGGCGCACGGGCACGTGTGTTTGATAGAAAAATGCAAAGCAGTTTTGCGCGACGGGTGGATTCGAGTATAGAGAAAAAAGAGGAAAACCGAGACCAATTATACCAGCCCGTTCGCGCATCGTGTCGACCCCCGTAATTGATGCACGTCAATGAAAAACAGACAGGATTACAGCTCGTGCGTTTCGCGAAAATCTGAAAAAGATCGCTCAATCTTCCGCGAGGTGTGCGAATGATCGTGCGTGCGTGTCCATGAAAAATTTCCAAATAATTTCCCTCCCTTTTTCGTCAACTTTTGTCGAACAAGAATCAGCTAGGTGTATAATCTGCAGTGCCGAGAATCGAATGATGACACAGCAGGTACTACTCACCCGTCGCTAACACCACGATCGATTTCGCAAATGAAACGCTGAATCCTGTTTGCAGTGATTTTAAGAAAGTGTTCGGGTGACGCGTCCCGTTCTAGCGTTTCGTACAGAAGCGTCCGAAGAGTGGAAGAAAACAAGAGCAGAGAAGATCCAACGGAAACGAAAACAGTGATCCGAACGCGCGAGTATAAAGGCGGAAGATAGATACGCTACCTGTGTATAAAAGAAGCAGAGATTAAGTAAAATAAAGGTTAATTTTTAATTTCCGGGTAATTTCGGTGGTCCCCCTCCGGTGCTTCTCTCCTTAGGCCTAACGTTTCACTTCCTCCTGTGAGCCTGAGGATGGAAATACCTACTCCGAACCTTATTTCGACTCCCTTCTCAACCCGCTACCCCTCGCCCTTTCGTCCCAGCTTCCCTCGAGGGTCCCGAAACCCAGCCTCAACCCACACCTGAGTTCCCTTAACGCCAAAACTTTGTCCCGGAACGACGTACTTTGGAATTTTGGGGCTTCGTTTAAATATTCGAAAGCGTCGCGACGCCCTCCACGCGATGATGGTTCTAATTTAACGCTAGCTAACTGAGTGAGCGAACCATCCCGTCCCTTCCCCACCCCCCTCCTCCCCCTGCTTCCATGTTCTTCGGCTCTAGATTTCGGGAAAGTAAAAAATACACGCAGCCAACATTAGCATAGTGGATAGATATGTGTGTACCTACTCTTCTCCTGATTCAATGTGACGTGCGGACGAATGCAAAGATGTCGTCACAGCGTACGCGCGCGCGTTACCCCTACGCTGTACGTGCTTACGAGTTAATCATGCATGGGAGCCCATTTTATAGATAGAAAAAAGAAAACTCGGCGGTCATATCGCGCCGTACAGATATAATTACGATTCTTACTGCAATCGTGATCGGTGACCACTATGTACGATCGCATCACTTTGAAATGCTGGATGATACGAAGATTTCATGGAATCGTGATGGAATGATAGTCTGTATGGATTGATATTAATATATACTGTACGACATTCCTATTCTTCTGCATATATATATATATATACACGTATATACCTTCGTAGATGAATAAATCTGAATCCCGCGCGTGTCTTCTCCCTGTGTCCGGCGTCCAGTCGAAGCGACGCGATGACGCATTCGAATTGCTTCGGTATATACGTGTATATGTACAACATGGATACATACTCCAACTTGTTTGATCTCTTTGCATCTCTTTGCGGGTCGCGGCGCAAGCGTCGGCTGGGGTCAATTTGTTTCTTTAATTAACGTCGCGATATCAGCGGTATACCTACGACACGTAGATCCCGTTAACGGGATATAGCGATTAATTTGTACGACAGCGGGGCTTTAAGACCGAAAGAAAAATGAAGAGGGAAGGAAATTAAATGAAAAAGAAAAGGAGAGAACACCAATTAGACTGTTACAAATCGGCCGGAGGTGATTTTTGCTGAACCTCCCCTCCCCCCCGGCCGCGCCGCCCTCCCTGCAACCTCCGCGTGCTGTCTTATAGGTATAATTTCACGCGATGTCTTACACCTATCGCACGAAAAGTGGGAGAAAAGGAGAAAGAAAAAGGAAAGGGAAAAAAGAAAAGAGAATCAGCTGAGTTCATACCCGCGCGACCATATGAGCCGCGATGGTAGGTATTGCATGAGCTTATGCTATTTGTTATTAAATATAGTATAACTGGTTCGCAAGATACAGGTATCCATACATACATACCAGTAGAAAGAGCGACGGAGAGGTTGGACTCCGAAGACTATAAGATGGCGATAGGCGATTACAGGCTAGTAATTAAATGTAAGTAAATTAGGCCAATTCAGTTGTCTCAGTCCTGACGTCTGACGAATATATCCTGCGGTGAGACGGCTGAAATTGTTGAAGGTGCGTTACGGTGGATCGCGGTTCGGAATCATCCCTCCGATCCTCTCTCCCTCTCTCTTTCTTTCTACAACTTTTTCATCATCTTCTGGTTCACCTTGCTCACCGCAGTTCTCTCTCCTCCTCTACTCCGTTCCGTAGGTATTCCGTTCCTCTCTTTCCTTCTCATTTTTTTCACTTATTTTATCCTCGCCGCGGCGATTCGCGGCCGGCTTGCTCATCGCGCGCGGATCCTTCTTTTTTCTATCTTCCTTTCTTTCCTACGTCTTTTTTCTCCTTTCTTTATTCGTTCTTCTCTCTTTTCTTTTCCTGTTTTGTTTTTTCGTCAGATGGGTATACTAGTTCCATTCCTAAGGCGGACCCCCCCCCCCCCCCCCCCTGCCCTGCGCCTAGCCCGTCTCTTTGCATTCCCGTTGTTTTCTCTCTCCCTCTCTCCCTCTGTCACTCCGCTTCTTCGCCGGCGAAGATGCCGCGGGCAATAGTTTCATTAATCTTGCATGTCTTTTTCCGTTTATTTTTCGCACCTTGTTATAGCTAGCCTGCAGGTTGGATGGTAGGCGCACCACGTAGGTAGGTGAATATAAGGCACCTATGCGTCTCACTATCGAACTAAAAGAGACTCTCGATCCACTTCGTATACGCCAAGAAATGAAATACATACGTTGCTCGAAACGAGGTGACAGAAAATTGTAGAAAATATAAATTGCGGAAAGAGAAGAAAAGAAGAAGAAACAATTTTTCTCACACAATTTCATCCCCGCGTCCGATCGGATGAAGAATCGAAAGGTAAAAAAAAAGCTTCCAGCTTCAAATTCACCCCCCCCCCCCCCCCTTTCCGCCGCCGCGCGCTTCCCCATTCGATGTACTTCCTACTGTACATATATCCTCGATGTATCTATAGATATATATACCTATAGCTAGATTGAAAAATTGATCTCGTTATAAAATAATCAGCGAATTAAATTGGACCGTCCGCCCCACGTACAAGAGCCGAGATTTTTCCTATCGCCCCTGACCGTGGAGGCTGCAGTAGAGGACCTAAGGCGCGTAAAATACACGTTGGAAAGAAAACAATGCACATAGGGTGAATGTTTGTGTATAAGTACCCTGTGCGAACGTTACTGCGGTACGGGATATAGGTAGGTATATAGGTACGTACATAGATCGACGCATTTATGTATACGATGAGGCGAATGGCGTTGCGGACGGAGCGGAGCGGAGCGGAGCGGAGCGTAAGAGCTGCGTAAGAGCGCAGGAGCGCAGGAGCGCAGGAGCGCAGGAGCGCGTAGACACCCCTCAGCGGTAATAGATGACACCCCTGGGTACCGCAAATGAACCACGAAATGTTGCCAACCTGACCAACCTGCTACGGGTAGGGAATGCCATCTGTCAGACTCCCCAACTAACGCGGGGAGAGCGACATCCGACGCGTTTCTGACTATTCGACCTTACGGACTTTGCGGCTTCGGGTATATACTGTATATATACATACATGTATTTAGGTATAGGTACAGGGACTCCTGCCGATAAATATTTAAACGCGATTACACGATCACCGAGCGAGGTACTGATTCTCGGATAGAGAAACAAAGAATGGAAGAAATGATCGAGACCCCCCAACCCCGTTCATCCTTATGGCGGTCATTCGAACTCCATGGAACTCTGTTCGACCGCTCCAACGAAGCGAATAATATTTCAAAATCATAATCGAAATTCTATATATCAGGCATTTTCTCAAACAACAAACGCACACATCTGTGGGCCAAATAAATTCGCCACCCATTTCACACCGCGAAGTATACTGTACCGGCGATAATGACCTGCAGTTTGGTCAAGTTTCACAGATAATTTAACAATTATGCCTACTCGTAACGCGCGTGGTCACTCTGATTCCCGAATACAAATTTCGACGTCAACTATACAGGCTTGCATACACATATACGTGTATATCTCGTCGCACCTGGTCTCCACGGCGCGGGCGTTCATATTTTTCGTCAAATTAACTCGCAACCGATCGGGGGGGGGGGGGTCGAAGAATAAATTGACAATTTTCAAGTGATAATCTATAGAAATGTACGGATTCTGTGATTCCGATGACGGATAATCCACTACGAGGAGATATTGAAATGATGATCGGAATGGCGAGACAATGATTATCATGGAACATGTATGTATATTGTATATGTACGAGTATGTTCGTATCGAGCACTATGAGGCGGAGGGGTGGGCGTAGTTCATAGAGTACCTACCGTAAGCCGTAAGGCTTAACGAGTTCTGGTTACAAAAGTGACGAGTGACACAGCAATCACAACGCGGCCGGGCTGCCCCGTAATATGTACAGCAGAATGGCGACCGATCAAAAACAAGTGACTATCTGACCCCATCAATCTTTCCGTCTTGCTGCGCTGATGCATCCGGCTCGTCCCCGAGGACAGCGGGACGGGATGAGAAGGGGAAGGAAAGGGACGGGACGGGTCGTGAAGGGACGGGAAGGGAAGGGCAGGGAAGGAAAGGGAAGGGAAGGGGAGAGAGAACAGACCTACGAACAACTATAACTACGGACTTATACGGACTGCTGACGTACGGTAACAAAACTACCCCTCTGGATTCAGGGCGATGCGCAATTGCTTTTCACACTAATACAGCGCATGTGTTCCGTGTTTGTGCAGAGCATCGGCTCACGCACGAGGATGTGTACTCGTGTACTAGGCAACACGTGTTTCGGTTACTTAATGCGCGAAAATCGACCCTGCACCTTTTATTTGTTATCGTGTGAGTGCCGAACGGGACGCACCCTCGCGCCGTCCGCGGGAACTTCTATTTCCGATTGTCCGGAAAGATAAATCGATGTGTTTTTCGACCTTGCACACTCGCCCGCACACTGCAGGCGTACACACGAACCTCGAGTGTCATTTCCTACGTGAATTGTATGTACCTACCTAGCTTCCGTCACTTTTCCGACTCGTTGTCAATTTCAACCGATTTTATTCCACCGACCCCGGTGACGCGCTCTGTGCCCCGAAAAATCGACTGATCCTATAGCAGAATAAACGAAAAATTGTAATCTCTGTTCCTGCTGCTATATATCTGCGATCGACGTTTCCACCCGAAGAGAATCAGTAATATTTTATCGGTCGAAATGCGGTGTCTGGGAATTGAATCTTCGCCTCACCCCACATTTTTCGGTTTTTCTTTTAATTGTTTCGAAATGCAGAAAAACTGCAAATAGGCGTTCGCGGATGAGGAGAGATGTGCTCGACGGAGCGGGCCTTCGAAGAACGAGGACTTCCGCAGTTTCATGATCGCCGGGGATTAGCACACAACGTGCGTGCTTGTTTCGCCTTATCATTTATCTCACTCCCCCCGCCCTCTGCCCGCGCCATAGGTAGTGAATACTACCTCGAGTCTCGACTCGAATGGACGAGGATACACATGCCTGTATCTACATAGACATGCATACGGGGATTCGCACTAATAGAAGTAAATTCTATCTAACATCTGGATTCCAGGCATTCCATTCTCCGCCACTATTATCTTTCGCCGGGGTGATATAAATGCTAATTTCTGATTACTATCTATGATTGAGATACCAATAATTTTCATCCCCCCCACGCGTTATCACCACCCGCGCGGACGGGGTGCCAGATAACTTTTCACCAATGATTCACCCTCCGCCCCATATGTGCCATTTAAATATTAAACATTCTTCCGTTCATATTCACTTCGTTAATATTTATGTACCACAGACGTAGGTATACTCGCCCACAGATACTACGCGGTGTACTACGCGCGTACACGCGCGTAGATACAAAGCGACGGATGAATTATTTCTCTCACAGATGTATCGAGTCCTTGACGATTTATTTTTTTCCCAAATAACGTTACACGTACCCTGCGCACAATACAGTTGCCTAGAATAAAAAGCGTATGAGACGCGCTACATATATTCCCCCAGTAGGTTTCTAGCTCTGGGCCAGCCCTGGCCAACCCTGGGCCAGCCATAGCTAGCACTGGGCCAGCGCCGGCCCGTGAGTTGAAACCTACCTGAACATGTCATACATACTACACTCGTATTACAAAGCGAGGAAATTGTGGCTCCTACTTACTATAATTGCGTCACATTCGTTAACGAGAAATTTGTTCGAACATACGTACATATACTGGCATAAATCTTCACAATTAAATTATAGTATTTACACGCGTCCTGTTCGTGTCACCATGCCCGTGTATCGGAGGTACACATGTATGTACACACGGCTCTATGGACAAATAACGTGGCGTACCTACAGAACCCGTCATTTCGCCTGCGTGCGTGGGAATGCCTCTGGAAGCGGTGGAGTAGAGGCAGTAAGTATCCTGGAATTCATGCTCCTTTCTTATGCGTGATGAGCGTTCGCTTTCGCATGATCTGAGATGCGGAGTTTTCCCGTCTCCAGCCAAATTTTTTGCCAGCCAAACTTGGCGCCATCGCAATTCTCTGAAACCGAATGATCGATCATTGATTACCGAAGTATAGTGGGCATCTTCGTTCGATAAAACGAAATTCAATACATGAGGCCGAGGTATGCTTTCTCCTTGAGAGGCCGTTGGCGTCGCCGTTGGCAATCTAACCTAGCTAACACAGAAAATATCTATTTTTCGTCAAATCCGATCGATGTTTCGATGGAGCGAAATACTCAGCCAAATTCTGCCATCGTGCTCAACGAATTATCGAAGTTTCATCAAAATCGATCGAGCCGTTCGCCGAAATTCACCGCTCTCGTCTTCGAAACGGTTCCTCTACATTCAGGATGCCGCGTCCCGTGGCACTTTAGAAGCAGCATTGATCACAAATACTCAAACAACTTTCAAATCGAAACTCCGATGTATCGAAGCAACTACATCCCGCCATAGCGGTGATGATTAAGACATTTTCAGTGCCCCTCGTGTATTAGATAGCTGCAGAGTCTAGCAGTCAGCTTCGATGAAATTATCAGAAAACAGTGTCGAAAGACGGGATGGAATTACGGGGATGAATTCATCGGCGGAATAGGTTCGGGGGAGAAGGTGAAAAGGCCGAGAGGTAAGGAAGGCACTTCCCCACCACATGGGTATCACATAATAACATAGTTGACATGGTTGACGTGACATATGGAACGGGTGCAGGAGGACAATGTCGTTATACAAGAGGCTCAAACGAGGTGGCAAAAGACTATTCATTAGGTTTATTTGCTTTTAATGGTCGCTGTCGAAAAAGCCCATATAGAAAATGACTGGGTCGGTTTACGTGTAGTTATGTAACGCGGTGTAGGTTTTCCATACCTGTACGTGAACGTAGGCACAGGTAGGTACAGGTAGCACGTAGCATCCAATTTGTACGAACGTGTATACCTGGATATAGGCACGAGGCGAGTATCACGGACCCAGGTGTCACGGAGCTGATACTTTCTGTGAGATCACTCCCACCGTAGGCAAAGACTTATTACGTTTTAATGGACAGTTTCTCTCTCGACAGGTGGAAAAATTGCCACTCTCGGATCACCCCTTTACCACATTTGGTGCATCAGCTGACAGCTTGTGGGAGTTTCCCCCAGCTCCTAGTTTTTTACATCCGAATACAGGAACCGTGCATGGGAATCGGAGACGGTCCGGTCCGCATCCCGAGATTTCTCATCTACCTACCCATCGTGTATGTGTACTCCGAAATTGCAGCTCATTTTCTCACGTTCAAGCGTTCGAAACTCCCCGCCGCGCCGCCGCCGCGATACAGTGCACCGCGGATGCACTGTGTGTGTATAACGTACCGAGGAATTCTTTACCGGATCGATCGGAAAACTTCTTCGCTCGGCACCCTTTCCACGATCATTCTCACGATCTAAATTTGCCAGTTTCTTTCTCAACCAGTTGGTACAGTACGCAAATCGATTGTCATAGCAGGTACGCTCACACTCTCCTTCGCCTCTGATTGTTCCCATGCTACCTTCGGAGCCTGTGCCTACTCTCATCTACGCACGAATATACCTAATTACATCGACGATTCAGATCGCGACCGGTTAACGCGATAGGTAAGTATATCCAATAGCTCTAGTATTCATGGAGTTGTACTTGTACATACACAGAGAGGAGAACATCCGATCGTATGTATGTACAATAGAATAAAAAAGCCTGTCGTACAATGACCCGAAGAAGGAGTGACCGTTGCAATTAAGAAACGAAACATGATTCAATCGAGGATTGGGAAAAGAGGGGGCGGGGGGCTGGGGGAGGCTTGAGTAGGTATTGAATCATCCCAATTAACGTTTTCTTCTTCCTTTTTTGCTTCATTCGTAATTCGAATGTAATGACGAGGCTGAAATCACACGATTTATAGCGGATAACAATTATACGTACGGTGTATGCATGCGCGTAACCAGAAAATGGCCAACGCCGCAATTGTTGCCAATTTATTGTTGCGGTGTAGGCATACCGAACGACCCGGATCGAAGACCACTTGGAATCGCGCCGCAAATTATTGCCCGAGATTTTTAGCCCTCGTAGCTATTATCCGTGTCGTATGCACAACGCACGCGTAGAAACGAGAGGGGCTCAGCTCTCGCGTAGGCGATGGAAATTGCGATGTTATTAGACCTAGGCATTATTTACCTTCTGTAACGATACCGACTCGCCCACGTCTTTCCGCAGAATGGAACAGGCCGATTACAGGGGTACAGCTATAATGCGTGTATGTGCGTACGTATTGCAAAATTGTATTGCCTTTACAGCGTCCGCGTGACGAAGAGATCGAAGAAGATATAGGCAGTGATTAGAGAAATAGCTGAAGATTCGGTTGGCACGAAGGAATCGTCGAGGTTGTGGATAGTGAAAGAGACAAGAAAGCCCAAAGAAACTATCCGAACGATCGCGAAATCTCGTGCAACAAATACCGGCGGCCGCGATGTGTACGTAGTGATAATGAATCGGAGGGTGGTTTTGAGGATTAGATAGGTCGTTTGTCTAAATTACCGAAGAGGGCCGCCGCGCCGCGGTGATGTTGAGCCAGAAATTCGTTACGGAGAAAAAAATAAGAAAAAGGAGTGGAAGGCGCGGAGGGGAAGAAGAAGGAGAACCAGGAGCGGGATTCAGCGAGGGGTGCAGAAAAACGAGCGGCGCAAGGGAGCGAGGGGCAGGTACGTAGGTACATGCATGCACACGTACACCTACAGCGGAACGCTGTAACAAATTCGTACGTATGTACGTAAAACGAAAATAGTTGGCGGACCGGCGCGGCGTGGCGCGTCGGAGCTGTAATAATATAAAATTAGCGGCTAATATAGATTGATGCCACACTCGTTGGCGCGGCTCAGTTGTTTTAAAGGCGATAATAAAAATGAAATGGTTCGAGCTGGGGGCCAAGAGGAGGCCAAGAGTCGGCTCTGATCGTCGTCTACACACGATGACGACGACGACGACCACGCGATTGAGGGGAGGTGGAGGAGTAGGAGGATGAAGAGAAAGCGCCGGCGGCGGAGGCCTCGGAGAGGGGAACCCGCGAGGAGGGAGAGGGGGAATTATTCAGCGGAGGGGATCCGCGTCGGGGAGGAGAGAGGCGTGGTCTATCGCCACTGCGAGGTGAAAGCTCCGCTGGAGCTTGCGCCGAGGGCTCCGCCCCGTTCACTCGCCGCGTCTTTTTCCCTCTGTCGAAACCCTCGGGAGGACACCCGATTCCGCGACATCGTCGGTGTGGTGCGTTGGCTCGCGTTGGCTCGCGTCGCGTCGCGTCATGCTGTGCAGCCGAGCTTGCGGGGGGATCCCTCTCTCTCCAGTCTCTGCCGCTCCAGCTGTAGCTGGAAACTCTGCGCGAACCGGCGATCAGCGTTTCGAGCGTTGCGTCGCATTGTGTTTAAAGCTGGCTGGCGCGGCTGTACGGCAGGCTTCGATTCTCGGCTGTCGACGCGTCGCCATGGCAACCCTCTAGGCTCTAAGCCCGGATTGTTTGAAACAATTACCGACTCTCAATTCTATTCAGGGCGAATTTCCTCGCACCGAAAACTCTCCATTCCTGTACGAGATTATTTTCCGAATATCACTGTATCGCGGAATGAAATGGAACGGTACCGGAAACTCGACCGAAAATCGAAGGGAGACAGCGAGTTCGAGGGCTCACGAATTAACGAATTACTATTTCGTGTCTCTCCGAAGCTCGGGGCCTTCCTCCTTCTCCGGGGTTACGTACGTATGTTTGCGGGAGTTTACCTACTTTTATTTTCCTTCTCGTCCTCATTTTCCGTATTTCACGTTCAGAGGAAAATGAGCCCGCGCGAGTCCCGGTTATATCTATGTATAGGTACACCAGAAATGGAACGTAGTAGCTGTAGCACCGATATTCCGAGCCGGGAGACTCTTTGATTTGAATAAATGGGATTCAAGAAATTCACGGTTCGATAAGCGTCCGCTCGATTCCGTGTACCTAGCCACAAGAAACCGAGGAAAATATATCCCCAGGTTCCCTCCGCGCTGCTGAGTGGAATATAAAACGATGGAACGCGTAGGTAGGTATGTACATGTAGGTACTACGTATGTACGATTTCATATTTCACGTACTGCACCTGGAAAAACGCGTTTATTCCACGATTCGCATGCGCAGAAATCGCCACTTTTTACCACACATCACAATCCCTCTGGAAAATATCTGTCTTCCATCCCTCGTAACGATTTTCGTCCTCCCGCGCGTAGTCGAATTTGCAGACGTGCTCGAAGAACTGCTCGATTCTTCTTTTTTCCATATCTTTATCCAAAGTTCCTGTATCCTACTCAAAAAGCACCTATAGGTAGGTATCGTTGAATCAGATCGCCGGCTGCTGCACGCGCCATCAAACTCGTAATTTTTCGAGCCCATTTTGTATCCGCGGTTCATTGGGTGTAGTATATATAACCGGAAACGATATGAAACGAACCGAGACCGTGATCAGAAATGAGAATATCCACTCGGGGAATGGAGGTAAAAATGATGTGCTCAAACCTCCGTGCAAAATCATTTAGCTGCACTGCAATTTCATGTCAGCCGCAGTCGTTTTTCACTGTTCTTCTTCAGCGATAACTATAACCAATACTAATAAGCGGTTGGACAGAAACATGGGCATTGGAAAAAATTCAGATGAAAATTGTTCGTCGGCTTTTGGAAAAGGCTGCAATTTCATTAATTTTTTCACACCCTTCATTTGTCCGACTCCTGGATTATAGTGTGGGCATAAAAAATAGCTTGATCGAGCGTCGAATTTATCGAATACCTTAGTAGGTCGAGACACTGCAAACTCTGTCTTTTGTGAATTTGACTCTAGCTCTGCGTGGGAATTTGGAATTCGGATTCGCGGTGTACGATGGCGAGCGATCGCTGCGGTCCTCTGACAGCAATTCAGACTTCAGCGGCAGCCACAAATCACGGATACCTAGGCACCATTATGCATCCGCGAATACCTGCACTTAACAAACACGATAGCGGATGAACGGGATTGGTCACCGCGAGGCTGAGCTGACGTTCTAGAGTTAGAATCCAGTTGGGTTCGCGGTTTCGGTCACTTGGTCATTCGGTTCGTGCATCGCTAGAGATCGCAGATGCACTGGATACATACGCTGTTGAAAATGTATGTGAAATCACTGTGTACACAATCACTATGCAAATAACTGATGAAACTGGAAGTTCTGAGCGTGCAGCGACGTGAGTTGCTACGATGAATTTCACCGCAAATCACGAACAAATTCTCAATTTCACTGTAGGTATTCCGAATATGCAAACTTGTGTCGTGAAATGTATCACGTGTAATTGGAAATCTTTTGCTAGGTAGATTGATGAGATTTTCCCTAGACATCTTACTGAATTTCGTGCGAACACCGGACAAGTAAATTTACCGATAGTTTTTCGAAATTCCAAAGTTACTGTAGCGATAGAAAACGTGATGCATTTTTTTGCAAATTTGCATTCCGATTTTGAATATATCGAACCAGATATCTGGAAACGAATTCGAAAATTCTCGAACTGCTAACCGCATTCGTGAATTCATTACGCTCAACCTACTTTGAACTTTACTACACCCCTTTGGTGAATAAAGAAAAAATGAAAAAGTCTCAAATTGCCGAAAACTTCAGTTAATTTGTTCATTCTGAACCAGAGATGTTAAATTGTTGTCGGAATTTGAAATAACGATATTCTGTGAACGAGATATTCTATTGAAAAAAAATCCAAATCCACCCGAAGTTTTGCCGAGAAAGTGGGACCGAGATTCCGAAAAACTTTTAAATCGCTCACGTGATCCCGTGCTCGAAGCTCGAAGCTCCTTAAGGCGCTATTAAAGACATATTTAGACCCATTGTTACTCATTTTTAAACACATTGTCATCACTTCGGAAATGGAATTCGTTGCTAAACCTACGCCAAACAACCGATCGGAATGAAACTTTGGGGAGTGGATGCAGTATTTCGGCACAAAGTGGCGGGGTATTTCATTTCTACGAAATATTGAATCTTCTATCAAAAATTGAAATTTTTCCAAACTAACCTATAAACGAACCTAACCTCACTTTCAGAGATTCCCGAAGAACTTTGAATTCTCTTAGAATTTCAGCAAAATGAAATATTTAGCCACTTTCTGCCAAAATTCTGCATCTAATCTTCGACGTTTCGTTTTGATCGGTTCTGTGGTGTAGGAGTGGCGACGAATCGCGTTTCCGAAGTGATGACGACGCTTCTACGAATGAGTAACAATCGGTCTTCATGTCTGGTGAATATGTCTTTAATAGCACCTTAACAGCGATAAATTCGTTATTAATTCCATATAATTCCTGTAGAGAATAATTAATGCAGAATTCTGTATTCCATCGTACACGCATAAAGAACTGTTTCTATATGTATATCGTAATATAACATAATTCATAATTAGTGATTATCGCGTAAGACTTATCAATCGCGCCCCTTTATTTTTGGCTCTTATCGTTGGTTCAGAGTGAACTATAATTCTGTACTGATATAACTCCGTTTCGAACGAAGAATAACGTGTACAACGAACTTTAATATTATGAATGTGTATAGATAATTATTGTATATAATTTCATTTACTTATTTTTTATTTTCTCCTTTTACATATATCACTGTACCATACATCTTTATTAATTTAAATTCACAAAAATTTTCTAATTAGTAATATCAACTGATAATTCGATATTTAGACTGTGTGTACAGTATAGGTATATACATCCAGTGTTACGTAAACGAACTTTCGACAAAGTCTGGCTCGGCTTCTCCGAGTACCTATACACTGCATGTATGATGTGCCCACGACGAAGATCTTTCCGTTAATTCCATCGCTTACAATTAGTGGCTCGAAATATCCTCCGAAACAGAGAATCACGCGAAACTCGGATTACCAAGTCTCAGAACCGAAATTTCGAATTCATTGGCAAATTTCATTCCTCATTCATTCGCCCTAAAATCTTCTTCAGAACCGAAAATTGTCCAGAACTCGACCTATTTCGCTTTGGTGTTGCACCTCGAATTTCAAATTTCCTCAATATTAGGCTAAATTTTAATACCAATTTCGAATTTCGAGCGGCAGCATTCGCGCCGAAATTTCCTCTCTTCGTATAAAAACTAACCGAACGAAATCACACATCGGGCATTCGGATGCACGCGGGTACGTAGGTATATGGTATACAACTTGTAGATAGATATCGAAAACTGGTAAGGGTGGAGGGAGCGGGGGGGGGGGGGGGGGGGGGGCGAGTATATAGATAGGTAGGAGGTATAATGCACGAAGCGGGCACAGATTAATTGTAACTGCGTCGCGACCACCGATTTGCCTAATTAATTCGGTTACGAATGGCCGCCGCCGACGCTGCCGACGCCGCACACCACTCGCCTATCAATATATAGATGGGCACTGCGCGTATATATATCCACACTCAACTGGATCGAGTCGGTTGTATATATGTTGTATATATTATTGTTGTTATATAGCGGTTGTATATATAGCTACGTGGGTTGGTATACGAATTTCAAATCATGCTGCGCGCGCGGTTCGTTGAATTTCCGATGGACGGCAATCCCTGCTCTTCGTTAAATCTCTTCGTCCCGTCGCGGCGTCGTCCCATTCAATCACCGAACAGAGGAATTCTATTCGACAGATATAATTCGCTATGGTGAGAAGTTATTCGCTTCGTTATTCGTTATATTGCAGGTATCGGCTATAAAATATAACTTGTGTATAAAAACACGCGAATTTACGTTTTGTCGCGGTGCATTTCACTTGCGATTTACACCGCAGATTATATCCTACGTGGCGATATTTTGTTCAGTGTATCAATCATCGCTGCTTACTCGCTCCCGAGGGACCTCATTAGTCAGCCCGAGGAATTGTGTATGAAAGCAAGAAGAAGACAGAAAAATTCAGTCAGCCGATGAATTTTACTGCACCGAGAGAACAAATTTTTTCTATCAGATTGTAAAACACGAACCAACGCAAAGATATCGTCTTCGTCCAGGGAAACCTGATATTCATATCTGTAGGTACTCGTAGTGTGGCAAGAAATTGATTGACTGCAGGTAAACCAAATTTTGCGAAATTTTCCTTGAACGAAAAAACAAAATTTCGACAAAATCTTTTGTCTTATACCCAGCGAATTTTTCTCTCGCCGAATGAACAAGATTCTCGGCAGCTCGGACCGGGAGAACGTCTTCCTTAGCACATTATTACGATGACATTGATCTTTCTCGTCTGGACCGGGACCCTGCTCCGAATGTAGGCGAGAGTTCGGTCTATGCGATCATTATAGTTCTACCGAAAACCACGGCGCACGTGAAAACGACGTTGGAATTTGAAGGCAGTCAGAAAACCGAACGATTTCGTGAATTTTTGACGAACCTAATGTCCACCGCGATTGATCTCGTTGATTGAAAATGATCATTCACTGGGAATGGAAGGATAATTGAGCGTGGATACACCAGCCGCGGGCCAATTCGAGAAGTTCATTGTATTCGTTGAAGAATAATCGGCGAGCTTGTGAAGAAAAGAAGTTTGAATCCCGATTCCCGAGTAGCGCAAAAACGTGGATTCAAGGTCTTGGAGGAATCGGGTATACCTGTACCCCGCCATTCTACTGGAGGAGTAAATGAATGCCGCCGCCGGCGCGCTGTACGTTTTGTGCAGAGCTATAGCTAAGTGAAAACAAGTGAAAACAAGATGAAATAACGAAGAAGAAAAAACGAAGAATGTATGAATCAAAGAGGTATATAGCTACTGCCTACGCGTCTCCGTGGAACTCGGTTTCTTCTTTTGTCAGCGGGAAATCACCCGTGCGTAACAATATCGCGAGGTGTATAGATACACATGCGTCACGGTGTCGTTTATTGGTCGATCCGAGATCACCGATTGGTCCAAATCGTCCGAACGCAGGTTTCACGAAAGAAAAGCCTTCCCCATTTCTTTTTTTTCCCCCATTTTTTTCACTATTCTGTCACGGATCCCGGGGATCGAATTCGTCCTGCGATACGGTCTCGGAGGAGCGGAAGCCTCCTCCTGATCGTCCTGGATTTCAGTTCGTTCCGAGTCTTGCTCGCGCCGCCTTTTGATCCTCACCTCGCGTTAGTTTCTTCTCGCCTCTTCCCATTCAGTAGCGACCGATCTTTCTGTTTTTCTCTTATTTCACTTGATTTTATTCCTACATAGATTGTTTTGCTGTTCCATTTGCTTTTCGTTTCTTTTTCAATTTCTTGCGTTTCTTTTTCCCTCCTCGATCCCTCCACACGCGTAGGATTCGTCTATACGACGAATAGATCCCCCTTTCTACGTGATCCATATTCTCTATACAGTCTATACCGATCATCCTCGGTGTTTTGTTCGCTAAGTAATTGTCGGATTGTCGGATTGTCGGCGGTGCGGCTGCCGGAGCCAAAGAAGCCGGAGAGGTCTCACTGTGAAATCCATTCATTCCATAGCCGATAGGGAAATTTTCCAGTTCGTGATACCGATAGCTACAGGCCGGCAGATGCTCTAACAATAAGGCGAAAATTAATTCGAGTAGATCCTCGAAGTTTGGAAACGCGTACATACTTATCACTCCAATTATTTCGAATATACATAATCTATAATATTTCGAAATTTAATTGTGATAGAAAATTTCCCCACGAGGGAAATTTCTTCGATTTTTTTTCTTTCTCCCTAAAAGCATACTGTATACAAAATTCCGATTTTGTTTCTGCCTCTCATCATTGTAATAACATACACGACGACAGAGTGTAACCGCAACTGCAATCACACGATAACGACGGCGACAAGCAGCATAGAAATAATAATAAAAATAATGAAACAAAATGAAATATGATGGAATGAACAAGAAATGACAAAAAAAAGAAAACAAAAAAAAAACAAGTTCCACCTCGGCCCACAACTTAAATTGCTTCAATAAAAGTTCGCAGCGTAACAGCCGGCCCCGCGCAAGCCAGCACCTAGACGATCCCCGAGAAGCTCCTACTATATCAGAAACATCTGCCAAACGTTATTACAACTTTGAATAAAGAACGGTGTAAGGTAGGTAGATTGGTATGGAAGAGGTAGGTATACGCGTATATACATTCGCGCATACATACAAGATGAAGTTTTTACTTCTTTTTATATTTTCTTGCCCCTTTTTTCTTCAATTTTTTCCCTCATTCTTATACGTGCTTCTCTAAGTTATTTCATTTTATTCGAGTAGCAGGTTACAGCCGGTACAGGTACAGGTACATGAGTAACGTAACATAGATTGAATGTCGAGTCACTCGAATCAAGTGCGAATTTGTATTTGAATTTTAGCGATGAAATTCCCTCTCTTCATGGCGTCATTTTATCTATGGGTAGGTTAATATTAGGATAGAATATGTATGCCTACAGATAACCATTCGCCGTGTAGGCATATGCATATGGATGAGCGAAGCACACGGCCGCTTCCGCTCGCGATATTGTCAAATTTTTGTTTCGTCTCAATTTTGCATTCTTCTCGAATTCGGCAATCAGGTAGTTATAGGTAGTATTCTCGGTCGAACAATTTTTTTGCGAAAATTATTGGGAATGCTTCTTGTTTTTTCTCAAATGGACACACGTTTTTCTCCAGCTGGATGAAAAAAACATTTTCAGGATTGAAAACGAATTTTCTGAAAATTCGTTCGGCCCTGAGACAGGGGAGGTTTTATTTCATTGGACGAAACTTTTCTCCGCGTGCCGAGTCCGATGTTCATATTTTCTTTGTTCGTTGGTTTTTCTCTCTCTCTCTCTCTCTCTCTCTCTCTCTTTCCGGTCGCTTTTTCAAGACCATTGCAATCTTGTATAAAAAATGAGAAAAACAGAAAACAAGGAGAGCTGATGGACAAATCTTTCATGGAATCGTGGCAAGCGGCTTCTATATAGGTGAGATACATCGTTAAAGAACTGACCACCGATGTCTCCTGGCAACTGTATGAACGCGTACCGATGAGTGGAAAAAAGGCGCGAACGATTATTCGAAGAAGGAATTCAATCGGACCGTAATCAGTCTTCGGGATTCAGCATCGAACGCCCCCGCGGAGCATAGATGCCCGGGTAACTTTTTGCTTTTTGAGCGGTTATAAGAGTTCGGCTGTTGCAGGTACGGGTATATAGCGTAAAAATTCAACACCGTGACAGTGTGACAATGGTCTTTGTAAACATTTCTTATGCCTACAGTGTACCTAACAGCTGTTCCGTGATTTATAATATATAGATCTGTAAGTACCTTGTACATTCAATTCTAAGCCGAATTCGACTAATCGAGCCGACCGTGAAGCAGAACAGAATAATTTCTGGTAATAGGTTATCGCGATGTACATACAAGTATAGCCGCGACTCCGTTGAGACGTGACGACGCCCCTCGGAGAAAGAAATTGAAATTAGCTCTGAAACTCGCCATTTATGAACACTAGAATGCTGCGAATACGGTTTTCGTCGTTTTCCTTTTGTCTCTCTTTCTCGCTCTTTTCTTCGTTTTTCGCCGATGCGGGATCGTAGCGAAATTTTCCGTTGGGAAGGGAATTGTGGGACTGGAAGAGAAATTAGGAAAAGAAAAAAAAAACGGAGAACGAAAAATGGGGTACATGTTGTATAAAAATGAAGGGAGGATTCATTCCCATTGGCGCGGGGCTAACCCAACGCAATGAAAACGTCGCGGCTAGATATAAGAGGACAGAAGAGCAGCCCTGTCCAATTTTCGTTTCCGCTCACGTTCAAATCCAATCCAGACATGATTTTCCATTTGAAATCGAGCGTATATCAAAGTTGAAAACCGCGTGCTGCGCCGCTCGTCGTCTTATCCATATCAATCGGGAATCTAGCCCCGTTGCTACGATGCAGGTTACTTCTTCTGCACCTCGTCTTTCCGACACAAGTGCGATCCTTCCTCATTTACTACCTTCAGGTGCGGATGAACGGGTGATAAATAAATTATCATGCGCCACGGATGAATGACAGCTACATAATGGAAATGTGGGGCGGATACGTGTATCTGCCGCATCTATCGCACACGATAAACGCATTATCGGTATGAGAGTCGATAAAGGATCAGATATTTCCGACGGGTCATATGCGCTCTGCAATGTTCACCACTTATATAATTATATAGCGAGGTATATGGATTGCAGATCAAATATTGAAATTTGATTCCATCTCGGCTTCTTTATGGAGTAACTTTTATTTGACGTACCTAATAATTGATAGTACATTCCAATCTTCGTTCGTATTTTGTAAAGTAGCGTTCGATGTATCCTTTATCTCTCGTATACCTTCGTACGTACATACAAGTGGCATATGCGTCGATGCAGCTCCCTGCGCAATCTTCGAGCACTTCCGTTCCGATAATGAAATTGATATCGCCTATCTCGAGTGTATAATTTTATAAAGTACACAGAGAAACCGACTATTATTCTATGCTACGATCGCGATGATTCGTATACTCGTTCGTTTACTGATATACCCAAACTACACGCGTATTCTACACGCTGCTCCCACGCCTCTCGCTCCGAATTTTTACACACCCGTACGAATTTCTACAAATTTTTTGGCCAATCGGAATACTTGATCGTAGCTCTCCGTGAAAACAAATTGTAGATTTTCGTCCTATTTTTTATTTCATAGAGAATTGTAAATTCGTACGTAGGTGTGATTCCTGCAATCGCGAATTAACTGTTCTCTCAGGAAAGAGGAAATCCTGCTGCCTCAAAAATTTCATCAATCAATGACTGTACGAGTCCCAAGTGTGTTTGCCTGAAATTTTTGAAGAGGCGCTTCCGATGAGAATTTTTTGGTAACAAATCGAAAAAATAGTGTTTCACCCTCTCCTGTATTTTTGTCCTCCGCTATTCTGATCTGAAACTATCGCGATTCACGACTGTGAAACGCAGCTTCCTTATCCACCGGGACTAATGCATACCAGCAGCTGCTCTGCGTTATCGACGGTAGATCACTGCGCCGGCGATTCACCTACTAGCAGTCGATGTCTCCGATTTCTACCTTACCATCAGCTGAAAATAATGTAATCAAACTCAATCACCGAAGATATATCCTCGCGAATGTCTTCTCCATGACATGACGCGACTGGACAGGGTTTCGATTACCAACATCTGATGCATCGGCAAAACTTCGCAATTTCTTTGGATAAGCTCGAGCATCACGTGGTAAACTGAAACTATGAAAACTCTGACGATTCTTGCATTTTGTCCGATCATTTTGAGAGAGCTGCTCTCGAGAAAAACGATTTCTCACAAATGAGAAAAAAAAAAAAACCAACGCAGAATGTCAAGATACGTGTTTTTGAGCGAATGACTCCGAGATACATGGAAAATTGAAAAATTCGCTTCGTAATCTGCGCTCCGATTGCACAGATGTCATCGACTTTTCATTGGTATATAGATATAGCTCGGAGCTGATCTTACGTGGTCAACGAGAGTGAATCGCGTAAAGCAGCGAACCATGAATCAAGAGAAAAGTCATTGCCTGCGCGAGTAATTCAGGCATCGAGTTCACCAAAGAGTTCCTCGCGGTGCCGCGCAGGTCCCTTAGGGCGCGAGGGGCAGTCGTAAGCACAGAATTTCGGAACACCATAAGAAGAGAAACCGGCTGCCGAGGTAGTATACCTGGACACGACTAATTTTCGATAAAATTCTCAAGCCGGCTATAGAACCGCTATTATTAGAAAACAACCCGACAACGACAACGGATTCCTTCGTAGAAGGTCGTGATACATCCGGTAAAAGATGACACTCTGACATTCCTGGATCTCTAACTATACATGATCGCCCGAGGGCTATAAGACTCCGCGGAATGAAATGAATTCAGCGGCAGATGGCGAAACAAAAAATAACAAAGATTTTATGTTTGCACAAATGCTTACCTATATGAAAATCTATATATATAGGTATATATATATAGAACGTTTGAAAACACGTGGAGCAATTTTGTTTGCGACGATCATCTCCGGATTGTCTGCAATATCCCGCGATGATCGTTTATCAAAGGCATTTTGCGCGGTGTTCTGAACGAGGCGAAAATTTCCCGGGGTTTCGTGTTCGTGGCTGGTAGGTCAACCTTTCGGAGGACAATGGCCCGTGGGCCCCGAGGGTGATTAGGGGCCCCCTTATATTTGGAAAACTTATAACGAACTGTTATACCTGCCACCTGTACAACAATATACCTATATAACGGTACACCTTCTGATGATGCAGGAGCCATATTGCGGCGGTGAGAGGTACTTCGTCCGTAGGCGAGGTCGTCCGCATACCTCAACCCGATTCCGTACGAAACGCAAGTTTCGTTGAGGTTTGTTAGAAGTCTTCCACTGTCTTTCGGTTTCCCCGGCTGCTGCTGCTGCTGCTGCTGCTGTTGTGCAGGGAAGTCTTAGCGGATTTTTTTATTGTGATCGATCGTTGCAGTTTTATTTTCTCATATAGAGACTAGAAGACGTAGGAGAAGTAACAGAGAGTTTTATAAATCGGAACAATGTAAAGAGTGCGAAAGATTGCTAATTGCAAGTTTAAAATCTAGTCCCCTCCAGGTCGTCCGTGTCAGTCCAGACATCGTTCTATTGAAAATATAACCGTAACTCATGAATTTTTCTACCCAGCTCGAACCGTAAGTGAAATTTTCGCTCGCCAATTCCACCACGACGTACGGAGAACAAATCTTCTTCCTCCGGATCGCGGATAAAGTTGATGAAAACAGTGCTAGCAAATTTTTTGCAAATATACCTGCGATCAGCAAGCTATGGATATTCAGTGCCTTTAGTTTGTGCGGTTTACACCTGCAGTGCCTGAAGTTATCGTGACATTTTAGAAAAGACCGAACCGCATCATGCTGTGACAGCGCCAACCTGGTTTGTTCGTAATTAAAAGGAGAAAAACGTAAGTGAAATCGTTCCAATAAAAATCCAATTTTCCATAACATTCTGTTCACGCGAGAGAATTCGACGATGAGAACGATACTTCACTCACAGTCAAATGCACGTCAAAAATGTATCTATTGGCATCTGGAATTCAGACGTCTATAATCCGTCTCACTCCCAGGCGACTTAACGTCAGCGAGTTTATCAAGTCTGCTATCGCCCACTTTCCCACGTCGCGTCGTAGAGGCCAGTAATTATGAGTCCCTACTAATCGTACAGTTAGATTGAAGAATTTACATATTTACTCGGGTACGAGTGCCCATCCGCGATATCCATGGACTGTTATATTACCTACTCGAAGAATTCTCGCGGTCAATAATTTATCCCCCGTGTTTTCGCCACGGACGATTGAGTTTAAAATGGCCAACGGTATAGGCAGGTAAAAAGGTATGTGGGTATGACATTTGCAGCCTCATACTCTGCTCCGTTCTCAAACCGCGCTGCTCTGTTGCTTTATATGAAAACAAGACAACGCGAGAATATGACGAAAGAAGAAAAAGAAAGAGAAAGAGGAGAATGAAAAAACGAAGAAGAACGGAGGGAGGAGGAGAAGGGGCAGAAGGCTGAGGCTAATGGCTATAGTACAACACACATGAGAATAATATGAGCCACGTACATATATCACAATTTTCTTCAAGTCATATAGCTATAGGTAGGTGTACATTGAGAGAGAAAAATATCGGTTAAGGAGTTGCGCGCACGGGGTCACGTGACCGATTTTAGGTTTCCTCGGAATCTCTGTCTCGTAATTTTTTCGCAAAAACTTCGAACCGATTCAGACATCATTTGCAAAATAATTCTACGGGTGTCACGAAGCCCGCTCTGGTCAGCTAGCTAGATTCGAAAATCGTCGTACTAATTATTGATCGGAAAATTTGTAAAATATAACCTCAAATCCCGTCTCGCAGCGAAATAAATATATCAAAAATTCGTACGATATTTATTTCGCCACAGCTGACCAGTGCGCGCTTGCCACACTTGCACAATTATTTCGCAAAGGATTCCAAATCGATTCAAAGTTTTGCGAAAAAACGCAAACGAGATTATGAAGAACTGTAAAATCGGTCGCACGTGACCCCGTGCTCGAAACTTCTCATAATGAGCTCCGCACTCGCATGTGTGTAACTATTTTGAAATAGCATATACATATGCATATGTATGTATGCATGTATATATTCCGTGAGAACGCCGGATTGGGAAAAAAAAAAAAAAAAAAAAAAAAAACCGTAGGACACAAAACATGAAACACATCACGCTTGTCACAAACGTAAAAGTAAGCAGGTACACCTGCGCGAGATTCACATGTATGGATTATTTTTCTAAACGATTGATATAGGCACACACTTCGTAAGATCAGTTTATACTTTCGGCCCGTCTACGCGAACTTGCTCACCGCTCGTACAGTATGAACTGTAAAGTGCGCAGGCTTATTTATTACGTAAGAAAATTCAATCTCTCTCAATGTAGACTACATACCGGTTCTATCTCATATCCACTCTGCAGGCATAATGGGACTCGGTTTAAGAACCGCTTATAATACTCACCCGGCCTAATGCTAATGGCCTGGTGTTCTCGATTATACTACGTATAGGTATATTTACATTTCAGCCAACCGTAACCGATCTTTATAATATTCATCGACGATACTCGAGTTTTATCATTTCATAGCCTGGCGACAATAATTCAGCGATTTTTCACAAATTTTCGTAGGTCCATTTTTTGGGGGGAAATTGGACCTTTTTGTACAGTTTTTCGCGTAAGGAACTGTAATTTTTTTCCACTTAATTGTCTACGGTGAAATTAGTTTTAACATTTTTCAAGTTTCGTTGTTTTTCGTGAAAAATTGTTGAAATTTTTCACCGGTTTGATCAGCAAAAACAACGAATTTTCCTTCGTTCGCGGCATGAAAATTCACACCCTCGTACGAAAATCAACAAAAATTTATAGCGTTTCGCGATAAACTACCGAAATTTACGATTGCGTAGAGAGAAAAAACAAAAAACAAAAAGAAAAACAAAAAAATACGAAAATCTACAATTTTTGTATGAAAAACTACTAAACGTTCGAACTTTCCTGAAAATTTGTAGAAATTCGTATGGGATTAGAGATTTGCGCCGAAGGGTGCAGCTCGGGTGCCGTACGAAAATTTGTCGCGAATTCATTCGACGAAACGGATTGAAAATTACGGAACTTTATTCAACCTCAAAATATGCGGTATCTATTCTTGAGTTTTGTGAAAATTTGGAAAAAAAAAGAACCAGTGGAATAGAGGTGTCAGAACGTGGTCTTCGTTTCATCGGTTAGTCCAGATTGCGTCCAAAGTTAGTCGGAAAAGTGTTACAGAATTGAAAGTGGTGAGACAAAATTGAGAAAGAGGAGTCGCAGAGTTTGGATTCGAATTACAGGCGATAGATCAACAGATGAGATGAAATAACTAACCCTGAATCCTTAACATAGGCGCCTACTGTAAATACAATAACTGCAGACGACCTGTAGACCTATAACGATCTCGATCCCGTGCGTGAGCGTCTTCGCAGAGCTCGAGCAGTAGGTCGGTACAATTCTGTATCATACCTACCTCTTACTCCGAGAGAGCTAACAGCGAAAGTCCGTGACTCTGTGAAACAGTCACTGATCGTCACCGTTGTGCGATATCTCGTCATCTTCCATTAATCACATGAAACTCGAGCCTCGGTTACTAGCCAGTGCGTTGTCCGTGATATGTTTGAGTTTATGTTTACATAACCCGCGTACGAAGTCGGTATATAGCTACTCGTATAATACTTGAACATAATTGTACCCGTACACTTAAACTTACTTACTCACTTAGTCGCTTGCAATCAGTGAGATCCTAGACGGCGGAATGAGTCAGTCGCATTATTGTACCGTGGAGCCTAAATCCGCGTGATTCCGTCATCTTCGTGAGTTCAGGATCAGGATCAGGATCAGGATCAGCTTCAGTACTCGAATCACAGAGGATGCAAACAATTTTTTACCAACCTATTCAGTCTTTCTGTATTCTCTCCGTTTTTCGTGTTCGTGCTCAATAACTGAAGGATAGTCTGTAAGAAGAAAACGAACATATTCTCGTTCTCTCCACTGTTACGCGCACGCGCGATTCAGTACAGTCCCATACTTTCGCGACGGTTATTATATATATATATGGCACATTCGTTTGAAATTTGAATTTCAAACGAGGTTCTGTTGCCCCTTGCGATGAGATCCCTTAATGAGAATCGGAAGAATCGATGAATCGGAAGGTTTGTAAGTTTGGAACTGATATCGAGGGCAGAGACAGAGAAAGCAGGAGCTGGATGCTCCTCCACTCGACTACCTACACTCGTAGTTCGGCGAGTGAGTTTGACTGGCAAAGTGAGTAGCTGCAGTACATTACATATGTCTACCTATAGTGATACTGAGGAACAGTGAACTGTTTAAACCGGCAGATATAATGTATAGTTCCTATGTAGAAACCGATTATGTAATCAAAAAATCGTTACGTCTACTATACCATAACCTATTGTCCGAATTTTTTCAGCTACGAAATAGTAAACTGGATAGACGGGCGTAACCCGAAGTCTGAACTATACTTTGTTATATCCCCGTATAAAATTAGTCACTGAATTAAGTCGTTGCCAGGGAACGTTCATGATGTAAGATCAAGTTTTGAATCCGATTATTTTAGGTCATTGAACAAAAGAAATGGTTTTCAGTTTCGACTCTCATGGGGAATTTGGACTCGCTATCTTGAATGCAGAGATACCGTTTCGGAAACGAGAATCGTAAATTTCCGCAAACGAATCGATCGATTTTTACGAAACTTCGAGAATTCGTTGAGCACGATGGCAGAAAGTGGCTGAGTATTTTACTTCTTCAAAACATCGATCGAATTCGATGGAAAATGTATATTCCCTGTGTTAGCTAGGTTAGATTGCCAGCGGCGACTCCAACGGCCTCTCAATTGTTGTTAACAGAATACCGATCTGCAACTATGTTATAAGTTTACCTGGATCAAGCGTGCGTAACTAATGATACGGAAAACGGAATCTTTTTGTGAACACCTGAATGTCCCGGATGCAAATTTTTGTACTGCAACTTGCGTTGATTCAGGTCTCATAAAATGTTCGCAAAACATTCATCACTGAAATCTGTAAATTGTACATATCTTCAAATCGTTGAAATTTCGTTTTCGAAAATTCCGTAAAACCATACTATACCGATACTTAATTACCTACATAAGCCACGTAACTGTTTCGCAAGCTGGTTGAAACATTCTCTGTTACTTATTTCATCATTTTCGTCAATATTCAACAATTTCTTGTCAAATGCATCTCTCTATAGAATTCTCCTCGAATAGTACCTCTCTGTATTCGTAGAGATTCAATGAAGCCGCGTCTTATGTTCTGGTACTTTTTATCGAACAATTCTTGACGTCGGCATGGAGAAAGGACGATTTAATGAAGAAAACTGTGAAAGAAAAGAAAACTTGTAGGCTAGAGTAGACTATTGAAATCTATAACAGTAAGCGCCGATTATCGAAGCATCGGGAACAACGAATAACTATACAATCGACCTATACTACACTACAATAGATTTTCTCCAATTTTTTAAAGCATGTAGGTACATAATGCAGGTATTATAGGGACAATATGTAGCCGAGTAGTATAATTGCCATGAAAATATTGTGAAATAAATTCCTCTTCGCCCGAAGGTCGACGTTGAAGTCGAAGTAGTGCTTTTACTTCGCGCCAATCATTTGCCCACATCTCTTGTCAGGCTGCGCACGATACGTGTTTGTATACTGTACTGTACTGTACTGTACTATACTACCTGCACACCAAACATCCACATATTGTAGGTACGAGTATTAAACCTGCCTATGTGAATTTATAGTCACGTTTCTTGCTTTGTCCCGCATCGCTAGGATTTCATAGAAACTTTTTCCAATCGATGCAGTAACGCTGTTGCCTCACCATCGAGCGTTGTTGTTTGCTAGATGTACTCGCACGCGTAATTATGTATGCCTATCTACCAATCTCGGTCTAGGTTAGAAACGGATAATGCATTTTCACAAATTTATCAACTATTCGGTATACTTGATACAAGTATGAATCATTCGTGGATAGAGGAGTTTCTCTTTCTGGATATGAATCGTATAACGCTCTACGTCAGATGAAGTTAAAGGGCTACCACAGCAGACCACCTGGAAAACGCGATTCGCAATAACTTCTACACCGAACAGCCGATTAGCATCGAACTTGGCGGATCGATCCAGTATTCTGGCAGAAAGCAATCGCTCATACTTTGTCCTCTGAAAATGTCCAGAAAATTCCAAGTTCCGAAAGAATCCCTGAATACCGGATAACAGTTATAGGTTAGATGGACAACTTCGAACCTTATTCTTCGAAGAACCATTCAACATTTTCAAGAGATGAAATACTCGGCCGATTTCTGCCGAAATACTTCATCAATCCCCGGAGTTTCGTCCCAATCGGTTGCGTTGTGTGGGAGAGGCTCCAAATCGCGTTTTCGAGGTGGAAGCAACGCGTCCGTCAATGCAGGGTAGCGGTTGCGCGTATTCCAATGGGAGCCTCGCATAGCACCACAATCAAAATGAAGCCGCGAGGTTGAAAAACTGATCTTGAAAGCAGTGGCTGGCGTAGCTATACTACAAAGTAGGTAAAAGTTGTCAGTTTTCTATGAGATCGGAATCAGGTTGAGCTTACAATGATATTACTATACGCGCAGACAGGATGTACCGGTTGCACTGTTGCAGAGATTGTACACACACTGGGCTCACGTACAATTAGATATAGTGCAGTGGGTACTTCCGTTACATTGAACCTGTCGACAACGACTGACTGACAACTCCTTAAACTCACAACTCCATGTACACAGGTATACCTGCATACAGTATAACCTACGCCCGTTTCTAGTCACGAACTCGGACCCGACGAGGACGCCATGGATGGCTACGATTCTTGATTTCCCATATTCAATCACTATACATGCTCCGTGGAATGAATTTAAAGACGCATTTATCTCGTTCTAATAATTGTGAGGCGTTAATGAACCGCGTTGGAAATGGCATTATTACATTCTCCGCGTATATCCGGGATGATTAAACTAACCCAGCTTGGTAAAAGCGCATGCAAATTCGATCTTCAGGTAATTGGAACAAATATCTGTCGTTCTTATTAGATATACATATAGGTGAAGGTAATAAACGACGTTAATGATCTAGATCGTCAAGAATTACCAGTTGACTCAGTTCGTAGATCTAGTGATCCGACACGGTGCCGTACCATCTTCATAGAATAGTTTCATTTCAATTATCACTTCAAGTTAATGCTCTCCGGAGTGCCCTATATTCTGTGATGATCGGCTGAAACCAAGAATCCATCGATTCTTGCGGAGAGATTCTATCTAATCGTTTCCTAATCTCATTTGTATCCGGTTAGAATTAATTATTGGACCATCCGGCTGGATCGAGGTTCCAATTTTCTTCTTTCTCTATTTTTTGCTCGTGTTTCGTTGAGAGTAATTGCGTTTCTGAAGAAATTGTCAATTTTGAGTAGTTTGATCGAGTACTATCGGTCATTAGAATACATAACTCATTTTATCGATTCTTTTGATCTACTCCATGTTACAGGCGGAGCGGAAAACGGACCAATTTTATCGGGAGCAAGATGAGGGGAATTTCTGACCGACGAATAATTTAGAGTGGAAGAGGAAAGGAGCAAAGTCGAAGAATAGAAGAGAACCCGAAAATCTCGAAAATCTCGAAAATGTATACGGAGTGGGAAAAGGTGAGTGAAAGAACGAATATTACATTGAAACAATCCGCAAAATTCTAGATCACAGGTATCGTATGGTACCCGTACGACGCACGTGTGAAAATATCCATATTCCGCGACAGTCGGTGAAACTCGACTGTGTCATAACGAATTATCGCGGAAAATGATAGAAAAATCGATGGAAAAGGAAAAGAAATTGATTGCCGTTAACGTGGCTGTTCAATGCTGCGCATACTTTCTAACGCAGTCTGTAATCGCTGGACAAACTTCCAGTAGGCGGTGCCTCATACCTTATACTATGCGCTTGTATCCTAGGCGTCTGGCATTAGAACTCGATGGAATTCACTCACTCATTCGTCCCGCGGGCCGTCGCGGCGCGGCGCGGCGCGAGGACTCGCCTCGCTATGCTCCTAGAGTCAATGATCGGCGCGTGCGTGCCGGCTAGTTGCGTCGATATTTGTGTACAGGTACAGCTGTGTACGTTCTACCACACGCGCTCAAGACAACTCGGTACACACTATGCGCGCGCGCACATACACGCGTATCGAGCTAAGGCGTGCGAGCACGTATGGAGGGCACTTTCCAACGACGAGAGTTCGAGATCGCGTTCTCGCGTCTGGTAAGATCTGCAGATCGATAAATACGATCGATAAGTAAATCTCGTCGCAAGATACATAGCTGCCCGCGAATCTACCGTGTATATATCGGTACAGAAATCTGTTTCCAACGGGTTTTCTTCTACGATAATACACACGCGTGGGTAAAATCGAAAAGGAAAATCGGTATGGGTATACCATACGCAGGAGCTGCATTTTTCCGGGACGGAAGACGTCCTCCCGATGGTCTCTTCTTGTTATCGTCTCGGATTCTTTCCGCACGTCTACCGTGACGTAGGTAAATGTCGTTCGAAGGTGCAGGCTGATCGCGGAATCACGTTGAAATTCGATTGATAAATTGATTTCATTACGCCGTAGCACGTATTTCTATGCCATGCACATACGTACGTCTGGTGTTTGAAAGTTGTACATGAATTTCGAGCGAATGATATGAGTAGTACAGTACCGTTGATGCAATATACACAGCGTGTAGGTCGGCGGTACGCGCATACGTGTAACTTGGTTACTGCTCCGTGCATTTGTACGTAGGTACCTATGCATATCACGTGTAACGTATAGTTAGGCATGATGTACGCATATACCGCGAGTTTTATAATTTATGACCTCGGGTATAGAGATAGGTATAATATAGGTACTCGTATGGAGCGCGCACGGTCTGTTCCACCCCAAAGCACCACATTGGCGTCTTCGTCTTCTAATGTTATAGCTTTTCCTGGGGAATATGTGTAAGCCAAGCCGGTATTTTCTTGGGTGGGAGGATGAGCACGGGTAGCGGGTATCGCGGGCATATCTACGGTGGGCGAACGTCGTCAAATTTGGTAAAACTATCGGCATGGTTACGATAATGAGAATAACAACGATAACGAGGAAATCGTTATACAACGAATACGATCGGTGGCCACCCAAATGCCAGAATTGTAACTACACTCGTGGCAGGTAGGTATTATAACTGGCAATTAGGACGAGAATTAATTAATCTAGAAACACGCCATTGCATGTACATATATTTATGTACGCGCACACATGCATGCTCTGCACCTACGTGTGCGCGTGTTTGTACCTATACCTATGCGAAGTAAAGAGCAATTGTTGCGGAGAACTGCTCATACTTCAGTGTTGCATCGAACATCCTGGACTGCGGATCACAGATCGGAAGAATCTTGAAATCTGAGTTTATCGGGAGGGAATTGGAGGGGAAACAGCTTAGGCTGGAAACAAAGAAGAGAGAGAACAGAGGAAAACCGCATTCGCGGGACTGTAATTTGATCGGGCGATGATCGCAAGCGGGGAGTTTACTATACGGCCGATTTTTATTCGTGTTAAAATTTTCTCGTGCGGTGTACCAGTGGCCGTCTAGATATCTGATGAAATCCCGAAAACCCTGTGTTTGAGAATGAAATTTTAAGATTTCGTACGTAACAACCTGTTCGACTGGTTCCCAAGAGGAAGAAAATAAATGAGTGCACCTAAAATGAAACAATTAAGACTCACTCGCGGGACACGCATATCGGTACCGTGGGAATAAGAATTCCCGTTAAAAATCTCCTTGGATTATGTATGTGCTGTACCTGTGGCTGGTTGCTGCAGTGAAAAATTGTCTCTATATTGACGCCGGATTTGATTTCCGGCGAGAGGCGTGTGATCGATCGATCGATCGAACTGCGGAATCGAGTGGCAATTAGAACGGATTCTAATTTGCGGAAATTGGACCTAATCCCAGAGTGAAATCTTCCAACGCATCACAGTGGGAAATTGCCCACGCGACCGCATGGACGCGGACACGGATGCCATGTTGCTATTGTACAGTACACTAAATCTCGTATCCAACTTGGATTGAACTTGACCCGAACTTGCGCTGCGAACGATGGGCATAGCGATCGTTACATCGCATCACGAATTCCAAAGAATGTACCGCACAACGCAGGCGACGACGATATGCGCGGTGGCGACGTATGTTTGAGAACGATATTCAAATTGTTGGATAATTATTCGAACGCGGCGCGGCGGTTGAATGGTAAACCGTTATCGTTAGGACGTGAGACGCATCCAGGAAATTTCCGACATCCTGACCCATTGAACCTGTTCCGTTTGTCCTATTTAATGGTCAATTTTGATACGACGAAAATTCTAACGGGATGATATCGCGCTACTATCGTTGCATATATACTTTGGGAAGGAGTTGATCGTTCGTCATCGGAAAGTAATAAAAATACGCGAATTTAATCGCCGAATTTTTGCGCCGCGATTTATGTGTTGGCGTCAATGAATCGTCGCGCCATGAATAAAGATCGTTCGGATTAGAAAGCCGTAAAAACCCCGCGCAGGTGATGCAAATCAGGAAATGAATTCGACTGAAAAATGCACGATTTGGACCGCTGCTAGGTTAGAAAATCGACGAATAAAAGGGGCCAAATTGTCTCGCGGAAATTATGCGGCTGTTGAACGGTACTCGGAGAGACACGCGTTGCATAATTCCCATGCCCTAGACCCGAATTTAAATTTTGTTCCGGATCACGCGAACGCGAAGGCGGTTGGAAAGAGCGGTAAATCGGTCGGCACCGATCATCGTTCGAACTCGAAATCATTGAGCGATCGGGAAAGAAAGGTGTTGAAAAATGCGCTGAGCTTCAAGAAATTGGATATCGATTTCTGCGACAGAACATTGAGCGACTCCCCTTACTCGTTGCCGAATCAAAGTATCGGCGGAGGCAGGAGGATATCGAGGAGAGAAATTCTCAGCAAGGCAACAAGCTCCGTGGATTCGAAGTTATCGGTGAATCCGGGGAGCCGGAGTAATTATTATTATTACGGAAGAGAGAGAAATGAGCAGCCGAAAATTCCCGCGGGATCGAGTATATCGGGGAAGGGAAAAACTGTGGGAGAGAAATGCGATACAGCCGGTAGTTTCAGCGTCTCTTCGAGAAGTAATTCGTGCTGCAGTCGAGAAATCGTTAGAGTTATTCCGAGGCCGTCGACGCTTCCAAAAAGTTTGAATAGCCCCGGAAAACCAGTCTGGATAAACGAGAGAGAGCTGGCTCTGACTCGGGAGAATTCAATCTACGGTAGAATTCGTCGGAAATCTTCACTGCCGGGTGGCTCTGTGATAGAAAATTGTCGAATACCGCCTAAAACAGCGTCGCGAAGATCGACACCGCGCGGGGAATCAATTCAGCAAAAATCACGATCTGACTACGGAGTGATTTTGAAAAAAGAATATCGCACCGCGGAAAGATTGGAAAACCGAAAAACTTGCCACCAAGAAGAACAAGGCCGTAGATTAAGTTTTCCTGATCCTTTATACGCTGGAAAATCGGCTTCGGAATGCGGAACGATTTCGAAAGAGGTCAAGGTCGCCTGCAGTCGCCGGAGATCCATCTCCTCCCTGCCACGGAAGAGCCTGAAGTTAGAAATCGGTACTCGAAGAACCGTAGAAGGTGGGGGGGAGTCTACTATTTGCGTAGATCGGCGTGTTCGCAGTGGAACGGGAAACTGCGCGAGGGACTCGAAGAACAGGTCTGAGGTTGAGTTTTTGACGAAGGAAACGGCACCTCGCAGACGACGCAGCATTGCCACTGAACAAACTTACGCAACTTCGCCGGTTTGCTTAGAAACACAAGACTCGCGATCGGTGGTTGACTCAATGCTGCGGGCGGGAACCAATCGCGGCGTCAGGTCATCGACCTTTCCGAAATCCACGGTAAATAAGGATAGCAGGACGCGGGATCGGCCGACGAATAAAACTAGCGGAAATATCGTCAGAGACATAAATTCGGGTCAAGGCGAAACGGCGAAGAAAAGCATTGGGAAGGTTTATGAAAAAAGGAAATCATTTATGTCACTCTTTTCGAAAACCGAGTTTTCCTCGCCGCGGACGTTAACCGCGAATAAAACAGATCCCGAAGAAATGGGAAGCGCGAGATCCGTGTACACGAAACATTGCCGAAAATCGTCGAGGACTCTCCAGAAAAGAATGCCGTCGAAAATTTCCAACACACTGCCTGCATGCGGTGGAAGAGCGATCAGAGAAACCGTCTCATCGTCAGCCATTCAAATCAACGTTCCGCTCTACGTGAGAGCAACCGACAGCCGAGATTATTCACGATCTTTGAAATTCAACAAAGAGAAATTGAACCACGGATCGAAAGGTGGATTCGGACATATCAGAGCACACAGCGAGATCGGTAGCAACAATTTCACCACGTATCTTAGTCCTCCGTCTTCAATTTTCGGCTTATGCACAGGCCGAAGAAGATCGTCGGCGAAGGAACCGCCGCTTCCCGAGGAGGTTCGAGTTCGCAAAAGTCTGCGGAAGGAGGATTTGAAAGTGACCACGGTTAGGACAATTATCATTCAATTCTCATAATATATGTATCATAGAATCTGCAGGAATGCGTTAGAAAAATTAACGAAACTAATTCGAGTGTAAGAGAACGTCAATTCTCTTCCGTTCCTCGATCTCCTTCGAGCTCTGATAACTCGGCTAATTATCGACAGTAAAAATCGCGCGGAAAAGTAATATGTTTATAGGTGCACCAGCTATTACCTGCGGACTGCGAGACGTAAGTACGTGGGCATAAAATCGGCTACGTATGTACATACATGCATGCTTATACGTATACCTACTACCTACAACAACAATTATAAACCGCGGAAGCTCCGCTCGCATAACGATCATGATACTGCATATTCGCACACGGGCGAGAAGCAGCTCCTTCATTCCACATCGTTCCGCAGTCGATTCTAAAAACAAAAACGAAAAATGAAAAATAGTTACAAGAACACCAGAAATGAAGGAGAAAAACGGAAGGGACGTTCGAAAAGACGTACCGTGTAAAACGGACTGCAGTGTTATTACCAATTATCTGCGCGGCTTTCGTGAGAACTACAGCAGCGAGTAACGCGCTCACGGAAAAGTACCTCGCGGCTACACTATGGATCGGTCTGTTCGTACAATTAGTTGGTTATAAAATGAAAAAGAGAGACCGGTTCGCACCGGTAGTTTCGCCGCGGAGTACGTAGAGCAGCGGGTCGCGTTGTCGTTGACATCGCTACCAATGAAATTCGCGATGATCCAATGAAATGGTTCATCGAATCAGGGAAATCGAAATAGATCGGTTTGCGAAAATTATCGCTCGCTGATTCGTGATTATGATCGATCCAGTAGATAGCGGAGACGTCATTGCCCCGTCACAAATCCCATAAATCTGACAAATAACAAGTTACTTTTATTCTCTTCCAGGGTGAACTCGTCTGGTTCGATCCGGGCGTCGGCCATGTGCTACCCGGCGAAGTTTTGGAGTACCATAAAGCCGCTCACGTGCTATCCGTGCAGGCGGTCATCGCCGGCAAGGTAATTATCCCCGGCACTAACAATAAAACATGCATTAACTAATAAATTAGCCGGAGAATGAGAGTGGAACGCTGAAGTAACCTGCAGCGACTACGCAATTGCAGTGCTGCTACCGATCATACACATCGATCCCTATAAGTGCCTGTAATATAAGTACTCAGCGGTTATTTGAGCGTAGATGGAATCAATGGCGAAGAAAACTCTGTAGTCGAGTTTCAGCGAATCTGAACTCGAAATCATTATCGGATAGAACTCTTAAACCTTTTTTTCTGTATACGAATTTCGTTTCGCGAGGGAGTGAGTGAGAGGAAAGACTAGTTTAGTCTAATATCTTATAGTCAAGAATGGTAATTTTAAGAGTGCGCGAGCGCGCGCGCGTGCGCGTGTGTATAGAATCTGTTCATGAAAGAAGCGCGTCGCCGCCCTACTCCGGTTCAGTGTGACTGTAAACTGGGTCACTAGTGAGGCGGTGACATCCGTACGTGACGTCCCGAAAATTTGAATACCACTCGAAAATGAGAACGTTGAAACAGCGAGTGCTGTTGGACCAAATTCTGCGTCCCGGTATCAGTGTGAAGCACGTACATTCGATTCACTCGCCATTCAATTACGCTGCTCACGATTATGTATTAGATTAGTTCGGAGGGGTGATGAGAGGAGTGCAATGTCTCGTCGTACGACCAAACATGCATTTCGATTTTGACCATTTTCGACAAATTTTAAGTTTCACGCCGAAGATGGAAATTCATTCGAAAATTGCAGTCCCGACTGAATAGGTGCTTCAAGGACCCGGAGTCCGGTTCGCCGCAGCTCCATGGTTATCCTGCGGAGCTCAGACCGCGCAACGTTGTAGACACGATCGGTATAAAAATGCGAGACGAGTCAATGGACGTTGCGCGGGCGCGTTGTTGGTGACAAATCGCTGCAGAATGGCTCGCAACGGAGCACAAAGAAGTAGCATCGGAGTATCGAAGGCGAAGACGAAGGAGCCGAAAAGAGAGAGAGAGAATAGTTTCATTTTGCATCGGTATAATGCACGTCCAACGAAGGTATACATGGTATATTGAGTGAGCGGCGTGTAGATGCGTACGCGATATTCCGCAGAAAGAAATTCTAATCGACGTTGAAATCGAAGAATACTGTGTTCTCGCGAAGGGGTACACAAAACCAGGAGGAGAATGAGAATAGGAACGAGAAGTTACTCGAGTTAAGTATACCAGCCCGAGCTGTAAGAGCCAGTGCAGTGCAGACATCGGAGAAACTTACACTGGGAGTGCCTCGTGGGCTCTTTCGCCTCTTTCTCCATATTCCCCTCGCTACGTTATAAGATCGTGTGTCTACGCTCTCACGAATATCCCGCGCGAAACGAACTTCCGAGGATATACAATTATACCTGTACAAGTATAGGTATAAGGTATACATGACCATGATACTCTTGCGAATTCTCCTGCAATGTTACCGTTTTTCGCCCGACGCCTGGCATTGCTCTGCAGGCGTTGCCATCGCCCGATGTCAATTTTCTTCATAGATATATACGTTCCTATTGGAGACACATCGGTCACACGGGTCACCCACCGTAGGTACCTACTTTGGTCACGCTCACTTTGTTCTTTCCCCGTGACTCACTCCGTAGCAGAAAGCTGAATGCTAAGGGTACGAGAGAGTCTGTACCCGGGGGACCGGTTCTCGCGGACATTATTGTTGTTTCGCATTACAGTTCGATCACCTTCATGCCCGCCTACCGCAGCCCTACGGGTGGTAATCTCGCTACGGGGCATTCGGCGCTATTTTAGCATCCCGAACTCCGCGTTGAAGGACAAAAAGAAACGAAGAAAAAACGAAAAAAAGAAAGAAAAAAAAAAAAAAAAGAAAGGCCGGGTGAAATGAAGTCGAAGAAGGAAACGAAAACTAGGCTCTTTCTTCGCACCACCAGATCCAGGTTATCGGACTTCCCACAGTAAGCGTGTGCTGGCGTATAGCTCCGAGGCGCGCCACGTATTTCCTGTGCCCGTAGGTATAGAATGATAATATAAGAATGAGAAATAATTGTTAGAGGCGAGTCGACGGATACGTATAATTCTATACGTATTGTACGTACATTAGCCTCTGCAAATATTCAACGAACCGGAGTACGCAGGGATTATACGTGTACCGTGTACAGCGTGAGTTGATCGTAATTGTTCCCTGATGGTACCTGATCGTTAAAAGGCGATGGAACCTCCGCGAGCGAATTCCCTCACGGGGTAAAATTATTTGTAGGATAATAAATATCGTTTGTAACATGCGATAATTCTGTTCGGAAATGGGTGTAGGATTGCGAATTTTCGATAGATTCCGATAACTATCACGGAATGATCGGGGGCATCGCGGTGTGCATCACGACGCGACGGCGCGGGCGCAGCCCGTAGTCGCGCGTTCCCGTGTCAATGCAAACAGGCGACATGCGTATACGTCGTTAGAGAAATTACCGTTAAATCTTTCGCGCGGGCTTTGGTATGTGTCTACGAATTCCCACATTCTGCAGTTACACGCTACTCCGTCCAACGTTTTATTTTCATTGTACGTACGCAAGCATCTCCGGGATCTCGGAATGGAAGAAGCGTGTGGTATGAGTGGCGCGAGTACGACTTCAGCCGGTTTTTAATCCCGTAGATTGTAGAAATAAGAAAATGGATACGCCAATGCATGGTCGTGCGTGGCTAGGCGTAGGCACATACTCGCCTACCTATAGATACAGCCGCGACGCAGCGCTGTACCGCGAGGCTATCATTCTATATGCATCTCGCACGCGTAAGAACACGTTCAGCGCAGCACTGCGGTGGACCAGAGGCTAGAAACTGGGCTCTGAACATGCGCGTGTACGTAACTATACATACGTATACAAATTGTGCGTATGAACTGCAGAGGGCACACACGCGCGCGCACACGAACCCGCGATGTACACGCGGGCGAACATCTACCTTCTTACTATTAACGCGGATGAGAGAAAGAAAACGGAGAAGAAGAAGATGAGGACGAAGAGGTGGAGGCAGACGAGGGCAAGGCCTAACGGCGAGCGTTGAATATTCAAATGAAGGGGCAGGGCAGCGGATAAAAAATATACAAGCTCAATGAAAAAATGGAGGGAAGGTGGTCGGAGCCAGCGCTGAGTAGAAAGTTCAATTGAATGTACAAGATTATTGGAATACCAGGCATATTTGATCCTGTTCATTGGCACCGCGACGGACACTTATGACTTGGCGCAATACGTGCCCGGCGCGGCGTGTATGTATAAACTGCAGAAGTTAGCTTCCGTGAAAGTTACCGAATACGTTATACAATTGTATGAGATAGTTAGAGGTAGATCGGTATGCACGTACATACTGGCCACACGCGCGTGATGATAGGCGAATTAATCGGTAAGAAAGTTGATTATAAAATCAACTCTTAATTAGCTTTGTAGTATCCGTACGGGTTTGATGAGATTTTCTAATTTTTAATTTCTATCGTGAATTATAATCCGCAACTCGGTTGCACGATCCGCGCGTGGGGATAGCTTATAGTACTCTCGCGATGCGCCCGAGGAATTCTTACCGATAACAACATATCTCTACGGTCATCACTCGCGGTCCGAATTCACTTACGATTCATGTAATTCTTGCTCTCCACGTGCGTCTGCGGAGGCGAGCTTCACCGCGAATTCTAGTCGCTCGCCAGTTCTGTTTGCCTCGTAGATTCATTGCGGTTTGGGTATTCGAATGCGTCGCGAGATCGGCGGTAAAGAAGAGCGCTGGTGGGCGTGAGGGAATTACGAACATTGCCCAAGAGTTCGTAACGTCTTCGGATAACAATAATAACAAACAATGCCTACTCCGCTCCGCCTGGGTCTTGGACGTAATAATCAAGTCCAACGAATTGCGGCATGCTGTTCGGCAAACCTATACGCGCACTGACAATGAGTATCCTATTATAGATGACGCTGCACTCCATTGACGCGGGAGGCATTCCATTCGGAGGATAGAAACGGGTTGAGGTAAAAAATGACGAAAAATTGAAAATAAACTGAACGATCTGAGCGGCACGGTGAATTTTCGTCGGTACGATGTCAGTAGGATCAGTCTCAGCCAGAATTTTCTTCGCTACCTTCTTCCTTTCTTGATCAAATTTGTAATCTTTCGTAAATCGGTGTCTCCGGAGCCTGCGATTGATTTTAATTGTAAGATTGCCAGAGCACGACGTCGTTCAAATCGCGGAGACTCGAAATTCGTTGACAACGAGAATATATGTACAGCTGGAAAGCGTGGAGCAAAAATTTCGTCACGTTTGTCGGATCCATCCACTGCAGCAGTGATGCACCGGATGAGAAAATGTGCTGCCGCATGCGTTTATGTGTGATAATAGTTTGCTACGCCAATGATATTTCATAGTCGGCTACTGCAAGTTGACGCGATAATACTGTAAGAGCCAGTGAGTGGTCAGTGGGTTGGGTCGGGCGAGTATAAGACGTCGCCGGTTGTTCTATTCCGCGGAATTAACTTAAAAGTGATATCACGTCCGTGTGTCGTTTGCCTAGGTTAACCATGTCGCCAGCCTGCAACGGCATCGCAATAAGTTGTTGGCCATAAATTCCCCAAGGAGTCGTTAGGTCGCGAAGATGAGCCGAAAGAAAGCTGCGGTTAATGTGTAGTATGTTAACTTAAGAATGCTTGACTCGTGGCTTGAGGCGAGGACAAGAGTCGAGGAACTGTGAAGAGAATATGGCTAATTTTTCCAATTTCTTTTTCAAAAGATAGATCGAGGATTCCTCAATGAGGTTCCATCCGGAGATGAATCTGTGACGAGATAATGAGACGTGATTTGTATTTCCATTGTTTCGCAAGCAGTATATCTACGATCGTGAGCCTCGCAAGCCCTGAAACGCCCATTGGGTTGGACTCTGGAACAGCGAGTAGTACGGTACTGTAATAGTTATTTACCGAAAACGTAAAACAACAATGGAGAACAATCCGAATGAGGAAAATGGACCGGTTGAATACCCCGGAGACGGTAATAATTGGGCCGAGGTTCCATGCGGGAGAGTGGAACGAGGATGTACGCAAAACTCAAAAGCGATTGCTCAACCGAATCGCGTAGATTGGGGCGCATTTTACGCCTCACCGATTCTCAAAGATCGCGGAATCGAGAAACGAGAGAACCAAGATGAACTAAGAAGAGAAATTCACCGGGAATATTGCTCCCTCGACTCAAAAAATGATTGCGCGGTTACGCGAAAACGAGATTTCACCGTGACCAAAGGTCGGGAGCATTCGATCCCCGAGCTCACCGGGCAAGAGCCGAACCCGAAGAAAGTTAGGAGTAAAATATGCGGAGAAGAGATTCCGAGATCGGCGGAACCTGGACGGGAGACGAATATCATCGGATCGAAAATCCACGCCTCATCTGAAACCGAAAGTCCTGCAGATTACGCTGTGCCGTTTGAAAAGGGAGTAGAAACCGATGGAAAGACTATCCGAGAAAAATTTTCGCCCCCTTCGAATGCGACAATGAAAATTCTTGGTCCAGCTATCGATGGTCAAGGATATGCGATTCCCAGATCGTTATTTACAAACGGCGAAGTAACGTGCGGATGTTCACCAAGGCAGGACTTCGTCGAGTGGTATTATAAAACGACCAAATCAGTGCTGAAGACATTGAAAACTTCATCGGTCAATTCAATTGTCAGCGAGGAGTCGAGGAGAATTAGCGATTTCCTTGAGGACGATGATCGCGAGGATGACGTCAGCTGTCGCTCTTCCGATGAGTATCTGATCCTCGACTGCAGCGAAAGTGACGGCGGTAGTTATAGTTATATGCGCAGACAGGGAGCTCGACAAGGAATTTCTGTCGCCTCCTCGAAGCAGTCAGGGTCGCAGAGTTCGAGCGATGCAACGTTCCGAGTTAAAGTCAGGATGATACCTGAGACTTTAACCAGTATTTGCATTACAGTTTTGATGGAAAATGTAATGAGAATCTTGTTAGGCATTTGTATGGAAAACTTGATTGCACTTAATTCTTTAGTCGCACCTACGCGAGGTGCAGTGGTCTTTTTCGAGAACGAGGTGACGAAAAATGACCGATGCGAATTGCACTTGAATTCATTCGTTCTTCTTTTTCTCTCCCACAGCCCCAAGTATTCACCCTGACGAACTTGAACGGGGTGAGACCTCGGCAAGACCTTGGCCAAAATGGAGTTGAAGATATGATCCAACTGTCGTAAGTCTCGTCGTTAATTCTTCGTCAATAATCGCGACACTGTCTGGTGTCCTACGCTTGTAATCGATATACAAAAATTAATGTTAACGTCAAAGATTACAGAACGCGACTGCTTTCTCAATCGGATACTCCGTCGTTGATAACTGATGCAATTAGTCATTCATACCAATCTCATTATTTTTCAATCTTACAGAGACTTGAACGAAGCGTCTTTACTATGGAATTTGAAAATTCGTTACGACAAGGAGTTGATCTACGTAAGTGCACATATTATACCTACTCTTCCGTTTGTTGGTTCTTTTATCTTTCTTGAGAATCAATGATTTCCAATATAAGACCTGTTTTCCTTACATACGTGGACCGAGAAAATGGTTTATAGAGAGAATACACGGAAGATCTCGCGTCCGTGTAACCGCACGATGATCTTTTGCTTCACTCGTTCCATCAGAATTCAATTTCGTCATGATATGTTCATTGTTCTTCGTAGACGTACACGGGCAGCATACTGGTTGCGGTTAACCCGTACAAAATGTTCGACATCTACGGCCTCGACCAGGTCAAATTGTACGAAGGACGCATCCTGGGAACCTTAGCACCGTGAGTCTTCGTCCGTTTTTTATTTTACAGAGAGAAAAAAAAAAAAAAACGAAGGAGAAGAAGAAAAAGAAGAAAAACCGGTCGACCGATCACGAGTTCACAAAAACGGCCGCCGGACCAGCTGTAAAATCGAATAATTAAATTGAAGTAAGTAACACCGATTTCCACTAAACGTTTCACATATTTCCAGTCATTTATTCGCCATTGGGTCATCGGCCTACAGTCAAGTTTCCGCGGCCAATAATGCCAGCGCGAATCAGGTGGTAGTTATTTCCGGTGAATCTGGATCCGGAAAAACGGAGTCCACGAAATTGGTGATGCAATATTTGGCGGCGGTGAATCGAGCGCCGAGTAATTTGGTCACCGAACAGATCCTGGAGGCGGCTCCGCTTCTGGAGAGTTTCGGGAACGCGAAAACACCGAGGAACGACAACAGCAGTCGGTTCGGAAAATACCTCGAGGTTCATTTCAGGGAGTGAGTACAATTACATCGGATTCATACTCCGGCTTAAGCTGGCGATCGCGAAACGCGTGGACGGGAATTATCATCCCCGATGTCAATTGGGTAATCGGTGTAATTTCCATATACCTACTTCGCGATTTCAGCGGGGTCATAGTCGGCGGCAGGGTGACCCAGTATCTTTTGGAAAAAAGTCGAATTGTCACGCAGGCTTCGGAGGAAAGAAACTACCACGTGTTTTATGAGCTACTGGCCGGTCTTGATCAACAACTGCGAGACAAGTACGGTCTGCTTACACCTGACAAATACTTCTACCTCAACCAGGTGAGTCCACACTCGTTGATCACAAATATGCATCTATGTAACGTACGTGGGTCCGTTTCCGTGCATCAGGCATGTATGAGGGGTACGGTCAGGAATGTGTACGAGCTACGCGACATCACATGCCCATTCAATTTCTGTACGGAGATGAGAGCTCGCGTTTCTGCCTATAATTATTTGCGACTCGATTTAGAGGAGATTGAAATTACTCTTTTTTACTGTTCAGCTGCTAATTAGATTGAAGAAATTTCATATACTGCAGACACGAAAGGAACCTTCGAGTCTTTTCTCTAGTCATGTTCAGTCTGCAAACAGAATACAACTCATTTCCAACCGACGACGTGAGAGAAATCTCTCCTTCTTTCGACGAAGAAGGGAAAAAGGAGGGGGAAAATTCGACTGTCGCATTGCGACGATGTCTTCTTCTTCTTCTTCTTCTTCTTCTTCTTCGTTTTCGTATCTCTTACTATTCTCTGACTAATTCGAGGTGAATATCCTGTATTTTCCGAAGGGAGGAAACTGTGAAATCGACGGAAAAAATGACACGCAGGATTTCAAAGCCCTGCTCTCGGCGATGCAGGTATTGGGTTTCACGTCCGACGAACAAGACACGATATTCCGGATTTTGGGAAGCGTGTTGCACTTGGGTAACGTATATTTTCACCGGAAACAACTGCGACACGGACAAGAGGGAGTTGAGGTTGGATCTGACGCGGAAATCCGTTGGGCGGCGCATCTGCTGCAGGTCAATGCCGACGGTATTATCAGAGCGCTGACGACAAAGACAACGGTGAGAAAGCCATATTCCGGATTCGTCTTCGCCCCGAGAAGAGAAAGAGAGGGAGAGAGAAAAAAACAAAACAAAAAATTAATGCAAAAACAAGACAACGAAAAATTTGCTGATCGCTAAAGAAAGTCAAATGTTGGAAAAAGTTTCTTTTCATTTTTCAGGAGGCTAGAAACGAGCGAGTCGTAACTGCCCTTAATATAGACCAGGCTCTTGATGCGAGAGACGCTTTCGCCAAGGCATTATACAGTTCTTTATTCGCGTGGCTTGTGGCAAGAGTGAATCACATCGTGTACAAAGGAACTAAGCAGACTTCCGCCATTTCTATACTGGATATTTTTGGTTTTGAAAATTTTACAGAGAACAGTTTCGAGCAGCTGTGCATTAACTACGCGAATGAAAATCTGCACTTCTATTTCAACAAGCATATATTCAAACTGGAACAGCAGGAATATGCCAAAGAGAAGATCGACTGGACTACGATCAACTATACCGTGAGTTCCGAATTTGACGAATGCGAGTACTTATAATTATCTGTTGGATGTAGAACATCCTCGAGTAGTTTTTCTGATCATACAAATCCTCTTAACTACCGAAGGATAATCTGCCGGTGATAAATTTGATCGCTAAAAAACCAGTGGGAATACTTCACCTGTTGGACGACGAAAGCAACTTTCCAAAAGCGAGCGACCTGTCGTTTTTGGAAAAATGTCACTACAATCACGCCCTCAGCGAGTTATATTCACGACCGAGAATGAATTCGGCGGAATTCGCCATCAAACATTACGCCGGTCAGGTTTGGTACAATGTCGACGGGTTCCTCGACAAGAACAGAGACACTCTCAGGCCTGATGTGGTCGAGCTACTGATCAGCAGTAAAATACTCGTGAGTTGTGTCTATGTGATTCGAGAGATAGTGAGCAACGGACGAAACGGAGAGTTCAAACCGCGAATCTGTTACTTCCAGATGGTGAGCAAGATGTTCCAGCATGTTCGCACGACCCATGAAGCGAATAAAACGATGAACAAACCGAATGGAAGATTCGTCACAATGAAACCAAGAACTCCAACGGTGTCGGCGAGATTCCACGACAGTTTGCAGCAGCTTCTGGATCTCATGTCGCAGTGAGTATGGCCGGGAATTATTCCAGTGATTATAGTCATTCGGCGGGGTCACGTAGTATCGGTTGGAAATTGTCTGAAAATATGATATTCAACCTGATTTACAGGTGCAATCCGTGGTTCGTCCGTTGTATAAAACCGAACACAGAAAAAGCACCGATGAAATTCGACATGCCTTGTGTTCTGGAACAGCTTCGTTACACGGGAATGTTGGAAACGATTCGTATCCGTAAGACCGGATACCCGGTTCGATTGCTGTTCAGTCATTTCGTAGATCGTTATCGTTATTTGGTGCACACGAGCCTGCCTCGCGGTGCGCCTAACAAGGAATTGTGTAGAATGATACTCGACAAAGCAGCCCGACAGGAATCACACACTCAATATCAGTTGGGGCTGACGAGAGTGTTTCTGAGGGAGTCTCTGGAGAGGACTTTGGAATACAATCGAGCGTTGATCCTCGAGAGGGCTGCTATCACCGTGCAGAGATATACCAGAGGATTCTTAGCCCGAAGAAGATTTTTGAACATTTCCCGAAGCACCGTACTCCTTCAAGCCGTTTATCGCGGCTATCGTGAACGCAAGAAGTACCGGGCCTTGAAAAGAGGTGTGATCGTCGCTCAGAAACTTCACCGCGGTAGGCGAGAGAGGGCGAGGTTCAAGCTGCTCAAGGCAGAAATGCAGAAGAGGGCGGAGATCGAAAAAGCCAGCAGAGAAAGAGCCAGGGCCAAACAACAGCGGGATGAACAGGAAAGAGCTTCCAGAGCTGTCGCCGGTGTCAATCATCTGGAAATTCCAGCCGAGCTTGCCTTCATCTACAGCAAATTGGACGGTGAGTCTCGTGTCGCGCCTCGGTTTATTCAAATTCACACGTTCTTCGTCTAGCCTTCGTGATGCAGAGGTACTTGACATATTCGCACATATTTTTTCTGCCCGCAGATTGGCAGCCGACCCACACGGAAAGAAATTTGCTGAAGGTAGTTGGCCCCGTGGTACCACAGCCTAACAATTATCGTCTATCAACGGACATCGATCAGCACCAGTTTTCCAAGTTCACGAACATCTACTTCAAGAGCCATATTTTCGGAATGAAAAGGGAACCGATCAAGACCCCGTTCCTAGCGAAAGCGCGGGACCAGGATTACACCGATTCCTTGATGATTTTCAAAATGCTCTTGCGTTTCATGAACGAGAATAACCTCAGCGGAAAACGGGAGCAGGCCCTCGGTGATTACATCGTTAACAAAGGGATTGTCAACGAAAAATTGAGGGACGAAATTCTCTGCCAGCTTGCCAATCAAACATGGAAGAATGATAACGACGCCAATAAGGAGAGAGGCTGGCTTCTGCTGTCCAACTGTCTTTCCGCCTTTCAGCCGAGCCCAACTCTCTTCAAATATCTTCTGAAGTGAGTATTCGTACTTTGTACTTTGCCTTTTTGTTTTTTCTTTTTCTTTCTTTTTTTCAGCAATCAGGCGGAACTTCGAGGAACGGAGAGAGATCGGACAGAATCTTCTCTCGTTCGAATTACAACCGTGAAATATTCGAAAAATTCATGTTAGGTATCTGCAGTGCGTGGAAGTGATTCGACGATAATTTGACGATCTTTCGACGGGATAGTCCGCCGGCGCGGCGCAACGTTCGCGGCTGTTGTTCTCGCCGAATGGGAAATAACGCGTGTATAATTCCTCAGGTACGTTTCCGACCACGCTTACGACGGGTACAAGGCATACTGCCAGCGGAAGCTTCTTCAGAGCGAGAGGACCGTGCTCAGAGTAACGAGCAATAATCAACCAGCGAGCTACCAAGTAGCCAGGAATTATCCACCGTGTGTTCTCGAGTGGCGTGCCAATAGGAATCGAGTCAACATGGCATTGAATGTTGGCTTTTACGATGGTGAGTTTGAAAATTCGCCGGTTTAACAGGTGCTCAGCGATATCCACTCGCTTCGCGGAGCTGGAGGGATTGAGCGCGAAATTTGTTATTGTTTCTCCGGGGTTCCAGGCGAAACAACCACGTGCTCCGTGGACTCTTGGACATCCTGCGAAGAGCTCGCTAATCTGGCGGTACAAAATCACGGAGTGGAGAATACCGGCTGGACGATAACCTTGTGGAATCAATTGGACGGTCCAGATGCGATCGTTACGGAAACGAGCGGTTTCGATTACGTTTTGGATTTGATTTCAGAGATGGAACTAACGCCAGCGTTCCCATCGGCGAAGAACATCTTCATGGAGCAGCGTAAAAATAGTTTTCCCGCTATCAAAAAGAGAGAGGTAAGGTTCCATACCTCGAGTCGACTCCGCAACGTCCAGATTTCATTCTCCCGTTCGAGTTTTCTTCGTGGAGCGAAAAACCTCTCGTATACATTCCTTTCTGCCCCATGTCACGCAACTTTTCCGTCGCTGCTTCGGCACCCACTTTTTTTCTATATACCGATTAACAGCAGTAGACTCTATTCGCGAAATCGCGACAATCGAACTGTCGAAACTCACGCTATTGCCGACCCGTTTTCGGCATATTCAGGTTATACGGGAATTGGAACAAGAACTGGAGCCTCCGGTGTTGAAGACCTTCCAGCCACTCGAGAGGAAGTCCATTCCAAAAGCAGACGATAAACCAGCGGAGACGGAAATTCAATCACCAAGACGCCCGGCTGTGCCACCACCACAACCACCGGTCGCCAAACCTCCTGTAAGAAATCAATTGGTTCTATAAAAAAACTATAAGCTACGTTTTGTCTCGCTTCGGCCGTATGACAGATCGATGCTAAGGTTCGACGTCAGAAGCGAAGTGTCTGCAGAACGGGCGTCAGATAACGGTAACCTGCAAATTTGAGCGAATAAAAAAAGGCAGAATAAACCTCGCGAAGCCCGCGGCCGGCCGAGCTCATGGAGCAAGCTCATCGTGGAATGGTTTCATAATTTTTATCTCGGTTTTGAGCTGTATAAACTTTCGGAAGCAGCTGGAAGAAGTCGTTAGAGCAATCGATAGTCTCTCGAGTCTTATCTTATTTCGGTGCGGCGAACAAATTGGCACAATGGAAAGGAGAGCCTTAAATGGAAATGGGAAAAGCTGTGTCTCACCTTGTTCGTACTATTTTCAGCAAACAAGGAAACAGTCACACGAAGGGATACTGGAGACATCGGAATCGGGTCTCTCGAGAAAATCGGCCCTGAATGACCGTTACTTCGAGAAGGACAAACAGCGGAGTAGAAGCTTGGACAATTTGTTGCAGCCGGAGGTCGTGACGCCGCCCAGCAAGTTAGCGAATCTAGGATTATCGTCGTCGAAATTGAACGACCGTTATCACAGCTTAGAAAGAATCGGGGAAACATCGGCGGTGACGAACGTGGAGTATATGAGCAGGGCAGAAATAATTCAGGAGAGAAAATACAGCCGTATAAGTCGCACGACTGAACCCAATATCCTCGAGGAGGAAGACCTGACGATAGATTTCGAATATCCAGATATTCAGTCGGTCAGCCAAACCGGGAGGTCCGAAGACGACAAGAGCAGCTACATCAGGTCGCAGACGAGATTCATAAAGTCGCAATACCCGGGTGAGATTTCTGAAATTCCGTAATTAATGATCACGATGATTGAACGGAATTTAATCGATCGCGGAACGAAGGATAATCGCTATCTCTGCTTTCAGGAAAACGCGCGTTCCCCGGCAGCCAATCCAGCAGAGCCTACATCGAGAAGAGCGAGTACGGCGGTGTCAAGTCTTCGGCTATGTCGGATACTAGCGAAGCCCCCTCCCTGGCGTCCCATGTTCGACGAGTCCGTGTGCCGAGCCAAGCATCCGACGTTGATCAATTTTTGGACGAACTTTTCATGCCGGTTCTCGACGGCAATTTGGACGAACTATCGGACGCTAGGAGTCTGGCCGCTAGCATCAAGGGTTTGGTGGGTAGAGATTCGTCTTCCGAATCAGAAACGAGGTGCAGAGGAACTGAGAGTCGGATTTATGGAAGTCGATTGGAGACCCTGAAGGATTTCGTGGATTGGGTGACCGAGGGCGACTTCACAGTTAGCCAAATCGACTCGGTAACATCGGAGGAAATTTCATCGAGGATCAAGGGCGGCGGGAATATGGATATTCCGAATCAGAACGCCGCGTTCGGATTCAACCCGATGTCTCCGGGGGGTATGATGTCCCCCCCGATGATGATGCCGATGTTCAGCCAGCCCCAGGCTGTACAAAATCAACAAAATCCTGGTATGAATTCTGGTTTCATGCCTATTCCAATCTACAATATGCAGGGACTCAGCCTCCCGCAATATCCGAACTCGCCGCCGGCACAAAACAACGACATGGCCGCGTATCAGCAAAATTTGCAGAGAGCCTTCTTGCAGAGTGCAATGGCACAGAATATCCAAATTCAGCAGCAACTGCTCGCCCAAAATCAAGCCCTCCAACAACTGCTTGTGCAGAGTCCGCAGAATAATGCTCAGCAGCCGGTGAGTCCATGAGAAATTGTCAATACGAACGGAATTAGTGCCGCCAAAATATTCTCGATTCTTTTGTACAAATTTCATTCGATTTTCGTTACGGGTAACGTTATTCTGTTCCGATACACGGATTTAAAAAAACGGTTTCGATACAAACATACATGCATACATACAAACATTTACCTACACATTATAATTATGCAATTGCAATCGTGGAATACGAGCGGACGCGTGAGGTCAATTGTTGAACGTACGAGGTGAAGTGAGAGCAAATTGAGAGCTCGTTGTGAGAAGTAGAGAGCCGCGGGAATGAGATGAGAACTATCCCGTCAATCGATGTTCAACATTTTGCTCAATATTGCTCGCAGCCACGAATGCAACTTGTCGTCTTCCGTGAGCGAACAGAGTCGAATGATTATTGGAAAGATTTCCAACGATCAATCGCATATTCTGCCAGCTCGCGTAGCATGTAAGATGTATGTACATACATACCTGTGTGTAAAACTGTATAAACGGCACGTACCAATATTTGCACAATATTTGATTCGATGATAAAAATATTAGCTGCGAAGAAACGTGAAACGTGATTGACAAGTTCTAATATGCCAATAACACGGAGTGTTGCTAATTACGTTATATCACTAACTTGCATTCTATTTCATTCCTAATCAATGATGATGAATTTCGAGTAATTATTACACGATCTCTATTCACCAAATTCAACGATTCTCTTGCTCAAGTTGAAATCATACGTAATTCTACTGAATACGCAAGAATCGAACTCGGTACCGAGAGGTATGGGCACGAGCCAGGTTCGATTTACAAGAAAAAATTGTTGAAAAAGAAAAAAAAACAAACAAAAAAATATATATATATATACAGGGTGTCCCAAAATTAAGTACACTAAATGGTAGGGGATAATAGAGGGGGTAACAAGGTGAGTAAATCGACCCAAGGAACATGTGGTCTGCGAAGTCGCGTTCGCGAGTTTCTTGGATTTGAGTTTTTGGATTTAAAATGCCTTCTAGCCGATGCTTGCCGTGTACTCGGTTGCCTACATGCGGTTGCTTGGCAAGATTTTTTAACCGGTCATATCTCGCGGTCGCGACTTCGCAGACCCCCACGTTCCTCGGGTCAATTTACTCAGTTCGCCCCCCTCTATTTTGTCCCTATCATTTTTTGTACTCAATTTTGGGACACCCTGTATAATTCTGAGTCACAAAATCAAGCCACCAGCAATGGCGGTTTCTGTTGCTAATTTCACCGATTTTATTTATTCATTTATTTTTTTTATTTTCACCCGCTAGATTTAATCGTCGTGTTTATATTCAGAACCACGAAATAACTGATTGAATATCAATCGATGAATTAATCAATTAATCAATTAATCAATTGAATTTCATTTTTGTTCTGTTTCGTTAACTCCGCTACACTGTGGTTGAGATTTCTTTTGGGGATATCTGAATTTGGGAAAACGGTATCGGTGTGTGTTTCCAGGGCATGCCTTCTCCTCCTCTGACGTACTCCGCGGGCCCTTTGGGCACCCCTCTAGCCCCCCCAGCCCCAAACAATCAAAACCAAATGATAGAAATGAATGAAACGAACAAAATGAACGAAATGGGCCCCAATGACTCTATCGGACGCTATTCCAAGGTATCTATCTGCTCAACCATAGATGCCTTAAGCTTAAGGCGATTGAAGAACGAAAAAAAAAAACACAAAAAAAAATCGAAAAAAAAACAAAAATTACCACCAACAACGACAAAAAAATAAACAAAACTTTGTTCAGCAAATTTGTTTTTTCTGCATATACGAGGCAATGCGAAGTATTATAGGTATAGGATACACCGGCTCGGTGTCCTTTCTATCTCCAATCTCCTTCTATTCGCTTTGTCATCCATTTTCCTATCGAAAACGTTTCTGCCCGTGTGTAAAATTCGCGGTGGTTTTGTCGGAGCGAAAATTATCCGGAGTTTCGACAACACTTTTAACACTCGATCGGGTGTATAGCTAATCTAAAAATTTCCTATACGTATAGGTATGCGCGTCGAGCAATAAGTCCGAGTTTAGCCATCGCATCCGTCCGTCTGGATAATAACTTCATTTGGATCCCAACGCGAGGCCTACGATTTTCTTCATGCTCTGTCCATCGCATAGATTTTGTAGACAGCATACTCTGCCTAGATATAACGCTGCCACGGCCTAGACAACATATTATAGTATACACAGCGATTATCTTCGCTCTGACTAACTATCTGTAATTGGTACAAATTACAAAGAGTTGCATTCTAATCTATACGGTACAAAATTTATGGCTCCTGCCGTTCTCGTACTATGTTTGAGAAGAGCGTTATTTATTTTACTGCTCGACGTGTCCTATAGGAAACCACCGTGAAATTTTCCATCCGTACAGAAGATAGAATAAAGAAATAAAGTGTAGAGAGAATGGAGAGGGCTGAATATCGTGAGCGCGGAGAAATTGTAGCTGGGATACCAGCTCGAGGCCGAGCTGCAGTCCATTCTGTTCTTCCACTGTGTATATATATTATTGCCGATGTAATTATTATTGCTGTTGTTAATGATGCCATGAATTTTCCGATACGTCGCAATCCTGGTTTTTGGCGAGAAAATTTTTGAACTCACCTAATCGTACCTGCACTGAAAATTTTCCACTATGCTTTGCTGCACGTGCCTCGCGATTCAGATAACTCCTAAACTTCTATGCTTATACACATATAGCTTTGTATATATATATATCTGTATTTTTGTACAGGGCGGCCCGGAATCGATATGCCCAGATTTCGAACGAGGCCGTATTCTCTGCTGAAAACGGAATCGAAATTTCCTTACCTATTCGTTTTCCAAAATGCCTATCGATTTTCTGTTACGGTCGACCGAAGATTGGCCAATGACACGCGTTCCATGCACGATGTGTGGGAGTACGAGCAAACGAACTAGGGACACACAACCGAGCGCCGCGACGCTCCGACGCTTCGACGCTACTCCCATTAATCATGGACCGCGCGTCGTTGGCTGATCTTCAACGGATCATAACGCGAAGTCTAGGCATTTCGGAAAAGAATTGATGACAAAATTTCGATCCCGTTTCTTGCAGAGCATACCCCGTGGAAAATCGCGGCGTCGATTCCGGGTCACCCCGTACACGTGTGTAGCTATGAGAGCGTTGATCTGCATAAGCTTGTATCCTGCACTTTGATAAATAATTATGATGTACGTGGTTAATGGAATACGGGAGCTCCGATTAAAGCGACATTGGCAACCTCGTCAGGTATCTTTCCGTGAACCGGATGACGGTGAGTTATGGTCAACGGAGAAGCGTGCTATGCCTGCACAGTCAACGCCGATTGGAATTCGTCAGGAAACTGTAACTGTCAAAGCGCAGGTTCACCGATCCCAGAGTCCACCTAGGAAAACAAGCGGGAATTCGGACACTCGTAAAATAAGCAATGATTACGGTGTCCGGAAGATCAGCGTCGAGCGAAAAGTAACTGAAAGAAAGATATCCGCGTCCTCCGACCCCAGGAGACCCAGCGTCAACAAAGGAAACGTGCAAACAAATTTCACCAACGTTCTTAGCGAGCTAAAAAATCGCAAGAGCAGCGTCGAGAGCAACGTGTCAGGCTCGAATAACAGCAAAGGAGTTCCACCTCCACCTCCGATGCCGCCGCCGCTCGAATTACACGACCCTTCGGAGTCCAGGCCTTTCCTTGATCCTTACGGAAGGGCGAAAACCGTACGGATAGGAAAATGGAGGTGATGGTCGAACCGCTCATTCCGGATCTCCTCTATAGTTTTGCCACTTTTCACGGGGGGGGAGGGAGGTGCAGCGATTTAATAAAATTGAAATTTTCCCAGGTGGCCTCCTCCGAGCGGTGCTACCGAAGCTCAGATCCAGGATAGCTTCATTGAATTCAAAATGCGTCAGCAGCATCAACACAGGAAAATCACACCACAGTATCAGGAGTATCAAATCGAGGGCGAAACTTCTCCCGATGGAGGCGTCGAGTGGGAAGAATTTGAGATTGAGAATATCAATGTAAGCGAAGAGAGGACCTCCACCGGTCATAACACGACGGCCAGTCCTTCTAGGCATGAGGAGGGCCACAAAGACGAGGGCGACAGGAAGAAGAAAAAATCGTCAAAGTTAGTAACGAAATAAGTAGATGGGTGTACGATTCCTCTCGAATTCAGCTCAGCAGATTCATCAATCTTTCCGTTCTTTCTTTCTCTCTCTTTCTATTTTGTCGATTCGCAGATCCGGGTTTGAAATCGGAGCGCAGCGTCCTTCCCCCGGAAGTATTGGCAAGCTGAAGCTGAGCTCGGAGATGAGGCAGAGACTGGAAAAAGTAACGGCCAATCACAGCGTGAGATCAACAAAGACGACAGAGAAGCCGGCGTTGCCCAGAGAAGATGGAAAAGTCAAGAGATTGGAGGATAACAGAAAATTATTGCTCGAGCAGCAGCTGGGTAATGAAAAATTCCACCTCAGGTTATCTTTGAAAAATTCTTACGAACGTGATTGAAAATTCATTGCTCGGATATAACCGAGTGAGATTACCTTACATTGCACATGTGATAATTACGGTGAATTTCCATTCGAATCATTACGCGCGTGATGCGATGCCCGAAAATTCTTCAATCGCGTATCCCGTCTTCTTCGAGAATAAATTTTCCTCCACTCCATTCTCTCTTTACTGTTGCTAACATCAGCCGGAAGATGGGACGACTACGCGTCAACCACCGCCGACGATGCCCAAAGCGTTACGTCGAAAGGGACCACGGACATGATGACCCAAGCGCAAGTTGTTCGGAGCCAAATCGAAAGGATGGAGAGACCAGCGCCACCTCCGCCGCCAATCACTCCTCCACAACCACCCAGCCCGAGGGGCGGAAGCATGTATAGTCACAGGTAACAAAAAATATATCCACACTAATCACGTTCGGAACTCATGACGCGGTATTTGGAACAACGCATCTCCACCGTTATAACTGCCTGAGTTACAAAATTAGCGAAAATGTATTCCCAAGTCTATTTTTCTACGTCAGACTTTTTCGCCGTGCGGATTTTGTCGGGAAATTATATCCCCGACGACGTCCACACTTTCGTTTTCGCGAGCATAGATGTACATGGAGTCTGGAGAAAACTGCGCGCCGATTTAGCTTTCGGCGCGTTGCAAGCTGAGAAATGCTGCAACTATCGAAACGAAGATTGAGGATTTTTGTTTTTACGATTTTCAGTCAATCCGGAGTTCCTCAGCCGATGTCACCGCCGGCCCCGGTGGAGCCAAAAAATCGAGATGTGTTTCGCGGATCCCCGGAGTCCGACATGTTTGATCATTCGCCGAAGAACCAGCGAGACATGTTCAGCCAGAGCAGAGATTTGTTCGCCTCGCAACAGCACCTCAGGGAAACACACGAGTACAGAACGCAGTACGAAAACGGTAATAACTTTTACGGAAAAGACAGTACCGACATGGCGAGCTCAACGAGGGACAACAGAAGCGCTGATTTTGACTCGAGGAAGGACGTAGCCTCGGACATGCTGATATTCGATCCAGTTTCGTCGAAGAGTCCCTACGGCTATTCAACCGGCAGAGACATATTCGACAGCTCGAATGCGAAGAGGGATTCCTTCGGGATGATGAGGGATGTTTCGCCGAAATCAAGGGACAGTTTCGGAATGCCATCGTCAAGGGATTTCGGGGTTGTGCCGAACACGAGAGACTCGTTCGCGGTACAACGCCAAGGTTTCAAAAGGTTGGACCGCGAGGTCGAGAGGAGATCGAGCGTCGCGTCGACGCATCACACTGACAAGATGGAGAGAATCGAGATCGAGGAGTGGCCGGAATTTTTGAAGCCGGTTTTACCGCCGGTGGAAAAACCGGAGATTGAGAAAGCCCAGGAAGTTATCGACACGAAGTTATACCCGCAAACTTCCACCGCGCACTTCACCTACAATCGCGTCACGTGGACCCTGAGAGTTAAGAAAGAGGTTTTCGCACCGAGCGAGAATCTCACGAGCCCTTTAGCTCTCCATCTCGTATTTTGCCAAGTAGCCTACGACGTCTTGGCGACCTCGAGCATCAGGATAAACAAAGATGACAGGCAGCACATGCTGAAGATGCTCGACAACTATGGTATAACTTTGGACAACCTTCAGAGCACGCAGCACAAGATTACAATAAAAAAGAACGTCGTCGACATGGCGAAACAGTGGCCGATATATTTCGCCAGGATTTTTCCCGTCTCGGTAAGTTTCCCTTCCGTTACCAGCCGCGGCGGCCGCGGCCGTTGGAGACGACAGTAAAATCCCGTTTCGATTCGCTAACGCCGCGCGCCGTACGGCTGTACAGAATCGGTCCCACGAAGTCGCCTTTGTCTCAATGAATCGTGCCTAGCTTGCATATCGGTTTTCACAATCCTACAAGGTTCGGAGAAAAATCTCACATTTCATCATCATAATCCGCCGTGTCCCGTACGAAGGGACGAGGCCTCGCGTGTTCGTAACAAAGAATCGTAATTATGCAATTTCACGTGATACGAAATTAACGATAAAATCCACGGAGGCAGCTATAGCTGTACGTCGATATGCGTATGATATTCAAACTCGTTTCGCAATACACAGGACGCGTGAAGGTGATTGAAAATCGCATTACTCGCCGCGAAGTGATCAGGTTCATCGAGGATCGAGGATGAACTGTGAGAAGTACCTAAAACTGAATATCTTTCTTCATCTTGCTTGCAGATTGGCCCCCAGCATCCCGAGGCGCAACACGTCGCCGTTTCGCACCACGGTTTGCGATTGATCAAACGAGCTCCAAGCGGGGAACTATTAATTCTTGAAACCCTTCTCCTCGAGGATATCGTCGCAGTCGGTCCGACCCGATCCGGTGTCTGTAGTCTGCAATTATCTTCCGGTGTGAGACTCCCGCTTCACACTAACCGGGCTCCTCAGCTCGGAGAAATGATCAACAAATACGTTCGATCGGTGAGTCAGAATATGAAAATTGTTCACGTATTGTTCATCCTTACCACAGCGCGTGCATACGGGATCAAAGATTTCGGTTCAAACCGAGGCGGGAGGTGTTCGACGATGCGGATTTCCTCGTTTGTTCTCTTCAGAAAATCCAGTAACGCTTTAGGCTCACAATCAGTCGGCGAGGACGCGATACGCGATAATTCTATCAAGATACAACACTAGGCCGGGTCTATTGTCCAAGTTTCTTTTCGCTCCCATTTTCGTTTCCTCCTGGCTGGTATGAGAGCCTCGAAGCGATTGAACACGAACAGCCTCGAACGCGCCGAGGTCGAACTATGTCAGCATAGGTATACGGTAAAGCATCGAAACGAGGGGAAACATCGTCAATGACTATTCTAATTATTGTTGCACAGCAAGCGGATCATGTATGAATTCAGAGTCAAAGTGCGATAACATACTTATAACTGGCTATACGCGTTGTGAAAATATCATACGTTCGTCCTCCGAAAGTTTATTGAAAATTCATCGAGATTGAATCGATTGCGGATCCACGTGCTCCAGGGATACGATATCCTTGCCGATCGTTCATCGAACGTGTAAGAAATTCGATCGTGACGTGCGGCCGTTGGCTGGTCACGGTTGACAACGATTTAGATGCAGACGAATTAGTATGTATATGGGGCATTCGATGAGTTTTCGAACGGTCGCGAAACCTCACCCCTTTCGATTTTCGAGTAGAATATTTCTCTCGCAGTTGCGAGACCTCAGGAACAATGGTGATTTATTAGAGATTTTTCCGACCCATGGTTTGCAAGTTAGGATTTATGGAAAATCGCGTAAAGTGCGAACATCCCGACTTTTTCAAACAACTCTCATTCGGAACCAAGGGTTTTTACGAAAAAATGGATCGGACGTGATCAGTGAGTATTTGAGCATACTTTGGGATCAAAATATTCATTGATTTTTCGGGTGCCGGAAATATAAAATATTCGCCCCAGACGTCAAATATTGCAAATTGCAAAAATACGTCTGTCCCGATTTCGTTCAAATTTTCACACGAAATTCTGCACTGAAAGACGAAAGTTTTAGGACCGCGCAGAAGCTGGGACGCGAGACTGCGTTCGTGAGTTACGGCTATTTCAATTTCGTAAAAAATCCCAATTCATTCCGAACGCGGTTGGGGTCTTCGCGAAAAAGGTTGCAAACTCACCCGCGGTCTATGAACAATCGTTGCGCTATCGTAGCATCGTCGCAGTAAACCCAGAAAACGGTTGTAAAAAATTTGCGTATTATACGGGTATTAATTTATTTATATCAAACTTTGTTTGTTCAGTCAACAAAAGTTTGTAGTCAGGCAACAAACAATTTGTTGACTATTATATGTGTTTGCATCAAATCACTGTACATCTACATTTAATCTATCATATTCCAGATTTGAATGGCGATAATATAATTCTGTGACTTGGGAATTGTAATTTTGAAAACGTTTGCATTTTGAAACGCCTGGTGACGCTACTAAAATGTCCGTTTTTCGGAGCGAGATTCTGTGTGAAAATTTGAACGCAATCGGGATCGACGTATTATTGCAATTTGAAATTTTGACTGTCTCAAGCGAATATTTTATATTTCCGGCACCCGAAAAAATCAACAAATATTTTCTTCGCAGAGTACGCTCAATTACTCACAGATCTTGTCCAATTCAGTTTCTCGTACGATCTCTTGGTTCCGAATGAGAATTGTTTGAAAAAGTTGCGATGTTCGTTCTTGCGAGGATTTTCGAAAAAATCCAACTTCCAAACTTCGGGTTGGAAAAATCTATATTAAATCACCATTGTTCCCGAGGTCTAGAACTACGAGAGAAAAATTCTGTTCGAAAATCGAAACGGGTGAGGGTCGGCGACGATTCGAAAACTCATGGAATATCCCATGTATATACATACCTACGCCGTGATATTTCTCTTCATTATGTCACAACGTTCGGCATTATTCCGATACAACTACGTATCCGATGTTGAAACTGCGAAAGCTGTACGCGAGACTCAAATTCTGATTTCCTACTAGCCGGTAGGATGGAAGAAGAAACGCAGTTTCAACTCTCGTAGCTTTTATCGATTATAGCTACGTTTGCGAAAGATGCGGCAACACGCTCTCTGCGGTGAAATAATTGTCAACCAAGCAGCAGCTGCACCCTGCAGTTCATTCCGCACGACCCACCGCGGATTCTTTTCTGCTTTGTTTGTTTGTCTTTGTTTTTTATGCGCGTTGTATCGTCGAGCAGGTATACCTACAAGGCGTTCGATAAATCGATGCCGAATCTCTCATACATCTCTGTACACTTGCCGCGAATGATTTGCGGACGGTTTATATTTTCGGAATTATTCGGCGACGTCGGCTTCGCCGAGGACGAGAAGAAATCCGTTGATGAAACTACGCATGACAGCTGTAATCGATACGTAGACTGTGAACAGGAATCGGCGGAAAAAGAATGACCGATCGGCAGCCCGTTCTCGCATGATCAGTCGTTTTCGCGAGAACTAGAACCAACTGTGCCCGGTTCAAATTGATAATTGAAAGTATAAGTTCAGGGCCTGAGAATCGGCGACAGCTGTACCGTATGATTTTATTAACGGAGTTCGTCTTAGCCGCGCTCGTCGCACCAGTGGAAAAATCTGCAATCCTATCGGTTAGTTCCAATCACCGGCCTGCAATAGTATTCCAGATTCTCGGCAGCCAGAGTTTCGAGTGTAGCTGAGAGGAGCGAAGCTCGCATCCCCAGCAAAACGGGCGGTGCTGCTTTGACTCGCAGTAGGTACCGATAATCCAGATGATTCGACCGAAATACGAACCGTCCTGAAATCAACCAGAGTATAGGTATTAGGTACGTAACACTGTCACAGGGAATCTATGCAGCAGTTTCGTTCCTGAGCTAAACTCGCCTCTTTTTCTACTTTCGTGATAATTTTCTTTTCAACATTTGTAAAAGAGATACCGGCCGCGCGATGTTACATCCGATATCAACTAGAAATCGGCACGATATACGGACACTACTTTCTCCATATATTCAACTATAATTAGGTGAAATTACGTGTGTATATAGATGAATAATCACCTTCCGCGTCCAGCCGATCACTTTTAATAGACAGCGTGAAAAATACAAAATTGAAAATTCAAAATTCAAAATTAGTAGGTCGCAGGTTAGTTGTACATTTTTTACGATTCGCTATAAAGCTGCGGCCAGTAACTATAACGTATGCGTCTATGTACGTACGTGTGTGTGTGTGCACGCGGACGGTGTGTATACCGTGATATAAAGAGATTTTCTACTCCTCGAAGAAAGTAGAAACAAGTCTAATAAATTTAATGAGTACGTGCGTACACCAAATTTGATTGATTGGTATCAATTTTCCAGATTCGATGTATACTACTCACGTACACTTCATCGTTAGTTTGAATCCCTCGGATTGTTACTTTGACTTCGGAGGTCACCCTGTGTATAAAAATACGTACAAACCTATCTCCGAGATGAATAATCTCTATAAGTAGATACCTACGTGCATACGTGATCGGTGTGCGAAGTTGTTGCGTATCGCGCTTATTAGCATCAAATGTAAGACGTAGCTAGTTATGTATTTATATATCCAGTATATACCTGCCTATTCTATTTCCAAAGCTAATGAAAAGTAATCCGTTGCTGGTACCTGTAACCTATGCCGATGCCCATGCATGTGCGCCTGTACCTGAGCCAACGCTGGAATTCCTTGGGCCAACGCAAAGTAGGGATCGCGTACGGGCTTTATACTGCAGCAGCGGGATCTGCAGCAACCGTTTCGTTGTGTCGCGTTGCGTTACGTTACGTTCCGAGAGGAAATGTCTGACCCCCAAGTCCCAACCATCGTGAACAGCTGCCGTGTTCAAGAACCCGATGCAGCTTGTCCATAACTAGAAATCTAATCTCTCCTCTCGCGTGGCGGAAAAAAAACCGACTCCTAGTTTCACCTGCGTAACGATGAGAAAATATACGTTCTACGTGCGTGTATATCACGAGTTTTCGGATATGTATGTACCCACGTATGCGAGTGAAGGGAAAATAGGGAATTCAATGGAATGCAGCGAACAGTGAGCATCGCGATGCATTCGACATCCGAATCCGAGGTTAAATTCGGCAATCGAGCATATATTGAGCATTCGATAGCTGCTCATAGGCTGAGTACAAAACTCTTAGCCATTCGATGTACCGTTCTTTGGGTCATTTGAGGCGACACGTATTTCGGGATTTTTTCGAGAAAACAAAATTTCACGCCCCGTTTGGCAATATCAATTTTACGGGGTAAAACCCAGTTTCTAGCAATTGTGAAATTGGCCGTTTCTTCAAATGGCTATAATTCATGCGAATCTCAACCGATCCGCGGATTTTTTTTCTTCAAAATTTGCGGGACTGAGCACTCTGAGCCTCTGAAACGTATTGCCGATTCGCTGAAATCGGTGATAAATTGCCGGAATTGTTCGATATTCTTTGAAATATGAGAACGAAATTCATCACATTTTTCGATGATTGGATTTCTTCTTTTTTTTTCTTCTTCTCCGCCAATTTTTTTCTAGACAGTTATCGAACGGCTCTAACTTTCCATGGAAGCTTCATGCGCGGAAAATTGTTTTGCAGAATGTTATGAATTTTTCCAAATCACAGATTTATGCTGTCACTAAGGTATACACGCGTGCAAAAATTAATGCAAAGAGAATGCCCCGTATGCATGCCGGAAAGCAACTTTTTTGGCACGTGCTACCTCTCGGCTGACGTTTATACATCGTCCTGTAGGTACTTCCGGATCGGAACGCATGCGCACCGTCAGACTGTTCGTCTAATATCAACGTATTGAGTTCGGTCTACGTGCCAGTTCCAGTTAATTCCATATTGTTCATCAGTAATGAGTAATCAGCAATCAAACTGGATTTTGCACCGAAAAATTGACGGCGCCGAACAGGGCTCAATAATTTTCGTTCGAAAAAATCCTGAAATACGTGTCGCCTAAAATGACCCAAAGAATAGTATATTCGATGGCCGAGAGATTGGAATTCTTGGTCCCGACCTGCCTGAGTGATTTGAGATGGAACTAGCCTGTATGTAGTCCGCTAGATAGAAGCTGATCTGAAGTTATTCAAATATGTGCGGCAGATGTGGAGAAAATAAATTTCTAACGCTGACATAAGTATGCCGAATAATTTTTATCGAAATTATCATTTATGCACGCTCATTCACATTGCATATACATATACTATGTATATCTATACCACGGTACGTATCTTCCTATACGCAAGATGGACGTCGTGGACGTTGTGGACTCTGAGAGGTCTTATTGTTATATATTCTTCGTGTCGTAGGTGTATATCTCACGTACCCACGTTATGCGATCGCAAGCGCTATCAAGTCTCTTGTGCAGAATCGCTGACCGCCTTTAATACACCTGCCGTATATCTGTGCATACAGATATGTAGGTATACATGAACGCCTATGCCCAACGCTTCGGTTTTCGATACGGCCGGTCAGTGGTTTCGATCGATCAATGTACAGGACGAGAATTTTACGATAATTATCAATTGACGAGCGAGCGATTGAAGCGATGCGAATATTATGAAATCGGGCGAACGAGCATCCGCTCGGACTGTTATAGGTACCTACCTACAGTATCGCGTGTCAATCACATCCAGACAATATTCCGCGACGCATATACCTACGTGTTATTCGTCAGCGAAACTAGAAATTTGTAGAAAATTTGAAAACCAAAAGCACCTATTCTCATACACGATTTCATATTCACCGTGCGAACTGGATTACGTCTTTTCAATTGGCCGATTGATCCCGACCGCGACATGACATCGCAAGTGCAGGCGGCTCGCGGCTAAAGAAATCCGACGGAGCGGAAAAGAGGAACAAACGAAAATAAATCGAAGAAGAGCGAAATCGTCGTGGAGAAAAAAGACGACGGGTGGCGAGATCGCGGGCTTCCCGACCGTTTCCGTTAATCCAGTTTATGCCTACCATACCTTCCATATACTCGTTCCGTTCACATCATACATGTAGGCTATAACGTATCACACTCAGATCGGGATATCAATTATTATTCTATGAAACAGCATTTCTCCGCGCGCGTTTATTATCTAGGTAGGCAGGTAGGGAACTGTAGATTGCAGGGACTAAAAACCACCGGTATAGAACGATTTATTTATAATAATCAGCAGCCGCGTCTTAGAGAGGCTCTGTGAATCCCTAGTCCGTGACGTTATATCGGAGCTCGTGCGTATATGCATCCATGTGTACTTTATCCCCCCTCTGTACGTACATACGTACAGAGGTACCTATATTATAATATAAAACCATCAGATCAGATTCCAGCTCCCGTGTCCCGTGCCTGGTAAGGCGTACCCACTACCAACCTACGTACACATACGTAATACGTAAGCCATGAGCCATAAGGTACGGGAATTTTTGCACGCGAGCCAAGTATCTGTGTTCTGCGTTTGCCATAGCTACAAGTAACACGAATTGCATTTCCAGTCAGTGGTCATATGTGTTGACCACAACCTCCTCCTCCTCCTCCTCCTCCTTCTCTCGAGGCCCAGATATCACACGACCCGCGCGACGTGCATTCTGATTTTTCTAATTACAAGTTTTTTTGTTTTCCTTTTTTCATCCTCTAATTGGCTCGGTTGCGTTCGATCAATTAGGTCGAATTATAGTAGCATGTCCCTGCAGAATTGGATACCATCGGATTTCAGACGGCTTAGACGAATTCACCAATTCATATGCTTCGAGGAGGGACGTGCATATATATATAGCTACAGCACTAGTTCCGAATCACCAAAATTACGATTTGGAAGCTGTTGATGCGAAACGTGACTATGCGGCTGATCGTAGTTTTATAAGAGACAAATGGTTCTTTTTTTTTATTTATGAAATTTCAGGCCGAGAATTATACCGAGATTGCGGAATACGGTAATTAAACTTGATTACCTGCGTATGTAGACATTCGTACAGCATACATACCTACGTGTACAGGGTGAGTGAAACAAAACCGAACCGATTTTAAACCTGAATGAAATCCGATGGCGTCGACCGATTTTTGAACACTTCTTTTTACTCCAAATTAGAAGAATGAACCTTCCGTTTCGCGTTTGGAAATCCAAAAAATTTATATTCCTTGCTGAGATATACGCTTCTGAAAAATGAGTTGTGAAAATATCGCTGGGAGGATGGGTAAAATTAGTATCGAAGAATGTTCAACCTAATTTCCGTCTTAAATTGCGATTCGAAGTTTAATTTTGACACTTTGGCAATTCTCCTAGATTCTGTTCACACGACATGAAACGTTTCTTGTAATACTAGAGTCCAAACGCGCGCGCTCTTCGAGGTTAAAATTCCGTTTTCGGGACATCATCGAGAAAGTCTACTATTAAAAAACCGGGTGTAGATGATGTCGAGAGTTGAATTCCGCTGCCTATTTGCTTCTTCTTCGATCGCACTGATCGTACGAATTATTGGGAAATTTTGAAGTATGGAAAATGAGTAGAACAAGAGAGAAGCACACATTCTTGTAAATTTTCTGTCATAGATTGTACCGAAATGGAGAAGTCTTCGAATCATAATTAAACCGGATGGAAATGAAGTTGAACATTCTTCAATATCAATTGTTTTCATCCTCCAAGCGACTTTTTCAAAACCCGTTCTCCAAGAGTCTGTATCTCAGCAAGAAACAAGAATTCTCCGGATTTCCGAACGCGAAACGAAAGGTTCATTTTTCTCATTCCGAGCAATAGAAAGTGTTCGGAAATCGGTCGACGCGTTCAGATTTTATTCACGTATTAAATTGGTCCGGTTTTTTTGGCCCACCCTGCGGATATATTACAGCATGTCGAAATGGTTCTCATACGTTTTTCATTTATTGTTTAAATTCTTTGTCGCTCTTCCATCCGCACAGATCCGCAGGAGTACATTTAGAAGGGAAGGGAAAGGAAGGGAAGGGAAGGGAAGCTGGAGGCGATGCTGCGAAGGAAATATAATCATTTACGTAAAGTATATAAACTATACGCGTTGTCCATTCGTATCTGTCCGCACACATATATAATGGAGTCGTATGTATGGAGACGTAGATACATACGTACGCACGTGGAACAGCGCGGTTCACTTTCACGTGCGGGTAACTAATTAAAGTAATTCAGCACGAACTAAACTTGGTATTGGAATTCCGAGAGTAAACTTACACCGCGAGGGCCACGCCGTGAGGGTGTACATGACTAAAAAAGAAAGGAAAAGGTAGAAGATAAATTGCATCGGTGAAACCCCAGAGCCCGAGGTATAGCCCCATATGAGATTTGTTTCAAAAACGAGTTTCTAAAAGGCGTGGTGACCGAGAAATACATTATCCGCGTACCTATATAGAACTAACTGATCGATGTCAGACTCGACGTCCCGATGAACCGCGCCGATCGCTACACCAGCGCTTCGCGTCTCCGTATTATAGCTGCGAGGAGGTAGCTGCAGGTTCACCCGATCATACACAGTTACTCGCGCCAATCGGTTGTGGAAATAAATGATAATATGTATATCGGTATGAATCGGGTGACTGGAGTAATTTGACAGCGACGAAGCTCTAGCTCTCTGATCGGCATATTGATTTTGATTTTCGTCAGCGAACATGCGATGAACGTTATATCGGCGAGATCCGTTGATCAGCCGATATAATGAGTCCCTAAATTCATTGGATATCTTCCTCCTGAAAGTATACGATTCCGGTTTACGTCGGTATGATTTTTGTTGGCTGAGCTATAATTACCGTGCATTCGAAGTTTTAGGGGATGAGAGTTTCAAAAATGCATAACTTTCAAACCGATTGTGATAAAAATCTGTGAAAATGTTTCTCACAAGGCAAACTATGACGAGACAAATTAAATCAGCCAAATTAGAAATGGTCAGTGCCATGGGGCTCGGCGACTTGGCGTGGAACTTCCCACGCACCCATACATAAATGTTTTACGTATTGGCGAAAATGTGTAATTATGAGAAAGATATATCGTTTGAATTTGGGCCAGATGGTCACCAACCCCTCCGAGTTCTTCGACGTATACCGTAGTCTCGTAGTCTCGTAGCTCGCGGTGGATAATTGCTCTTCTATTCTATTAGCAATTCAAAACTACTTCCGTTCTACGCTGGCTAGGTAAAGGTACCGCTCCGCTCGGCTCCGCTCGGCTCCGCTTATGTTGAGCTGCATGTTGATCATGTGTTAGCGAATTGCCCGTAGGCGTGTGTACGTACACGCCTCGTTTACACGCACGGTACCTGCCTACAAGTGAAGTAAGAAGTACGAATTAAATTTCTTAGCGTGTTGTATGCGGTGAATAGGCCATTACATACCGCTCTTCCGTGGCCCCGCGATCCTCCCGCCGCGCGAAGCGGTACAAGAATTATAAAAAAGAGGAAGAAGAAGAAGAAACCACGAAATTGGTTGGTGGTGGGTTCCAAAAGACCAAATAGCAGACGGGTCGAGATTCCGAATTTCGAAGACACGAATTCTGAAGTAGCGAAAGACCGAAAAAGCGAAATTTCCATTTATTGTGTAGTACTGAATTGAATGACTGTTTCATCGAGAGCTGCTGCACACTCGAACGCGCTTTTGTCCGAACCAAATTTGTAAAATTACGATTTTTGAGAGTGAACATTCAGGGCGGTTCACGTTTCCATCGGCCAATGAACCGATGAAAACGAGATCTCGAATGAAGGTACAGAAACGGTTGAAACTGCGATGAGCGAAGTGTCGGAAGACCGAAATTCCGAAAGGCTGCGGTTCCGAAGAAATGACAAGCGATCGATTAGTCTCTCCGTACAAGACGATAAATATTCGTCCAATGTTTCCTGAGCTTCGACTTCCTTGGCCCTTCTGTTCCAACGGATTTCAGAGTTTTGGCCCCCACTCAAGAAACTCGAGTGAAATCGGAGAGAATTCATTCGAAAAATTGTGATCTTGGTTCGTACGATAATAGTAGAGGAAAGTTTGGTGATTTGGACCGGCAACTGAATTTCACCACCTCATGGTTTTCTCTGTACACGTACATTCCAATTTACGGGAAAAATGTTCTCCACCATCTACAATAATATCATAATGTATACCTAGATTTTGACCGCAGTCTTACGGTGATCGGTATAACCTTGTTACCCGAAAATGAAAAACCTCGGTGACAGCATAACGAGTCTCGAAATTATGAGGTTAATGTGCTATTGAAGACATATTGACCAGACATAAAGACCGATCGTTACTCATTCTTGAAAGCATCGTTATCACTTCGGAAACGCGATTCGTCGCCACTCCTACACCACACAACCGATCAAAACGAAACGTCAAAGATTAGACGCAGAATTTTGGCAGAAAGTGGCTAAATATTTCATTTTGCTGGAATTCCAAGAGAATTCAAAGTTTTTCGTGATTCTCTGTGAGTTAGGTTAGGTTCGTTTGTAGGTTAGATTGTAAAAATTTTCATTCTCGATAGAAGATTCAATATTTCGTAGAAATAAAATACTGAGCGACTTCTTGCCGAAATACCGCATCGCACTCCCCAAAGTTTCATTTCGATCGGTTCTTTGGTCTAGGTTTAGCAACGAATTCCATTTCCGAAGTGATAACAATGTTCTTGAGAATGAGTAGCAATGGGTCTAAATACGTCTTCAATAGCACCATAAATTGTTTCTCGTTTAATCCGTATGGCCGTCACGTGAGATATTTTCAGGCGAATTTGCCGAATTTGGAATTCGCGAAGTCAGAGCGAGTTTCGCAAGATAGAAATTCTTCCTCCAACAAAACGCGAACAACCTTCCGCATTCGATGAAGGACAAAATAGCTATAAATTCCCATGAAAAATCTCAATCAGCATCCAATTGTCAAAAATTCAATTTTCATTCAGTATCTCGTTCAAATTTCCGTTATCCCCGGCTCAAACCTCGACATCAGATAATCATTATCTTCGTAAGGATATTACGTTGTACCTGAGACGAGAGTGCCAAGGCCACGCGTGGTTCGGGTCAAGCAACCTGTCGAGAATTGCGCGTCAATTTGCGTGCTTCGCTGGGGGAGTTTCTCCTTGCATACCGTAACGGAAGTATGTACCTATGCCTATATGCATAACCTAACTGGTTTAATACCTCTACGCACCGTTTTCGCATTGTGCAATTACAGTTATATGACTTCATCGGGAGGATGAAAATAAATCTAACGTGTGGACTAGACTGACCTAATTGTAAGATTGACCATGCTGATAAGAATAATACGACATGCGAGGAACTGTGAGTATTAGCAGCTGGCGCGATGCTAACGCATCGTCGTCGCATTAGCTACGCGCCTCGTATAATTTCACAAATTGTGCGGTACGTGTGTACGACGTATGCGTGCCTACCTGCTACTGCACATACGCGTATAGATATACAGGTGGAGTTCGAAGAGAGGCGAAGAACAATTTAGGATAACGCGGAGGATGATTCCTCGTGTCGGGGATCAATCAAAAAATTTCGTCATTCATTCTCCGTGCGCGAAATTGAAGACCTGATTAATTACAATTCACAACGCCGACCATCGCTAACGGCGATAGCCGAAGAGAAGGAAGAGAAGGAAAAAACGAAGAATGATTGAGCGAGGGTATCATACATCCTCCGAAAAATTCGAAAGAGGAAGAAAAAAAGAGTCACGAAGAATCGTACATTCGATTTCAAACTTTTCCCTAATTTCTATATATTCTTTTCCTCCTCCATTCATTCGGCATTTTTTATTTCTAATTTCTCCTTTTTTTACACCTGTCTCGACTCCGTCTTCGAGTATGTGAACTCGGCTCGTAGGTAAACGGCGCGGCGCGGCGTGGCGCGGCGGGTCAGTTCCGCTCACACAATACTCAAAGGAGGTGAGGTGCGTGGTGGCAGCGCACCTGTCTTTCGAGGCAACAAATTGTTGGATGTCCGGGACCGGACGCAGGCCTGGAGTGTCTCGCTTTTGAAACCGACGAACCATGGCGAAGGGTTCCTCGCGTGCGTACCGGCCATGTTAGCTCGAATAACACTGTCCCTAAATATTTTCCCTGGAACTTGGAAAAACGGTTGGTTTTCTTTTTCCTTTTTCATCGTCGACAGGCTCCAGCTGTTGAGAGGCGGAGCCGCCGTTCTGCATATTGCACGTGACATACTCGAGGATATGTATGAGAAAAACGATTGGAAATGAAAGAGTGATCCGCGCATCAGATGCACCGCGATCGCAACTCCGTTTCTCACTTCACCTCGAGGATGCGGCGTCGCGGCGTCGCGGCGCGGCTTCTATTTTTATTTTATCGAAAGCGTGACATCATCTGACACAAGTAGGCAAGTAAAAGTCTTCGGCCGAAAAATTCAATTCGCGTTGAATGTTGGTATACTGCACCTATACCTGACCGCGGTTTCGTTGATTAACTCGGCGCAGGTCTGTTGGACCGAAAATCAGCGATGTATCTACCTACGATCCCGTCAATTGTGTTCTATTATCATACAGTTAGAATCATTGAACGAATGGCCATTGCAGCGGGATTTCCATCTCGCGGGCGAGATCTCGGACCTCGACATTGAACTGCTCACTCGTCCCTGGAATTATGCGTACCTGCAGATTCCGCTATACCAGATACACTTATGCCAGTATACCTAGTCGAAAATATACTGCGCATGTCGTAATAGGTGTATAATTAGGTTGGTAGATATACATATACGTACGTTCATGTGTATATACATATGTAGCATAGATGCGTTGTATACAAGCTGCAACTTTATAATGTGTGCCAGGAATGCAACCGAGAATATATGTACAACGTTGCAACAATGAAATAGAAATCTAGACCAGGAAAAGAAACACAATCATAATAATATAGCATAAAAGTGTACTAAGCTCTCCTCGTAGCGCGCCTATACTAGCTGAGCTGCGGCGGGCACAAGAACAATGTCAAATAGGCAAAAGATGCCGGAAGCGCAGATCGCGTGTCCTTCCTGCCCTCCGTCTCTTCTGTATACATATATACCTATATATATACATACTATGTGTACGGGAGTACGTACATGGTGATGCGCCGTCGCGTTATTTCACCTTTCTACTTCCTCATAATCGACGTACATGCTATAGATTATATACATGTATATAACGTGTGCTGTGAGTATATTGGAATTCTCTGATTACGCGTCTGTGCGGTCGCGTAGGTGTGGCGTATGTACGTAGGATACCATAAAAACGAAACTAGAAAGGTAGCGAAAAAGCTGCACCGACTTCCGTAGGAATGTCTAATTCACGCGATCGGTGTATAGCCCCATGCGTACGGAACGGCGGAAAATATAGGAAGGAAAACGAGGAGAGAGAGAGAAAGAGAGAGAGAGAGAGAGAGAGGAAAAAGTAACAAGGAGAAAGACGAAAATAGAAACTAGGAGTTTTTTCATAACTTCTCTATGGGTACTACCGCAACGGCACCTTAAGCTAGATATATGCCGTCTATGCTAACCGCTGCGCTTGTAACGTTGATAATTATTTCCCGAGTCCGTTGCTTCGCGAATCAACTTACTGCGTTCCCGCATGTCTGCTGGTCGGCCATACATATTATGCGCATATATACGCAAGTACGTGCTGCATACACCTTCCTCTACTCTCTAAGCTAATTGTAGGAGGTAGCCGTTACCATTGCATTGCTACCGTATTACACGCTGCTCTATAGAGTATATATCCGTATAATCAATGTATCCAGGTATCCCTACTGCTGTTGGAAGGTCGCGTCTATGACTGTAATCTGCAGAAATTGTCCTCGTCGCGGATGAAATTTTTTTTATAGAATGGAACCGGTACGGTCTATCGGAAAGTCGCGAGGCAACGATTTCGGAATCAATTTTGAACGCCATTATTTTCCACTTCTCTCTCTCTCTCTCTCTCTCTATCTAACTGTCTATCTCTTTCTGTCCCTCTCTTTCTTCCCTCGTGCAACGGAAGATCACTCGACGCCTCCTCCTCCGCCTCCACAGAATTCTGTCACCGAAGGTATACCTATATATTATATAACCAGAATTTTGACCCGACGTGACGCATCTCGGGTGCCTGAAATCCTGCAGATTAATCCTTGTAGGTTGCAGGCAGGTATACCGAGTAGACGAACATGAATCGGAGAAGGAGGAAAACGAGAAAAAAGAAAAATTCGTAAACCGTGTTAAGCTGCAAAACAGAAAAGATGTTCTCAAAGTGTCTAATTTCTAAGCCGACTGCACGGAAAGAACAATGTCAAATTTACATTTTCAGCGGTGAAATATAGGTATGGACAGCACTAGTTCGGTGTAAAATCTGCACCGATTGCGTTAAGACTTGCAAAGAATTTGCCCAGAGTTACACCACGTCGCGTTGATAGTTGACCATCGATCGGTGCAGATTTTACTCCGAACTAGTGCTGTCTGTCCATATATTTCACCACTGAAAATGTAAATTTGACATTTGTTTGTTTTCCCCCTCCGTTCGCGAACTCTTACCGTATTAGATATATACATGCACACCTACAAACGGAGATTGTATCCAGCGTTCACTGCATTTTTCCTCATGAAACGATCCATCCGCTTCATCAGAGCTGTAACAGTACCTGCACGTATGTATAGTAACGGCTGCTCATGAAGGTGTACACCTCACCTTGCCTCGGTGACTCTGTTATTTCGGATAAAAAAAAAGGACGACGTGTACAGGGTTCGAAAAGAATAAGAAAAAGACGACTCACGTTCCAAATTTCACCTTTGTCGGTCCCACGCCACCTGATGGGGTGCATAGGACGATATCCTCGTATGTACATAGGTATTACGTACGTATATATATATATATAGGTAGAATGTGAGCGGGTATTATACCCGAGGCTCGCCCGCGGTTATCTTCTCTGTAGCTATGCGCGTGAGTCGGTTTCCTGCCTATCTTGAGACATGTTGTCTTTCCTCTCTCTCTCTCTCTCTCTCCTTCTTCGTTGTTTCTTTCTCATTATCCTCTTTGGCTTTTTTCGGGTGGTTTTTCTCTTTTTCCGCTTCTCCTTATTCTCTTTCGATTCTTCAGTTTCTCCGCTCCGTGTTGGTATGTGTACCTTATATGTATAAGTATGGTCGAAGGTGTCTGTACTAGTCGCCCAATAAAAATGAAACGGGAGTGTAGGTATGTACATGCAAGAGAAGAGAAAAGAAAAAAATGGGGAAAAAGGTTGATGTTTCGGGTTTCTCGATCGAGTTCCTTCACCGTGCGTACCCCCCACATAACTTATCTATATAGGTATGTATATAGGACGCTGTGCAACAGGATTGAGATGAGTGTATATACCTATATGTGCGCGCATATAGACGCCAGAGCCGGCGAACGGGTATCAAGTTTGTAATACTGCACAGAGCTTGATTAACATTTCAGACGCGTTCCCGAAGAATGGAAAACCTCTAGTACATCAAGTATACGACGATGTACGTAATACATACGAATACATACCCGTGGATGTCGATGCGCTGCGATGTGGTGTGCCTATAATTGCAGGTTAGGTATGCATGCGTACATATACCTACGTTGTACATACGTATCTATGTACGCATTTGTGTAGATACGATGTAGATTGTGCGCTAATCGGGGAAAGCTTCAACCACTCGATTTCGAAGGCCCGGGGCTAGTGCCTGCGTACGAATTTTTATTTCGTGAATATATATATATATATAAAAGAAGAAGGAGGGAGAGGAGAATGAGGAATACTAAAATGCGAGCAATAAATTTCGCGAGTTCTGCTCGAGCTGCGCAGCTTCCGAGGGAATTATATCTCGCAAAAAGCTGCTCGAATCACTCGAGTAAGGTGTCTGTCCGCTTATGCGCCTCCGACAGGTGCAGCCTACTCGATCGGTAACGATTCTGAATTTTCTAGCAACGATTTCGTCGGCGAAGAATTTTCCGGGACATCGATTCGCAATTTTTCGTACAGGATGCAGTGAAGATGAGCTAATTACGCGCCGCTCGGCCACGCGATCCTCCCGCAGGTCGAGATCGGCGCAACGAGACGCCCGGCCCCCGCAAAATTTATCTCCGCCACGTTGAAAGTGGAGTTGAAATTTTTGTATTCGCTCAAAAAATTCCACTCGTCCAGAGGCGATAGATAATTTATACGAAATTCTCAAGGGGACTCTGCAGATATGTGGCTCGCGCATCCGAACTAGCTCTTCAACTTCGATCCTAAAGAGAATCGCAAAGTGAACGACGAATGCAAAGACGAGAGAGAATTCATTCGCGAGCCACATATCCAGAGTCCCTTTGAGAACCCATTCGTCTCTCTCGACCAGTAGAATTTTCCCGGGGTGCAATGAAAACAACAATTCCACCTCCAGTTTTCACGGTCAAGGTAAATTTTGCGGGGACGCGGCGCGGCGTGCTATTGGGGCGCTCCGCCGATCCCCAGTCCGATCGAATTGCCCGCGGCTACGCGACTTCCCCTCACACCATGCTCGCGCCTGTACCTGCCAAACAATATCCGCCTACGACCTAAACCTTCGTACCTACTAACAATATTAAGTCCCAAAGAAATGCGTATACCTATACCTGGGGCTACATTATTATAGTTATTCACCGACACTTTATACGTGAACAGGGCGTCGACTGTTACACATAAGTATACTCTGCACGGTTGTATCATAAGACCTGCGCGAGCTTTTTGATACGGATATTGCGTTACATGCGTATATAAATATATATATATATACAGCGGCAATGAAATGTGCAGCTTATATAACAGTTGTATAGGTATAGAAGAATGGTGTTTCTTTTTCTCTTGTGTACGAGTAGGCATGTACCATGCACACAGTATATAACCTCATAGAGCGGTTAAAGGAACGCGTTGATGACAGCGCTGTTACCGCCGCTGCTCATGCTGTTCTTGCAGCAGACTCGGACCTGGGAACGATCGTTTCTCTCCGGCAATTTAGTCTTTTGATTGACGTCAAATTTCTCGAACGCCATATGTGTCTCGAGCTTTTTCTTCTTCTTCTCCGATTCTCGTTTCTTTTTTCAATCGGGGTTTCTCACCAACTCGGAGCACGCTCAATCCAAGTGTTCGAATTTGTGGTTCTTCTTCCCATGAAGCCCGAATTTCGATGTATAGGTAGGTACACATACCTAACAGCTCCAAGTCACCCAAATACATCGTCCTGCATTGCATCATATTATATTATATTATATATATCGTTTAGTGAATTTTTTACTCGTTGTAACCACAGTTTATAATCGAAGGTCTCGTTCCGTTCGGCGGTGCGCTGCTCTAGAAATCGATACCCGTAGCACTGTACCTACTCAGGCGAGATCTTGCAGAAGAAATTCATCTCGTTGCCAGATCTCTTTTCAACCGGCTCACGCCAGTGTGTGAAGGTGCTTGGAGAATTGACGCACCGCGGTATCCATGTATGTAGCTAGCTACCTACTAAAGCAGGCTCTAAAAAATTTCTGGGTGAATAATACTATAAAAGATATACAGGGGATATGTAGGTATATATGTATAATTAATGAAAAGATTTACGGTAGGTACATGTACTGTTGATTCTACGCTCTCCTCGTTAGCGCCAACATATGTAGGTATGTATGTAGGTACCTACTGTACTTGGATACCTATGCATAAATATGAGAACGAAAAATTGGAGGAGAAAAAAAATCGAGTCTCAATAGAATGAATATGGATATGAATAAACTATGAGTTTGATACTCTGATGAATTCTCAAAGAGAGACTAATTGACGTGGAGAGATTAATACATAATTGGAGATGTACAGGGTGGGCCGAAAAGAAAAACCGGACCAATTGAAAACGTGAATAAAATCCGAACGCGTCGACCGATTTTCCAACACTTTCTATCGCTCGAAATTATAAGAATGAACCTTTCGTTTCGCGTTCGAAAATCCGAAGAATTCTTGATCCTTGCTGAGATACGGACTCTTGGAGAACGGGTTTTGAAAAAGTCGCTGGGAGGATGAAAACAATTGATATTGAAGAATGTTCAACTTCATTTCCATCCGGCTTAATTATGATTCGAAGACTTCTCCATTTCGGTACAATCTATGACAGAAAATTTACAAGAATGTGTGCTTCTCTCTAGTTCTTCTCATTTTCCACACTTCAAAATTTCCCAATAATTCGTACGATCAGTGCGATCGAAGAAGAAGCAAATAGGCAGCGGAATTCAACTCTCGACATCATCTACACCCGTTTTTTGATAGTGTACTTTCTCGATGACGTCCCGAAAGCGGAATTTTAACCTCAGAGCGCGCGTTTAAACTCTAATATCACAAGAAAGGTTTCATGTCGTGTGAATAGAATCCAGGAGAATTGCTGAAACGTCAAAATTAAACTTCGAATCGCAATTTAAGACGAAAATTAGGTTGAACATTCTTCGACACTAATTTTTCCCATCCACCCAGCGACATTTTAAGAAATCGTTTTTCAAAAGCGTCTATCTCCGCGAGGAATACAGATTTTTTGGATTTTCAAACGCGAAACGGAAGGTTCATTCTTCTAATTTGGAGTAAAAAAAAGTGTTCGAAAATCGGTCGACGCCATCGGATTCCATCCACGTTTAAAATCGGTTCGATTCTTCTCTCTCCCACCTCGTACATCGACGCGTCCCTGAACAGACAGCATTCATTCAACGTAAGACACGGTAACACCACGGTGTGTCCAATGAACTCATCGTCGCTAATTTGGAACAGATAATCGGTTTTGTGGGAAGGGAGCTGAAGATTTTCTTTTCTCGTCCTCCAAATAACTGGAGAGACGTTGTCGAGCCAAAGGACTTCAAGAAGGAGCTTGGAGGGGCCTGGAGAGGCCCCGGCTTCAGAGGACCCGAGGGTCTGACCCAGATATCAGTCTCATGAAGGCCTTCTGCGCGTGAACAGCGAGCACAAGACTCTGAAAGCATTCCACTCGTCAGGTGCATGAGTTAAACTCACCGATACGTTCATAGTTCGGTAGTTGCAGTTCGGTTACCCGCGTATATTTCATACATTGTATCGTTTTTATTTCGTCGTGAAGTGCATCGTTTTCCCTGTTTTGTTCTCCTTACAATATCATGTAACACGATATGATATATTGGCATCGGAAAGTGCAGTGAAGCTGCATTGCATCCGCGGGGGCAGCCTACGCGACAAGTATACCTCTACCTACGTGCTTTAAACCGAGTGAAAAATATATCGTACCGGTGCAGACACGAATCTCCGTATCGGAGTGTAATCTCAAACGATCCGCGAGATTTCAAACTGCACCGGACATCCCCGGTGCCTCGCGGGCTCCCATATAATATATTATACGTTGATAAAGTGAAAGAGAAACGTGAACGAGAGGCAAGAAAAAATATGGACTGAAAAAATGTGTGAAACAACGGGGTGCAGATTAATTTGTCCTACATAGTACCATTTTTTTTCTCCGTTTCCCTGCTTTTCTTTCGCTTTCGTCTCCCTCTTTCTCGAATCTCATGGGTTTCGCGAGGTGGGTCCCCGATCGCGTGAAGTATGATACAGCTTCGACCGCAATAAGAGTTCCATCATTTTTTTAGTATGAAAGGCGAGTTCGATTCGTGCCTGATTCGGAACGTGGATATTGGGTAGAAATTAAAAGTCGGGGAGCTGCGTACGAGTATGTATGTACGTACGTACGCACTACCTCCGGCTATGAAATTTATAATTGCAGTCAATTGCCGATTGATCAGCAAGTTTTCAAAACTGATCGACAAGATTATTGGCAAACACGAGACACCGGGTTCGAGAAACTTCAAACGGGGAAAAAGCAAAGCGAAGAAATCGTAGCGATTTTGGTGTGGTTTTCGTTTTTCTTCTCTCTTTTTTTCGGCAAGACACTTTTACACGCGATCACAGCGTGTAGGTATATGCATACGTCGTAGTTTCATAGCAGATGGATCAGCTGATCCGAAACCAACAAGCACGCGCGGTAATGTAGTAATACAACAATATACGTGCGTATATTTGAGATCTGCGCGGGGGAGAATAATGGCGCGGGAGAATGAGTCAGAAAAATTGACCTCTGGCGTCGCAGAGGCGTTGCGAAAAAAAAACCCTATTTCGTCATACATATATATAGGTGTAATTGTGAGTTAGCCTCTGGCTGCGGAGAAACTGATTTCTTACCTCACAGGTCGATGTTAATCTTTGCATACAGACATGCTGCGATCATACTCGCAGTATAGGTACAGCTATACTATACGAAAATAAGAGCTCAGAGCAGCTCTCTGTTGTTATGACATTTTTCTACCGGGCAGCTAGCCGTAACCGGCCATTTCTTGTTTCTAATTCTAGACACCTGACCAGGTACAGGTATAAAAACAGAGCTCCTTCATTTCACTCCGTTAGTTCACTCTCGTTACAATTCAACCCAATTCATTCCGATTTTAGAACGATCGGACGAAACTCTGCGGACGAATGATTTTCAGCTATTTCAAGCGTATAATTCTTTCGAAAATCCACAGAAGTACGAACGAGAGAAACGTACAGTGGATTTTCAGTCTCGATTTGGAAAATGAGGCGAACAGAGGATCGGACAAAGTTAGGAAAAATCAATGCAAATAGAAGAATGAGATTCTGATTCCGGAATATCTACGCCGTGGCACCGGAGTAGTTAAATAGTAGAGTAATGACGATCGAGCTGCGCGTGCTACGACGTCCTTGAATCGTTTACCGTGTCGTGGAGAAAGAAATTTTTTATCCAAATAGATGTCTAGTTAGGTACTCCGCGCAATTAGGATGTACGAATCAGTTATCGACTCACGAAACCTGTGTAAGAACCAAGGTCGGCGATCGTGACGTGCGCGTGGTGCTTGAATTACAATGGAATAAATCGAAAGTCGCGAGCCACCCCACCCCACGAATTAATAGGAATTTGAGCATTGAATTTCAGATCGATGCAGAAATGATCGGTTCTACCTATTTGCTCTAAGATCTTGATCGAGAATCGTTTCGGTCGAATTTTGCGGGAAGGAATTGAGATGTATAACGAAACCGTCGAGTCCGTGTAAAAACAGAAAATTGGTGGAAAAACAAAAAAATTCCTTCGGCAGGTGAAAAAATCGGTAATTCGTCGCGCAACGAGCAACCGCCTCTCGCTAATATGCGAATTCGAGACAATACGCGGCTACAGAGCTTCCGTAACGAGAATAAAAATGCAAAAAAGAGACAGAGAAAGAGAAGGGAATATTGGAATCGAAATTAATATTATAATATTCATTTTCCCATTATAATTTCTCGTCCAACGTTAATAACGAGCGGCGTAGTGTGTTCCATGTACATACGTACGCACGTACACGGGTATACGCAATCTAGAATCTATGAAAGTGGTCGCTCTCATCGTCAGCGTGAGAAGTTGGATGCTACCTGCAGTCAGGTCGCGCGGATAGGGATAGATCGTCTGGATCCCAACCGGCGCGGCGGGGCGCGGCGCGGCGTTGTGGGATCCTCGGTGAAATGAAGGTAAAATAATATGTGTGTGCTCCTAATTACAATCGCCGTGGTATTACCTGGAGCGGATACACGTACAGTCAGTCATACGCGGGGAATGAGAAAGGCGTAAACTTTCTTAAAATAGGAGAAAAAAAATGGGAGGAAAAAATAGGAAAAGGATAGAACAGATGTGAACTCTAAACTCGTACTCGTGTAAGCCGCCTTTTCGTGCCCCGTGCCGACGCGGCGACGTTTACTCCTCCTGTTCATAACCCTCGGAATATGTTACGTTGGAACCCGGCGGTATCGGATTAGCCACGGCGAAGCCGCACACGCAGACACGCGTAGCGATATCTGATAAATAACTATACCTGTACCTGCCTTCCGCGGCCGAAGCCTCCGCGCTTAATGATCCTCCTCAGTTGGTCGTAGTTTCTTCTTCCGAATTAACAACCGTCTGCAGCTATTGTGTTGGAGGAGTTTCATTATTCGAGTAATTCCCAACACCCGCGCGACCCGAGACGTCACCTCTCGTTAATAATTATACCACTTAAAAAGGGAAAGAAAAGTAAAGCGGAGGAAAGGCGCGAGAGTAGAGAAGGGGGAAGAAAATGGATGATTAAAATTAATTTCGCACGAAAACGTCGAAATCGCACGGCGAAAACTAAACGAAATTTTATTAAACGGCGACAGGTGTTGGCGATAGGCGAAAACGCGTGAATATATCTTCGATGAAAATCGTTTGTAGGTGTGAGCAACGAACATGAACTTCGGAGCTGATGAAAATGAAAGTGCTTTCGGAGAACAGAGTGTTTAAAGTTGAGTAAAATTCGAACAGGTGTAACTCGGAGAGCGGATTGTTCGCTGGAGAGATGATGGAGCGCGAGGTGTCGGACACCGATGGTGTATTTTCGCGAAAACTGTCGCGAAACTGGGCGGAATTGCCGACGACACTCAGGCGTCGCCAGAAACATCGTCCCGAAATTCTGAGCCAATTTACAGATTATTCGGAATCGTCCGAGAACGAATTCCGAAGGATTGAACCGAAGCCCTTCGACTACGGTAGAGGATTCGCCGAGAGTTCCGGACTCCGTGGAAGATTCGAATCGAACAACGCCAGGCGGGAGGCAGACGCGTGGAAGGACAAACGAAGTCAGAGGATATCGGTCGAGGACAAATTCGGGAACGTCGAAGATGATTACAGGAAACACTACGAAAATTACGACTCCAAAGTTCAACAGCAAAAAGCAAATTTTCGCAATTATGCAACGAGATTTGATCGGGAATTCAAAAGTGTTTCCGACGAAGATCGCAAGACGAACTCACCCGACAGTCTCCTCGTTAAATCTTCCGAATCGGAATCCAGCAGCGATGAGTATGGACACACGGACGACTCCGGTGCTTTTCTGGAAAAGAGTTCATGCTTCGATAAGGTTCCGAGGCCAAAGTACGACAACGTGAGCAATATCAGCAGTGAGACAACCTCTCAAAGCAGATTCATTCGGTTTTTCTCCAACGAACATGCTGCCAGAAGGGCGGACTCAAAGTCTCCGGTTGTCGAGAAGGGATTCGTTGACAATAGCAAAAATATTCAAAGGCCTCCGAACGTGTCGAACGTTCTGTCAACGCCGGGACAACCGGCGAAGAACGATTCTTCGAGGGTGAAAAATCTCCATAAAGACATTCTCCAGCAGAGATTCGAGTATGAGAATATCCCACGGATAGACGTGACTAAACTCGACCAAAAATCGTTCTTGAATCCTCTCTCTCAGGTTAAGACATCGACGAATCCATCTGTCAATCGTTCCAAGCTTCCTACTATCGAGCAGCTTCGTCAGGAGGAGAGTTGTCTCCGTCAAGTATCGAGGAACAGTCACAACAACGATAACGATACAATTGTTAACAATAACAACAACAACAACAACAGTACGGTGGACAATAATCTATCGAGAAAAACATCGAGAGTTGAATATCCCGTTCAGGTTGAACAGAAGCTTGAATACCGATCGACCAGTCCTCCGCAAAAGCAGCCGACGATTGAAGAACTGCGACTAGAAGGTTTGATAAAAGACTTTTACAACAGCGAACAATTGGCAGCGGCTAAGTCAAACGGCGATAGAAAGTTATCTAAGATGGAAACTATCGCAGAGGAAAACGCCGACGGTAGTAAACTAAGCGTGAGGGAAATACTGAAAAGATTTGAAGAACTGAGGACACAGAACGAGCTGCAAACCGAAGACAAGGTTAACAACGACAAGACACTTTCTACCATCCAGGAAACGCTCAGGAAATTGGATGAGAAGGTCAAAAGTTATCAGGTTAAGATAATTACTGCATAGCATTGGTATTGCAGATCGTTAATCATTTTTTCGCTCTTTGTTGCCCGAGTAGATCGTAAGTCTAATTGTTCGAACTTTAAACGGTTATTGGTCATCGATATTCACGGATCGAATCACGAACGTGAAGATTTGATCCCCGCTTCGAACTAGTACCCGGTAGTTGAGTTCTAAGATCATAGGTCATAGATCTTGACTCTGGCAAGAGATGGCGAAATAGGAATACGGAATCCAATGGTAGCCTTGTAGCGCGCAATGCGTGGTGAATGCCTTCCTGCTTGATTTGAACAGAATCGAGTTACGATCTATTGGAGAAAAAAATCTATACACGTACACACATTCACATCCAATTTACGGAACGACGATCGCGGTTAGGAACGTACGGATGAATTGTCTCGGCATGGAGACGCGTTTGCCACTCATATGGTGCCAAACTCATTGGAATCTGTTTCTTGATCGTAGGTTCATGTGGGACTGGTTTTAGTTAAAAATCGAGAAGTCGCGGTCGTCAGGAATCTGCGGGATTATATCTTCGCGTCGTTTTATGTAGTCGCGCGGTAACTGTACACCTTCTGATGCATACATTATCCACTATGTGGGTCAGGGTCGTTATCGGCGCATCCTTTCGCAGATAAATACCTACTCATGCTCATCCTCCGGAGTATGCGTGCGTATGCGGTCCAGGCATAATAGGCCCGAGATCCTCCGCTCGTCCGGTATTCATTTATACATACCTACTGCGGCAGGAAATCGATAATTTCTCCTCGCGTTCCAAGTGGGACACCTACCTAGGTGGCAGCGGGTATAATAAAATGAGCAACAGCATTTTAGATCGCGATTATTGGACGAGATTGTGAACGCTGATTCGCAACTCATCGTACCAACCTATACACCAACCCGAGTGACAGATTATATTTTCTCCACAAAAGTCATGGAATCGTAGAGTTGCCGTGATCGACGATCGAGCTCGTTTTGCCGAATCGATTTTCACCCGCACTCCTAGGTTCAATAGTTTGAAGAGTATGTTAAGGGGAATTCGGAGCCACCGCTGGCACTCTAACCTAGCTAACATAGGAAATATTCATTTTCCATAAAATCCGAGCGTTGTCTTGAAAAAGTGAAATACTTGGCCGCTCTCTGCCATCGTGCTCAACTAATTCTCGAAGTTTCATCAAAATCGATCGAGTCGTTTGCCGGAATTTACGACTCTCGTTTTCGAGGTGGTTTCTGTACATTTGATTCAACGAGGCCGAATTCCCCTGAACGAGCAATCGCCGTATTAGAATGTTTTCCGCGAGGTTATCCCTATGCAAACATAAACTCGAGTCTGATTATTCAATTTTTTGGTACCGAATGGTGAACCGGACAGGAACATCCTAGCCGGTACAACATCTCGTAGACATATTAAACCGGGACCTGCAAGTGCTTGGAACGTTTCAAAGAACTTGTTTCTCCCACCGGAGTCGAAATTAAAGGAGATGAGAAGGAAGAAGATGACCAGTCAATATTTTACCTTGGAGTTTTTTTTTAGTTGGTCTTTTTTTCTCCCCCCTTATCCACCTTCTTCAGGTATTCTAGGTACGAGGTATATATACTATAGATAGGGCCGTGGGTTTTATATCTTGAGTAGGTACAGGTTTCCTATCTTGTCTGAGAAATCCATTAGTAAATGAGCAGCGTAGATTATAGCATTTACCGAATAGGATTCATGTTACCACAATCACTGATCCCTTCCCGTGGAACCTGATATTACGACAGATAGACCGACCGATAGCTGGCGGTGTTCGATAAATTCATCGATTGCCATTTTGTTTGTGATCCGTTCGACACAATCCCCCCCGGAACGAATTCGTTTCTCTCGTGGAAACCGCGTCGTCCCGAATAAGTGTTTTTCATCAATATTAATGAACGCGATTTTCCGTCAAACTTTCTCAAACGTTGTCAACATCGTCTATAATCCGTATTCGAACGTTGGTACGAAGTTGTATGAAGGACAAATTCTTCGATAGCCGTTTACCGATCGTCTTCGAATTTGGACCAGACGATGAGAAACGGTAACGCGATAGCACGGACGATACAGGGACGAAGATCCATGATCGTTTTTCTTTTCTCATTACAGATCGATAAGAAGCCGGTGCACAAATCGGCGATACATCACGACAACCACGTATCTCAAATCACAAAATCTATACAGTCTCAGGCTAGTCACGGAAATTCTCATCAAGTAGTTCAGTCGAGCCAGGTGAACCAGTTGAACAACCACAACCACAATCACAATCACAACCAAAATCACAATAATGTAGCGATTACGAACCTTGTGTCCAACCACATGGTGTCCACTAATCACACGGCGAACCACGTCAACCACGTGAACCATCAGAACAACCAGCAAAATATCTTGCAGCAGAAAAATCATACGCAGAATCAAGAATGGCGGCAACACGAGGACGCCGGAAGGCTCCAGGAAGAAAGTATCTACGAGAGTGGTCCTGTTGTGAACGACGGGAAACACTCGTTGCTACAATATGCTATGCTCAACTTCCGGCAGAGTACAGAAAAGTGAGTACCCGCGCCTGTTAAAGCTTTTTCATATTCGCTTTCCAATCACGATTTGGAAAACGTTCGCGTGAACCAACTCCACGAGCAATAATCGGCTCTAGGTATACCTACACACTGGCAGTAAATTATTTCTCAGTCTTAGACTGCGATTTTTCTCTCGCTTTGCAACAGCTTACCAACAAAATCTCGCGGTTTTGTGTCAGTTTCAATTACTGCGATGCTAGGTGCTGCGAACCTGGTCGCTAGTTGCTAATATAGTTGATAGTTGCATAAAAGACAGTGGCGAGAAATCTAGGATTAAATTGAAGACGAGTAATTATAGACGCAGAGACATCCCATCACAATGTATGTACAGTACCTACATATACGTATTCATACGCATGCAGCATACACTGTAGGTACATACACTCGGAGACGAGCGTAAATAATATACAGCAAGTACAAAATTAGAGTAGTTAATCGTATACGTTGGCATATGCACATCATAGTCTCCGTTGTAATTACTTTTATACTTACGTAATTGAGTTCTAGCATTGGCCTACAGTACCTACACCAATACCAACGTGTCTGCGCGCGAGTATATAGAACACACACACACACACACACACGAACGCACACACACGAATATACGTGTTGAGAAAGCATGACACTTTGAGCGAATGATACCCACCGTACAGTACAGCGACTAGAGTAAAACTGAGGATTTCTTTCACAGCTTTTTATTCCTTTATACGGTTTCATACAGCGAGGACCGCGAGTTCAGTACATACCTCGTCTCAGACTCACAATCAGTCTATAGCTAGTGGTTTTCTAAAACTTGGGGAAATTTGCCTAATTATAGTATCCACAAACGCCGATGAACGTTGCTGCAGATGATTCACGGTCGATCAATTGACCGGAAGAATTAACGATACCTGCTCGTCGTTCGTCAAACGATGAGTCTCAAGAGTCGACTGTGAGACATTTTTCAATACAAGATACACGAGACTACTTGGTTTCTTTCGCTCAATCATGCGATCCGCAGAAAACGAAATCCCATTGCGAATTCTTTTCACGCGGATACATCTCTCGGGGTTGAGAGATGCTTCCGGTGATCGCGAATCAAGTATACCTACTACATCGATTGAAAAATCATTTCCGTGCGTTCACCGGCGCAGCAATGATTGGTCAAATTTCTTCGCGATCGATCTCCATTCGGAATCAACTGCCGTGAATAAATAAAGAACAAACTCTGTTTCAGATTCGAGATGATGAAGACGGCCGATGGATCTATCAGCGGTTCGCTGAAGGTGATCGAATCCCTGAAGAATAAAAAGAAGAATAAGAAAGGAAAGGGACAACAAGATGGCGCCGAATGGACGTGGAAGGAGCAGGTTGACTTGGTCAAATATTCCCCTGTTCCCATCGAGCAAAGCTTACTCCGACTTGATCCTGAGCTGAGCACTTTGGCAGTTGAGTGCTTCCTTTGCCTGATGCGATACATGGGGGATCAGCCTCTGCCCCCGGATATGAGCGAAGTAAAATGCGTCTACACGATATTAATGGTAAGCGATATCGTTACGCTATCCAATTTTTCCGATCAAGAATTTCGACTGGTCGAGCTGAACTCCTCGCCAATTGAATTTCTTTTCTCTGCGATGGAGCAGCTTCCCTTCTTCCTTTCGTTACTCTTCTTCCATTTACTTCTCTCTTCTCCAATAGCATTGCCATAAGCTAGAACTTCTGAGGGACGAAGTGTATTGCCAGTTGATGAAGCAGACGACAAACAACAAGAGCCCGAACCCCGACAGTTGTCAGCGTGGATGGAGACTGTTCAGCATAGTTGCCGCCTATTTCACATGCAGCGAGGGCTTGCGGCCGTATTTGATCAAGTATTTAGAAACAGCGGCGTACGATAAGAGGAGAGCCTTCCACGGTACTGCTACTGTTTGTCTTCAAAATTTACGAAAAACCGTTAAATACGGTGGAAGAAAGAATGTGCCGAGCGTTGAGGAGATCATGGCCATCAGCGCAGGCAGAAACGCCAAGAGACAGATTTACCGGCTACCCGGTGGCACCGAAAGAGTCATCAACACAAAGTGCACTACGGTCGTTCAGGTAATGTTCGAAATGAAAACGTCTGTTACATACCAATGCCTAATTGATAAAAATTTGCACCATCCATTTCCTCCCTCGATTCTTTCACTACACGTGTAACCGATCGCGGGACGAGAAATTTTCTGCGCTCATATCTTACGTGCTCGTGATCAATCCGCAGGATGTGATAGAGGAGATGTGCTGTGTGATTTCTGTCCGAAATCCGCACGAGATGGACGAATTTTCGCTCTACTGTATCGTCGACGGTGACGCGTTCACAATGCCTCTGGCCAGGGACGAATATATCCTGGACGTGACTACGGAGCTTCACAAAAATCACCAAGTCTTTTATCTGATATTCTGCAGGTACGTAGCACACAATTATCTCCTGACTATAAGGCTTGAAATTTCACGATTTGCTGTGAAAGCACATGATCCGGAGGCATCGCGGATCAGGGGCTGCTTCCAACGTATCAAACCTACCAAATTCGTCTCTGTAAAACCGAATATGAAGAGGGAGAAGAAAACTAAGAAATAGTAGTAACTGTTTTGCACGTCGCTCCCGAATTCGGATCGAACGAAACTCACCCCGCGTCGATCTGCTCTCTTTCAGGTCGGTTTGGTATTATCCGCTGCGATTGGACGCAGCGCTGTACATAGAAGTCGTGTTCAACCAAATTGCGCCTGACTATCTGGAAGGATTGCTGCTGGTTATACCCGGAGATCATTTACCGCAGGAAATAATCGTAAGTTTATTATAGAAAAAAAGTGTTAACGTCGTGCTAGTATAACATACATCCGTCTGTCTGATTGCGAATATGAATTCGCCATTGACGGCTGCGGTGCCTACGTGTTGAAATTTTTCACCGACGTAATACCTACGTCAGTAACATGATGTTCGCAATTACTGATCCACCATCGATTGTGAGACTAAAAAAATGATGTACTTGGTTTCCGGCAGTACGACATGGCACAGAATGCAGCGCTATTGCACAGAGCTGCTGACATGGCTCACGAACCAACGACCAAGGAAATAAAATATCTGTTACCAAAACCGGCGTTGAGCCTCAGAGAACCTCGACCACAACAATGGGGCAATATGGTGCAGCAGGCTTGGAGTAACGTACAGCACAACACCGCGGCTGGATGCAAAGCCCAAGTACTCGGTGAGTTGGTACAGGAATCATTCTTCGCTTGGCAGTAGGAGCCTCGGCCATAATCGTGGTACAGGTCGTTTTTCCGGAATGTTAGCGAGCATCCGGGAAATTGAACGGAACAAATTGACATCGAGGCGGGCATAAATTTGTCCGTGATAATTCCTCGTGGCGGAAGAGATTTTTCCTCGCGTTTGTTCAACACTCGATCGTTTTCGGGTATCGAGGAAATTTTTTCATTCGCTTGTGCGGCGACGAAATTTGTTCGATCGCGTCGAGGCGAGGGGGAATTCCGTTCGATCGAACAGAATCCGTCGCCTGCGCGCATCAGTTGTACCTATCAGTATTCCTGTACGATTCGCGGTTGCGTCGATATCAGAGAATGAACGGGAAAATTTTACGTTCTACGGTAATTTCTTTCCCCAGAAATACTCTCCAAGTGGCCGCTGTTTGGATCGAGCTTTTTCGCGGTGAAACGAGTGACCGAGGGTAAAGAAAAGGGAGGTGATCATATCCTGGCTCTGAACAGGCACGGTGTACACTTCATCGACTTGGTCACACACGTGAGTATGGTTTTCACCTGTATTTCGTCGCTGTACCTGTACCTGTACCTGTACCTGTACACGTGTATGTATATACATGTGAACGGAGTGCATCTGTACTTCTACTAAATTTTCATTCGAATCCCGAGGATCGAGGGAAAAAGATGAGAAGCGAGGTAGAGAGAGAGAGAGAGGGAGAGAGAGGCGATAAAACGTTCTTCGCGAATTTGCAGGAAACTATTTACCACTATCCATACTCCGAAGTGATATCAACGCGTAAAGTGAAGTCGGAAGAAGGCACCCTGTACCTGGACATGAAATGCGGCAATTTGATGCAGCAGCGCATAACCAGACTTCAAACCGAACAGGCACACGAGATATCGCGATTGATCAGGCAGTACATAACGATGGAACAGAGAATGACCAACGCGCAGGGAGCCAGCGTAGGATTTGGACCGAGATAATTTTAACGACGACGGAGATAAAGGTGAAGAAAATTATGCCGATAGTCGAGTATCAACCGATAGGTTGCATTTTTGCAACAGAAATCTTTCAGTGGAATAGGTACTTCGAAATAGCTTGTTTCGCACATCGGTATCGCGATATACAATGGTCGTCGATCATCTGTATGCATACACTCCGCAGCGATGGAATCGAATCTTTGTTTCACTGCCTATTTGTTCGTGCTATTTCAGGCTATTTTATAATCTAGATACCATCGAAGAAACGGAGATAGAAAACGCACCTTGATATACGATGTCTGGGATTTGTCGGTTCGTTTTAGGTTGGATTTACAGTTTTTACTTTTTCTCGGCGTTTCAAGCTGTACGCAGCCGTATTGAAGTAAGCTTTTTCACATTTTTGTTCGAGGTGGTATTCTAGTTATTGATAATAATTTCGTTGACAAGAAACAACCGCGCAACCGAGATAACAAACAAGAAGAAAACTTCGTTCGACGTGTGCTATACGATGTATATACACACCTATACCTATATTTATATATACTATAATACAGAAGGGAATGGGATGACTTGCGAGAAAAAAATGTCCGAAATTCTTTGAGAGTAAGTAAAATTTTGATGAAATTTCAAATTAAAATGTGATGTATATACGTGTGGAAGGTATACGGACGATTCCTGTTGGTTTTCGGAATGCGAACTATGGAACGAGGCGATCCGCACGATAAGGGTGAAAATATATGATGCTCAAATAATTATCGTTATGTATAATATGCGTAAGTATTAGGTGCATATAGAAATGATAACGCACGGTAGAGAAGTCGTACGAAGTAGATCCGCAAAGCACATATGTACGTATAAAAAGCTCAATTCCACCGTCTCCTCCCTTTTTTGAAATTTATTTTTTTTTGTTTTCTCTCGTTCGGTCACCCGTTGTACTGCGAATACACTACGGAGTGCATTCGCGCGGTGAATGCAGAGTGCGCAGTTAATGGAAAATTGGATATTGTACGCAGAGTAGGTGCAGGTCCGGGTTCAGCGGAGTACACCACCTTGTGGATAGATTCCCGGAGGAATTCCGAGACGGAAAGTACTTTGCCGAAAATTCGTCGACCCATGGATTTGGATTGACCTATCGCAGAGTTTTCGCGTGAGCGAGACGCGGCAAGCTGGAATACAGTGGGAGCGATTGGTTCGCTCGAATATTATGTGACTCGCAAACCATCGTTCGCGGGACTTTTCGTTTCAAAATTTCTCGAAGAAACTATCCACGAAATGCGTCCCGCTCGAACTCAATCGCGCGTCATAAATGAGCGCGAGATATCAAGCTCGTCGTAATTCGGGCTTGTACAGTATATATATACCTGGCAAAACTGTGGAGAAAAAAAATTCTAATCGGTTGGAAAAAGTTTTCGAGTCAATTGATAGAGGGACAGAAATTAAGCTCAATAATTATTATTCCGGGGCGGAATGGAGGACGATGCGGAAGTAGAATGATTCACGTTCGAAGTCATGTAGGGGAGTAGGAGCGGAAATGAATTTTTTGATAATTCGGTTCTTTTTTCTTTCTTTTTCTCTTTTTCTTTCTTTCTTTTTTCACGAAACGAAGAACGAAGTAAATTGACGCCGCGCGGTGGAAAATCGGATTGCTTTTCAATGATAAACGAGCTATCGCATGATTATCTATACTTTTATAGGATTGTGGGATATCCTATATCTATCGACACCGAACACATCTAACTATAATAATTCACTTGTTGTCAGGTATGAATTTCAGTCGAATAATTTCGTAGATAGCGTTGGAAATGACACGAAACTATACGCGTTACAGTATATATAATAAACACAACTATATATACGTATGTACATAGGGCTCAGATTGATTATAATTAATGCATGAAATATGCGAACACGTAATTCCAGTATATATTAGTGAAATTGGAATAACAATTATTGCAGATAACTAATTTTCCATGTATTATTACGTGTAGTATACGTCGTATATACATAATCGCTGCAATATTGGTATATATATATATATTTATTACTACTCTATGTAATAGTTGCAAAAGAAAAGCTCGTTTCAGCGATATCAATTACCAATTATTCCACAACGAATACATATATATATATATAAACGAAAATAATATCCATATCAATGTGTGTATCTATATTAATTAACGTATCACGCCTATAGGATATACATAAATGAGTATAACTCTTATTATTGTTAATAATTGTTACTCCTTATACATATATATACAGCATATAGTATATAATAACAGTTTATATGCGTAGTAGTAGGTGCGATGATGAAATTATTACTATTATTGTTATTATTATTATTATTATTATTATTATTATTATTAATATCTTATATTTTACGTATATTATTACGGAATATATAAATGTTTCTATAAAAATTACAAAATATTCATTCTGTTACCCTAATAACTAGCTAATTTTCTCGATACGGTACGATATCCTACATATATTATAGGTAGGTATATTTTGTTCGTTTTCGAACGATTTCTTGTTTTACATGCCGCACCGCGGATGTTTCCTCGCTTGCTATTCGGCGGGTTCGTCCGGTCGCCTGAAATCAGCTTTACAACCGTTGTTCTCTTCTCTAAAATGGTATAGCTATCCGGCGAGGGCGGAGGAGGGGTAGAATCGGTGATGGATTTGGAAGAACGGACGAAGAAATCACAAGCAGCTTTCGTAATTCGTTCGAATTCTAGATTTCCCCGTTTGTGAATGAAAACTCGAGTTTGTATCAGGATAACGTTCGATCGCGAGCTTCAGAGCTCGGACGATCTTCACGTTCTTTTGAAATGTGTATGTATATAGGAATGCGAGAGAGGAGGGCACGCAGTCATCGGCGAAGGCGCAAAGAGGGGCCCAGACGGTGCAGCGGTACGGAAAATAAGCTTCCCATTATTTTGCTCAACGATAACCCAAGGGCGAAATATACGGAATTCTCATATTGCGAAGAGAATTGACTATCGATTAAGAACAATCGATTGTACCTACATCGATCGATATGAGAATTGATTTGAAGAAATCTGCTCGTGTATACACGTGGGGTACCGGATCCGCAACGCGACGCGCGGAGCCATCTGTGGTTCGGCTCCGGTACCAACGCAACGGTCCCAGCTCTGCCGGTTCGATAGTCAAATTGCGATACGTAGCGTCGGGGGTAAAGCAGGTCTGGGGCATCCTCTTAATCGGTGGACAAAGAACAACTCACGTAAATTAGAGAAACGAAGGAAGAGGGGGAAAAGGGAATCGGGAGCGTGGAAACACAGATAGTTGGGGGAGATCAGGAGCGTCGGACAAGGACGCCGGTTTTTATTGAATCTATATCTGAACGCAGTTAGAATTTTATGAAGTCAGAGTAAAAACTGTAATTGAATTGCGGTAACGCGGTAGGCTGTTGGTATGAAACCGCTGCAGTCGCGGAACGCGTAATATACGATACAGCTGCCGCAGCCTGTTAACACTCTGCTGCAGTGTACTGCGTGTAAAAATGAAAAGTATAATTGTAGGAAAAGAAACTGTCCGAAAATGGAGTCTCATATGTCACGGTTATTGTATAGTATGAAAGGTGTAGCGAAAAATTGCAATTTCAAAGTTGCAATGGCGGAGAAAAGAGAGAGAGAGAGAGAGAAGAAAAACAGAAATATTCATTTTTCATCCTGACCCGGACTTGACCCTGGAGTTTTTGACTTGTAATCACGGGGCCAGTTGCTGGCTGTGTGACGAACGTAGCCAGGATCGTTGGGCGATGACGGAGAATTGACGTCCCTCTGACTTCCCGTTTGAGTGCCAATAGTTGTGTAAAGAGAGTTGAAGCATTCTTCTAGTCTTTCAATTCCGTCTTTTTGCTTGTCGGTAACGTTGCCGAATATTATCGGCGGCGGTGGAATACTGAAGGAAACGTCGCGTTGATTTTTCTTCAAAATTCCTAAGGACGTGCCGCGCATTCTGGTCGGGACATTGTCGTATCGGCTGGAATCCGAGTTCCTGTAATAATTATCGTCCGTTTGAATACTATTACCGTAATCGGGATCGACCCGCATTATTTTTACTCCGGGATTCACGATCTTGGCGAAAATCGGTTCGGTAATTCGGTTCTCCAAATTCGTTGGAAACAGCGGAGTGTCGACCTCGTCCATCGGTCGTCTGAACGCGTCCTGATGGTTTCTAAAATATGAATTATCGTTACGTCTCTCGTAAGTGAGTCGATCCCCCTCGAAGTATTCCCTCCTCGCGTTATTTCCATCTTCCAAATTCCGACAGCGAGCCGATTCCCTTGAATCTTGGCCGTTTTCAAAATTCAACGAATATTCCCTCAGCTGTTTTCCGACATCCTCAAACTTCCGGATTCTTTCCGCCTCGAAAATATCCTGCGATCTGATGCTCCCCCGATCGGCTCTGCGATTTCTGTTATTGGCTAGATCTGCATTTTCCTCCCCCTCTTCTTCGTCTCCTGTTACCGATCTTCCGTTCCCCTCCCGATATTCTTTTCCGCTTTCCATTTCTCTCGATGATTCCGATACATCGAATCCCGTGTTCACGGAACCCTTAATAATTTCTCCCGATTTTTTATCCCCCGATTCGCTAGATCCTCTCCTCGATTTCGTTCCCTTCTCGTCGTTCAGTGTCCCCATTGGTATCTTTACTGCAAAATATTTATAGATTAACCGTTCGAGATGCAGGTGCTTTGTTTTTGGTTTTCGGTTTGGGTGGTTTTTGTTTTTGTTTTTTTTTTTTGTTCGTTTCTTTCAAAGTGAAGTTGTGCCTAAGTGTAGTCTACGATCTTCCTTAAATTTCGAGCTTTCTTCCTCACCTATATCCTTTTCCACGTTCGTCTGCGTACCGTCATTCTTTTTTTTAGCTCCTGGAATTTTCATTAGAATATCAACCGCGAAAACGAGGGCTGTCAAAAGACAGAGGACTCCGAGGACCGCCGCATTATCCACAAGATCCTCCGGCACGCTGTCGATAGACGCCAAAGACAGAGCCCCGACGATCCCAAACAGAATGACTCCCAGTCCCAAAAGAAATACTTCCTGAAAAATGAATTTCCGGGATACGAACGTGCAGGATAACAGGGAATAATCAAGAGTTCATATCTTACAGCTGAAACTGAGCGAGAAAACGAATCCAAAAGGCAAAATAAAGAGATATATACATAAAAAATTCGGAGGAACGAGATTCTCCGCTGAAACGAAAACATGATTTCAATCTCGTCGTCTTCTCCTCTCCGCTCTGCCGGCCCTCTTCTGTCTGCGGGTAAATTATTTTTTTGGTTTATGGACACATATGTATGTATGTATACATGCAACGATGCAGAAAAAAATTATACATGCAGGCGTGTATTTTTATGAGTATAAGTATGCAGATGAGACGGCGATATACGGGAGTCAGTTTTCCATCTAGGCAATTCTTTTTCTCAAGGATGAAAAGAAGGCGACCTCATATCCTTGTGGAATGAGCTTAGCTTATAACAGCTCGAGCGCCGAGGCCTGCACGCCACAACTCTGACTCACTATTGTATCGTAAGTAATAAGCATCACAAAATCGCTACGCGGTGGATGGATATCACGTGTCTCCTTGTCTCCTTGTCCCCGTGTCTCGCGGTGTTTCCTGTACCAATAATATCACGTTCTTAGCAATAGTGTATTCCTGTTATACGTAATACTATGATACGACGATTAGTTTTATAGCCGCCTTCTTCTCAGACCTCGGTGCCGAATGAATTTTCCCACGATGTCGATATATACGTGTGCAGGAGGAAGCAAATAAAGCGTTACAATGATGACGGCGCGTGTATGCGAACGCAAATATACCAGCTACGTTATAGAACACGCCGATGCAATTAATTGCGAATAATATCGAATGCAGTGATCAGTGGAATTGATGACAAATTTTCATTATACTGCTGTATCGGGTTCCATTTCCAACCGATTTTCACAGAGATCGATTTTTCGAAAAACTACGATACGCGCGCGTCGTTCTATTCGACTGTCGTCAGCCATTTGTAATCCACACCATAGCGAAATGAATTTCCTTAATTACCATAATAATAATATGATTATTTACCGTAATTCTACCCCGAAGCTCGCCACTCGCAGCACCCACCAAAAGTCCTAGCGTGACGATGACGTAGCCTCCGCACGTAGCGGTGGCGAAGGCAGCGCCTGTTTTTATCGTGAAAAAGTAATAAACAAGTTCAAAATTGGGTCACTCGAAGTAATTTCAGAGCCTGTCTGTATCTGTAACTCATTTTTCTTGGCGGTATAAGGTATATATTATGCTCAGACGCGGCTATAACGCGAGAACCTTCTGCAGGTGAGACAGAAATTCAAAATCGAGAAATTTCTGGCTTCAGTTTTTTTACGAGTACGAGAATAGCGGATATTTTTCCCATAATTATTCGTGATAGGATATCTGCCTGGTTAAATTATTCACCTATCGCTCCCCAGGTAACGTTGTTCAGCAGCGACCATTCCCGACTTCGATTTCTCAGGTAGTGGAAAACTCTTCGGCTTTCGTCGTCGGTCACCCTGAGCGCTACCACGCATGATACGCACAGTGTCTGTAAAAAGATTGTTATACCGCGTGAGTGATGAGAGGGCAGGGCGTAAGCGACGAAGAGTCACATTCCAATGGCAAAAAGGCGTATAAAAATTGTTGTTCTCGCCAATCGAATGAAAATCGGCTGTAACGAAAAAAGCCGCTGTTTTCTTCGAGTCGAAGATTCGAAGACAAAAAAGGGCATGACTTCTTTGTAAAGTTAATGCCAAAACTCAAAATTCAAGATTTTCTCCCCGGATTACCGCAGATGCTCTAAAAATTTCGGAATCGCATAGATTTATCGAAGTTGCGACAAGCCAAAGATTTGGCGAATATGAACCGATACCGTTGCTTCGACACTTGTGTATGAAATTTCAAAAATTTCTGACTTTTTTTAAAAAATCGAAAAACCTTTCCGATTCATAAGTTTCCCGAGCGTTTGCCATAAAAACACAATTTTTGCGGATACCTACGGCTCTTTGGCATTAATTTATCTGTTTATTTCAAATTTATCAACAGCTCGAGGCGTAGGTATATGCATTTCCGGCGTTTACGCCTTTTTGCTTTTCTTTTCTTTTTCCCCTTTCCAGTGTTCACGTATTTTTTCCTTCCGAAGATCCCCTACTTGATTAAAAAAAAAAATACAAATGTACGCCCTTTTGCAATTTTCAATTTTCAATTGCAAAACGACGTAAACATGTCGCCTACGCCCTTTTTCCATTAGTCACGCGAAATTTCAGACAATAGGTGTAGGTGTCGGGGAGACCGGGTCAAAACGGAGACCGACAACAGTAGGCGAAAAATGATGATTTTGTCAAAGTTTTTTGCTCACAGTATATGCATGTAGGTATATTCCGACGTAATTTCGGGCCATGAAAAATGAACTTACGGGAAAATATACAATAATATGAAGACAAATGGCAGAAATTTATTTCCCTTGTCGTTCGATTCTTCCATTTTTCCATGCAAAAATCCAATTTCATGGGAATTTTTTTTTTTTTTGTCTCTTTTTTACTTGGTTTTGTTTGGTTTGTTTGAACGAATAATTTTGCCTGATTTCGCGCAATTTATTTGCTTCAATTAGAGAAGAACGTCGGAATTTTCATTTGTCTGCATATCGTCCTTGCAGTATTGCCGCGTCACAAGAAAACAGGAAAAAATAGTTATCATTTTTACCAAATAATTTGAAATTCGGTTTTAGAACCGATCCCACATCCTCGTTATGAACCATAAAAAATCACGTCGTAGGTACGGACTTTTATGATTCACATTTTGGCAATTTTAGTGTGAATTTGACATTATTTTAGACAATTTGAACGAACCCTTTTTTGTATAAATTATCGGGCAATCACTGCGGTGCCAAATTCTCGATTTGACCACGAGAGTTTATAGTTTATAAAAGTTGGCCCACGGTCAATTTTGTACACCGCTGTAATTATTGCCATAGAAAACATGGAAAGCGTGTAGACACGTGAAAAATGGATCATAAAGTTTTACAAATATGCGACGGAGACCGGAGCAAAGTATGGAAATGCTTGCATACGTTACAGAGAATGTATGGAGCATCGTGAATTTCTTTTGCCGAATGTTCAAGCGGAACGGTCAAGAATTATGCTTTCATCGTACAAATTTAATGCCTCAAATCGTAATATGTCCCGACGATGGACGATCAATCAGGCGCGTTTAGGTTCTAGTTTTTTTTCGCTGCACGGTTCTGCAGCGAATTCTACGCGAGTTCAATAAACTGATAAAACGCAGAATCACATTATCGGCCGGTCCGACACCGCGAAGTACGTTTCCGCGGAAAGTGCAATTCCGTTGGCCGAAATTTTCCGATGAAAAGAAGCACCGCACTCGGGTAGAATTATGATTCCCGAACGTTTTTTAATATCTGTACAATCGAACGACAGACAGATCTGCGTTACGTATACTCTTACTCACCAATTCAATGATCCGTATGAATACTTTACGGTTCCACATCGTTTAGCTACGAGGTAAAATCGTGGGGTCCTGGGGTCCCGGTCGTAAGATCAAAAAAGGCAAAAAGAAATTCGTTTCCGCACTGCGCCCGATCCTGCCGCGCTAATGCTCGCGATCGTTTTCCAAAAATTTACCTAAGATCTGTATATGTATACTAACTTAAGAATATGCAAATTTGCGCGGATGAATTTGAACGGTAACGAAAAATGTTTTTAGATCCCGTTCGTTTCTCGGTTTTCTCGTATCTCTTCTTTTCTTTTTTCTTTAACAAAGTATGTGCACCGCATGTATACTTTCAGTTTTCAATGAATTAGCCGCAAAAGTACCCGTACATCCAGCTTCTGGATATCATTCTTTAACACTGAGATTAGATCCACGTATTCATTCGGTTCATTCGATTCTCCGTGTTTGATTATACTTATTCGTTGAACTCGCTGCACAAAATGCACGCGCACTATCATCCCTCTCTTCCGGTTGGAAAATGCGGGTATCGCTGCTAGGCGAAAGCCACCTAATTGCAGTGCGTTGCGGTAGCCCCGTAGTGAACCACGTGAGAAAAGAAAACCAACCGCTCGTAGCTGGTTTCCACCGTTTCCACTGTTGGGCTGTTGGACAACGACTGAAGAGATAATGCCGAGTGAAACGGAGTTTCAGGTTGCACGGCTGGACTCTGGCTGCACATAACGTGTAACTTAACTTGTAGGCGCGCGGGAGGCCTCCGTCAATTTCAATAGACGTACATCTACCTCTACCTGCCTATCTGCCTACCTACACACGTACGGAGCACGCACATGCCTCCTGTGAACATTTTATTTTCATGCATCTATTACATGCACGCTGTCGGTATACTACAGACACATGCCACGGCGTATGTGCGCAAGTATTCGCGTGTGCGGTTCGAAACAATACCATTATCGCAAGCGAACCATTCGCTCATTGGCGTCGCAAAATCGCGAGTACATGTATATACATACATACTGCGTACATAGGTATGTATATCCGTGGCTACGTACGAATTTTAAACTCCTATTCCACAGGTAACAGGTATTGACGTCGAGTTGCGTCTCTCCTTCCCATCTATCTCGGTCAAGGGTTCACCATGCATCTACCTGGGACATGGACGCGTAGGTTATACCTACGTAGAGTCGGGGTCGTTCATTTATTCTGTCGAAACGATGCTTTGCGCACGTTCGACAAAACCACCCTCAACTTTGGGGCCGACCCGCTGATTTCGACTGATGTACGTCGAAGCGGACGTGAGCCCGGCGCGAAGAACGGAGTCACAGCGCGATTCCGTACGGAGCCCGATACGCACGTTCGTTTCATCCGCCGATGACGACGAATTTTTCACCCCGGGGAATATCGTTATTCGGCGATTTTCGTCAGCCGTGGTATCACTGGGATGGCTCTGAGCTTCGCTGGTCACCACGCGACCCGATCACACTCCGGGCCTCTCCGGAACTGACGATCGTCGTCTTTACCCTTCCGGCTGTAGAAAATCCCCAATCATCACCATTTTCCGGGATGAAAATTACGTCGATGTTGGTCAATGAAACGAACATGTTTCGGACTTGGTGTGTTCGGTATATTTCATAGAGATTCCTGCTATCGCCCTCTCCCTCAGGTCAGTCACGCGCACATATAGGCTTCGATAGTAAAGCTGAAAATTAATCGCCGATTTTTTCCTGTATTCTTTCATTTTCTCCGAGAAAATTGGTTACCAATTTTCACAGGCTATTCACAGCTGGGCATGCAATTGTAAGGTACAGTATTGCGGTTATCGATATTGATTTTTAGATCAATGAATCACGTATCTGACAGTATTTGTTACTTAATACCGCGGTGCAGCCGGGAACAAGAGTTTTAAATATAGAATCGAAACGCAAAAAGATATCTGCATGCGGCGTTAGATAGCCGGTATCGTGTTCGAGAACAAACGGACCGATAATCGATCAAATTGAATGTGAGATGGATGAAATTATATCCTCGTCTCTGCCGAGTATAGGTTACGCAAGCGTGCAGGTATATATACATATGCAGTATCAAATAAATCGTTAAGTTCAACGGCAATGCCTACACCTGATCGCGAGGCACAGGAATCAAATTATTTATCGCTTACAATTAGCCCAAACTATTTTTCGTCCGCCTATCCACATGGAGGCGAGAGTCTCGTGATATAATGCCGATAGTTCGCATACATATGTGTGCCTGCATACTTGAGATGCATATAATGTTGTGACGATTTTCGCGAATCTGGATATAGGTAATGGATTCATTTATTTTCGTTCATTCCCCCCCCCCCCCCCCCCCCCCCCCCCCATTCATTTGATTTTTCTTTTCCAGTGGAATTTCGCAATTTCGGAATCGGTTAGGATATCACATCGCGGGTAGGTACGCTCGAATATCCGATTACCCTACATATATCGTGGAAAAATTCTATAGCTATATGTATTGTAGGTTTAGGAGAAAATTGAGGAATTTTAAAAAACCGTGATTCGTAGTGATTTTCATTCAACAGCCGCACCGCACCGTTGTCGCACGTCTTTCGTAACCCATTCACACAGTTTACAACGCTTCCTCGCCATAATAGTTCCAAGCCGTTGAAGCGCGGTTACACAACCGACGACCGACGACCGACAACCGACATTGGAATCGCGGTCTTCGCGTATATCGCTGTGAAATAATTGAAAAATTTACAACGACTCTGCAGGAATATGCTAGGTATAGACTAAAGCCGCACGATTCTTTATTCTCGTTTTCCTCTTCTTCGTCTTTTCGGACAAATATCTGCTTTGCATATTTCTGCGGTGATAACAGGTAAAACGAAAAGTCGGAAAGGGAAAGTTTCGATCTCTTTTTTGTTTATCTTTTTAAGAAGTATATTATTATAATACCTTGAATCAAATACTCCGTCAATTGACTCACGATCGACGGCGATTTTCACTCGGTGATCGAAATCACGATTCTTATCGAAAGAGGTATAATACCTGCGTATTATAAGTATATTCCTGCATATATCATATATATTGGATCCACAGTTTTCGTCAATTTGTTTCCTTTTTTTCGTTGAATAGGTACACGACTCAGGGTACGTCAGGATAAAAAAATATCCCATTTTCCAACGAGACACACCGGAAATAGTCGATTTTGGTAGAAAAAAAGATACTGTCTAAAGATGAGCATTTCAGGCCGAGCGGGGGATCGGGCCCGTTTGATTTTTCATTTTTTTTTTCCGTTTCATCGAACTCATGATGAACAATTGTTAGCGAACGAATGTTTTAACGGAAGTTTATTCAGGAATTCTTAAGCCGATTTCAATACCGCAAAAGGTTTGTACTCACTCGAATTATTGACAATAATTTTGGAAAACAGTGAAATAACAAAGTGAAAATCCGTTTGGGACCCAATTTAAACGCGAATTAGAGAAAGTATCTTTTTCAGGACGCGATCTGGCATTCTGACAGCTGCGAGGGAGGAACAAAATGTTTTCCGATAATTAAACTTCCTTAAATTCGATAAAAAAGATGTAAATGAAAAATCGAATCAGCCCGATCTTCCGCTCAACCTGAAATGCTCATCTTTAGACAGTATCTTTTTTTCTACCAAAATTGACTATTTCCGGTGTGTCCCGTTGGAAAATGGGATATTTTTTTATCCTTACATACCCAGCTGATATATGTACCTATTTAACGAAAAAAAGGGAACAAATTGACGAAAACTTTGGATCCAATATATATATAATATATCCAGGAATATACTTATAATACACAGGAATTATATTTAATCATTTATATTTATATTTATTTCAATATTTTCCTTCTTCTTCTCATTTCTTGCCCGTTGGGAAATCGAAAATTTCTCAACTTTGAAAAACCGCGCGCATTATACGCGCGTGTATACTTCGCATACGCTATATTTCAAACCGTCGCGCGTCGTCGTTAGCAGCGATCGAGCTATGACAAATCAATACGCTTACCTCGAGAAATTAGGAGGGGCTGGCGCGTTGTAAAATAATTATTGGTACGCGCGGATGCAGCATGCACATATTTTGTGCAGGATGCATATACCGATGCATGAGTAACAACGACATTGTATGAAAAACCATGAATTCGTATCACAGGTGCTATAGCAACCAATGCTACTTCACTATACTATCCTATATAGAAGACGAGGGACTCGAGGATTGAGGAACGTCCATTGTGACAGGTTATTTTAACAACATTGTAATCAACCGTTACGAGTTCAACGTCTCTTCTCCGTGCACTCTCCTTATTTTTTCTACACATATAGGTATGCATACCCGAATATGGTCCGTTCTCCTTCTTCTTCTTCTTCTTCTTCTTCTTCTTCTTCTTCTTCTTCTCTCGTTTGTTGCACGTCTTTATTCGCAATAGATATCCGTCTCACGCGATCCAAATTCACGATCGCATGCGATTTGTACGCACGCATACGTCAATGCCGGTATATCGAAAAGTTAAACCATGATTGTCGTTTTTCTTGACGGGAGTCTTCGTTCCTTGAATAATCTCCACGAGTCTTCGGAAATACAGATCGAAGCGTGGAACAATCGAAAAACGGACGAAAAAAGTCGCGATCTGGTTATTATAAATACACGAAATGAAGAAAAAACAAAAAACAAAATGAATACAATCAATCGTATCGTTCATCACGAATAACGAGACGAATGAAAGATCGCGAAATCATTGTTCGTCGGTGATGTATTGTTCGTGATGCTCGATCTACACCGATTCATTATTTTCTTACAGTTCTAATTTCATACAATTTGTTCCTAATCAATTTATTGCCAAGAGATTACGCTGGTTTATTTATATTCAGGATACCCATGATCGTCTTTCTCGATTATCTATCTATAAAATTGCGTTTATCGTCAGTTATTTACTTCAAACGAACATCAAACCGCGAGCGACGAAAATTTCAGGTAAAGAAATCGATGTTTATTGATTTTTCTCATCGATGTATATGCGAATAATCCGTACATACGCGTATGTACACCTATATATCTTGTAATATAAAACATTTGTGCAACAACAATGGGAAGCTGGTAATGATTTATTCCGATAGATGTAGCTGATCGGCCCTAATTATATTCAAGCGTCGCCGTAGCGCGCGGCATACGAATCCTAGATGGAACTGTGAAATTTGAGGGCCAATCAGGAGTCCCGAATTGTATTTGCGTCACGAGTCTCAGATGCAAGGGTGAGCCATCTCTATATAAATGGTTGGGGCTGAAGAATCGCGAGGACAGTGTACGAGCGCACTTGTTGCGTAACGGAACGAGTTTTTGTATTTGTTCAAATTTTTCTTAGTCAATTTTTAAACGACGAATTATCAATTAATTCACATATTTATTGCCAAGGCACGATAGTTTTATGCGTGTGCTGATTCCGCTTTACGCGACATAATGTTTCTGTACCGTAATAATAACGATAATAATCACGCATTCAATCAAATTAATCGCTAAAATATTATCATCATATTTAAACATTTATTCTCCTCTCTTTCCTTGGCGATTATCCAACAGGAATTTTTACACCGATTCAACATATTTCACCGCCTTATTTTTTCTTCCTAATTTTTATCCATCAATCGAACAGTGCCGTTGGTGAATTTTAATCGTACATGTGAAATAAGGAAACTAGAGACAAATCGGTTGTCTTTAAAAGTTTTTCCCACCGGGATCAAATTTTGTTCCCCCCCTTTTTTTTTTTTTTTTTTTTTTCTATTCTCATCTCATCGCTTCTCTTCTCTTCTCTTCGCCTTCGCTTTCACGTCGGGACAATATCGATAACGAAGCGACTATAAACGTAAGGAGAAAATTGAGATCGAATTCTGTGGCGTTCGCTTGAAAAAAGTGACCGAAAACGAGAAAGGAGGAAATCCGACCGATCTATAGGACAGACGATAATGATATCCATGGTAAAAATGCGAGAAGATCATACGGAGGAATTTTCGAAGGAAAAGGAAAACGAGGATGATCATGCGGAGGATCACGAAAGGAATGTGAAGATTTTGGGAAACCGGGGATCGCGCTATTTTTGCGAAAACGAATTCCGCGGAGCGAAGGGCGCGCGAGGTGCTGCTCGTCATCGTCAAGAAGTAGAAGAACCCGTCGACGATTATTACCGAGACACGTTCATGAACGTCGAGGATCAAGTCAAGACGAGCAAGCTGGTGCTGCAGCTTGTTACAGACTCGAGATTCAACATGACGCAGATAAACGGACAGAGAAAACTCGGGGGACCGCCGCCGGGATGGAAAGGACCTCCGCCAGGACCGGGGTGTGAAGTTTTCGTCGGTAAAATACCGAGGACTCTGTACGAGCATGAAATTTACCCGATATTTCACAGGATGGGGGAAGTGTACGAGATTCGTTTGATGATGGACTTCTCCGGGACTAATCGGGGATACTGTTTCGTAATGTTCGGTAAACCGGAATTCGCTCGGAGAGCCATCGACGAATTGGATAATTTTGAGATCAGACCTGGACGCAGAATCGGCGTCGTCGCCAGTATCAACAACTGTCGTCTCTACGTCGGACAACTTCCTCCGAATGCTTCTTCCGAAACTGTGATAAAGGTGAGTGAGTAGTCTTGCAGACTGAAAAGCTACACGATTCTCCTCGTTTTCAATCGAAAGTTATCCGCTCCGGAAAGTCATTTCGTCGCGAAGAGAAGAAGGGCGAGCGAGTGATCGAGGAAAGCCACGAAAAACGATATCTCTGTGTTCCTTTTTTTTCCTTGCGATCGAAGTCTTCGTCCGAAGGGTCGGGGCCTTTCCGAAATCGTGATAAAGTGGAACGGGATTTTTTTACGGAGACAAATTTCCGCTCATATTATTTCTCGTCATTACGTTACAGACTGCGCTTCCTCGTCGCCATCCTTCTCTCCTTCTAACGATTTTCGCATCACCTACACAGTTTTCTTTCCAGTATAATATTTCGTGATCGTTTTTCAAAATGATGAATCGGAAAAGCAATAGAATATATAAAAAAAAAAAAAAAAACTACGATCATAACTATATATGTACCAATATTCTTGACCTCATAGTTTTCAAATCTCGGGAATGAAGGTCAAATAAACCGTTGCTAATTTTTTATGAGTCAACTTCGCGGCCCTGGTTGTGCCCCCCCCCCCCCCCCCCCCCCCGGACACTATATTCATCCTGTACAAACAAATAAAAAACAAACCATGACACACTACATAGGAAAGAAAGACAGAATTTTGTTATTCGAAAAATGGTTATTCATAATGTTGACAGAATTCTATATTTCTTCGCTATATAGCGTAAATTACTGATAGTTTTTGGTTTGTTCACGATTTGTTTGTACAGAAAACATATAGCGTTCTCAGGGGGCCCACATTCAGGGCCGAAACAACGTTGACCCGTAAAAAATTAGCAGGTTTATTCGACCTTCGTTTGCAAGATTTACCATCGACAATCCTAATTATGATTATACATGGCGGCCACTCAACTGGAAAACTGGGAAATGTCAGGGAATTTTTACGCATCCTAAGAATTTCCAAAATACACTTGGCAACAAAATCAACGGTGCACACGGCACTCGGCGATATAATACCGATTTTCAAAATGGTGTAACTCAGTGAAAAAATGTAGAAAAAAATCGTTTCGGGAAGCATTTTGAAGATTGTAACTTCACCTTGGAGATGGTTTTTGAAAATTCGTCCTAAAATCATTTTTTACCCCGCGGCGTCGGTTTGAGCGCCGAGTTGCGAAACGCCGAGAGAAACAAGTTTTTCAAAATTCTCTACGGGGCTTGGAAAAAATCGCAGATAATTTTTGACATAGCCATCTTGTAGCCTGAAATCTCCTCTTCGGAACGATTTGAAGAATTTTGTCATACGATTTTTTGACACCGAGTTATTCAACTTTTAGACAAGCCTTGTCATTAACGGCAGGAACGATAAGTATAGGTGTAGACTGGTTTCGCATTATCCAGGATGTACCGCGAGGAGGTACAGCTGCCATACATCTCGTCGCGTGTGCGTATGTGCATTGCGTACATGCGTGCTTATACCGTCGCTCAAAGTTTAAAATTGGCTAATTCTGATTGTGAGTTTCAACTGAGATTCGAGTCTGTACCGCGGTGTAAGAAACGGGGTTCAATGGTTTAGTCCACGTATCGCGTACATCAGAATGTCGGGGGAAAAATGTTGATTTTAGTCAGGGAAAACCGGGGAAATGTCGGGGAATTCTGCGAGCAGAATTGAGTGGCCACCGTGTTATAGTAACCCTGTTTACCCGATTTTCAGAAAATTTACGACATCACAGACGACGTGGGTCACGTGGCGGTGTACCGTAACGCGAACGATCAAGCGAGGTACGCGTTGATATCGTACAAGACGCATCGGGGTGCAGCCATGGCTCGCAGGAGACTCGTACCGGACAGAGCATCGCTCTTCGGCGGAGCCGAGGTCAGCATAGACTGGGCGCATCCCAGTATGTTTCCCTCGAACGTGGTGAGAAATATTTCCCTCGTTCTGTGATTATTTTTTCCTCAGATTTTTAAGCATTGATTTTTTCAAATGTCTTTGCCATAGATTGAAAATCAATTGGTTGAGATTTTTGAGGCCTTTCGATTCACATATGAATACGAAAGATTCAAATTAATGGTTTTAGTTGAGTCGAGGAGAATCTGACCGAGGGAGAAATATAACAATTTATTGGGAATCGACGTTATTTTCAGAAATATTTATACGCACGTATTGAATATCGAGACGAATTATAATTAGTACCGATTCGCGCTGTTCGGTATCGCGAATAATTTACTCCAAGCGAGAGTAGAAGAAAGAAACGAGTTTCACAATCAGATTGGCCCGGGTCCGAATTGTCGAAATGTAATTTGAATTCAAATTGAACTGATATTGAATTTTGAATTCCGTACCTATTCGCGAAGAAACGTTTGATTTTTTGTCGAAGACCGTCAGTCGACATTCTGGATTGACGAGGTTGTTTGAATTGAAAAATAAATTGAGTAGAAAGCAATTGAAAATGAGTCAATTCTAGAATGATGATTTCACTTTCCGTTATTTCTCCCTCGCGAATTCGGTAGAGAAATGGTATAGAGCAATCCCATCGAATCAACGATACGTACCCACAAATCCAATCCTCCAGGATCTAATTTAGGACTCGGGATTATACCTGATAAATTATTGACAAAATAATGATTCGAAATTATTTTCGTTTATGGACGAAGTTTCCTTTTCGTCGTCTTACCGATTGTGAATCTCCCGAGTTCCGCCACAAAAATTCATGAATTTTTATGCAGCGCGCTTATCGTTTGTGTTGGTCGCGATCCAAGTCGAGATAATTCGCTGTGTTTTGGTCAACTTGACCTACTGCAAAATGCGAAGAGGACAAATAGTAAACAGAAAACAAACGAAACAGCTGTGCAACATATTATTATACATAAGTATATAATATCTCATGACACCGAAATGGTTTAGCTCGTTATCCTGGCTGCGGTGTACATACTTTGTTATATATTCATCGTGTATATAGGCATACATACCTGTGCACACGCATTATGTGTTTGTGATAAAATGAAAGGGAGTTTTACAACAATAAGTGAAGTACAGTATAGTACGTGTATACTGTATACATACATAGTTCTACGTGCATACCTACCTGAGTGAGACACTCGGTGTGACCATGAATCTGTTGACAACATAACATCAACGATAAAACTCCCACGCCGAAATAGAACGTGGGGATTTCGTCTCCCACTTTTATGAAATTTGTTTGTTCTTTTTCATTCGATTCGCGGTTTTTTGTTTCGGTTTCTCTAAATTTTCTCCAACCGTAAATTCGGGCCCTGAGCTTCGTCGGGGCTCCGGGAGAGACAATGTTCGCATAAGTTCACAAGATAATAATCATTGTAATAACGAATGAATAGGCCGGTAGAAAAAAATTCAATTACGTTTTTCCATTCTCTTGCCGAATGAAATTAAATGAATTTGTTACCGTGAATTGTGTTGTAATTAGGTATGAAAATCGTTGAAATAGGCACTTATAAGGTTGAATGGAACTCGTTTTTCCTGCACTTGGAATTCTTCAATCCTAGTTTATCGTCGAGGACGCACTGAATTGGTACGAAATTGATATCAGCGACGAGGGAAGAGGGAACGGAAGGGCACGACGCTCTTCGATTTTCGAAAATCGGATAATAGTTCAACAAATTATAACCGTCGATAAATAATATGTGAAACTTTTCCTCGATTTTTGTAAATCGAAGAGCCTCGCGCTTGCTTCATCGATGATATGAATTCCGAATGAATTGGATGTATCTTTGCCGAGAAACTAGGTTTCGGAAAATGTGTTTCATTCCACCTTTCACAACAAGAAGCGTGGCGGAATGAAAAATAATTCCTTCTTTGCCGATCGGACAGCTACCGCAGATCAATGATTTATTACCTACTGCCAGATCCTGCTTCTATAATCCAATGCTCTCTGCTTCGGATGAGAGTATTTCACTAGATTCTACAGTTCAAATCAGATCTCAAATTGCATATACCTTCGTTTGTCGTCTGGTCAATTATTCAGACTTCCAGAACGTGATTATTCGTACAGTTGATATTTCTCAACGAGAACGAAGGTAGAGCGAGTCGTCGACGAGTGACATTTTGTTCGATAAAAACAGCGGAAAATCCGTCGGCCCTACTGTTAAGTTCGTCCATTCCAAATTCGATCAACTTGTCTCAAAGTTTTGAAAAATCTCGCCGCCGCGCCGGCTCGCATCTAATTTTCTCCGTAAATTCAATTCACGAATTTGCCTCTTTCGAATCACGGAGCCGGGGTGAAGATCCGGAAAATGCTGTTCAAGCGAGCAAACGCGCGGGGCGATACATTTCCCATTGATTTTCAATTCCACCTAAAAATTCCTACTCTTAATACTCTCCCACCTCTGTCTCCACTCACGCCCATCCTACACGCGCGCATACGCATTCGCACTTCGATACGTTCTCTCCTATTTTTGGCCGTGTACCTATACGAACACATTTACAATTCTCAATTGCGAATGTCTTTTCATTTCTACACCCTTTCGCCATTTCCTCAACTTTCCTCTATCCCGGGTTAATCGTACAGATTTCTCCCAGGTTTTATCCGTCCAAGTTGGTACTTGGATGGGAAAAACAAAATCCGGCGAGCGGATCTCTCCCGTGTCCCGTTTCCCGTTTCCGCATTTCCTTCTCCCCCTCTTTTTGAAAAACCTTTCCCATCTTTCTCTGTCGTTACATTAAGGCAGATCTGCACTAGCATCACTTCAGGGCCAACTTGTTCAATTCTCGCTCCATTCTCACCGGCCGTAATATCGTAAATAAACTTGTACAATGTACATACATACATAATCACATTTCACACGATCGGCCAGCGCAGCGATCACCTCGATACGAATCGCAGCGAGTTCAAAAATCACCGCGCTTCGCGTTCACGAACTCAACTGTTTCGAGATTAGTTGCCGGCTCGGCCGCGAGACGTCTCTACGGTAGAACAGAGTCGCCGCGCCGGTAGAACTGGCAAGTCAGCTGATTCGCGTCTCCGAGTTCGCGTCGCGTTCTGCGTGCTAGGAAAATCCACGCATTTTGTTCATTCGGTTGTTTCGTTACTTCCATCAATTAAATTTCCGTTAATAAACACGCACAACGAACAATAACGATGAGTGATTCCAGAGGGAGCAGTGATAGCGAGTTTTGTACGTATCGTAGCCCCCTTTCGACTCGCTATGCGTCCAAAGAAATGCAGTTCAATTTCAGCGAACAAAACAAATTCAGCACGTGGCGGAAACTGTGGCTCCATCTCGCTAAGGCTGAAATGGTTCGTCTCTTTCAAATATCATCATTTTTCTTTTCTCTTTGAGCAACTGATTCATTTTATTCCTCTACAATGTATCATATAGAACTCGTTAAATCTCGGCCCGAATATCGACGGATAGTTCCGTCCGTTGTTTTATTTTACCGTACAATTTTGTACAATTGGATGTACTCTGCAGTACTGCGCCGTTTCAAATACATTTCAGAGTAATCGACGCGTTCGATCTTGTTCGGCGCCGGGGAGAAAAACATACAATCAACGGGAGAGGAAAGAATAGAAATTCTCACTCGCCAAATAATGAAGTGATAAATAATTGATCCGTGTTTCTCGGCGCGCGCGCGATCTCGGCAATCGCACGCGGCCCTACGTTGGGCGCCGAACAAGCAACGAACGAAGGGGAACGAACGTGCAGTTTCGACTCGCGATCTTTCCCGTTCGAAATTACCAATTGATCGTACACAAATCACTTCGGAATATAATGTGAATTTGCCGATCTGTAGAACAAGGGGAAAAATACATGGAAGAGAAAAACGGGATTGCGTAGTTGTGGTATAACATTTGAATCGATTGACCAATTCGTGACGTAGGTTTGACCCCCTCTTCGAAAAACATGATAAGTATCGGGAGGAGGACCCCCCCGTTGTTTTACAAGAGCTTAGACTATCATCCGCGTATCGAAATTGCGGTCAAGAGTCGTGGCCTGCGAGCGATGCGGTATCAAGAATTTGATATTACATTTCTTTGTCACAGACACAAAATGCGTAAACAGGTTCTATACGCGCAAGCACGACGGCGACAGATTGCTCTCCGTTTCTCTGCGGATTGAAATCAGAAAAATAATGTTCTCCTGAATCAACGAATATTACAGTCGAACAAATTATTGGCGAGATTTGAGGAGAAATTGTCCAGAATCGAGCCAATTTTTTTAGTCCAATTAACAAATGATTTTTGAATCGAAGAAATTTTGTTGGTTCGTCGGATAAAAAGTTTGTTCGACTGTGAGACAGAGCAATTATGCTTTATGGTTCGACAATAATTTCCTCTGCGTAGGTATATGGTTCGGAAAAAAGAATTCTGAGACAATTATGATTAATGATGAAAATGATCGAATGATCTGATGTTTTATTTTATTGTTCGATGTTTAATGAATATAAATGAATGCACAAAAGGTCGAGGATACCGGAATCTGTGAAGATGATGGAAACATTGAAATCTCAAGAGTGGTTGTAGGCAGTGAAAGTAGACGGTGTCAAAATCGTCGTAAGGTTAGAGACGACTTCCTGGACCACAGCATCCGCGCTTATCTTCAGACCGATCGCGCCATGGAGAATTTATCTCGAAATAAGCAGAAGCATTGTTCTTTTCCTTTTTCGAGAATCGAAAATTTGAATAACTTGAATTCTCTTGGCGTTATAACTCGCGGCATCAACAGCTTTCATGTATTCAATCAGAACTCAAATTTGAGAAATCAGAATTATTACCAGAGAGTCAACAACTATTCCAGGGGTGATAAAAATCATGGGAAAATCGAAATGGCCAGTAAATCGCGAGACAAATTCTCGAATTCTTCTTTCGATTCGAACGTTTGCTCCGGTTCATCCGAGTCTTCCGGATGCTCTAGCCAGAGTTCCGCATCCGAAAGACACCATAATTTATCAAAAGAATTTTCCGACTCCGCTACGTTGAACAATTCGTTTCGTTCCACTTCACAGATCTTTTATCCCGTTGATAACGAGACAGAGATTCTCTCGGACGGTGATAAAGCTTCTATTCAAGTTCCCGGCAGCTCTCAGTCGTGCGATTCGAACGGCAAAAAAGACGCCGTGGAGTCTTTGAATTTGTTCGATAATTATACCTTCTCCGTCGATTGTCGTGACGCTAGTGATCGCCACGATTTTGACCAGCTCGAACGTAATCGGAGCGCAAATTTTCCCTCGCAGATTTTCGATAACGATCTGGTGGCGGTGAATCAGACGGAAAAAATTCACGGCGAGGCAGACTTCTTCGACGTAAATGCCGGTGAAAAATTTTTACCCAATATTTGCGGCAGGGATGCGGAGATAAAACGGGAGCATAAAAGTGCTCGCGAAAATGACTGCGGCAAGTCCCGTGAGCAGCGAGTCCACAAATCGATCAAGTGCAATTCGAAATCACAAAATTTTCACGATTTAGATATCTTTTCAAAAACTATCGAAAGTCCGTTAAAAAATGATCAATACCAAGCCCCCTGCTCCGCTGTTGCTCCGGATTTTCCAAATTTTTCCCGTCCCCGGACTCGAAATGAGGTTTCTTTCTCCGCCTGGGATAAAAACGGCAATAATTCATCCGCTGCGGTAGGTCTGGTCGCACAAAACTGTCTCATGCAGCAACAACAACAGCTTCACGAAAGCTGCGCTAATCGATTTATACACAAATTCAATTCTTTCTCCTCCTGCCCCCCTTCGTTTTCTTCTTCTTCTTCTTCTTCTCCTTCCATCAACCTGCGTAATTTTTCTCATATTGATATGAATTTATTTGCAGAAAAAAAAGCAGCCTGGCTCTCCGCGCAGGCTGCGCTTAACGGTCGCGATTTATCATCCAATAATTCTAGAGGAAATATTTCTTCTGTTAATAATTCCGTAGTTTACCTAACAGACTCCGAGTATCCGGGGGGTTTCATACCCCACGGAACCTCCCTCCAGTTTATGAATCTCCATCCCACTGGCCAGAATTTTGCCGCTTTTACTCAGAACGCTTTTATCCATAGTACCAAAGAAATGTGGAACGGTGAGAACGGTCCGAAAAATGGCAGGCCGATTTTGAGCAGGTCTTACCGATGCAATGAAAATTGATTGATTTATTCCTCTCTTTTGTTTTTTCGATCAGAATCATTTTTCCCCTTTATTTTCTACTAATTATTCAAGACCGTACCGTTGAGTCTGATTATGATAATCAAAAAATCTAACTAATCAAAAACAAAAAATCTCCGTCAAGGTTCAAGTTCCCAAACGAATATCGTACCTGATGTAATTACCGCTGGCTTTAATGATCGATGAATAATCAAGCTTCTGCTGATTTGAGAGATAATCTTTTTTATCTACGATTAGTGACCGAGTAATGGCGCGGTTTCGTTGTAAGAAAAGAAAAATGAGGGTGAAGTTTGCAACGTCAGCACCGGGGACCAAAATCACGATCAATAATATCGGCGGTGATTTTTCGATGACGGTAAAAAATCTCGATTTTTTTTCCCGATTTCGGTAATCAACCGATTTTTGGCTAAAATTTTTCGATACAGGTGCCTGGGCTCCCGAAATCGCCCAAGGAAATGAAGACAATCGAAGAAATATATAACGAAAAATTGCTTCGTTAGAAAAATCGGTAAAAAATGAGTCATCCAAATTTTATTCTTCGTTGAGAAGTTTCATCTGACGTTATTATCCCTCGTTTCGATCCCTCGAGTTAACGTTACAAACTTCACAACCCGATGAGAAGAAAAACGATTCATAATGTTCTACCAACAATGAATTTTATATTCCATATTATATATATATATATATATATTCTTTTTTTTCTTTATTTTGTCATCACTGAATTCCGAATGTTGCCGTCTGTTGGCTTTTTCCTTCCCCACATATTGTGTATAATATACGAGCTCAATAATTGATTTTCATGCTGAACTTGATAACCGCATTGTAAAAATCGTTCATTTACCTATCTCATTTGATTTTTTCAAATTTCTTTCCCAACTCGTTGTAAATGTAACAATTAGGTTAGTAGCTCATTGTTGGAGTATAATAAATTGAACAAGATTGAGAACTATTACCAGGTGGGCATCGTCAACGTACGTTCTACTGTTATTAAAAAAAAATATATATATAAATTTTTAACGTGATTTTATTGTCTCTTTACGAATAACGACGACGTCGCACGATATAAGATATCGTTTCGTGTACTCCCGTGCAATTTTTATTCTTTATTTCAATATAGAAATGCCCGTTGCTTATTACACGATCTGGTGGAAAAAAAAAAAACAAAAAAAAAATTAATAACAACAAAATATGAAATATACGACGAGTGAATTATACACTGTGATTCAAAGGCGAATGCTCTGTAACTGCATATTATTGTACCTATATAGGTATCTGTTTTGAATATTATCGATTTGTCTTGAGAATATGTATTCTTAACGATCAAATGTTCTATCGATCGAATGAAGTATCGTGAACCATATTAATATTATACATTATACATACTATATTATGTAGAATTTATAAAACTGATTTTTTCGCACTTGCCGGTATTCTGTTTCTTTTTCTCTTTCTTTTCTTTCTTTTCTTTCTTTCTTTCTTTCGTCTCATTCCCTAGTTTGTTCTTTCTCTCTCTCTCTCTCTCCCTCTCTCTTGTCTTTTTCTTTTTCTCTATCATTTCTACACTGAAATTTCGCCGCGCGATATACATAGCCGAAAAATTCTATCGAATTATTAATTATTACCTAACTATACAACAATTATATCCTGTTTCCAATAACTCAAATTGATTGTCTCAATGATCCATATAATCGTATCTCGGTAATAATTCTTATCGTTATTACTAATTTTCAATTAATTAATAATTTTAGTTATCTGTAAGTATATCAATTGCTTCTTCTCGTTTTCACGGTACATATATAGGTATGTACCTGTGTAACCAAAAAATTTCACTATATACACGACACATACCATTATGCTCATATATTTAATCTATGCTTTTTTTTTTTTTTTTACTTTATAACTAATAACCGCTGTCGTTATCAGGCATCACAATTAACCGTTTACGAGGTTGAAAATTCCTGCTCCACGTACTATACCTGTATACACACACGGACACATACACATATATGTATATATGACTGAGGGATAAACGATATATTTTAAACCCAGTTTTGTGTCTACTTCACCAATTATCGCATACGAGTCTTGTATATAGGTATATATGTATTATGTATCAATACGTATGTATGTGTACCTACTCACGGCAATCATTAATCTGCACATTTTTGTACGACGTTATACGATAGTTATATCTACATAGATTTATATCTATATATATCTATATATATGTATATATAGATATATATATGAGATGAAAATGATGAAATAATAAATATCCCGATTTCATGTATCATTATATACGCCCAAGTATATATACACCGATATTCCGTTTTCCAAATGATTGCTAATTTTCTGTATATTTGAAAGTTTTGTATTTTATTCAATGTGCACAGTTCACCCGCGCATGCCGCCCACGTCTCGCTCGGATCGCTTGTTTTTGACGAGATGAAAAAATTGAATTTGTTCGAGAGAAAAGAGAGGCAAGTACCGGAAAAGATGGAGAAAAAGAATGAAAATTAGACTCGTTTTGATCGATATCACGTGCAATCAGATCACAGGTATCCGTTATCCCATATTATATACAATGCACCTTCGTTCTTGAATAAAATTCACGAAAAAAATTTCGTTCTCTGCAGTATACTATATGGGAGATTTCCGCGTTGCGGGAATGACTGCACGGTCCGGACGCGACTCTCGCCGCAAAGAGCTCACTCTATCTCTTGCGTTCGCGCGACTACACTCGACGCGCGCAACAGTATCAAATTTTAACGAAGGGATAAATTATTTATATTCGAAAAAATGAAAAATGAATGAAAAAAAAATAATTTGACGAACGGAAAGGAGAAGGGATTCGCGTCGCTTTATCGAGCCCACGGAGGGCTCGTTTACCGTGATAATTAACGCGGGCGTGGTTGTTGATTAACTTCAATTAGTATAATATAGAATTGATACGTTTCATTTGCATAAACTTTCATATCGCGTTGTCAGAGCATCTGCATACGTATCGCTATTCCGCAGGTTCAAGACTCCGCGGAACAATTCGCAGTTTGTGAATTTTACGTAAGTATGAACGTGGATTTGTGGCTGTTTGCGCCCCGTTTTATCTCTCACTGCACTCCATATACAGACATTGTAGGTATAATGATAATGTTGATAATAATAATAATAATAATAATAATAATCTATTCGTAACGTAGAAAACGGTAGAAATTAGAGGAAATAGACTCTTTTTCCATCATCCATTGTCTTAACACAGGTACCTCGAAGGAGTCAGTTCTGGAAATGGAATATCTTTCTACGTAGAATTTGTAATTTTCATTTCTATACGTGGTACGTATTCAGTCTTTTCGAGATAACACGGATATGTGAATTTGCGAAACTTTCATCCGATATTGATTTTATTTCAATCTCTTAAGTTTTAATTTTTTTTTTTTTTTTAGCTCGTTTCCTTCATCTTCAGTTTTTGTGTTCGTCAATATCTGTAATATCTGTTGCTTTTCGCGTACATTTCGTATCTGCAACGGCAGCACTTGCGGTATACAGCCTGGGCGGCGTTCGGTGCCTGACGAATACAAATTGAGAATGCAAACGATTACGAATTACGATAATTCACCGTTTTCCGTCTTTCTTCTTCTTTTTTTTTTTGGTTTTTATTTTTTGTTTCTCAAAGAAAAATTATTTCGAACAAATTCATCCCGGATTGCGGCTTCTGTTGGGTATAACTAACCTGATAAAAAATAGATTGGGAACACGAACAGCATCTGACATCACCGACCGGAGGTTTGATCGCAGTATATCGGTGGGGTATCTTCGTTCGTATACAATTGGAAATGAAATTTATTAGTTATTCGTAGAAAATTTCTTTACCTATCGATTCCTCTTTACCCATTTCACAAATTATCGGCACTGTTATACCTTTATTAAATGCTTGTGTGCACACAGTCCACAGATGTGTCTTCCAAATACATCTTTGTAGTAATACTGCAGTAGTTGCGAACATTTGCATTTAGGTAGCTGCAGGCTCTAGAGAACAACACGAGACTGTGAAATTCGCAGCGTTAACGTAACGAGATAGCGAAGTATAACATCGGCTTAAATTTTTCGATGATGAAAATTTGGGATTTTTTTTTTCTATTTGGCGATTTTGGGAATCCCCGACTACCATCAGGTTTTCGCGATTTTCCTCCGTCAACGTTGTGAACTTCGGCCTCATTATAGACTCATTGTCAGAAACGGTTTCGCTGAACTGGAGAATCGTTTTCTCAGCAACATAACTATGCATAGGCTCTTACACGCGAAAAAAAAAACACCGGGGTCTGCAGGGTGTCCAGCGATCACGGAAATCTCGGGGAATTTTCTTTACTGTCTGAAATTTCGCAATATACGAGCGTTCGCGTGTCAAAATTCAGAGAAGTCGCGAATAATTTGCGCGGTGACCGTTCCTCGCGCGTTTTCGAGGCTCCAGTTCACGGATATCAGCGCCTGCTATGTGCGGCGTACCTACATCTAAAAATCCAGAGTTGCAATCGCATCGAAAATAATTCAGCGTTTTTTTTTGCCCATTTCCAAATCTGTAGACAGTCGTTTTCGCGTTATCGTGTGATCTAACAATAAATGGATCTTGAAGAGTGGAAATTTTCGTCTGGAAAACCTGGATTCCTCACGGAATTTCGTATCGATATCAAACTGGACACCCTGTCTTCGAATTCATTCAACCGAATGTGACATCATTCTACGTTCGCGTTGATTATTTGTAACGAAAATCCCCGTTCGAGATTCAAATTTTGGATTTCAATCGAAAGAAGATGGCTTTTGTGAGGGACAGCTGAAAATCGAAAAATCTCTTACCGAGCTTGCCGATTCTCTTGATTCGTTGAAGTACCGGCCGATTTTTACCGAACCTGCAATTACAGATTCCAGCGTCGAGGTTACATCGGCAAACTTGTAACTGGGAGGAAGAAAAATCGGTATGGGAAATCTTGAAAATTTAGTTCGCACTTCGCTTCTCTCTTCGGCGACGAACGACTCAGTTTCGTCGATTAAATTTCATTTTTGTTGATTGCAGAAACAGCCCGCCCAGAACTATTATTCCCATGTGCATACGTACATACATATACCTACATGCATGCACGAATATTTGTGCGGATGAAACTCACGCCGGTGTATCGCCGGGTCCCACCTTGGGAGATGATGACTCCTCTTCCTCGCTCAACAACAACGATCTCGCGTCTCCTGACCTCGTCATGTTTTCGAAGACGGTGCTAACGTCCCGAATCGGGACTATGTCCACCTTTCGAAAACTCATCTGCGAACCGAAGCTGTCTCTAAGCATCGGACTGCTTCCTTGGATTTTTCCAAGCACGCTGCTCTCTCGGGACGAAGCTTGAAAGTTTCCAGAACTTTAATCAGAGTTAAAAAAAACTCCTAATTCACGTTCCGCTATTTTTTTTTTATTCAATCATCGCGGCCACTCGGTGCGGTGCCAATTATTTAAAAACTATCGAAAACGATGCCCGGTGTTGGTTGACGAGTGGAAATAATCAACGTACTTTGAGTAAGTTCTGTCATCTTCTGCTTCTACGATTGTATCCGTCTTCGCGGTGTTCTCTTCGTAACTAAAATTGAGTAGATATGATTTTGAAGCTCACCTCCAACGGAAATATTCGCACCTCGACCGAGGCACAGAGAGCAAGCAACTTACCTCACGAGGCTGTTTCTAGTTCCTCCGGAACTGGAGAGAACTTTTGGTGACGATGAGTCATCATCCCTTGTTGCTACTAATTCTTCTTTGGATTCTGACACATTTCTGCCGATTTTCGTCAGACTAGAATCTTCGGTGTTCGTAGTTTCCTCTCTTTGAACGATCGCAAAATAAATTAAAACGCCCGTGATCATGAATCTTTGAATTTTGTCATGCAGGATGAACGAATTCTTCATAACACTGTACTGCAGCTGTTTCCTCATGACGACGTTTGACCGATTACATATTACCGTTTCTTTGGGCCTGTCAACTTACACTACATTGATTTCCGTATTTTGGTATTTGTCCGTTATCGCGATCGGCCTGCTCGGCAATGTCTGAGTTCCCTTATTCTTTCTGATTGTATGACTCAAGCTCGTCCTTGTGACCGGATTCGGTAATCCAGCTTTTTGCGCCACTAAACCAGCCCCGTGCGTCGGACAGGCGCCTGAATTCAACGCCGATCGGTATCGAACGAGTAACGAAATTATAAATTATCGATTGCTAACTGCATATTCAGATCTACAACTACCCAAGATACGATTACAAAAATGTCACAGTGGGATTTTTTTGTGATTCTTACGAGTTTCATAGATTCGTGGCGCCTTCTTGGAGACCATGATAGTCGATTCCGTAACTTTGAGCCCTGAAAATCACATTTTATCGGTGATTTAATTTTCAAAAAATATGATCTCCCCGGTTTTGCTTCGTTTTTGGGGTATTTTATGTTAGGTTCGTACTCGAGTTAGATCCCGGCAACGTTCCTCTGTCCACGAGGACCGGAGCATCCAATTCATCGTTAGCCCGTAGATTTTGCGAACGAGAGAACCTGCGGAAAAGTATGAAATCTGTCGTTTTTCTGGCTCTCATTTGAGCGGGAAGGTGAAATTAAACAGGCGATTCCTTCCATGCCGATCGGTGATTTACCGAAGAATCTTAATTTTCGACGCAAAAATCGGAAGAATTGAATTTCACCTCCAGAAATGATATTCGTTTTGAAATTTTTGTCAAATTGTACCTACATCCCGAAACTTTGCACCAGAGCCAAGAACGTCGGACAAATTCCTTGCGGCGAGTAATCCATCGAGGAATAGCATGCCGGACACCGGGACAATGTCTGCGCGTCTTTTTCTTCGACCACGGTGATAGCCTGTCGATTAATTCGCCTTTACTCATCGTGCGATTACTCTCTTCGTATTTTGGGATTAACTTTATTGTTTTTTCTATCAGAAATCCCAAAATTTGCCTACTGCGGATCATCGTCATTGGCGTACCGAAATTTCACGATCCCTGCTTTCCACGAGCTCGGTAGCTTGCGTCTGAGTCTCAACCAATTTCAAAGATGTATATGAATCCGGGTTTGTCGAGCGATCGACGTATTCCCTTCGGGGACCGACTCCCACTCGATTACTATTCCTCCGGTAGCCAAGAAATCTAGAATTAGATGATCGCTGCTTTTCTCGACTGATGCTCGTAGAAATATCACAAGCTGTTGCAGGCTGGACCGGTAAAAAATCGGAACAAAGATATGAAAAACCGTGACGATCTACGACTATTTTCACCGCATTTCTGTATTCTTGGTTTCTATTCCGCAAAATGCCCCAGCCCACCGGGTAGCGAAAGAGAATGATTGAATAGAAATTGGAACGATAAAATTTTGCGTTTCTTTTCATCCGAAACTGAAAACGGTTTTGGACATTTTCGCAGATCAAGTCACTAACGTTCAACTTGAGGCGCTTGGCCTCGAACATTTCACTAGCCTTTCCTTCCGTGCGGGATCTTTGGTAGAGTGAATTCAATCTTCTATCCAGACGGCAGGGCAGACAGTCGTCATTTTGTGAGTAGGTGTATCGCCAGTACCTAAATGTGTATATCATAAAAAGTATCCACTGACAACGAGTTTGTTTCGTATTCTGGAATAGAGCCAAAACTGCGATAAAAAATAAGATAGAAACACAGAAATATCGTATAACAGTATTTTCCTGTCTTCAAGCTTTTCTACCGACGAAGGTGTACCCACCTATGTAGGTGGAATTCAAAAACTTACAATATCATTATCGTGGCGTCGAGAAGAAATAACAGTGTCGCTACTAGACACAGAGCGATCAGAACCAATACAGAAGTGGTTTTCTTAGTCTGGTAAAAGAGGAGATAAACTGCTTGGGCAGCCGAGGTGAATAGAAAGAAACCCAGAAGAGCGACCAGGAACATCTGTCAAGAAATTTAGCGAAAAAAAATCGTTTCATTCGATAGAGTTCGTTAGTAGTGTGCTGACAGTCGTTCGAGTCTGTACGATGATAGTGTAACGGGAAAATATTTTAATGGAAAATAAAATCTCGACGGAAGAAGTATTCTGCAAGAGTCTCACAGCGAGTAAAGATCAGACGAGAAAGCGTTTCATAAAAAAATCCCACCGATTGCCAATATCCTAAAATTGCGCGATCGCGAGTATAGTGTTGAGAAACTTCGAAGTAGCTTCGCGTGAAAATAACGGCTGCAAATCTCATCTGAAATATCTAAAATTCTTGCCAAGAAAAAATCGGTGAGATTTTTTTCCTAAATTCGATAATGGAAACACAGAAGCAGGTTTCTATAAACTCGGTTTTTTCCATTTGATTTTGGAATTTTTGTGAAAATTTCTTCCTACAAATTCGATACTAAATCTGTTTTTCTCTTCTTCCGACTAACCGGTAAATCCGGCGTTAGACATCCTCCGATTTGTCCAACAGCATCGATGCACATGACTATTGCGAATGATGCGAATAAAATTACAAGCATTCCCGAGGCTCCGGTGCTCAGCGGATTTTCGGGCTTTATCAGCAACGACATCGTGACCGAAAAAAGCAGGATGTCCAGAATCTGTACAATGGCTTATCGTTACCGGCGAAGAGTGCAGTGCAGTGCGCGGTAAAAAGTATCGTCGATAGGTATAATGCCGTGATATATATCGCCGGGTGTGTGACTCACTAGCTGAATCAACCTGACGGGTCTCAGTGTTATCGGGACTCTGTTTTTCCACCAGCTTCTCTCCCTCCATGACCTTTTTACCTCGGATCGTTTTGATTCTAGCGCCAATATAAATCGAATAATCAGGTTATCGAGCTTCGAAGGTTCGGTTCAGTCTATATAAATTTCAAGACAACTGTTCTTCTTGCGGTCGATGTATGAGTAATGAAAAACGCACAAATCCTTAGAGCAGAATTTCACTTGCTTGTGCCCCCGGAAATCGGAATTCGTATTACGGATATGCAATTTTTGCCAATAAACGATAACACGTGTCTCACTCACCGTTGAAATCACCTCCAGACGACGCCCCACCAACTTCGCTTCCAGTCCCTCTCATCCTGCTCGTACACCTAACTTAAATTAACTTAGATAATGTATATTTGACTGAAGGATAAAGATTTATCGCCGTTTGCACAAGTTTGACATCTCGCTCGCTGATAGCTAGTCTTCTATTTTCACTTTTGCTTGTTTTTTTCGTTCTTCTTTTTCATCCAGATTTTCCGATCTCTACTATGCGAGGGTATAATCTTTCATTGACGATGTTAATTTTTCATACTTTTCTTACAAATTTTATTTTCTCATAATTGATCGACGTTTAGTTATCACGGAGAGGTTAGGTGTATATATACATATGTACAACGTATGTGCGTGGCCTCGGTCTCGGTGAGTATTATTCCCTGCGTCCTCACTTTCGTACGAGATCCGATCTGAACCGGACCTCGAGACTCGATCTTCATGAACTAGATTGCTTCGTTTCTCCTTCAAAAGATGACCGAACTAACGAGTTCACGTTGTTTCTTGTCGGTCTCGGCTACTGTCTCTCCTCGAATTTCGTTTTTCCTCCGCTTTTCCCGTCACCCCGAGATCTGTTGCCGATGCCGATTCCGCGTGCAATTCAACGGGGATCGGCATGAAAACCGATGACGGTGGCTGCAGACTACAATTGCACCTGGAAAACGTATTTCGATCACAATCGCAATCCGCGCTTCGTCATTCGAACGAATAAAGTTCGGCTAACAAACTGTCAAAATTATCGCCAGCATCATCTCATTTCGTAATCGCGAAACCGAATATTGGATAGGTACCTTTCATCCGACTGTTGAACAACAACGGCGAAAAATCGAATGAACGGTTTTTCCAAATGTTGAAATACTGGGAGGAGATACTCACATTCCAAAACCTTGCGCGAGGTGTAGAAACGTTGGACATAATCCGAAATTATCTGGTCTACGGAAACTGCCATGTGGATCCCAATGATTCGCGCACACAGGACACTTGGGCATCGTTTGCGCAGGCTCCTCGCTCACCTCAGGGACGATCTGGAAGGCGTTGAATCTCAACGTCACATTATAAATTCGATCGCAGAACAGGTTGTAAACAAAAAAAAAGAAAAAAAAGAAAAATTGGAGGAACTGGTGGCTACGGAATCGCGTTGTGCTATTATAGTATTCGCACCAGTGACTCGACGTCAGAGACCGCCTTCTTTTCGGGTGGATCTGTCTGCACATCAGCTACCCCCAAATGTACCGCCGGTTGTGCGCTCACAGGGCGATCGACGTACTGGCGACGATGACCTACTCCAATCTTACGATATTTGTGCAGATTGTCCAAATCCGGATGCGACACTCGCTGATAATCGCTGATGCTGGTCGTCACGTCGTGGACATCTTTGTGCTGCTCAACATCAATAATGTAATATAATATTTCGGAATTTTCGGACTCCGGAATTGGGGGGGGGGGGGGGGGGGCCCAGCCGAAAGTACTTGAGTTTAGGGAATCGTGATTATCTGAGGCTTTCTTAGCGGAGGATGGGAGAAAATTCATTCATGCAGGGTGATCGACCATCGCTCGGAGCAATACTTACTCTGAAAATTAGCGGATCGGAAATGGGAATTGTTCTTTGCGAGTAATTATCCCCCGGTTTATAAATCGTCGATCCATTGCTCACCCGGCTGCCGAAGGGACACTTGTCTATCTTCATGTAGGCTCGTCGCCAACTCCTGAAAGTCGTGTGTCGCGTGATTCGTCGTTTAAACATACATTTTTTATTTTATTTTCATTCCGTGCGTGCGTGTTTCGATTGCAAGTCTTACAGAATCAGTAGCGTGACGTCCAGCAGAAATAGGAGAGCCTCGATTATGCAAAGTACTATCAGTACCAGGAGCAGAGCGTGTGAATTTTCGCGATAACGAAGTACGTAAACACCTTCAGCGGCCGCAGCGAATAGTAGAAATCCGATCACCGCGAACAGGAACATCTACGAGGCGTGTAAATACCTGATTAATCAATCAATTTTCTACGAGACTGAGGTTCATAACGTTGCAGAATGACAATCACGGCCGAAATTTTTCGATGAAAGAAAATCTCGGTTTTTTTTTTTTGTTTTTCTTACATTTCAGAAATCTCGGGAGGAAGAGGAATTCATATTGACCCCACGTTGGGCCGAATGTTATTAAATATTATTCAACACTCAGCGTTAGCGTTGCGAACTTCAGTCTCAGAATTTTGCCCGTGTGTGACAAAATGACAGAACTTTAAAACTGCACTCACCGGCGCGTCAGGCACACTTCTTTGCTTCATTCGATTCAAAATGTCCACTCCCACGATTAATGAGTAAGTACTGAATAAAGCGATCAAAAGTATACCAGCAACCTTCTTCAACAAGTCTTCCATACTTCCCGCCACGATGTGTATCGTCAGAACGAGGAGAGTCACGACGACGAGCTTGGCAAGCAAAAATATAATTCCGTTAGCATCTGGGTTTCATCTTTCATTGAATTTCAAATTTTTTTCCAACCGAATTGGTCGGCAAGAAGTGTGCTACAATCCACGGAGTGTAATAGCCGAAGTACATTGGACGTGAGTAATTTATCATTCGCGTACAAGCTCAACCACTCTGAGAGTCCTGGATATCCTGTACAAACGGCCCGAGGTGGATTCTGGTTTTTTCACTGCAGTTTTTTCCACTCTGTCGATTTTCGATACTTCTGAATTCTCACTCGCACTTTTAAACTGCACGTTCGACTCGCTGAGTCTCTCTTGATTCTCTGGCACATCGGGTAAGAGAAAGAAAATCCACATTTTCGTTTACGCGTTGTCAAATAATTGCAGTAATTCAAACTTTCGACAATTCCCCGCCCAATTTTTCAAATAGTTCACGACCCAGGTGGCTTATGCTATGCTGGAAGCTTCGAAACTAACCCATGATAGAGAGGAGCTAGATTTTTCGTCGGTTCGATCCACTTCTCGTACGCAGGTTCCCGGCTCAAAAAAATTCTATACACTTTCGTAACCTAACTAAACTTATATAAGACTTGAATCTCAAAGTTCTACTGAAAAAAATCAACCTATAGCATAATTGTACGTAATCATAGTAGTTTGACGTTAGATTCTGTTGATTTCAGAGCCATTCTTTTGTTGTCCGTGGAAAAATCGGTTGCCAAGTTCGACGGCACGTGACTTCTGTAACACGAAGGCTACGCGACGCGACGTTCCGAAATTGGCTGTCAGCGCCGAAATTTTAGCGGCTGAGAGCCAGCGCTTATGAAAAATATCTGACGGAGCGAGAGAGACACAAGACCGCTGACTCCGCTGCCAGCTAATTTCGGAACGCAGCCGAATCAAAGACACTGCTCAGTCATTTTTCAAAAATTCCGATTGCCGGTGTAAATTTTCGAATCCTTTATTCAACAGAAAAATAATTGATCAAATACAGGCAGCCGCATACATACACAGGAATGGATATGAGTGTACGAAATATTTTCTCCGCGATAAGTCAGCACGAGGGTGATGCTTCGAGACGAAATTTTAATCGTCTTAATATCCGTATAGAAATATGAGTAAGACATCGAGGAGATATAAAACCGCAGAACTTCCGGACAAGCAAATTATCAGGAGTAGTTCCCAGGACGATCTTCTTGACCAGATAAAAAAAACACCGCCAGCGGCCACAAGGAACAGGAGAGTACCGACGACGCCGAAGAGAAACATCTAGAGTGTAATGAAGTACTGAAATTATTTGAATGGAAGAAATTTGTTCAAAATCACGGATCTTATACAACATAGTATATTTTTCAATTCATTGGTGGCAAAAGTCGAGGAAAATGAAAACGAACGGAGGTGCTACATTTTACCGGCGTATCTGGAATCGGATCCCCACCAAACTGACTCACGATGTCGATTAGGGCGATAAATAAAAAACTGCCGAATAAAACTGTCAGTAAAATCGCTGCTACGGTGTCAAGCGAAGTTGATTTTTTCGACACAGACCAGACCGTGACCGCGAAAAGAACGACCACGATCAGCTGAAATTTGAAAAATCTTTACGCTCTAATCGGGAAACGAATATCCTCGGGATAATTCCTGAAACTTTGCCGAAATTCTCCCATTACTCACGAATTGGAATATCCGTATGGGTTTCGCCATGGGAATGGCATAGACACCGTCATCGAGAGTACCGATAGATGGCGAACATCCTGATCTCAGACTCTGACAGGTTGGATTCATCATTTTCAATCAGAATTAAACTCATTACAAGACATCAGCACAGTCTTCGAGCTGTTATATTTCCTATCTCAATAACGTGGGGAAAGGTGTTCGTTCAATATGATTGACGATGAGACAATTCAAAGATGTTCAGTGTACACACTTTACATAACCACGATATCCGATATATCATCGATACTTGTTTCTTATTCTTCTCTCTTTCTTTTTTCACGACGAAACTTTCTCGACTGCGGCGGACTTCGAGCATCCCGCGCCGATATTTGTGGCTAATTTCATTCATCGTCCATTAATTCATAAACTTCTTCGTCTTATTTATTTATAGGTATAAATGTGTCGGTACAAATTACGTAATATAGTATATGTATAGGTATATCTACAATATTATTATGCAAAGTTAGAAGGTATATCAGTACGTTATTGGACAGTAAAAATAAATGAATTACATCGAACATACCTGTATAGGTATAACAATACATAATACTGCATACTATTTCATGTAGAGCATTTAGCGCCAGTTCCACAATGCAAGTTTCAAATTTAAACCTCGGTTAAACCGCTGAAGATTGCCTGCCGTTGGCTGAATTCGACTTTAAACAAAGTTCAAGCCTTGAACGTCGCGTCGGTTGAACTCGGAATGTGGAACCCGGGCCTCATAGTACAAATTTGGACGGAATTAAATATTAACGCACGTGAATTATAAACATGCATTATAGTAAGTATAATGTATAGGTATAGACCGATTCTGGAAAAAAAGCTATTTTTTTCCGGCAGCTACCTCAAAAAACTGTTGTTTGTGGCGAAAAAGGAATTCTCGTTCAAGCCGAGCTCGATCGGACAATATTCGGGGGTCGCGCTTTTCGTTTTCGATTTAACATTTGAATAACACGTGATAAATGGGAACTCGGACTTTTTGGTGAATTCCGCTCGAAGCTACGCGTGATACGGAAAAATACTGAGATAACCTCTTATGTAGGAGATCGAATTTTCTTAGAAAAAAAAAGTCTTCACGTTTTATCGAATCGAGATTCGATTTAACCGAGATTTCTGTAAAAATTCGGAGACTTCACATTGAAATCGAATTATCTTTCGAAATATGCGGTGGTCGAGCAAATATTGTATAACACGTTATACAGGAAATTTTATTTCCTACAAATAACTGTTTTTCACGTATTTCGATAGGTATCTTGAATATTTTCTATAGGTTATCACTGAAAATTGTGAAAATTAGGAGAACTCATATTAAAATGCGACAGCGCTCGAAAACCGCAAGATTCGAGCGAATGTCGAGAGACTATTTTTTCGTATCGCACATAGCTTCAAGTGGAAGTCGACAAAAAATTCAAATCGCATTTTTTACGCGTTATTCGATTATAAGTTGAAAATTGAAAACCGCGACCTCTGAATATTTTACGATTGAGCTCAGCCTGGGCGAGAAGTTTTCCTTTCGTCACAAGAAACAATTTTCTGAGGCAGCAGCTGAAAAAAAATAGTTTTTTTTTGTTTTCTGAACTGGTCTAGTATTTATATGTATATACATGCAGTATCTGAAAAAGCGATCTACCAGCAGTTGAGGCAAATAACCAATTCGATCTTTCGTCTCACATCAATTAATAATAATTATACACAAAGATAAAGCTATACTCTTCTGACGTATGTAACTATGTCTCTATAAAATAATAAGAACAATTCTAAAGAACTTTGAACTTGAATGAAACTATAACAGACACGTAGAAATTTCGATTTTTTGTCATCGGTGTAATCGCACACGTTCATGCGCGCAGTTGTATCTACTGTTGGAGATAAAGGAAAAAAATAAAAATAAAAAAAACGAAATGGAAAAAAAACTCACGAGGTATAAAATAACTTTGTTCAATAGTTTTCAGGTTAGGAATGGATATAGTATGGCGAGTTAACAATTACTTGCGGACTAGTTGTAATTATTGTATCGGTTTCTTCTTTTCGTTTCCTAGGTGAAAACAGTGGGCGAACGAAATGTTGTTCGTGTAAAACATTATACGGTACCTACAGCTTGCAGTGGAATTATCGAATTGAGAGGAGAATAAATAAATCATAAAGCTATGAACAAATAATTACTATCGGTCACTGGAGCTCCAAAGAGATGTGATATTATGAAAACTTGTCAATGGTGGATCAATCACGAACGAGTTGAAAAAGGAACGAAAAACGAGTAATAATCCATATCGATTACAGTGCGGAACATGCCGGCTGAACCGCGGTTACAGGTGCTACGCTACGATGGCGGTAGAAAAATGCGCTTGTCTTCAAATTTTCGCCGGTATTGGCAAATTTTTGTAATTCAAACGATGGTAGAGTATTCTTGTTCATTCTTATCTCGCTGCATGTGGACATGCCAGTGAATTTGCTTCACCGTAACGTGCAGGTATCTCTCGGCAACGTAGGTATTATGCATGTATGTACGTATGTATGTATGTATGTATGTATGTATGTTAAACGCGTTCTAAATTCCCTACGAATATTGGTAAGTGATGAATACGTCGGCGATGAAAACCAGAGCGTCGACGAAAGTGAATACAGCTGCCGATATCAACATCTCCATGTACTGCTTACTGGGAAAGATCGCGTTGTTGGAAATCTGGACGTAGTTTCCTCTGAGCTTTCGCCAATCGTGGACTATCACACTTCCGGTCACTAGGAAGAGGAAGGCGCCGGTAGCCGAGAACATGAGTGCCTGTAATAAACGGAAGAACAATAATGAAAATGAGAATAGCGGAGAGATTTTTGGAAAAATGACATCACAGTGGACTTCGTTTCAGCCTACGGGACAGGCACGGGGCACACTCGTTCGGGGTTGGGCAGAACTAATTACATTGGGTAAATAATTACAGTTGAATTACAAATATAATTAGTAACGAAATTTTTTCAAATTACAAATGTAATTACTATCGAAATTCCTCTCAATTACAAATGACGAAAGTAATTAATATCTAGATCTCTCCTATAATTACAATTATACAAATGATAACTATGATATAGAAATTTTTTCCAATTACACAACAAATTTGTTGTTGATATTTATCGCAGATTCATTTTCAGCCTGAATAAAATATCCGAAATATAATTGCTCGCACGTTCGGGGATCACTATAACCGTCGAATGTAATTGAATCCAGTTGTCAACGAAAAATCCTCAATATTCGATATTATAATTACATTTGCAATTGTAATTAGGAGAGATCTCGATTCTTTTAGACGGACGGTGACGAGTTGAAGTTGACCTACGGGAACACACCCCGAAAAAAGTACGTTTTTTAACCCTTCGGAGATCATATCGGTTCGCACGATTTTCCCACCGAAATTGGTGAATAATCGACGAATCGAGAAAACTCGACGCTTTACGTATGCTACGAAATTTATGCTCTAATATGTTTGTTGTAGAAATTACGATCGCTCAAACTGAACCGCTGAACCTTTTTGCTTCGACAGTAGGCATATCTACTCATAACCATTTCAGTTTCATGGTTGCTGCTGCTGCTGCTGCTGTTGCCGTCGCTACTGCTTGTGTCGAATTAATAAACAAACTGCGCCCACGGTCTCACAGAGACAGATATGCGGCTGGTCAAACTGGAACTCCGTACGAGCTCGGTACAGTGAGTTTTACTGAAAATTGTTTGAATATGACCTCGAGTACGTGATTATACGTGTACTTGAGCCATGAAAAATGAAACATCATGTACCTGCTCGTATTATTTATGCCAGCGTGAACACGGAACAGGTCTTTCGTCCGCGCCTGCGTAGGCGGAACTAGCTATTGTACCATGCGAGTATAGTAACTGATCGGTATAATCGTAGTGGAATGAGTCTACTTATGGATATTGCGAATTCTCGGCATACCACAATCGTGAACAGCGAACACGACGCACACGAGTCTCCGATAGTTGCCCCGTCCGTACACGCTGAACATTGATTCATCTACCTACAGCTACAGTGCGGCACGTTACGGTATTGTTTGCAATGATGTAATGCTCTTCATATACAGCCACACCCGTGGTTAACGCTGCTTGAATTCGTCACGAATTCTTCGGCTGCGGGACTTGTAACACTTTGCTAAGAATCATTATCCTCTAGGAATAGACCTTTTGTAAGGTCCGATTGACTCGGGTACGCCTCGAACGTATTTCGTCGGTTCTGATCGAGTACCGGAGAATCTGCCCCAATTTCATCAATCGCGCAAACTGTGACGTGTGTCGCCATAGCAGAAGCCACGGCATTTCGCGCCAATATTCGATCGGTTGCAACGCTCACTGCTGCAACGGTTATCGTCAGTTTTCATCCAGAAACGCATCTTCCCGTTCGCCGTTGATAATTTGCAATGATCGCTGGGATACTAACCCAGCACGAATTTCAAGGAAACCTAACGATTTTTCCTCTAGAATCGGATCGTATACCATATTGATCTAAACGACGCGGGATCCCGGCCGGTATTCGTGGGCTTTCGGCACGGCGCGGCGTTTCACGCGCGCTGCTTGCGAAGAGGATTCTTTACACGGGACGGACACATCCAGAAATTTGTACAATGCGAATATACTATGGCGGCGGGAAAAACGACCCGAGTCGACTCAGGTCGTTCTTGCAGCCAGGTACCTAGCTCCGACTCAATCGTCGGAGGTTCTCACGTTTTGCTACAGTTCGGAATATAATCAACGGTTATTAAAACGTCGTGCATATTGCGGATAATCAAGAGATTGCAGTGTGTAGTCAGAGGTAATGTGAGATTACGACCGCTTGCTGGGTCATTTGAAACCTGTGATATTCTCGACTTACCGCGCACAGCTATACCGTAAACTACTTCAATTAGCAAGAAAATTATCACTTGTTATGTAAATGGAATTACGACGCCGCTGCTGCGGTTAAAGTGCATGTATGTCCGCGTCTCTTGGAATATATATCGAACGTAGATTCGATCAAACGAACGTAGATCGACGTCTCTATGGCGAATTATATCACAGAGCCAAACAACAGAAACAAAAAACATGATTTTGGCGGAGGATGGTCTCTCTCTCTCTCTCTCTCTCTCTCTCTCTCTCTCTCATCTAGATATCATAATTTTTCGGCAAGTTGAAGCAAACTCGGGAGCATAAGTTAAGTTTTCTTCAATTCCATTTCGGCCAAAAATTATACCACGAACAAACAAAAATTGAACAGTTTCAGGGTACTTTTTCGTAGTTTTGTTCTGAATTATTCTTTTTAGTAAAAATATTCGAATTTTTGTTCAAATACTTGGAGTCGTCGTTAAGAGCGTTTAGACTTGGAAACGGTGATACAAACAATAAACTTCGATGCGTATACCTCGATACGTAGCACCGATTACATGCTAGTTCTCCTCGAACTTTGCTCGAGCGATGCGGTAATTGGTAATGGATGTTGATAGTTACCGTTTTCTTCGGTAAACGATCGCCCAGCAAATATCCGATGATGATGATCATGTTGATCAGAATATATCCGGCTAACGTGACATAGACTATTGCAACGTCGTCCAATTTCGTTCGAGGCTTGTTGGATATCTTCTGAAACGAGTTGTACGGATCGACGACAAGACCTACTGCAAAAACCGCCAGAATCTGTCGAACAAAAGTCGGAGTTAACATATCTGAACAAAGGAGGAAGAGAAGAGCGAGAGGTGTGTCTCGACTATGCTATATGTATGTACAGTCATCATGGGAGCAACCGGATCATCAATCCGTCAGTAGAAGAGAATCCTTTTCCTTACCACTTCCAGGACTTTTACGCCCAGTGGGATCAACTCGACGGATGTGCTCTCCTTAGAGTCCTGCAAATCTGGAACCGGGTCTTCGGCCATCCTGACCCTTTGGTGTCTTCCCTTTCGTTCCCCCAGTTTTATCGATTTATCGATGACTTTTCTATGAAAGATTTCAATCTCGCAAGTGGCCCACGAGTCTCCGTTATCCCTCCGAGCTTTGCAACGAATATCCTCACCTACTTTCACCTACGGAACACGTATACATAGTAATTAGATATTTATCCATTCAAGACGACGCCCTACGTACGAGTCCGCTAGAAGGTAGAGTATCGTCCGACTACGACTACCGCTACTACTGCTACGCTCTTCACTACACTAGGATCTCACTTCTCCGTGAAACTATAATATGGGCGTATAGTATACAATACAACCATTACAGGCCTCCGGTAATTCGTTTTTTCGTCTCACAGGGAGTGCAGGGTCAAATTTCTTCACAGAGGAAGTAGAAAAACCGCGTACGTTTCCCTTACCAAGATCGAACGTCTATCAGTTTTTAGTAACGAAAACTACCCGACAATTCTAGCATGCTATGTCTTCCTGTCTGAATTCTATTCGCCGCTCACTCTTATGTTCATTTATGAAAAGAGAAAACCGACTTTGGAAATATTTTTGGAACGAACACACGTATATGATTGCAATTTATGACACAACTACGTGTACGTCGTCACTGTAATCCCTTCGAAACTGAAACTGTACCTGAAACAACACCTGCGGACTCTCGGGATAAGGACAAACACGGAAAAACGATTCTTCTATCTTTTGAAACGCGACTGCTTGCCATGCGGCGTCGGGACAAAGTTCTTTGTGACGCGAACCAACCGTACTAAGAGTGAAACGTTGAAGGGCCCAGCGTTACCTTTAGCAACTTACTGTACTATACTACTAACTAAGTAAAACCAAGCTAATACCAAGCCGAGCCGTGACGAGCGTGCGTTTTACTACGCGACAACATGCACGACGAGACTGAGCCTAGAGCTTCGTCGATCGGTTGCACAAGGCTGCACAACTTCTACTCGCATACAACCAAACTCCCCGCGCGGCGGACCCTCCGCCTTCCTGCGCACCGCTGTTCTCCGTCCGGAACGACGCGACGCGACGCGACGCCTGTCCGAGGAACCGTGTCGTCGTAGCAATAGTCATCCGCCGTTCGTCATTCGTCATTCGTAATTCGGAATTAGGTGGCAATTTCGGTCGAAAGCTCATGCGGCATGGTAGGCATAGTAGGTACATATGGCATACGACTCGCGAAATAGGTGCGGCGGGACTCGTATGTATTGATGTATGACACGTACATATGTATCCATACCCACACTAATTATTTGTGTCAGGTTCACGAAACGGCCGTTGAGATATGGCGGAACGTTGATGTGTGGGTGGATAAAGCTCCCTCGTGAATCGTAGTAAGTTAACAGATTCTATTCACCTGATGTCAAACGAGGACGAGGAACGTTGAGAAGCGCAGGCGTTTGTACGAAAAAAAGTACTATTACTCCATCTGAGATTGTCAGTACCTATAACGCACCAGTCTATTCTTTCTGTCTTCGATTATAGCGACAGATGGATAGATGCGATTCATTTTGCGATATTGCTACTCGGTATATGCGCAAGAGAGAGAGAGAGAGTAGACATCGCAACATTGACAGGAATCAGAAAGGAAGGAATAGGCGAATAAATAAACGAAACGTGAAATTTGTATTAAAAGTATGTCCATCCTCGGATTCTTTCAAAATTCTACATCGCAATTCACGCGTTCTTAATCTCACTATAATCACTCAACCGATCGGTACATTTTCCTTTACACGTATAGGTACTCAATCCTCTTTGGAACCGACTCAGCTTTTCTGTTTTTTTGATTTCCTCCGGGTAGCGTCGTTGTCGCTAACGAATTTCTCTCCAGTTTTCGTTTCGCGCAGTATCTTACGTCCGGCTCGTTCCCGCATTCGTATATCGTACTTATGCCCCTCGCTCACCTTTCTCATTCCATTATCAAAGTACGCAAAGCCACTAATAAAACGTAATACATTCGACATGCCAAGAATTCGTGTATACATCTGTCACATCCAAGCACAGCTTGGAGAAAGAGAGAGAGAGAGAGAGAGAGAGAGGAATGAAGAGAAACGAGACGTGCTTGTGCCGAACTGGAAATCACACAGGTGGAAAACGGGCGAAATTTTCTGACGCTTCTGCTCGAAATTTTACTCATAAACATCATCATACTGCGTTGCGCGGTATCGAGGAGTAGCTGTCTCACAAACACGAATATAACTGTAATGAATACTAGTGTTCATCGCTCGCCATGTGGTTTCAATGAAACTTTGAATCGCGTGTGTGGTCACCGGCGTGAGTAGTGTAGCGTATGCGCGCCGTGTAGTATAACTTCTCGTACTACGAGCCTCGCGCATACACGCACGGAGATAGACATAACACGGCAGTGAGTTGAGTATAGTAGCGTGGCAAGGCTTTCTAACGGTGAAATTCGCTCCCATGTTCGTCGTCCGTTGTACAGCGATCGTAGCACGTGGGTCGAGATTTTGTTACGGGCGCGATTAGGCGTTAAGGTGCTATTAAAGATTCCCGGCATTCAACAATAGGGAGCAATGCATTCAACCATGTGTAACAATGGAGATTTCACTCGACTTTAATAGCACCTTAAGGCCGGGGAGCGCACAAAACTCCATAAGCCCGCGCAAGCAGAAGATGCGAAAACCACGGCTTCGGCATTATTTGCTGTTCGTACAACGAGAATTAAAGAAACGGAACGAACCGAACCGCGGCGAATGTAAAATCGAGTAGGTAACCACGACGAGAATCTTTCTTGCATCGATTACTAGCGTGATATGTAGGTTATGAAAACAGTTTGATAGTTCGCCTGGGTGCGGTTACATCTTTGAGTCGGTGTCGCGTACGATGCCCGAGGTTTACTACGTCGCGTTAAACCGCGTGCGTACGTATGTGCATACCCGCCTATATTGATCTCTACCTTAGAATCCGGGCAACAATTTTTACCAGAGATTTCTCTATCGGATAGGTAGACTGCAGCCAGACACGAACAACGTGCGTGTCCGCCACGTGTCGAGGGGAGCGATCGATCCACCTTTACTTCGGCTGCAGCTCCGTTGTCCGAGGTACATCACGCGTTCCCACCCCCAGACCCCGGCTAATGAACAATCGGGGGACGAAATTGTACACCCGTTTTATATTTCGACTGGAATCAAAAAATTGAAGCTGGTCGACGAAGAAATCTCAACAATTTCTCATCGGCTAGGCTGAAGAAACTTCCGACGTGAGATGTTTGGTCGTGGAGCAGATACCACGCGCAGAAATATAACCGAATCAATGATCCCTGAATTATTTAGGAAATTCAGCCCGTGACGGGCCTGTGAAGTTCAAACGTCAGTACTGTCGGAATGGATGAATTGTCGCCGAGAACGCAATGCCCTTCAGTACGAGGCGAATGGTATATACCTATATTCATTGTTGTTGCCGAATTAAGACGATTTTTAAAAGGACGTTCAAGGTGAGTCCATCCGACAGTGATCTCACGGAAATTAGCGATACTACAATTCGCATAATTAGGCTCTCCTTATCCCGTTCGCTCTTCAGACGTAAACGGTTTCATTCTCTCGCTTCAAGTTAATTTCTGTATCATCAGAAAGCGGATTCTGCGCAGTTTTCTCACTAATTCTCACTCGTTCTCTGAGACGTCGTCTTTTTCCAAATACCTACTCATAATAATGTCTAAAGTTCAAGATTGTCTAAAAGATATTGTTTCACCTCCGCATCGCGCTGCAGACGAACTTCCGAACTCGCCGCGATGCTTCACGCCTTGATCTCTCTCCGGATTATACGTGTTTCAAACCAAAGATTATCACTCGGCTCTCCGTGAGTCTCTCTTTCAACTCTCAGGATGCCAGGAATCTTTAGGCTAACTTGGGGTCAAGTCGGGTCAGAAAATTACGGCGTGGGTGCTTGGTCATCCGGTATACCAAGAGCGGTCACGAAGTCAAGTAGACCAATTAGTGCAACTCGACGTAAGAGGCTGCGCCCGGGCCGCCCGTTCAGGCAGCCCGAGCAGCCCAAGGCGGCTGCCTGGCCCCATCCGAGAGTGCAAGAATTTGGAATTCGACCTGGAAGTTGTCGGTGAAAAGCTGTGCAGATGATAGTTCTAATTTATTTCTCTTTCTCACGCACCGGCGCGGCGTCTGGTGCAGCTAATGTCAGGCCGGGTGGCCTGCACCGAAGACATAATTCACGCGGAGGACTGCGAAACGGGGTTATTTCTGTCTTGTCCTCTAGACCGTTACCTAGATTCTTCAATTTCTTAATCAGCATGAGGCCAATTAGTGGCACTTGAAGATGTGGCTCGGTGACCCATAAAGAAGCCTCTGAATTCTTCCTGGCTCAATGTATATTCGCGAATTTTCTTATCTTCCACAAGTTCAAGCTGTACCTACTTCATTTTATTATCAAAACGCGTCGATACACGATACGTATGAATTTTGTGTGTGTGTGTATAATCACGGTCTTGTTTTTTAGTCGACCGAATCTTCAACCAAGTTTTCCGGTCCCCAGTGACACACGTAGCGGATGAGGTCAATCAGAAGTACAGCGGCGTTGAATAAGCACGAAATGGCTAAGAGCAATTCCTGCCATCTGCACATGTAACACCAGAAATGAAGTTTTTGGCATTGCTCATGACTGTCTCGAGGGAATATTACGTTTCATAAGTTTTAGGTACATTGCAGAGAATCCTCACCCTATCACCTTCGCGTCTTCGATTACGCTGCTGAACCACCATGTCCATTGATATAATTCGTAGACGCCGCATATCAAACTCATCGCGAATCCAATCCCGGTTAATACCATTTCCTACACTTGATCGTCGGATTTCGTTTTCAGCCGATTTTTCATCACGATTTTCCGCAATTTATTGAAAATTAATCTCTTTTTTCAATGTACCCTACATTCGTATATTCGTATTGTCTACTCACGATGAATACGTGCGGTTGACCCATGCTAATTCCAATAATTTCGGACAGATTGATTATCATGTGACCGCTGACGAACGACGGTATGAGGAATCTGATCCAATTCGGATAGAATACTAACACCGATTGGGCATAGCAGTAGGAGGCTAGACAACAAAAACACTGAAGTTTGGTCGAGGTAGTCTGTTCTCAGGCAAAATATGGTAGAATTTAATCAAAAGAGTATCCGCGATGAGACTGGTATGATTTGACAGATTATGTATGCTCGGATTTCTCTCACCAGGGAAACGAATTTGCACACTAAAGATCCTGCTGCAGACATCTGTCAACCAAGTCATTCGCTTTCTCTAATTTCAGTTTGTGCACCGTAATCAGTCGTTTTGGAATAGTTCACGTTGATTAGGCGCTAACTTGAGGTAATTTTTCGACCAGATATGCGAGATAAACCTAAAATTAGCTAATCCGCGAGTACCTTGAAGCCAGCAACGAGACGTCAGAATTAAATTGGCTAATAATTCGTGAACGATACGTCGACTGAACTTCGCTTTTGTTTTTTCGTTTCGAGTTGGTTTACGGTAGGCGTCAGAAATATTAGTCAGGTTACATCACAGCGCTGTGGACTTTTGGAGCCCAGCAGGAAAAAATAGAAAATGGCGACGAAGGCTCTAGATCTTCTCAAGAATCCGAATTTTATGCTTAAGATAATCGAGCTGGTGCTTACGTTAGAAAATCTGATTTTTCATTCGCTTGCTAAGAGCGAAGGACAGGACTCGGGTATATGTGTGTATAATGCATGCAGATTCTGGTGTCCGCTGGTTTCGTCTTCGTTTCACGCCGGAATCCATTCGTGGGGCCGAATATCGTCACGATGATGCTTTGCGTCGATACAGGAACCTACTCGATCATTTTGACAGTGATCCTTCTAGCGTATGGGCTTGAGCAGCCGCATGAAATGATCGTTAGTTTTGCCAACATGAATTGACTTTCTTGGTCCAATACGATAAAAAAAAAAAGGAATTAAAAAAAATGTACAATTTTACAAATTCCTCGACAAGGAATTGTCCTTCACGCTGATCGGAGTTGCCGTATTCGTCACTGGGAGCATCGTAGAGTTTTCGGGTTACAGGAAATCTAAGGACATCGGCGATGCGGAGGATTCGACGATCGATTTTTATCTTGGAATCATTTTATCGGGTGAATTTCGATGGTTTCCAGTGTATTAGGATTCTGAATTCTCGTTATATTTCGCCATTATTTGTCCATTTCTAGTGACCAGTATAGCGATGGCTATCGATACCTTCCTGAATGCGAGGAGGCTGAGAAATCGGTTTTGAAATGAAACTGCACGTTCGTGATAAGTGCGATCATAGATTATTCGTTCGTATGTTACAAGCACTTTTTTCTTCGGCTTCGCATACCCGTCTAAAAATGCAACTACGTGATCCAGAGTTGTGCATTTTATTCTCATCCAGGATTTCACAATCTTTATTATCCAATGAATATCGCGATTCACGTCGTTTCCGTATTATCCGACTTTCTTCTACCCCCATCCTCGTCCTCGTCCTCCTCCTCTTCCTCGGAGGAGCTGTGAGTCTCGATAACGCTCGGAGCAGAATTAGAGACTACATCCAGGAGCATGGTGACCGCGGAAACTGAGGAAATACTCGAGCATGGAATACATCGCACAAGCTGCGGTAGGTGTGTCCAAAATTTGTCACCTAATCGACGAGCAGCGAGACAAAACGCTGCCCGAAAATAGTTGTATCGAAAGAAAAGTATCAAGCCGATCTCCTCACAAACTCACGATACATCCATAATGCCAATAATCCTTCCGACACGTAATTGTAAGGCTCCTCGTCCTCTACATTGGACACTTTGAAGACGAAAATTCTGAGCAGCATTAAGCTAGCCGCGAGAAAATTCAGGGCTGATCCTGTGCCTGTGAGGACGACGCACTGCATTGGAATATATCGGCAGATCAATGAATAACGAATTATAACGATGAAAAGTAGGGAAAAGATGGAGATGAAGATGATCTGAGAAAGTGTTAAGACATTCGTGACTCGGGTGGGGAATTTTTTCGCACCACAAAATATCGCGGCTTTCCTGTCAGGCTGACGAGTATCAGTAAAACTGAAATGAACGTGTAGCCGAACGTGCTTGCAATAAGGAGTGCGAATACCGGTACGTTCCAATATTTCATTCGCCAATTACTCACGAATATTGTTCCCAGTGCGCACCACGCCTGTAAAAATTAAACGAATTATTTTCGGCGTAGCGAACGATGACAAACCCAATTCCCTGCGCACGGCACTGTAGTGTATGTAGGTATATATACACGATCTTCTTACTTACGGCTTCGACTAATTTAAATCCAATTGGACTGGACTCCACGAGCTCGACTGTGGTCATGGTGCTGAATATCGCATTTTTTTTTTATGTAGTACGGGAACACGTTTTTTTAGGCTACGTTTCTCACGTGGTCGTTCGATCGTTCACGAATTCGCGAATGCCGATCAACGTGGCCTCGCTTGCAAAACAGCGTGTGATCAATTCGATTGAGAAGGTTAGGTATCAGAATCAGAAAATCGGATCTCATCGGTTTGCCAGCTGGAGCAATATAGCTGCCGATTCGGGATATTCGTACGATATAATGAATCGAAAATTTCTACGGCGCAGTAAGACGTGTGTAAAGATATTTGAATTGGTTAGAAACGCAATGAATATTACTCAATATCATCAGTCTATTAGATTTCCGAATTGAGAATGCGGTCGACCAAATTATTCTCAATTTCGTGTTCTCGGCTGTATCGAACGAAATGCTTCTGCAGCCGGACGATCTGCACGCTGACAATAATCATGTGAAGTTTTCGTAATAGCTTGCGATTTATAGATTTCCTGCTTCGCTTGCATTCTACTGGCCTGTTATCTGGAGATCGATTATTGGCCACGAGGAATGGTTATCGCCGCGCTGATCCCCGGCAGCGTTTATCCGATAATCACTACCGTCTTCATCCTAACTCACGCGAAAAGAGACATCCATGAATTCGTTGTACGTATTGCGAACAATTTTTTCACAGAGAGACCGTAATGCGTTTCAACAAAATGTAAGAAAATAGGAGAAAAAAAAACAAAAAACTTCTGCGATGCATATGCCTTCGCGTTCAACTAACGTCGTATGTATGTATATTATACGTGTATATTTTCAGGAGGCAGTATTCGACGTTTTTGGTTTCATACTATCCGCCATCGGAACTTACGCTTCACTGACTCAGTACAGCGGAGTAGAATTCCAAAGCTTTTTCATTGGTCTATCGATTTTGAATATGATATTCTTTTCGTGGGATATATTCGTCTACTGGTCTGTATACGATCCGGTATTCTGTTGCCGGATCACTTTTACGCCTGTAAAAAGGACCGCCAATCACAATGACAACGATCACTAGCTCTCACAATGTTATGCGAGGGTCTAGCCGGACGAGTAGGGTCGATCTATGCCCCCACCGAATCTTGGTGGTGCAAATTTTTTTCAAACATTCGTAACCAGAAAGGCAGCCTTGACCGGTTGTTGTCGAAGTTTTTCCTTTTCACATACCTACGAGGCATCGGAAAATTTGAAAAAGTTCTGAAAAATCAGAAACACCTGAAATTTGGTAGACATTTTTTTCTTCAATTTTTTTCCCCGTTAAATTCTATTTATTTTGAGCCAAACTTCTTTCGAGGAAATTATTTCAACACGTTTCGATTTTTCTACTGTTGTGACAAAATTTCGTATAATTCTACTCTCAATTACCTGTAAATTAGGAAAAAACTCAAAATTGACCTGTGACACATGAAAAAAAAAAAAAAAAAAAAAAAGAAATATCCATCGGAAATCCATATACAAATCATTCTTTGAGTTTGATTATCGGCTGATCACACCTGCAGTAGTCGTGAGGCGTCGATATCTGATTCAAAACATCGTAAAAATCCGATTTCATCCATTTTTAGTATTTGAACGACGAAAATTCCAACAATCTAAAATCGGCGTAAAGTTCCTATACTGCTTACATCAGCTTGTCATGTCCCACGACTACTCCAGGCATAATCAATCAATAATCATACACAAATAATGATGAGACGTAGGTATAGATTTCCCATGTAAAATGTAAAATTTTACGGTTTTCATTCATTCATTTTTTAGTGTTGCAGGTCGAATTTTGAGCTTTTTTTTTTCTTCAATTCGCAAGGAATTGAAAGTCAAATTTACATTTTCAGTGGTGAATATATATGGACAGCGCTTGTTTGGAGTAAAATCTGCACCGATTGTGGTCAACTCAACGTGACGTGGTGTAACTCTGACCAAATTCTTTGTAAATCTTAACTGAATTGCTGTAGATTTTACTCCAAACAAGTGCTGTCGATATATTCACCACTGAAAATGTAAATTTGACATTATTCTTTTCCGTGAATGTGAAAACGATAAAATTGACAAAACACGTTTTTGATCATAAAACGGCCGGGGGATGGATATGAAAAGCTGTAACTTCGAACAAAAACTTCCTTTCGGGTAACGAGGGTTCGAAAAAAATTGTCGCCACAAAATTCGGTGGGGGCAGATTGACCCTATATATCGAGCTGGACCTCTCTCAAAAACACTAAAAAAATACAAGTCGAGCTCGAATAGGAGAAAAACCCGCGATCTCGTTCCTCTCAATTTATGATCCTATTCTATTCCTATTCTGATAGGATTGAAAATCCAGGATCCCAGATTCTTTCGTTTCATTTGTCGATCACAACGCATAGCATAAAGGTTCTGATTTTTCTCTCAGTGCAAAGAACCAGTATACTCAACGGTTAGAAATTGAAAATCTGCAGAATTGTTTCAGAATTTTGCTGTATCCGCAGCTATGCAGGTTTTGCTCGACAAATTTTTGCTGTCGGACGATTTATTGTAATCGAATCGATACAAAACTTGGAATAATTGAAAGAACAAATGAAAACACGAACAAAATCGAACATAATTGCACATTCGATATCGTAACGCTCGTACATAGGTATACTTGCTACTATACATAAAATGGATTTATTAAAAAAATATTACAATTTCTAACTTGTACTAAGATGTTTCGTGTTAATCATATTCCACGATAACAGTGGCAATAATAATAATAATAATCATAATTATAATACCATAGTCAGCGATTGATTTGGCTACTCCTCATTCTCACAATCGGATAGAGACTAAATATGTTACTAATTGTTAAATAATTAATTGAATTGTCAGTAATCTTCGGTCAGATATTGAATAAAATGATATTTGTAATGTAATGGACTTTGGACAGAATAAAAAAAGAGAGAAAAAAAAAAGAAAAGATATATCCCATTCCGAAACGTTATTCGTACAGTTTTGGAAATTCGTGTATCGAAATGTATGCCATGAGATAGAAGTTGTGCAGAGAGATTTGTTGCTTGATGTGAAACGTATTCATCGAACGAAACTATTTTCCTGTATCCGTTGCTTTTTTATTTTTCGTTCGAGTTCAAAAACGAATTGGTGAAAAATCTTCTACACCTACAGGCCCATTCTTAGCTGCAGTTATTGAGAAATTCGTTCATCTTGAAATCTCGCCGGGCGAATTTGCAGAAAATAAAAATAAAGCTAAGAAGTTGATGGATTTTCAAATGAGGGCGAAGTTTATGGATTATGTTGAGTTTTATAACTTGAACGGAAGACGATCATGGTTGCCCATGATCACTGCACCGCTGCCAACAATCAATTCAATTGAAATTTTCGCTCGCATAGTTGATCACACTAAGAACAAGATCGATCAGGTACGCAGCTCCCTCGATTATACAAAGTGATCCCAAAGCCAGTCCAACCTGGAAATCGAAAAGAATGAATTTCCCTCGTTCATTTGTTTCTTCCTCATTCGTTAATGGTAATGACGAATCGATTCTCACCTGTCTCTCGGTCGAAGCGTGCAAGAATTTATGTTCACTCTGATATCCGTGCCAGTAATGAAGCGCGGTACCTCCAACAGCAATGAACATGAACATTCCAACAAAATTCATAATCACATCCTGAAAAATGAATCGGCGTAACTTTTTATCGAAAATATAGGTATATATATTAATGGGAAGTAGAGCCGAGCGAATGAGAAATTGCTCTTGTCGCATCATCATTTCAGTTCTCGCATTGAATAACGTTGAAGGCGTTTCGCGATACTTTGAACGTGTCTTGATTCGGGTTGATCGATTTATTAGAAGAAGTAAGAGACAGATCGTGAGCAAAGACCAACTACTCACCACTAAAGATTTTTTGTGATCTACATTTCCGAAACAGAAACTTATCATAACGACGAGAGTGTAGATGATGAAACCGACGAATATGCCGGAAGCAACTATTTCAGCATCAGGATTCTTCTCCTCATTCAAATTCCATGTCCCTCCGACACCAAGAAATTCACCGCCATATCCCGTTCTGTACAGAATCAGGATGATCAAGTTGATCACCTGCGATGAAAAAAATTTCACTCTGTTATTTTATGACTGAACGTGTAGCATCGATCGGATGATCAACTAACTGATCAATTGATTCATATTATCGCGCCCAAATTATCTCGCTTTTCTCCTATTCCGAAAGGGATTTCCATCTACTGTCGGATCAAAAAGGTTTGGCGGTTCAGTTTGAGTGATTATAACTTCAGAAAAAAAAATGTGAGAGGGTAAATTCAAAAACGTGCGTAAAGCGTAGAGTTTTCTGCGTTCAACGATTATTCACGGGCTTCGGTGCAAAAATTGTGCGAACCGATATGGTCTCCGAAGTGTTAAAAAACGTAGTTTTTTCGGGGTACGTTGCCGTAGGTCAACTTTATATCGTCACTGTTCGTCTAAAAGAAGCGTTAAAAATCTGAAAAAAATTCACAGTTATTCCCTGAACATTATCAAACGTCGTGGCATTCGAAATTTTGGAAAATATCAAAAAATCTGGACGCCGGGTGCAAAAAAGTTCAATGTCGTGATTTCGGTAAGGACTGGGAACCGGTGACACCGAGCTAGCTTAAAATTTTCGTTAAAATATACACTATTTGATTCTGTAATCACTTTTTGATTTGCGATACTGAGCCGACAGTAATAGACGTCGATAATTTTTTGAATTTACTACGGGCAATGTATGTGCGAGCCGCGATATTCGTCACTGCATTTTCCCCTTCGCGCCTCCGCCGCATCAATTGTTTTTCAATCGTCTTCTACGTCGACCGCGAGCAACAATTGAGGCGGTGGACGCGCGGATGGGAAAATGCAGTAACGAATATTGTGGCTCGCATATACATTGCCCGTAGCAAGTTCAAAAAATTATCGACGTCTATTACTGGAGGCTCAGTATTGTGAATTAAAAAGTGATTACAGAATCAAATAGTGTATATTTTAACGAAAATTTTGAGCTAGCTCGGTGTCACCTGTTCCCAGTCGTTACCGAAATCGCGACATTGGACTTTTTTGCACCCGGCGTCCAGGTTTTTCAATATTTTCCAAAATTTCAAAAGCCATGACGTTTGATAATGTTCAGGGAATAACTATGAATTGTTTCAGATTTTTAACGCTTCTGTTAGACGAACAGTGACAATATAAAGTTGGCCTACGGCAACGTACCCCGAAAAAACTACGTTTCTTAACCCTTCGGAGAACATATCGGTTCGCACGATTTTTGTACCGAAACCCGTAAATAATTGTTAAACGCAGAAAACTCTACGCTTTACGCACGATTTTGAATTTACGCTCTAACATTTTTTTTTTAGAAGTTATGATCACTCAAACTGAACCGCCAAACCTTTTTGATCCGACAGTAGGCGAGTGCTGATTACAGGCCCTCGACTTTTCGTTATGGTTCATTGAAGATTAGCCAATAACGCGCGTACCGTGAACGGGAGTAGTGTCACTGTGTCGCGCGCTCGGTTACGTCCCCTTGGTTTCTTCGCTTGTATCACACATATTGTGGACAAGAGCCCGTTCATAGAACGCGAGTCGTCGGCTAATCTTCGATCGACCGCAACAGGAAATTTATGGATTTTTTTGAAAAAAATTGGATGCAGATCTACGATCTCCGATTTTAACAAAGAATCTCGGCGTCGATCCCGGGTCACTCTGTATAAATAAATGAATTGTGCGAGCACATTTTTCACAAATTTTATGGATACCTATCGGTCGTTAAAAATCCGCAGGCGTCCTGTTCCAAAGTAAAAAAACTTCTCTTCCACGTTATACTACACATTTATTTGCTTGGCATTGACACAGATTTCTCAGGGTCAATCGTCAAGCTCCTGCGTCCTCGGATATGTCTTATTTATCCTATAAAATTTCAATGCCAAACCACAGTTTAAATATATGTATTAGTTTGAATAGCATAGGTCAGGTGTACACACTTATTACGATCGAAGATACGCACCGCGATTCATTGACACGGAGGTATTAGTTCATTCGGTAAGTAGTCGGTATACCGAGAATTGCATTAGTCCATATACAGATATACCGGACACTACTTAAGCCAGAACGTTTAGCTCCTCATTGTATTCTTTTCTTTGTCCGTTTTTTTCCCTTCCTTTTTTTTCTTCCTTAATCCTTTCTTTTCTTCTCTCCCCTATGCCGACTATCGTAAGTATTTATAGAGTACATACATAGGTAATGTATTTACGCTAATCTTTTTTTTCTTCCGTTTTTTTCTCTTGCCTCTTTCACGCCGCCCGGGCGTTCACCGACTCTGCAGCTTTTGTGTTCGTTTCTGAGAACCGGAACCCCAGCGCGTTATAACATATAGGTATCCGCTATTATTATTGTCGGCTTTTTTTTCGCTTATACGTAGTACCTACCAGGTGCATACAACGCGGGACACGCGGCTTAAATTTATGAATGAGTTACGATGAGATAGAAAAAGAAGTAAAATTCATTAAATTACGGTAAAACGATTCACGATTTTTCTAGCTCCGTCCACGATGAATTTTATTCCATATTATCATCATTCTTCACGATTTCCGACAATAAAAAATCAATCAATTCACCCAATCGGGTATTCTTCTTGGTATAATCATTCATTTTTATGCGCCACGTGTATACATGTATCCACGACGATGTCTGTCTCGGTGCACAAAGATGAATAATTACAAATGAAAATACCTAATATGCAGTTACATACTCTAAAAAATGTCCATCGTGAAATTGCATCCATCTCAATTTCACGAGGCGTTTAATTCCTCATCCGAAAATGGGAGTCTCCCGTGTCGGCTGAGCTCGCGAGTTCATTTGTGGAAATTAATCACACGAATTGAGCCGCATTTCCATTTCTGGGTACAATTAACGGCATCGTATTACGAGCCTACAAACCAGTACGCATCGCGACGTCGACGCGGCGATCTGGATTGAGAACTCATCCCGAAAAGCCTTAATTAAACCACGTACTACCCCATAATTTCGTTTTTTAACGCTTCTTTGACCGAAGTCACATCACCCGTTCGCTGTACTATACCCGATATACGAGTGTACATAATCGCCCGTAAAATTGGCGAGACGCACTTTACGAGGAGTAAAACGTTGGTCGACACATAATTCAACTTTTACAGTTATGGTTAGGCACATACCTATCAATTTTATTTTTCCTGTTCAGTCGAATTATTAACGGGGAAGATTCGTTTGATAATTGATCGTTGGATCGCTTTCCAAGGCATATTATACTTCAGTCTGTACCAACTGCGGTAAATTCTTTCTTTCACGTAATTTATAAGTATTGCGATTCATGGGCGAGGCTGCAGACAGTGTCTACGTAATTCTCACGACTAATTATCCGAGTTTTAGCATTATTCTTCTGCCTTTATTGCATGGTACATGGCATATGGGACCACCTTCACCTGACATTTCTACTCCGGACATTATCAGTCAGGGCGAACAGTCCGGATAATGAATCCGCATGAGTTCGTGTGCCGACGAATAACTCTGAGAAGAACTTCGGCTTTCTTATGTCGAATGATTCCTCGCAATGAGAGGTACAAGACGATTTTCCAAAGTTCCGAACCACCGAAGAAGCCGATTGAATTCTATCTCAGTTTTGTAATCAACAAACTCGAAAGAAAAAAACGAGAACAAAACAGACAACTGAATTAATTTTGTTTCGGTCTCTTCGTTCCCGAGACTCGGCTGCTGCGAGTGAATCGAAATCGAAGGAAGAAATTGGGAGAAATACTTCGATTATATTTCTCAATTTTGCCAAATTTCACGCACTGGCAATCCCCTTGAATTTCTTGTATATGTATTGTCGTAAATATGTGAGGCACATGGAAAACCCCGTATGTATTCCCGCAACAGCGTAAATCTGCCATAATCCTTGAATCGATAAAACGGTGCCTTAGGACTACTGTCGGATCAAAAAGGTTTGGCGGTTCAGTTTGAGTGATTATAACTTCTAAAAAAAAAATGTTAGAGCGTAAATTCAAAATCGTGCGGGAAGCGTAGAGTTTTCTGCGTTCAAGAATTATTTACGGGTTTCCGTACAAAAATCATGCGAACCGATATGTTCTCCGAAGGGTTGAAAAACGTAGTTTTTTCGGGGTACGTTGCCGTAGGTCAACTTTATATTGTCACTGTTCGTCTAACAGAAGCATTAAAAATCTGAAAAAATTCGTAGTTATTCCCTGAACATTATCAAACGTCATGGCTTTTGAAATTTTGGAAAATATTTAAAAACCTGGACGCCGGGTGCAAAAAAGTCCAATTTCGCGATTTCGGTAACGACTGGGAACAGGTGACACCGAGCTAGCTTAAAATTTTCGTTAAAATATATACTATTTGATTCTGTAATCACTTTTTGATTCACAATACTGAGCCTCCAGTAATAGACGTCGATAATTTTTTGAATTTGCTACGGGCAATGTATATGCGAGCCACAATATTCGTTACTGCATTTTCCCATCCGCGCGTCCACCGCCTCAATTGTTGCTCGCGGTCGACGTAGAAGACGATTGAAAAACAATTGATGCGGCGGAGGCGCGAAGGGGAAAATGCAGTGACGAATATCGCGGCTCGCACATACATTGCCCGTAGTAAATTCAAAAAATTATCGACGTCTATTACTGTCGGCTCAGTATCGCAAATCAAAAAGTGATTACAGAATCAAATAGTGTATATTTTAACGAAAATTTTAAGCTAGCTCGGTGTCACCTGTTCCCAGTCGTTTCCGAAATCACGACATTGGACTTTTTTGCACCCGGCGTCCAGATTTTTTGATATTTTTCAAAATTTCGAATGCCACGACGTTTGATAATGTTCAGGGAATAACTGTGAATTTTTTCAGATTTTTAACGCTTCTTTTAGACGAACAGTGACGATATAAAGTTGACCTACGGCAACGTACCCCGAAAAAACTACGTTTTTCAACCCTTCGGAGAACATATCGGTTCGCATGATTTTTGCACCGAAACCCGTGAATAATCGTTGAACGCAGAGAACTCTACGCTTCACGCACGTTTTTGAATTTACCCTCTAACATTTTTTTTTCAGAAGTTATGATCACTCAAACTGAACCGCCAAACCTTTTTGATCCGACAGTAGGCAGAGACACGATCCATATGATGCACCTCGCGTATGTGTCATGTGTGACGATATCGTTGTACAAACCGTCTTATCGCTCGCCGATATGGTGGCGCGAAAATGATTCATCGTAATAATAATTGAATACACTGTTCTTCCTCCCGCTGTTCTTCAATGAACGCTTGAATTATTCGACACGGGCTTACAGGCTCATGCGCGCACGTCGTAGTAGAGACAATAGATCGTACGCTTTCTTTGACCGAAAATTCGTGACTCATTATCATCGATGGTTTAGAATTTGAAGAGCGATTTTAATAACAGGCAATTCAGTGTGCCCCAAAGTTAGAGAACATGCGATTCGTGATGTAAAAAGTCTGGGCTTGGATCCACCATTTGAGCAAGAAATAAATTTTACAAACTATAGTTACTTAGTTACTGAAAGTAATCACTGAATGATTAATACCGCGTTGACTCATGGTGGCTATAAAATATTTCGTGAAAAGTGTTTCGTTATCTTAGATTTCATGTCACGGTTACCGATTAAACATAGGAGTGTGATTCGAAACCGTCCGATTTTCGACTCGCTTTTATGAAACGAGGAAAAGCTCTAAAAACTAGTTATCGAGGAATAGAATAGATCAGCTTTTCTATGATCGAAATTTGACAAAACAAGTAGAGAATTATGTGAGACTTCCGTTCGAACTGAATTTTCTCGAATGAAATGAAATTTTCTCACCAATTTCAGCACTTTTAATACTATCCCACCGATAGTTTGCACGGACACCATCTTGGCCGATCTTCAAATACGCGACCTGACTTAACGAAGAACCTGTAGAGATCGCTGCCGATCTAAGACCCAGACGAAAAAACCGCAAGACTAACTATAACCGGGTAAAAAGAACGACCGAAAGACATCTGCCGCGAACGATAGTTGGAACTGGAAACAAGACCAAGCCCTGTTTATCTAATCTCGTATAAAAGTAAAGTATAATCAGAATGAAACCGATGCCACGAAGGTGCGCGCAGGCGCGATGTCTCTTATCGCTTATCTTTTCGTAATTCAAATATGCGGGAAAATGAGTACATCTACCTCTCTAGGTATACAATACACCTATGTGGCCCACTTTCCTTCACCTCTGAGAAGAAAACTTCTTCCGATGATAATTGAACGTGAAACTTTGGACAAACCTTCGGACGAATATCTCATCTGCCCGTTACCTCGGCCGCAGTACATTCTCATAACGCGAAATATGCATTTTCGCTTTCTTCCTTCGCAAATCAGCAAGCATTTTCAATTCTGCGATTCGTCTTATCTTACCTCGATGTGATTCACGCGAATGATCGATTGGGTGAGCTAATTCCCAAGGTATGCCACCAGAACGTATACCACGCAGTATACGCTTCCTTGAAATAATTTACTACCGCGTGAAGTCAATAGAAGATAGCTACTATACTGGTACACGATGATTACGAATGACGGAGGAGCGATATACATCCGTGTGCCATATTAGAATCCGCCCATATCTCGATCGAACTTTCCGTCGTATGGACCTGTTTTTATTTCTATTCCCCTGGCCCCGCGCGAATGTGTGATTATCACTCAGCATTTCACCTGCGGCCGACCGTCTAGATTCTAGAAAGAAATTCGAAGTGAATTACTCCGAATGTTGCAGGAACTGGGACTGGCCATCACGAAGGACCAGATCCAAGAGATGGAGGCACATCTTGAAGACATAGACTTCAAGGCTGCTGCCGAAGAGGAGAGACAGACGAGGCACGACGTTATGGCTCATGTCCATGTTTTTGGGAATCAGTGTCCGAAAGCAGCTCCGATCATCCATTTGGGAGCCACTAGCTGCTACGTTGGGGACAACACAGTAAGCTTTGTTTGAGTAGTCGGAAGGTGATATGAAAGGACGAATCGTGATCGCGATTATTCTGCACTGACTTCATTTTCTCTCTCTTTCTTTCGTCTCAAGGATCTGTTACTCCTCCGCGCCGGCTTTGATATTCTTCTACCGAAAATCGGAGGCGTCTTAACTAGACTGGCTAAATTCGCTTACGAGTATAGGTCTCTGCCCACTTTGGGATTTACCCATCTGCAACCGGCCCAGCTAACGACCGTTGGAAAAAGGGCCACTCTTTGGCTCCACGATTTACTACTCGACGAGAGAGCTCTCCGTAGGGCGAGGGAGGACCTCAGATTCCGGGGCGTCAAGGGTACCACAGGTACACAGGCGTCTTTCCTGCAGCTTTTCAACGGTGAGTCCGTGTATATTTATCGTTCTGCTCGAGTAGCGGTCATAGAAATTGTTGTTTGGCGAAGGAAAGGAGGGCAGAAAAATGCGAGAATTTTGTTGAGCGATCATATCAGTGGAGTTGCGACCTCCAGTTTAATATTTCTTTGTCGAAGGCGACGGCGAGAAAGTTAAGCAGCTCGATCATACGGTGACAAAAATGGCTGGATTCGAAAAATCCTATTCCGTAACTGGTCAAACTTATTCGAGAAAAGTTGACGTCGAATGTCTCAACGTACTCGCCTCGCTGGGAGCCACAGCGCACAAGGTAAGTTCCATTTTATTCAAAATTTGCGGAATTTCGTTGTCGCTTTCCAAACTCGAAATAAGGGAACCAAACGCCCATAAATATTAATAAACCAAAAGTGAACTATCGTTTTCACTCAGGTATGTAGCGACCTCCGCTTACTCGCGAATATGAAAGAGGTCGAGGAGCCTTTCGAGACGACTCAAATAGGCTCCAGCGCAATGGCGTACAAGCGAAATCCAATGCGATCGGAACGTTGCTGCAGCATAGCGCGCCATTTGATGACTTTGGCCAGCAACGCGCTGCATACGGCCGCCACTCAGTGGATGGAAAGGACATTGGACGACTCTGCAAACCGCAGGATCACTATCGCCGAAGCTTTCCTTTCCGCGGACGCTGTTCTAATGACTTTACAAAACATCACCGAGGGCTTGGTCGTCTATCCCAAAGTCATTGCCAGACACGTCGCTCAGGAGTTACCCTTCATGTCAACCGAAAACATCATAATGGCCGTTTGCAAGGCTGGTGGAGACAGACAGGTAATCGGAATTTACTACTCAACGCCCCTTCCGAGCTCGGTGTCAAAATTCTCGCATTTTCCTTTCCTTTCCCTTCTCCTTTTCCCGTTATCGGAAGACTCACTCCAGAATCGTTTTTCGTCAACTTTTCAGGTTTGCCATGAAAAAATTCGGGTTCTTTCACACCAGGCTGGAGCTCAGGTGAAACAACACGGGCTGGACAATGATTTGGTGGAAAGAGTCAAGGCGGATCCATACTTCGCGCCGATTATTGCCCAGCTTGACTCTCTCCTCGATCCGTCAACTTTTGTGGGCAGGGCTCCGGATCAGGTGGTCGAATTTCTCGACGAAGAAGTTTATCCTGTTTTGGAACATTACCGTAATATTGACCAAGGACCAGTCCATCTGCAGATTTAAACTGACCATCTGACGAGCTTATTCTCAGTGAAAGCAAATTCAAAAATCGTAAATACGGTGGCTCTTTATTTTTGGCGGCTCTTTAAATTCTCAATCTCGAAAACACAGATTTCTATCGTCAGATTTCGGAAATATATCAGGCTTTTTATTTTATACTTCTATTCTCAAGCGTTGATTACACAATGTCGCTGCATGCTTTTACAATTCAATTTACATCCTACGCGATGTATATATGTATAAGTGCGTGTATCGTTATGGGAACAAGTATAGCAGATATTAATATACTAAAAAATAATCCACAGCTGTTATACAGTATCGTTAATGCTAAATTTCCTCTCGAATACAAGTATTTATCATGAATATACGTATATTTTATGTGATATAAGATACGTGCAATTTTTATCAGCTACCCACTACTATTGTCTGTCTTCTTTGATATGAAATTGTGTAGTATATACTTCGACCGAACAAAATCTCAAGACAAAATGGTTCGCGGGTCGATACAGACCGTACAATTACAGTTGAAAAGGAAAGACGTGATGAGATTGCGATGATTTTGCGTTACGCCCACAAGAAATGATCATGCTTCGCCTACAACTGCAGCTGAAAATTAGTCAGTTCGGGTATCGGAAGGATATAAAATTGGAGTAGAAGTAATTCGATGGGGATTATCGGAGAGTAATTCGAATTATCACACGTCAGGGATTTTTGTTAGTTAGAATTATTTTGATTCGAAGCGAGAGACTGGAAAATCTCTTCGTCTGGTTATTAGCGAACGAAAAATAGATGGTGACAAAAAATAGTTGAAGTATGTGAATAAAATAAAGGAATGATGAAGAATCATCGCACACTTCGGATCGGGACACGATTTGTAATTTGAAATAGTTCAGACTTCTGGGAAATAGAAAAAAAAGGAAACAACGGAGAAGTGAAATTCAGTTGTCGAAGGGGAGTAGGGTGATGAGTACGGAAGGTGAGACATAAGAGATGAAAATAAAAGAAAGATTAAGATAAAAATCACATTTTATTGTAAAAAATAGTATAGTGTAAAGACGTGCGGCGATTCTAGAGTCGGTCTAGACACTCGCGGGAGAAGACAGTCAGTCGTATTTGGATAAGCGGTAAGACACGATTGAATAAATAATTCTGGTCTTAAGATCCTAGGTCTTAGAAGATATTTTTTTCAATATATATGTATAACAACAGTGTTGGCATAGAAGAGTAAAAGTATTACAGTTAAGAGTAAGAGTATATAAAGTATAAGTATAACAGTAACAGTACAGGAGATAACAGTATAGAAAATAGTTAAAGTACGATAGACGTAGTTTGAGGGCGTGTTGTTTCAGTAGCACAATATAGATATAGGTATTATAATCACAGCATTTGGTTTTCAGTTTTGTGAACAAACGAAAAGAAGTGTCGGGAGAGGATAGATAGAAGAAGGAGGCGAAGGAGAATAAAAATGAAAAAGAGGATTGAAATATTGAGCTGGGTTATACCTAAAAGGGAGAAAATCAGTCCGAGAAAGAAAGTAGAGAAGTGTGAAGAGAGAGAGAGAGAGACAGAGAGAGAGAGAGAGAAAGAGAGAGAGATACAGTCAGAGACGGAGTAAGAATCAATAGATTAGTTAGAGGATTAGTACATACGTCGTGTAGAGCAATTATGAATATGCAGTAATTGAAGTTATTAAGAAACGGAAAAAGAAAGGAGAGAGCTTTAGTGGAAAGAATAGCAGAGTGAAAGCTTCGTGGCTGAAGTTTTGGATGCTGAAGAATAAAGGATTGAGAGGCGTATTCAGCGGGTACTCACGTTAGAGTATGAAGTCGAATATGAAAGGAGACAGAGTAGGAAGTGAAATGGCCGAAATCCAAATCAAGGTAGAAGAGGAAAAAGAGGTTTGGAAAGATGTAGAAAGTCAAAGAAGAAGAAGAAGAAAAAGAAGAAGGACAACAACAATAACAACAACAATAAGCAGAAAAAGAAGAAGAAGGAATCGAGGCTTTAGAGAGCTTAGAGAAAGAGTTGAGACAGAGAGAGAGGGAGAAAAAAGAAGATGAGTAAGACATAGTTTGAAATGTATCGTAGAGTGAATATCCAGAGAAGAATAAATTATCGAGAGGAGCGAATCGGTGGTAGGTACAAGGAGCTTTCCGTCTACAGCCAAAAATTGACACGCTCAGACACACAGCTGTACGATTGGTCTTTTCCGTTTGCTCCAGCCAATCATATTGCTGTGTGTCCGAGCGTGTCGCTTTTTTTATGTAAATGAAAAGCTCCCATATTCGACGATCGGAGTTATTGGGGCGATAGGAGAAATGGTTGGATTAACCTAATTATCGCGAATGTTCATAACGTTATGATATTATCAATTTATGGTTATATCGAGAATAATAGAGAATATTTCCGTTTTTGTCAAAAGGTGAATCGGCGGTGATACTGTTCAGTAGAGATGTTGTGACGATGGAAAAGAGTAGATTGCAGATTGTAGAAAGATATTGATATGTAGAACGAGCGTGAAATAAGAAAACTTGAGTTTGTAGGATAGCGTGAGGAAGACCATAGCGGTAATTTTCGAGAGAAGGAATATATTGTGATTACAGAGTCCTAGACGATTTGAACGAAGTATGCATAGAAATGGTGAAATCAGTTGTGATACAGAGAATAGATGAATTCTTCTGGGATGCGGTCGAAGAATAAACGAAGATCTAGACATCGCAGAGAAAAGAAGAGAGAGAGAGAAAGAGAAAGCAAATGGTGTCGAACATTGAGGTAAAGATGTAGCGAGCAATGTTCTGAGCGTCTTCAGACGGTTCAGAATATCAGCAAATGAGGGTAACAGAAAGTAGCTCGTATATTAATTACAAAAGAGCGAAGACTAAAGTATAGAGTATAGATAGAGGGCCCGTAGCGGTAGAACTAGATCGAAGATATTTAGAGGAAACTTATTTTAGATATTTGTTGAAGATTTCATTGGTAAGATGTCTTAGAGTTTAGAGTTTCAGGTACAGATAGCGAGTAGAATGGAGAAAACAGGTACAACACGCTTCGTGGGAAATAAGTAGAAGGCTAATCGAAGATAAATTGGGAGCTTGCACCGCGCCTGCAAGGAAATAGAAAGACAACGACAGACACAGAGATAGTATACTTGATTTCGGAGAGTATAGAGGAGAAAGATTCTCTGAGAGAGAGAGAGAGAGAGAGAGAGAGAGAGACAGAGAGAGAGAGAGAGAGACAGAGAGAGAGAGAGAGAGAAAGAGAGAAAGAGAGAGAGAGAGAAAGAGAGAGAGATAGACATGAAGAGACAGTGAAAGACCGAGGAATAGACGGAGAGAAGCGAAAGAAAGGAGTGAAATTCGAAGGCGAGTGCATATGTCGCTGCCAAAATAGTAGAAATTTTAATGTTCTGACTATTGGCAAGATTTGGCGAAATTTCGAGATCATAATAGGGATAGGCGGTAGTCCGAAGAATAGTTTACAGAATAGACAAAAGCGATAGCTGCAAGATAGAAGAGAGAAAGATTGAAATACAGAAAGGGAGGCATATCAGTACGAAGAAAAGATGGAAGAGCATCGAGAAGGCGATGCGAAAGAGGAGCACTACATCCACGAGAGGTAAAGACAGTTGAAGAAACGAAAAAAAGGAAGAAGAATATATAGGGCAGAAGTTGGCAGAATACTAAACGAGGATAAGCATAGAAATTGGAGGAGAAAATTTGTCGAGAAAAATTTTACCAAAGAAGAAGAAGATGAGACAGAAGAGGAGATAAGAAGGAAAGAAGATCAGATGGAATTAGATTCGATTAGACTGGGAGGATAAAGATTGAGATTCAGTTATTAGGCGAAGTAAGAGGAAGAATAGAAAAGCAGGGAAAGAGACGAAGAAAGTGAGAAGGTGGATAGAATAGAATAGAATGCTCAGACGAATAGATAAATGTAGAAAATGTCACAACAGGAAAGAGGAAACCGTCGGAGTAGATGAGGCACAGCAGTCAGCAGTGGAAGATTAGGAGAAAGCTGATGAGAGTTAGAGAAGTGAGAAAAAATGGGTCAAAGAATACGGTCGAGTGAGAAATTTTTTGACGGAAGAAGGAGAAGAAGAAGAAAAGGTGAATGAGGAAGAAGTTGAAGTAGAAGAAAAAAAAAAAGAAAGAGAAAAAGAGAAAGAAGAAGAAGAAGGACGAGAAAGGGAAGGAGAAAAAGAAGAAGAAAAGGAGGAGAATTGAAAGAAGCTGAAAATAGGAGAAAATAAAAATTTCGTAAAAGATTTTAGGATAAGACTAGGGAAGTATTGTAAATTTATGATTCACCATTCACGATCTTTGGTTATTTTGAAACGAAACGATCAACAAGACGTTCCAATATTAATATTGTTGTCGCCAGTATGGTGAACGTGCGGAATTGATTAAAAACGTTTCTTTCGTTATTCGATTACTTCCGTTCGTCTTTTAGCGATACAGAGGCGTGGGCACAGATCGCGGGTGAATAACTATTGGAAATCATTTTTTCAAAGCTGATCGTGAAAGGTTTGAAGAAAGGAAGAATAATCATAGAGTTATAGTCGAATTAATAGAGAAATGAAAAGAAATATAGAATAGATGTATGCTATGCTATCACAGTTACAGTTGTTAGAATGATTTCTAACCGGAAGACATTCGGTATCGTGTCTCTTGATCCTTACGCGGCGTTAATAGAAAATTTTTTGTTTTTCATCAAAATAAATAAGAATTAGGAACTCCAAAACTTGATTGGTTCACAACGCGGGGCATATTATAGCTCAATATTTACAAGGTTCAGAACGTGTGGTATGAAGGATACATTTTCTCTCTTCACAATTTACAATAACGTAGCTTCATAGCTATAGACGAAGTCCAAGAACTTGTGGAAACGAATCACGTTCAATTTTTGGTGGGAATTTTTCGAAATTATTTATGTAACCCGCGCCCGAAATAGAGCCGGTATTTTTTCACCCTTTCGGTGTTTATGAATCTTATCTTATCACCGGCGAACCGACGGCGATAAACCAATGATATTGGAATGCATACGAATTTTTACGACAAACGTGTGTCCATTTCTTTGGACACAAAACTTGACGCTCAAATTGTTGGTCGAATTTGAAAGCCGACTGGATGGAAACTCGGCGGTCCGAAAATACGGTTGATAAATTTGAAAATTTGACGAAAAATTTTCACGTCAGCTTTTCAGTCGGTCTGAATAAATCAAATTCCGATCGGAGCCATCTTTTGATTTCTTCACGATGTAAGTTCCAACAGAATTGATGTTGTTTTTAGTTTGTTTCTTTTTTGTTTTTTGGTTTTGTTTTGTTTTGTTCTGTTTTGTTTTTTGCCAAATCACTTGTTCAAAACGTGACTCAGATTCAATGCAGGCGTTTGTATTACGCAATTTTACGAAAAAAAGTCTGTTCCGACAACGGAGTGAATATCCTATCGTTGGATATATTTCGAAGTATCAGAAAAGAAAGAGAGTGAAAAAAAAACTAACTAACTAAAAAAAAAAAAAAAAAACACGAAAAGAAGACACGAAACACACAAAAAGTGCGAAGACCGCTGGAAAAGAAGTAGAGAGTGCGAAGCGGCTGCCTGAATTTCTCATCATTTCTTCGCTATACGGAGTCCGGTGAAAGTTACGCCGTCCGAAATTTTGCCGGATTCAACGAAGACGGCGAGCTGGTCACCAACCTCCACGTCAAGGAGGACAAGGTTCGAACCTCCTCCTGGTCCTACGCTGACAACTGGGCTCCAAGGATTCGCGCTGCTTTCTTTACGCTTCAAAGTAAGCCGTAAATCGGTGCTCCCGTATCCGGCGAAGCTGAATTGATACAGTCCTGGACAGTGGGTTGTGAACGTGCCGGTTGTTGCGATGTAGCCGACACCCTTGTCGACCAAAGTTTCCGACAGCACGACCCTCGCATTCTTCGCAAAACGATAAATACAAAATAAACAATCCATTAACGAGTTTAGAAACAAATTTCACGAATCTTCAAGCGGAGAGGAACGAAAGAAGAGAAGGAGAAGCGATGTCAAACGCTCCGTCGATTCTTCGATATAATGGAATAAGAAAGGAATAATTTGTAGTAAGCTCTCTCCTGATTGAAATTCGAACAGTAGTTGACGTTCTCTTTATTCGGACTGGCTCGGAATCTCCGGTTTCTCTTTACATCCATGCTTCATCACGGTTTCAAATCGTACGGAAGATAATAATACACTTACGTTGACGTTTCCATGCGATGCGGAAAAAGCCACGACACCGGAGCAGTCCTCTGCAATTGCCAGCTTCCGCGCACCTATTGTTGTCGTCCTGGCAGTTGGAGGATCTGGTACAGCCGCGTTGGATGTTAGGATGACATTTGAAAGGAGGACTGCCCACGCCACCCACCTACGAAAGAATAATTTGACAATTTATATTGCGATTTCAGAAATGTAAAAAGAAGAAGAAACGGAATGAAACCGCGCTTCGGGTATAAGTTCTACTAATATGGCGAAGGATGTGATCAGATTGCGCCGTAGGCAATTTTACACGACGATCGAGCTTGCCAGTGGTATTCATCAGATATTAATTAAGATTCTGATTGTGGATTGCAACCGGCCGGGATACACATGTAGGCATTTACTTGGCCGGTCGCCAACTGCAGAGACAAAGTTCAACTGGTCGTGAAACTTTCACTGCTAGAGGCGACGACTGTTGGCTTTTCATACCTATAGGTATGTATACGTTATACTTTGTACGTCAAGTTAACTCAGCGCATAATCGCTCGACAGCGGACTGACCAGTATTCGTACCTTCGGACGTGACATTAAATGAGATTCTAGATCTTTGAGAATACCTCAATGGTCTATGATCTCTTCCGGAGTGTAGATCGAGTCGCGAGTTTCCAACGAGTCCGAATATTTCTGCATGATATTCGCGATCGGAGAATTTCGGAAGCGATCATAACAAAACACGGAAGCTTCGGAGACACCGAAAATCGGTGTTCAAGTATTCCTTTCAATTGAAGATTCGATCGATCGGTTGATAATTTTTGTACAGGTCGATCGAGCTTCGAAGAAACTCGATTGCCTCAGAAAACAGACTAGGGAAAATAGTAAAATGGGAAGATGAGGTCGCCGGCGCGATACTGCGAGCGCAAATATGTACCTTCCTGTAAAACGAGACGAAAAACAATTCCATTTTAGGAATCGCCACGATCGACGTGCTGACCAGCGGACATATATACCTACGTAGGTACCACCTATGTATGATGGGAGAAAGTAAAGAAAAGTTGCATAATATTTGCACGTACGAGATGGATATATTTGTGTACATACATCGGCGCCTACCTGCTTCTACGTGATCAAACACACGTACGTACGTATCTACCTACCGCCGTAAAGTAACAAGATATCGCAAACGCATAATCGTATAATGTAGGTATAACCGTACGGCAACTGTTCCACTGTTTCGTTTTCAGTAGAGACAGAAATATAGTATGAGCGTTGTAATGGGAGAACAAAAGAAGTCGAACGAATTTCGACTTATTCTGAATTTTGGATTTGGATTACGATGCGACATCAAGAACCTCGTGGAATAATATCGCAAGTTGAAAAAAGTCGATTGCGGTGAACCCTTAGTGCAGTATAGGCGGGAAAAACGGAGGAATTAAAAAGCTTTTGAAATTGCATAATTTGCGCGAACGCGTCGGTAATCCATGCAAACGGAATACTTCTTACAATAAACTGGTTTCTCTTCACCTCTTTCTCCCTCTTCGCAAATTGTTTCTTTGCAAACGATTATCCGGAAAGCCGAATCGGAATATCGATACGCCTATGTGTGTATATAATATTACAGCATTATGGTTGAAGTAGCTCGTTGAAGGAAATGAGGCCAGTGGGGTAGGTACCACGCGAGTAGCTCAAAGGTGTAAATCACGGATCGGTAGAGGTCCTGGGATCTCCGGACAGATAGATAAATGAACGAATGAATGAATAATGAATAAAGGAATACGACATGCGTCGATATTCCTGTTCATATGGGAGGGAGTTCACGCCCCGACAAATATCCCGCGCAATGAAGAAGATCAAGCGAAAAGCATCGACGAGGAGTCAAAGAAAGGGAGCAAAAAATTCAAATAATGACGGTAATCAAGCGAGATAGATATCGTTCACGCGCGATCGCCGATCGCTCTCGTACAAATCGGTTACACGAGCCAGTGCCGCTTCTAGTTTACTCTACTTTCTACTGTACCTACCTATATTCAATCCGGGGGGAAAGTTCGCGAGTTATATGTAATACGCACACTTACAGGTATGAGCCTATAAAGTGTATCAGGTTCCCCGTCCATCGTCAAGAGTCCGCTGTTGATTATCGTTTAAGAATACAAGAATATAGGCACAGCTTTTATCAGTGTTGAGTGGAATTCTATACCTACGCCGCGGACGCGCGTACCGATTCGAATCGGGAACGAAGCTCGGAGTGGGAGAGCTACTGTGCGCCGTACCATGTGCCATTTTTTGTTCATCTTTGGTTTTCGACGCGATTAGCACAGCGCTAACGGACAATCGCGCTAACTGTGTGTAAGAGTACGTACTCTTTTTCTACTTTTTACAACTGTAGCCGTATAACACAAGATAAATCCAGCCGTAATCCTTTCACTTTCTTCATACTTCTACTAGCTTAAACCTCCAAGGCGACACAACAAACGACGACGTAAAAGAACGCTACGTGACCCACGCGCGACGCACAACGCACAGGCTCCATTAGTTATAAAGTTATAGCAAACTGTCCGCCAGATTTCAATCGGAGATCTGATCACAACTATCGTTCCGGAGGTGGAGACGAAGAGCGAAATCAAATGGAAGAAAAGAAAAGGTAAATAGGACAATCTATCCATCCAGGTCCTGCAGCTACGCCGCCGCCGCCCAGTCTCTACCTCCTCCTTTGTCGTTGGTTAGAATTTGGGATCGGATTGTCCTACGTTATGATTGACGAAGAAAATTTCACTTTTACTTCAAACTCCGGTCTAATATTGTCGATTCGCCGGTGACTAATGACCGTTGAAAATCCAGTAACGGGCTTCGAACGGTCATTTATACGAGTCACAGTTACTATCGGCACTATTGCAACGTCTACGCGTTCCGTACGGCAAATAATTTCAATGACGCGGTATACTTTTTCACTAGAGCCCGGATCGAGGGATATAATAACTTTTAGATCGTTTCTGTTTTCGCGAATTTGCAGTTATTTTTATCCGGAGTGTAATATATGCGATATTTCTAGCAAAAACCAAGAAAGAAAGGAAAGACTACTGATCGTGAGTCGCCGTGTACCTGATGCAACCTCCTGCGCACCGATGCCCGTCGAGAAGCATGATTATAAGAGATACCGTTTGTCCGTCTGTTCGTATTGCGTCAGGTACAAATCCGATCAGAAGTATAAGTAATCACTGGCATTACTCCCAAGAACCCTCGACTCCTCTGAGCGCACTGATTGTCAGACGGAGGGAGAGTCGTGCACGGAGGCAGAGCTCCGGCCAAGGAGGAGCAATGTTACTTTGTGAGTAGGTACGAACGTACCTACGCACGTTATGCGGTGACACTGACATGTGTATGCAAATCGGTGATTGCCAGCTCGAGCAATTTTTCAATTTTTCATCCCATTAAATTTGTTATGTAATATTACGTAACTCCGCGCGGTACGTTGTTAGTTATACGCACACATACCCGGTGTACATACGTATGCGCGTGCGGACGCGTATACATACCCACGACCGCGACGTTTGCCCGTTCAACCTTCGTAACCGGGAAGCCAAATTCAAATTCATTTTCAGTGCGGAAAATTTCATAACAGATCCATCTTCTCTCACCTCGGTACAGTGCTGGCGGAGGACAATCAACAGCTCTTTGCGGCTCGTCATGCCGGTTCCCAATTAGGATAGACGATAGAATTATCACGTATTAGACACCTATTCGGCCGCGTATGGATATTCACGACGGTAATGGTAGTAGCGATAGTAGAATCTAAGCAGGTCTGTCATATCTGCCCACGTACAGGTATACGATACGCCAGATAATTTCGCAAGGGGATCCTAATCGGTGTCTAATTTCTCTCCAACGAATCTGTACGTAGTAGGTATGTATGGGTGTGTGGGACCCAACGCTAAGATCGAAACGATGAACTCTTGGCGCCCGCAATTGTGCTTCTTTTTTTTGCGACACGATCTTTCTTCTCCCTCATCCGCTGGTAGGTATCGAATAACTTGCAACTATGATCTACGACAAAAATAACTAGATATTGTGGGTAGAGGAAAATGGTATCGTTTTTGCATCCATGCATGCCGAACGTAGGTAGAGAAATATTTGTTCCTGTTCTATAAAAGAACCGAGTGGGTCGGGTCCAAATTTCGATAACCTACGCGCGAACCGAAAAAATAGTGTTCGAGGTTAATCGATGTGTTCCGCGATCCAATGATCCATGAAAAACGGATATACAGGCAATTGGAACAAATTTAAGTCGCTGACACACTTACGAGCTGCTGTTCGACTCGCCAGTGCTTTTGCTGTTGCTGTTCCAGCTCCCGCTACTGCACCGTCCATAACTTAGTAGGCACGAATTATAGCGTGGAAGTGTTTAGAAGCGCAGAGTATGTATTACGAATGTGTTTATCTGCCGCCCCGAGGCGCTCTCGAGCGTGGAAAATCTGCCTTGAATTCAATGCCGATCTTTCGGTACAGATTAAATTTATTAATGCCCATGGCGCGCGTCACGGAAGCCAGGCCAGTTCCGGTCATTCCGATTTGAGAGGAATTACACCAATTGTTTTCGCATTGGTTGAGTTACCGAAAACCTGGATTCTAGTAGGGCAGGGTGCTGCTGCAGAGACAGCGGGAATTTCAGTCGACTATAGAAATATGATACGAATAGCTATAAATATACTGGAAAATATGCTAATTATTTGAAATACGTGTAATGTAACGCTAGCAATATATTAACGCGAGCGTGACGATCGCGCGTCGGCGCACTAGCTTTGGCGTGAATTGTATGAAAACGGGGAATTATATCACCGGCACGGCGCGGGCGTGCGAGGTGAACCGGAGGGGTTTCCTGCGGTGGAATCGCGGCGTTAAACAAAAAAGAAGAACGGAAGAAACTGAAATTCTGGCAGAGTGAGGAGATAAAAATATTCACGATTTCACTGCTGAACAATTTTTCTCACCGTTGGTCGTTTATATCCTCGGGCGAAGCAGAATTGCGCATATATAGTGAAGAGAAAGCCTAACTTTTGTTTTTTTCATACATATTCATAAACCTAGCCGGAAGATTTGCCCTTCGCTAAAATTTACAAGTACAACAATTTTATTAGTAGGTAGGTCCTGATTATCATATCATCCGTATGTCCATCGTACGAAAGTGAATAGATTCTCAAACTCGATTCCTCCTTTCTTCCGGCATCGCAATCGAGGTCGTGCGATTCTTCGACAAAAATTCAAATCGTTCATATCAGACGGAAATTCAATTTTCGGAAACTTGGTTATCAATCATGCGTATTGTAGGTTTGATTCATCCGTTACGGCTCGTCGAGTATCGACCTATTTGCTCCGTAACGCGATACACTGCAATCTGTGATACTGATACGCGCAAGGCCGCAGCTGGTATGAAGTTTGTACTTGCAATTACTAGTCAATCGGCTATATCTACCTATGCAATAGTTCAAGTCGAGATAAATGAAGGTAGATGACATCTCGAGATTAATCCAAAGCCTCTAGATCTCTCTCTCTCTATCTCTCTCTCTCTTGCTGATGAATTGCGCAACATAACTAACTATGCGTATGCGTGTCAGATCGAAAAAAATCGGGGGTTTCGCGAACTATCTGCGCGGTTTTTTCGTTCGTTCGTTCGTTTCTTCGTTTTTGTGTTCCACGCAGCGGATTTGACCGTAGCTATAACACGGTCGGATGTATCGTTAATCTTGGCAATCCACCGCACGAAATTTTTTACGGAAAAAGAAAGAGAAGAATGTTTTCCAAATTTTCGGATATTAGATCCGACGCTCTGAATTGAGATCCATAATTTTTTTCAAAAATTCAACGAATAGGTAACTCGAAGCGTCACTTTCGTGCCACATCCCCCAATCCTAACGAGACGAGCGCTATAGATCTGTGCCGTGTACTGTACGTGAACACTGAATACTTACTTCCACATCCGTATTACGAGAAATAATGAAAAATCAACTCACATGATGTTTGGGAGTGGAGTGGCGGGCAGTACAACGGCAAGTTGTTCCGATATGTCCGGTGGTCCGGCCGCAGTTGCAAAGCCCCGAGAGACCCGAACCTTTATATCAACTCGGCCCGTTCTCCAACTGCCGTCTCGTTGGGCCACTTGTTCCCTTGCCTACCAAGTCACCGAGCCCACATCGCTTCGCCTCCCCACCATTATACCCGATTTGTTGTTATTCACGGCAGGCCGATGGAGGTATAGGTAGACCTGTGCGGTAGAGGCAGCCGCGTACCGTCGTACGTTTACGAGGGAAAACCTAGTCGCGTCGAAATCGGTCTAGCTTCAGCGCACCGCGTACTATGTCTATAAGTGCCACCCAACGTCGCGATCGTGTAAGACCGCGGAGCGCGACGCCGCGCCGATTGAATCGACTTGTATGACATCGCTCGCAGAAGAAGAGAACAAAAAATTGTCCCATTCCTGATTCGAAACAGAAATTTAGCATTTCCCTTAACTCGAATATACACAGAGCTTGCGCAACTGCTTTACGATTGCGCGATTCATCCTCGTACAGTTGCAGGTACTACATACCTAGATATGGTTTACATAAAACAGAGACGTAACGTTCGAGAGATTATGAGTAGTAACATGTGAGCGCCTGCGTAGGCGGTTGATGCGGGAAAACACGAGCATCAAGATTCTCAAGGTAATTCACGTTCCTGCGCCGAAAAGTTGCGGGAATTGGGACGTAGTGATCGGGAGAATGACAACTTGACGTTTCACGGCTCACTTTCCATCATTTTCCAAACTTCCGGATTATGTACATATGTACAGTTTTCGTCCGTGTTCGTATATAAATATGTGCAGGTACCTAAAGGTGGTCATGCCCTTCCGCCCGGCCTATCCGCCTGTCTGCCTACATACGGATAGAACTACGTTGATGCAGGCCGAAGGTAGAATTTCTCGACTTGACCCACTGTACTATTTCCTGGCGCACCGTTAGCTCCGATCACCCGTTAAAAAGTCATTGTTTAGTAACAGTCTATTTGGCATTATGGCTAGTAACTAGGAGGAGAGAATAGTCGTGGCCTACGCCTCGCAATGTCGTGGCATGATACGATTACAGGAAGACGACGAGCTCGGGGTCCGTGGGTCTGATACGAAGAGGTTAACATATACCTATATACTCGTCAAGAAAGCAGAAGCAAAAAAGATATGAATAATTATGTAGGCACTATATCCTACGCTCGAGTAATTAAGAACGGGTTGATTACCGTCATTATTATTATCGCAGACTTTCTCGATTCCGAAAAATGATGAAAAATCGGTCTACTTTAGAGCGAAATGAACTTTTTTCCTCATTTTTCATTTCACGCTCGTTGTCATACCTACTCGCTGCAATGATCTACCATCGACGAATCATTCTCACGATTGGATTGAATTTAGAAAAAGAAAGTTTCCCCAAGGGAGGGGGAGAGTGGGAAATAGTTATTTAATTGCGGAGGAAATAACGCCGATTGAATACTCGATCGATATCCACGCTGACTCATTCGAAATGAGGTTCTTTCTCTATTCTACTGATAAAAAGAATGAGAAGAAATTTCTTTCAGATCAGTCCACAGTCACAGAATAATTACGAAACAATTGAACCGGCTCTCTTCTGTTTGTAACGGCAGTTAAATATCTACGAAGATGAAATCGTTCGATCTGGCGTATTGTATAATTCTTTTGATATCCCATTCCGAGTCACAGCGCCGCGGTTTCTCGCCGATCAACTTTGCAAACCTAACGATCGACATAAATCGATGAAAATGAAGAGAAAAAAATCACAATTTTATTATGAGATTGATAAATCACGTGTTTAAGAATGTATAATTATCGGAGATTTCCGGGGCAATGATAGCCAGCTAGTGCTCTCGCCTTCCGAAATTTTGTATCAAGTAGTCCGAAACCTCGGAAGGCTCGATACCTCATTTACGTAATATCAGCGAAACGTTCCAGGCCCTCCCTCCACGTCGCTGATCATACGAGGCTGTCCAATAAAGCAATATAGTAGAGATAATTTGGCCGCGTATACATAAGTGTACGTTTCGATTGGCCACCCACATTAAAATAGCGATCATCCGCTACGAGCCGTCGCTCGCGTCGTCACGAGATCTCCTTTTTCATACATATTACGATTTTTACTTTCTTCATTCCCTCCTGCATGTTGCTCCCTTTCCTTCAAGAACCTCGTCGTCACCCCGAAGAGAAAGGTTGTTCGGGAGGAACAACGGACCACTAGACACAAAAATAATTGGTCACGTTCGATGTGAATTTCTCGTTCCGATCTTCTATACGTGACGAAAAGAAGAAAAAAAAAAAAAAAAAGAAATAAGACAATCAAAAAAGCTGATAAGCGAATTAATTCTGATTTGACGAAGAGAATCCTTCGGAATAAAGATGAGAGGTTGGGCTTGATTTCACCTTGAATTTAGTGTCTATTAGGTATAATGAAAACGTTTCATTGTGAAATCGTACATTACGCGTACATCTATACAGTGCACGTATACTATGTATATACATACGTGCATCGGATGAAAAACTCATTTTTCACCTCAATGATCGACGGTTGTGGTTGTGGGTCTAGGTCTAGGCACAGTACAGCATGAGTCAATTCATGTGCCACCGTCATGCACTGCGATAAAACACGAAACGCAGGCGAGTGCGAGTGCGGGAATCGTGAGAGTTGTTTCGTACAGCCGAAAATGTACCAGTGGGTCAATGGAACAAGTTCGCTTTTGACGAGGAAGCCTGCCGCGGAGACCTAACGTAGTTCGACGTGGCTGGCGAGTGAATCCGAATCCAATGGATTTTTATAACCGAATATTTATCCATTTGTTCGTTTTTGGTTTTCATTTTTCCCCCGTTTCTCTTGCCTTTTGATTTGAAGGCCTTTCCATTTTCCAGGGACTCGTACGCAGCAGGTACAAGGTTTTCGTCGGTGTTACATGGGAATCTACATACATGCGCGCACGCATACGTATGCAAAATCTATTTCTACTTGATACATTCGCATTACGGGACAGGGTTCCGATGAAACACTGCCGGTACTTCCTCCTCATCATAATTTGCAGTAATTTGCATGCACTCATACACCTCTCCACCTGCTCATCGAATCATTTGAAAGTTATGAGGAACCTCGGGCTACTTGTCGCCCGCACGCGGTAGCTGTGTTGGTTTTTTTTATTTTTCACTATCGTTGCTGGTTCGTCAATGAAATTCAGGCGTCAATCTTTAGAGAAGGATTTGAAAATTCGTCGTGAAAAAACAGGCAAGGCAAAAGAAAAGAGTCGGAATTTGTTTTTCGATTAAAAATTTGTCGATCAGTGTCCTAGTACCTACTCGCAGAATTACGTAATGCATGAAATTTCCTCGTTTTTTATGCACCCCCGTTATAGTACGTTACGTGAGATTCGAACTTTCGTTTGTGATCCCTGCAGGTATTAATTTTTTTTCCTCACCACGGAGCATATGCAATCTACATACGTACCTACATACATACACTACGTGAATGTGTGCATGTATTGATACATCGAGGTAAAATAAACTGCCATAGTTATACCGCGTGGGTGGAAGCGCGGTCGTGCGATTATCACCGTTACGAGTATTATATACAGATCTTACGAATGTGTAAGAGACGTTACGAAATATGGGTATTCGCACTCGGCTCGCGCGATGTCTAATCTGACTTTCTTCTCCTGTCCGGTTGTTCGTCTCTGATCGTGAGCTATTTTCGTTTTATTCTTTCGCTCCTTTTTCCTGGTCCATGTACGACTTCTCTGTACACCGAGTATTCCTCATTTGTTGCAATTAATTGAGGTAGTAGACGTTTGTATACGGCCAATATAATGTGATTCCATGCGCGGAAGAATTCGGAATTCGGTTCATTTCAGCTCACAATTAGATAGTACAGTGTAGATTACGGATCGATAGATCGATCCGTAGACAGTTAGATACGAAATACACAATTTGGTTGGATGTATGGACAGAGCCTACGTCTACCTCGACATTTTGTACAATTATTAACATTATTTACCAAATGCGTGAAAGTTCTAGCTGTATCTACGACGATCTATTCAATCTTCTCATTGCACAGACCCTATGCATACATACATACGTACATCCATAGATCTTGGAGACTTTTGAGAGAATAATTACGGACCTCTGATCCCGTCTTCGACGTATATTACACCGTACACGAATTGGCATCCCGATAACGATTATTGATTGTGATTGATCAACGCGATCTTCCGTCCGACATACATGTATCATGTATACACTCATCGACACGTTTTTCTAACTGTAGCATAATATCCTAGGTAGAGTGGCTCCCAAATGGTATTCAGGTCCGGAAGTAGGTCTCCGGAGTAACAAGGCAATCATTAGCGGTAAACCCACGGCGAAAAGGTTTACAAACTCTGAAGAGATATTCAATTAACTTACAGCAGATTACGTACCTGAGTAGGTACCTACATACCTACGTATATTTCGGTTCATGTCTAACACATACGAGGAGAAAGTGGGTACTGCATCTAGTAGGTATCCGCGTACTTGGTACTTGGGTATTCACGGGTGAACAAAAAGGTTGAACAAAAGTGAAAAGATAGAAAGCAAAAAACTGAAATAACGTTTGAAGTTCCAAAAGTGCCAAGATTGTTTCAAACGCGGATATCTGCGCTCTTCTCTTCCGCCTTTTCTACTTACATGCGCGACTGTGTACCTGCAGTGTATATTCGTCTTACAAAATCGTGATTGTAGTTAGTCGAGTAATCGGTTAGTCAGTTCGTAGTTACATTAGTTCATGCCCTACGTCCTCGGACTTTAGAGAATTAGAATAGAGTTTGCCGCTTTCTGCCAATATTTAGTGAAACGTATCTCCGGGTTTTTTTGGAAGTATGGATACACCGTGCAGCCGCGAACTTATAGCTGTGCCCGCCACCTCCGAGGAACCTTTTCTATACGTATACATTACATTTCGTTTCATTTCATTTTGTTCATCTTGAAATGCCCTCAACTGCAGTCGTGTACGTTAAGCGAGTATGTATGTATATACCTATACGTATGTACGTCGAAAACTATGGAACGAAACGCGGAGAAAGTATCTACCGACGTCCTCTGCACGATGATCTGGTAAACGATTTACCGGTGTACACCGATTTCCCGAAAATTTCGTTTGTTTTCCACAGACCTCGCGGTCATTGGACCAATCGAATAGAATTTTTATCCTCTGTTGACTACGCCGAATTATTGCACATCGTCATAACCTCACAGGTCAATGAACCGAGCTCTCTATCATTTGTGGTATAATATTTCTGCCCCGGAGTATGTGTGTACGTACAGATATAAAATACCTACGTGGATGTGAATATCATTGCAAAACGTCGGATTGTATAATATCCAGCTAGTAATAATATGTCGACATAATCTTTCACGCATTATTCATTGCACCTCGCCTACCTACTTTACGACTGTCAAATCGGTGTTACAGCTGAATTTCGGCAAGTGTCATTTTCCTCCCGCGGTACACCCGCGAAAAGGTGAAAATTACATGAATCGGTACGCGCTTCGAAATGGTTTGCGATGGAAGAATTGAAGCAGGAGAAGAAGCAAAAGTATCGATAGAACGTATGGAACCAGGCATTCAAAGTTCAACTGGGTACCGATCACGATAATTATAACAAGTAGATCACAAATTGAGGAGAGAAAAAACCGCGCATATCCTTGGGTGACTGCGGGACCTCGAAAAATTCCATCGTCATTATCTATCCGAACATTAAATTGCATCCGCGTTACTACTTGTCTCCGGCCACGATCTTGTTGTTGTCGTAGTGGGCGAACAGTGATGATGATGCTAATGAGTAATACGAGATCGGAACGATATGTCGAATTTGATTCACGATCGTTTGATTAATGCAACGGTCATGACGATTATTTCAGGCGATGAAAATCGTTCGATATTTCACACCAGCCTAGGGATAGGTACAATAGTTCGATGCCAGATAAGTTGAGGTGCGACAGGACTGGCTGTTTCAATGTACAGATACCGTTTCGAAAACGAGAATCGTGAATTTTGGCAAACGACTCGAACGATCTCAATGAAACTTTGAGAATTCATCGAGTACGAGGGCAGAAAGTGGCCGAGTAATTCACCCTTCCGAAACGTCGATTGGATTCGATGAAAAATAAGTATTTTCCATGTTAGTTAGGTTAGATTGCCAGCGGCGTCTCCAACGGCTTCTCGAGTTGGAAAATAATTGTGTATGCTGATGTTTGTTAATCATAAAGATCCGTGCAGACTTGATACGTTTGAGATTAGGTTACTCCCAGCGTTATTGCCACTAGATACACATTCGGGTAACGGGATGAAGGTGAAAATTGACGAAATATAATTTGAGCAATAATTCCCCGGGTGTTACGAGACTTCTGACATGAGTTCTATAGAGTAAAACTGTAGCAGGCCAGTTGACCACGCCTATACCTGTCAACTTTGTCCATTCTGCAGCGAGTCTTGTCTCGAACACCGCTATTTCTTATTTGGAGCAAACGAAAGTTAGCTCGGAGCTAGACCGAACGAGTTGAGTTGATTTGTAACCGGCTTTGAGTTGTGCGTGTGTACCTATATCTCCCTCTACTGCCTATGGTATACGAGTTGTGTAGTTCCATACTGCGCTCGATATTATCACTTTTACTCGAGACTGACCATAGGCATTTCAAAATAGAGCTGGACAGTATACATATAGTAGTATGTATGGGTACATACGTGTACACACACACGCACACGGGTACTTATATGCTCAATAACGGTCGTATTTTTTGGAGATAAGATACAACCCGCGATCCAGAAACTGATTGCGAGTGTACATATGGTATTGAATATACGAAATTGCTGCGTGCATGTGGGCAGCAGGTGGAACTTTATTCCAATTTTATCTACCACAGCTACATGGGCTATGCGTAGAATGTGGAAACTCGATATCATGTATGTATCCATACAGGTAATATTATAGCATAATACGCTATGTTGGACTTGGTGTCGTAATTCCAAATTATATAACATACACCCCAACATATCAATAGCATAGCCCGCGCCCACCTAATACAGAATAAAGTTTACTGCGCGAATACCGAGTCAATGCAGATACGTAGCAAAAACCAATAACGCCGCATGAGAGAGGTGAAAAAAGTAAGAGGAAAAATAAAATTGGATCACTTTCGACTCTGTTCGGTACACGGGCATCTGTATACTTAACTATCGTACACACTTTATTGGACATCGTATTTTTTGATTTTCATTCTTGTTTCGTCGCCGATTCAGCGTATATCGTGGATCAGTTTTTTGTTCCACGGTTTTTTTTGTTCCCTGACGTTTTTTCTCTCGCGTTTTGCGCTGCAACTTTCATTTTCAAGTCCGCGACCGTCGAGTCAATGCTGTGCGCCTTTGCATTTTTATTTTTGTTTCGACGCATGTAGGTATGTGTACGTACTACGTACAGGAATTGGTCATTTCGTCTGACAAGAGCGTGTATCCGCCTCGGTTAGAAGTGATTTTCAATTTTTTTGTCCTTCTCGCTGTCAACCTTGTTCTTTAATTAACGAGATCGAGATCCGGCTGTGTCTTAGAACATACACGAACGTCAGCCGCTTATATTTACCGCCTAACGTATAGCCTGTGTACCTATTCTATGCGTACTACATAGTGTTACCGAGTCGTAGTACCGGTCTTGCATTTTATCGAGCTACGGGAAGATCGTCTTGCTCACAAATAATGCTGCGATGCGAACAATGTTAGGTGTACCGGCCGGTTCGTTGTGATATCAGACAATTCATTTCACATTCCCAACAAATCCCTGACAACTGAATTTCCCTCGGGATCGAGTGTTTTTCGTATTCGTGGGCACGATACTTGCAACGATTTCGGTGATCCTGCCGACGCTGATGACCGAGTAGTCACGTAATCATAGAATACGTTCGTATTGCGTGAGAGATTCACCTCGCGTACCGCGCTCTGCACTGCAGCTATTCAAGCGTTAATCAGAGACCTCGGTCATTTTCCACACGGTGAAAGCTGGAGCTGAATCGGAATAAGTCACTCATATAGAGGTTAATTAAAAGGCGCAACTACTGTCATCGTAATCAACCGACACGCTACAGAAATGATAACCCAATTCCGAAAGCAGTCTTTTTCAGTTTCCGTTTCCATCTTTATTGTCTTCTGTACTATAGGTATGTACATCTTATTCGTTTTATCGGTATTTCTGAAAAACACAGTAGGTCAATCGAGACGTTCAAACTGCTGCGACGCTGAACGAAGGAAATGATATTCCGAAGCAATTGGAAGCCGATTATGTACGAGTACGTACGTATGTATAATTCTGTCGAAATGAGACTCGATTGTCTCGGAAGTACAGCCGAACCTCGCCAACTCGAATCTCAGGGGAAGAGCTAATTTCTTCGTGTAACAGGGGTTTCGTCTTATCGAAGTTTTCCAGTTATAGGGGGTAGCCAAAAAATATTCGACCTATAGAGGCTCGTGAAAATCCGCAAAATATAGTGGAGACAGTCTTCATTTTAGGACTTGGATACATTTGTGAATATAATGAATGCAACAATATTCAAAAAATCCGCATCAATCATCCGTGGGACGGACAAGCATTAGCTCGTAGGCGAAGTCGGGGGTGTTGGTTGTGATATGTATTCTTTCAGGTCGTTGCACGAATCGCTTCGAGTTGCGACAGTTAGGGTATTGGAACTTTAGGTTACGTAGAGGTAGCCTTTGACTCATAGAGGTCGGGCTCCTTCAACTTCGAGGTGCAGCGGTAAAATGATGGCCCTTGATGCATCCGATAACTTCGAGTTATATCCTCTGAACATTCCTCGAACTACGGAGGTTCTTGCAGGGGAATGAAATCAGTCTCAGACGTGTAGAGGTTTTCGAATTAATGGGGTTCGACTGTATGTACTTGGGTTAGGTTAGGTTAGGTTAGGTTAGGTATTCGGGCGATGCTTGTATATACATATATCATATTGTTGTCGTACCCGCTATAGCGACTTTGATACCTGGGCCTCAGCTTTCCCTGATTATTTCCTTAATCCGAATGTTGCAATTATATTCGATTCCTGTGTTGTAATGGGGTAAGGAAGAGGGTTCGGGGGTATCAATTGAGGGAGGTGAAATCGAAGGAATAGTGAAAGTTATTATTTGATTAATTTACGTATATTTATTCGATAATTCGATAACGATGATAATAATCGTAATAATATTGTGTAGAGATGTAATGTTATACTATGTATACGCGGGTATCCTAATAACCGTAAATTAATGGCATGGCGATTAGATTAAAAGCGTGATTCGACATTTTTATACGTAGTCGTAGCAGACGTGTACAAACAAACAAATATTCGACTTTACCTACTATGATCGAATACTCATAAATAAGAATGAAAGAGAAGAAGAAAAAAAGAAGGAGAGCGCACTCTTTCTTGCGACACATGATAGAAATCGAGCTTGGTTGTTGTTGTTGTTATTGTTATTGTTATTATTATTATTATTATTATCATTATAAGTAAGTATATGAGTATTCTTACGCGATATCTTTCGCGTAGGATCCGTTGAACGTTATTCAAACGTTTTGCACTCAATATTAATTGTTTGTTATAGTTATTTATAAATCAATTTTTTCTTACGATCTAATTTTAAGCGTTACACCTACTATAGACAATATACCTATAACGACACAGCGAGGGAAAGAAATAGAGACAGAGACAGAGAAAGGAATGTTGAGAACTATCAAAGAAACAAGTAAAAAATTTTGTTCTAGAGTATATTTGTGGCAAAAGTGTGCCGTTTCTATTCGATATTAATTCACTGTTTAACATAATCCAACCGGAATTTAATGATCAAATATCTACGTTTGTAATTCAATGGCCATTGAGAGCCATAAAATTGTGTTATAATAAGTATCTACGAGTATAGGCGAGAGAAATAAACTGAAATATAGAAGTGGTAGGTCATAGTTACTATTATCTCTGAAATTGAAGAATCGTTCGATTTACGATTGTGAGTCTACCTACCTACCTATAATTATTTTGACGAACTTTCTTACGTCTCCGAATCTATTATGTGTATATATATATGTATATATATAAAGATAAGGAATTCTCAAAGTTCCGGTCACCTACGCATTTAAGTCTAAAAGTTTATTACATATACATACGTGCATAAATATATATTACACATGTATATATGTGCGTACGTATGTTACAAATTTTGCACCAGATCACTGTAGCGCCGTATATTGATAAATATATATCACTTGATATAAAGACAGAAAGCTTTTTCTATTTCTATTTCTTATGGGAAATGCCTTCGTCCTAATTATATACAAATTTAGAAGGAACAAACACGTGAGACGAAATATAATATTTACATTGCACTTTCGAGCATACAGATTACACATGGATTACGTTCAGGTATGGATGCGTGTATATTGCTCATCTGCAGCGGGCGTCATATCCTTTGAAATTTGTTATGCTCTTTTGCTTTTCTGTCATTTTTTTTTTTCTTTTTTTTCTCATCTTTTTCAAATTCTTCTTATATTCCGCCAGGTCCTAGAGCGACAGCCTTTGAACCGATCCAACTTGCGAGCTACTTTCTCCTGCCAAATGTACCGGCCGTCTTTCGCCGAAGGTATATATGTAGGTACCTAACTTCAACGCGTTCGCTGCATCATCGCTCTCGTTATTTCTTTTTCCGTCAACTACAGACACCAGAGAGTACGTCTCGACCGAAACAAGAAGAAGAAGAATAAAAGAGAAAAAATAACTAGGAGAGTGTTACTCGCAACGTTCGATCTCCTGGTCGCAATAACACTCTGCGAATAATAATTTAGTTTTCAATTTCAATATTAATTTCAATTTCAATTAAACCCGATCCAGATAATGATGTCGAGCCGGAGAAAGGTGCGTAATACGAACGTGTACGTGTGCAAGTATACCACATCGCGAATTTCTTTGCACGGTAATTAAGCCTCGTGGCATTTGACTCGGTGCTGCGGGTTTTTGTCATGGGGAAATTGGGTACCTACTGGCAAGTTTCGGGCCACAAGCCACGGTCGAAAATCGTCTGATACCGCAATTGTAACGAACGTTGATATCCAGTTAGTCAAAGTCCGACTCTAGAAGGCTGAAATCGGGTCTTCATAATATTGTGAACGTAATAAATAGACGTGAGAATGAACGATCATTGACCAACTATCGTCAAAACGATGCAATTGTCCTAAATCAAAAGATTGTCGTCCTGGCAGGCCGGTCCTTTGCTGGGCCAGTTGCAAGCGCCAGCGTTACTATCAAAGCTCAGATGTACCGGGCAGTTGAAAACGTGAAGAGTGTATCTCTGCTTCCATTCGTCCCAGTGGCAGGCATAAAATTTGTTACACAATTTTGGATGACGGAAGAGTCCCGGCCTCGCGCAGTCCGTGGTTCCTTGGAGGGTCTCGTCGACGCCGCGCAGTCCGCCGGGTCCATAACGATCAAAAGCTGCGCCGGCACCGCCGATCGCGTTACCGTTAGCCGAAGGACCACCAGTGAATTTGCCGGATTTGATTCCACCCGCGGCAGAATTGCCCGAGGGAAAATCTCTGTTAACGAAGCCAGCCGGTGTGTCGATGTACTGAGGATCCAGGTTCCCGGGTGAAGCTTCGTAGCCTCCCTTTTCGACGGGGACGCCCTTCCTCGGCGATGAATCATCTCGAGGTCCGTAACCGATCGCCGATCCAGTCGCGGCTACCGGTAGACGAGCTGTTGACGGTGTTCCACGTGATCTGGACACTTGCGGAGCTGCAGTGCTCAGGCCGAATACAGCGGTGACTGGAGTCCTGGACGGTGATGTATACGTGATAGCCGATGAGGTCGGGGATGGATGCGCGATGAAAGATGAAGTCGGGGACGAATACGAGATGGAAGGCGATGTTGGGGATGAATACGAGATGGAAGGTGAAGTCCGGGACGAATGCGAGATGGAAGGCGATGTTGGAGACGAATACGAGATGGAAGGTGAAGTCCGGGACGAATGCGAGATGGAAGGCGATGTTGGAGACGAATACGAGATGGAAGGTGAAGTCCGGGACGAATGGGAGATGGAAGGCGATGTTGGAGACGAATACGAGATGGAAGGTGAAGTCCGAGACGAATACGAGATAGAAGATGAGGTTGGGGATGGATACGAGAGAGACGATGAGGTTGGGGATGAATAGGAGACGGAAGAGGATGTTGGGGATGAATACGAGATAGAAGATGATGTTCCGTACGAATTTGGTGACCTGTGAACATCGGCGGGACGGTTTGGTTCGCTGTCAGTTTCTAGATCAACGTAAATTTGGGATTCGTCATATTGGGCGAGGTCGATGTCACCTCTCGACGATTTGATAATCTTGGCACCGGGTCCGCGAAGGGTTTCGAACGGATCAGATCTGCAGGTACACTGAGCCCCGAGTTTGCCTAAGAGCAGAGGATGCAGGTCACTCAATTTCACGATCACTTTGCCTTTGCCCTTCTGGGATACTGATTTCACGGTAGAAACTTCGTACAAAGGCGTTGAACCGTATCTTCCAGTATTGTAACCCGAAGAACCGGAAGTGTAGCCGCCGGTGGTAGAAGTGTATCTGCTGTACGAATTCGTGCGAACCACCGAATCTGGAGTCGTGGGACGGTAGGTCTTTGTCCTAATACTATTTTCGGTCTTCTTGTTTCCGTAATCAGTGTTTCCCGAATCTACAGCCTCGCCGTTGCTGGCAACGTAGATATCCGGCGGCGTGTATCTCATACCTCCGCGGTTGTAGTTGTTGACCAATTTGGTAATTTCTCTCTGAGGAATGTCTAGTCTCGTTGGAGAGCCACCGTCGTTGTCGGAACACGGGGCCACCGTTGAAGTGACGAATTTCACAGCTGGTTGAGAGTAACCATAACCTTGCGTTTCGGAAGCTGGAACAGCTGTAGACGAAACTCCGTAGCCCTTTCGGTAATTAGTCGGCTGTCTACTGATAGCTGGTCGAATAGACACGGAAGGTTTCTCATACTTGTGGCCGTATTCTGGAACGTATTTCACCTGCGAATGAATAAATGAAGTTATTCTATGAACATCAGATTGGTGCACGGATATTCACAAATTGAAACAAAAATCGTTCACGCTCAGTCTAATTAGACTAAATTTTCCTTACTTGCTGATTCACCGTCACTTCCGGTTGATCGTAGATTGTCACTGATGGCGAAACGGTGCTCGGGGAAACGTACGTCGTCAGTTGTTTTCGCGGTTTTTCGTAAGTGTTTCCACTCCCTGCAGTGTTGGGAGCTGGTGTTGGACTGACGTATGGTTTTCGGTACGTGAGTTCGGGCTGCCGATAGACCGTGACTGACGGAGTTACAGTACTGGGGGAATTGTACGGGAATTGTTTTGTCGGCTTTTCGTAGGTGTATCCTTCAGTCTTGGGAGCTAGTGTCGAGCTGACGTACTCTTTCTGGAAGGTAACTTCGGGTACTTGGTAAGTTATATCGAGATGACCAGAGGTCTGATCAGTACTAGAAACTGAACCAGTTTGGAATCTGCTGTCCGAGTAGTAGTGACCGTCGGAAGCAGTGCTTCCGCTCGATGTACCTGCCGGTTTTCTATAACTGTAAGTATTCACTACTGCTGGAGCAGCCGTGATTGGTGCGGACGTGACTATCGTTGGAGTGTTGTAGACCGTTTCAACATTCAAGTATGAAGAAGGTGTTGTGACGGTCAAAGGACTGATTGGTCCATGGTAGGTTGTAGGTAACGGAGCAGGTGTCGAGCCTGTTAATTGGACAGTTGGCCTACTGTAAGTATAACCAGATGATCCCTCGTCCGATGTACTGTGTCCAAGATTTATCTTCGATGTATCGATGTGACTGACGTCGGAAGATACCGTTGACGTCACGTAGGCCAGGTTGTTAACGTCGTGCCCGATGGACGTTTGCCCTCCAAAGACAGTGCTTCCTGTGGTTAAAGTCGAATGAGAATATCCTGCGTCAGTTACATGAGAACCGCTTCCACCTGTTTGAGTATTCTGGAATCCAGTGCTGCTACCGCCAGTCTTTGAGAATCCGTAACCAGAGCTATAGGAATTCGTTCCAGCCAAGGTATTACCAAGAACAACACCACCGCTATTCTCTATTCTGCCACCGGAAACGATCGTGTCTGGTAGAGAGGCGTAGGCTGGTTGTTCGCGAAGGTCACTTTCAGTGAACTTACTGGCACTGTTACCGTTGTTGAAGGTCACGGTTCCGCGGCCTCCGTTACTCTCGTATTCGTTTGTTTTGTACCCCATGCCACGATCGGAATTTGAGGCTGACGTGCCGACGTACGACGAAGTCAATTTATTTCCGAACTCGCTTCCAATGGATCCCGCGAATCCACCTTCTTCCTCTTCTTCTTGCGATCGTCCGCCTCCGTATCCTGTTGAAGCGGCGTAGCCAGAGGAACCGGTGATCCCATGATATGTCGTTGTGCCTGCGACTCCTCCTTCGTGGCTTTGGCCACCTTGATAGGAGCCAGAAGAGCCGGTGTTTCCATGATAAGTCGTTGTGCCTACGACTCCGCCTTCGTGACTTTGTCCACCTTGGTAGGAGCCAGAAGAGCCGGTGTTTCCATGATATGTCGTTGTGCCTGCGACTCCTCCTTCGTGGCTTTGGCCACCTTGATAGGAGCCAGAAGAGCCGGTGTTTCCATGATAAGTCGTTGTGCCTACGACTCCGCCTTCGTGACTTTGTCCACCTTGGTAGGAGCCAGAAGAGCCGGTGTTTCCATGATATGTCGTTGTGCCTGCGGCTCCTCCTTCATGGCTTTGTCCACCCTGGTAGGAACCAGAAGAGCCAGTGTTTCCATGATAAGTCGTTGTGCCTACGACTCCGCCTTCGTGACTTTGTCCACCTTGGTAGGAGCCAGAAGATCCAGTGTTTCCATGATAAGTCGTTGTGCCTGCGACTCCTCCTTCATGACTTTGGCTACCCTGGTAGGAGCCAGAGGAACCAGTGTTTCCATGATAAGTCGTTGTGCCTGCGACTCCTCCTTCGTGGCTTTGGCCACCCTCGTAGGAGCCAGAAGAGCCAGTATTTCCATGGTAAGTCGTTGTGCCTGTGAATCCCCCATCATGGCTTTGTCCACCCTGGTAGGAACCAGAGGAGCCAGTGTTTCCATGATAAGTCGTTGTGCCTGCGACTCCTCCTTCATGACTTTGGCCACCCTCGTAGGAGCCAGAAGAGCCAGTATTTCCATGGTAAGTCGTTGTGCCTGTGAATCCCCCATCATGGCTTTGTCCACCCTGGTAGGAACCAGAGGAGCCAGTGTTTCCATGATAAGTCGTTGTGCCTGCGACTCCTCCTTCGTGGCTTTGGCCACCTTGATAGGAGCCAGAAGAGCCGGTGCTTCCATGATAAGTCGTTGTGCCTGCGACTCCTCCTTCATGACTTTGGCTACCCTGGTAGGAACCAGAGGAGCCAGTGTTTCCATGATAAGTCGTTGTGCCTGCGACTCCTCCTTCATGACTTTGGCTACCCTGGTAGGAACCAGAGGAGCCAGTGTTTCCATGATAAGTCGTTGTGCCTGCGACTCCTCCTTCATGACTTTGGCTACCCTGGTAGGAACCAGAGGAGCCAGTGTTTCCATGATAAGTCGTTGTGCCTGCGACTCCTCCTTCATGACTTTGGCTACCCTGGTAGGAACCAGAGGAGCCAGTGTTTCCATGATAAGTCGTTGTGCCTGCAATTCCTCCTTCGTGGCTTCGTTCACCCTGATAGGAGCCAGAAGAGCCAGTGTTTCCATGATAAGTTGTTGTTCCTGTGACTCCACCGTCGTGAATTTGTCCGCCCTCGTAAGCGCCAGAATCAGAAGTGCCGTGCAGAATGACACCCGGTCGGCTGCTACCTTCGTAGACTGACCCAACACCCGCATTTGCATTTTCAAACATACCTGAATTCTCCCCATGAGATACTAATGTAACTGAATCATCATGGCTATTGGCGTTTGAGTATGAATTAGTTTTGCTGTTCGAGTAGCTACTCGAGGATCCACCATTTCCATGATACGTTGTTGTTCCGGTTGAAACTCCCCCCGTTCCAATATTGCTGACTGTGTTCGAGGAGCCGATTTCTCTGTGAGCATTTCCTCCCTCATATCCAGCTCCGGTACTTACGAACGTAACACCAGATCCACTGTTCGGAGTGCCGGATCCGTAACCAGCATTGTGAATGCCTCCATTGTTTATCACAACGTTTCCGCTCCCCGTATTGCCGGCCTCATAGCCCGATTCTGTTTCGTAAGCTCCATCTTCGGAGTGTTCAGCACCAGTAAATGACCCTCCATGAACTGTTCCATGGCTGATTCCTGAACCGGTTACAGCGTACCCGGGGGTGACGGTTTGTACCAAAATTGCAGGTCCAGCTGTTCCCGGTTTCCTAACTCCAAAGACGTTCAAGGCATGATCCAGACCATTCAAAGTATTCTTAGTGACCGAAGTGAAGCCGCCTCCTGTTCCAGATCCACCAGTGTATACGTTTCCGGTGGTCAGGGTATTCGAGCCGGAATGTGATCCACCGTTGATCACGTCTTGGGAGTCAGAATCGCTTTCTCCTGACGAAACGTATCCACTATTTTCTTGATGAGAATAGCCGCTCTGAGTTGCTCCAGAAGAGTATGTATTGCCATCGGCTTGGTTTCCGTTGTAATAGCCGGAATTATCGGCTTGGTCAGATCCCGTGGCTCCAGCGTGAGAGCCATGAGCTCCTCCGGTCTGTAAGAAAACGGTAAGTCCATCTTCCGCGTCTCCTTGATCGGTTCCACGGAAGCCTTGAGAGCCTGTTGCGGTACTGCCAAATCCGTTGTAGCCACTATTTCCGGCAGTGTTAACAGCCGAACCGGTAGAACCTGTGTATCCACCGGTACCAGAATTTCCTTGCGTTTCCACGACCACTCCAGCTTCTCCCAGACCGTTGTATTCGCTGGTCGAACCGGTTTCACCGGAATATCCAGAGTGACCGGATCCGACTGCGACCGTAGTTGGGAATTTAGCTCCAAATTGAAAACCTCCGAGATCTCCGTCGGCGCTTGAGCCTGCTCCGTGATTCTGGTATCTTGAACCTCCAGCGCCTTGATATCTATTGTTGAGTCCACTATTTCCGGAGTAGCTCGAACCTTCATTTCCCGAGCCAGAATATCCATCTGAAACAGTATTTCCAGCTCCTGAAACACCGGTCAGAATTCCGAATTTTAGAAATAAACAGATATACGTATCGTTTGCAGGTATAGAAATTCCAAGAGGAACTCACCATTTCCACGAATACCTGCTCCCGAAGTCGAATGCGATCCACTCTCGAAGCGTGATCCAGAGTGCCCGTCCATTGTACCGGCGCCCGTACCACCGCCGGCGTAACCTCCGACTCCGATGCCTCCAGGAAGCGAACCGTGGCCAGATCCTGAGCCATATCCGTTCAATTTCGTGGCGTATCCTGATCCTGATCCCGATCCTGATCCTGATCCCCCATATTCAGTTCTCGAATAACCGGCTGCCCCGCAGTTTGGTACTAGCCACGGCCATTCGCAGATCAATTTCTGTTCGTCAAAGACCAGCCCGAATGGACAACGGAATTCGTATGCTGCCATTTCGCGTTCACCTAAGAATATGCCGAAGTTTGAGTAGGTAATTGAATTGCGAGATTTCGTGATTATGTGTAGGTACGAAGGGGATTGAAATATGGTGAAAGATGAGTGTTCGTCCCCAGTTAGAGTTTTGGGTTGAATTCGGGTAGATTTTCTTTCCATACCTAAATCGAAACAGGCGAAGAACCATCTACAGTTTTCGCGATCAGCGTAGTAACCGTGACGTGCAGGACACTGGAATCGTGATCGAGGAACTGGCGCGATTTCACTGCTTCCTGGGCAGGGTGATCCCTCGGTAAGAGATCCTGGCCAGACACAGACCTCGGTACGCTCATCGAAAGCCAAACCGGCTGGGCAGTCGAATTCAAATACCGAATAATCGTCGACTCCTTGATCGAACTTTACGCAACGGTAGAATCTACGTTGAGAAAGAATGGAAAGTCCTCGATGAAATATCTGTATCTCTCGTAGAATCAGCTTTCGATTGTTTTTGGTCTCTTATACTTTCCGTAACTTTACTGCATTTCGGGGATTGAAAAAAAACGTGGAAAAATTAACCTGTTGCAACTTTTCGGGTGGACGAAATATCCCTGTCTGGTACAAACAAACTCAGTCTGGGTATTCTCACGTATCGCGTGGATGGCTCCTGCCGTATCAACGATCCGGACGATCCTGAATCCCGATGATCTCACGTTCCTGGATTGCGGTTCCTGTGCGTGCTGGGGAGAAATCTTTTTTCAAAATGCGTCCTTCTCCAGTCAAATGCGAGGACGAACGACAATAGTCGCGATATCACGAGTTGTGATCAAACGAAACTACATATTTTCCATTTTGTCGTTCATTTTCGCGATTTCTGTGGACTACTCAACAAAATTCGTCGATTCAAATAACTCCTGGTGATTCCTGCGCCCTAAATTATTACGTACTGTAAAATCCATCGGCAACACCAACGTCGGCGACTTGCGGACGCAGTTTGAAATGGAAAATGTTACGCGCGGTCATGCCGAGCCAAGGCGAGTGTACTAAAAATAATTACCCGACCGCACAAGACCAAGTGAAGGTAGAAAGGTAAACTATTGCCGGCAAGGAAGCTGCGCGTTTCGCGTTATCACCGAGGAGATCGGCGGCATTGTGCCAGCTCGGAGTATTACCATTGCTCGGTAAGGTTGGCATGAACGATCGAACGATTTTAGAGATTTATCATTCGGGATGAGAGTGTTCGCACTTCTTCGTGCTGTGCATAATCGAAAGGAGGTATCGGTGAAGGTAATTTCATTACCGAAGCTATAATTGCAGTTCGCGGTCGTCGCAGCAAACCACTTCTGATAGTTCGTGGGGCCTCCAGATTTGGCTGTGCATTCATACCCGCCCGGTGATTCGTTCGTCTAATCTATCTTAGGAAATAACAAAATGATTGATCGCAATCATTTAACTTACTTGAAGGTCATTCTCCAAGGAAGCCAAGACCGCGCCACGTGTCTTCCTTTTCATGTCCGTGAAGGAGCGGTACACCTCGTGAGTGACCGTCTTACCACAGTCGTTCTTTACGTCATTTTCAACATCGTGAACAGCCAGACCAGCCAGTTGTCGTAGCAAAACGTATTTTCCCTGGAATGAATAGATCGTGAAGAGCGATTCGGAGCTGCATTCCTACTCCGCTCGGCTTTCGGCAAACGCAAGGATTATTGGTGCCGGTCGCGGAAAATGGAGAGTGAGAAAAGGAGATGAATGAACGCAAACCTTTATTCCGATTGAAGTTTTGTCCTCGTATGAGATCCACGTGGAATCCTTGAAGGCGTAAGGGGCGGTGAGGTCCTCGTCTCTTTCAACGGTCCATTCACCCGCGCTCATCAAATCGCATAGCTAAAATTACCGAGGCAAGGCAGAAGAGAAATTAGGAAGGATACTTATGATTGATCGGATCATTGAATAAAGTATACACGTGCGAATGGAACCGGCCAGGCGTTCTCGGCGCGTTCAATTCATCTGTATCTCAAGAAGAAGAGGAGATGAAGTAGTAAAAGAAGGAGAAAAAATCCTCCGCAGTAAATTTCTATGGCCACGCGCGCGTGCCCCGTACGGCCGTACCGGTTTTACAGAACTGTGCCGAGTTCATGGACCACGCGGCATCCCCGCACGCGGAATTGTATTCGCCCGCGACACACTTTGCAAGAAGTTGACTCATTAAGCTGTTATAACTAGATGTCTGTCTATACCTGCACGGGCGATAGTTGGTCAATCGAAATACACATGTATACCTGTACTTCACCCGCCGCGGAGGCATCGTCGCGTCGATGCGAAATAAGAAAAAAGAAAGAAACTACTCGAGAATAATTAACAATGTATCGAAATACGTCATCTGCCATTGATTGCGCTTTACAATTTGACAATGAAACGTATCGGCAGTCTGGTGATGCGGCTGAAACCCGGCTAACATTCGCGAAATGAAGATAGTACGAAAAAAAAAGGATCTCATTGCACGTACGATCAGTTGAATTGACTCGTTACGGACGTTATAGGTAAATTTGCGGCACGTCTTCGCAGAGAATCGATGATGACTATAACTACTCATTGAAGCTGGATATTTCATCATTTTTGTCCCTTCTCTGTTTTGTTTTGTAGGTATAGTGGATATACCTCTTTCTGATTGATCCACTCGGGATCTCCTTTCTTGGCTGGTGATCCCGGAGTATTTTTGTCCTTGTCGGCCAACGTGAATTTGTAAGCGGTCGCTGGGAGCGAAACTAAAAGCTTCTCCTTCGGTACTCCCATGCCGCTGATCAGGTCAACCAAACTGTCTGTATTGTACATATCGAAAATACCCATCAATCTCGAGGGGTGGAAGGTGTTGAACGAGGGATCGGTGGTGTCGAAGAGGTAGTCCGTTCTCAGAGTAAAGAGATCGACGTATCTGTGGAGAAGAACGAAAAAATGTTGGTATTTTTCGGTCTTCTGTTTTCAAAATAAGTTGGAAAAATATCAGCCAGCAAAATTCAGAGAAATCGATTTTTCATCACAAATTAAAGCCCCTCTTTCAAAAATAGATTCCATGGTTTCGTCATAGTATAGATATGCGATTGGAATTTGAATCGACGGAGCTTTGGTGCAGGTCGAGAGACTGGTCTCATCTCGTCTCTCGATCCTTGAGCCAGATGCCTGAAATTATATGCAGTAAGAGACGCAATCTTGGCCATTTTTGTTCTCGAGAAAATAACCGCATCTGCTGCAGCTGCGTATGAGGTAATTTGGAATTTAGAATCAGGGCGCTTCGGAAGGCGTTTTGCGGAGCGCACAGCCATACTAAATGATCGTGCGTTTTCTTGCCAGTTGAATATACGATCTACTCTTCAATCAATTTCGGATTCAGGTTTCATTGAATCAGTGCAGCGATCGCGTGGGATCGACGATATCCGACGTTCTCAATTCCCTCTTTTTGATTGGCTGTTATAAGTTCACAATGAAATACTGAACTCGCCAATACATACATGCATATACATATACGTATACGTATGTCCGGATGCTAATGTTTATTCACGTGGTTTTCCAAACTTGTGTTATACCTGCGTGTAAAATCGTGAGAAACATGATCACGAAACACGGGCATTTCACGTTATTCATTGAATCAATATTTATCGAAACTTGTTGCTCTTTCATTACGAATGAGGGTACCTTACAAAATTGATTACTGCAAACCAACTGGAGCTGATCATTGTTGGGTCATTCTTACGAAACGCCCGCCGATAATCACTCGCCGAGCTATCCTTGAATCAGCAGTAATTGGGCTCCGATCAAATTAACGAAGAAAAGAAGCGGATCGAAAAGAGGATACACTTCGATTTCTCAATGAACGACGATAAAAAAACTCACGCGAATTATTCTTCGTTAGACATTTGCCAGTCGTAGAGTATCATCGTCAATCATCGAGGCTCGTGCGTGGGATAGGCTAAACTTGAATACGTATAATTCTGGCTTTGCATTAGGGCCAGCCAGCCGGAGGCAGCCAAAATTCAGACACCTTTTACTTTCAATTTGAATGAGGCCTGTCGAGTATTAGTAAGTGTTATTCGAACACTTGTAAGCTTTTTTCCAATCGAGATGCAGACTTCGTGTTCTTCATGGCATCGCGATTCAATGAGCGAATAAATAAATGAATAAATGACGAAATTTATTCAATTATTTCGAGCCTAACGAAACTCCTGAACTATGCCTCTACTTGATCGGAGTTATTTCGAAAAAATAAAAAACATGAAAAAATATTTCATCATTTTTCAGAACTTCTTTGTATCTTGTTCATTCTGAAGTATCTACCTACTACACTCACAATTAGTCTATACTCATCGTTAGCATTCAATCGTGGCGTATCGAACGTCACGAAACTTGACGTAGCTGAACTCGTCTGCGATGTATACGAGCATAGTATAATTAATAATACAATTGCAAACACAGAGACACACACGCATGTGCAAATATTAAAGGTCAATGATAGGAATTGTATTAATACTTAACGATCATCGCATACAGCTAACCATACTATATATATATATATATACGTATGCATGCGTAACGTGTGTAGCTATTATAGATGCAGAGATAAAATGCGTGCAGATCTTACTTTGCTAAGGCCTTGAGATCGTAGTGCTTCGCCAAATTCTCGGGCAATGTTGGGAGGGCTACTATAATCCTTTTCTCAATCGATTTTCTTATCATCTCGTCCTTAAGTCCCTTGATAAAATGTGTTGTCCGTTCCTTGGATCCAGCGTCCATGGATAGTTCGACTCCATCGACCTTAGAAGAGAAATAACGACAAAATGCAGAGGAAAAGAAAAAAAACCGAGAACATTTAATGATTTATTCTACACTATTACAGCTGATTATTTTATACGGGGCATTGCGTGTCAACCGGACCAACGATTTTCCCTCGCCATTTTCCATACGATTTTCCGATCTCAAAAAAGCACTCTTGAATTCTTTCTGATTTTTTCCTCTGACCGTTTATATTTAATGATTATTCAAACCCATCCTAAAAATTGGTCTTCTTTAAAAATCTCATACAATTCTCAAACATCTTATTTTTCATTCTCATCATTTTCCCACCCATCCTACGATCGGCCGATTTTTCTTTCTCTATTTTTTTCTAGCACTCCAAACATTTTGAACTTTGACGAAGATGGATCTCTCTAAGCCCCCGCGTGTGAAATATGTTCATAATTGATCGAAACGATCAACGATTACGTAGAGGACTGAAATTAGATTCAACAATTTTTCACTTGTTACGCGGCTTCTCGCGGACAAAGAATGCAGTTTTCTACAACACCGTGAGAGGCACGCAAATCGAAGCACCGTTATCTTCGTAGTTATATAAGTTATACCTATATATATACCTGCAAAAGAAAGTAAAAACTGGACCATTCTCCTTCGTCGCTAGATGCGGTGGGCTTTGGTACGGGGTTTCAAAAGTTGGCATGAATTGAAAGAAAAAAAAAACCTAAAGCCAAAATAGAAACAATAAAAAAAAGAAAAAAAAAAGAAAAAAAGAACCGCAATATCTGAATCGGTTGAGCTGCAACCTGTTTGCATTGGATGTTTCCGTACGATACAGATATTCGTCGAGACATCGGGCATCGATCTATTCGGAACAGGTCACATTACGATTCCAGCGTATAGGTAGAGTCTTTGCAGCATGATCGATCGAAAGTTGGCTAAAATTCTTTTCTCACGCTTTTGTCTCACGACAGACGTTGAAAATTCCTTCACATCTTTTGAATGTCCGTGTGCTTTTTTTTCTCGTTACGTTTGTGATTTGTTGTTAATATAATTATCATATACGAACGGTGGATTAGTTAATTGCCTGAAGATGTATGTACGCGGGTATAGATCATTACCAACTTGTTAGAAGATTTGCCTCGTATAATTCAGATCTATTACTGATCTATAAACGAGGAATTTACGCGAGTCCTGCCGCGGTGTATTAGCCGCGGGGGTGATCATTTCGATTTCTTAATCAGCTCGATGGTTTCCTGGGACGTTTTTTATCCAAATGATTCTCTAGCTGTTCGCAAAGATTTTTTAGTTTCTTTAACCTCCTCCGTTTTCTTTCACCTGAAACTTGTGTTTGTATCGAGTTTCGTCGATTCTGGCACGAATGCGGAAAAAATTTACCAATTCGCACGAAAATCGTTCGCGATATCTCTGATCCGTTTTTCTCGAACACCCCCCCGTGGCGAAGATCAACCGCGACGGAGGCGTGAACGAGAAATAGAAATCATTCAAATTCACACACCTCCGACACTTCAGTCACACTGTACATTCTATCCCAATTTACGTTACTCGGATGATGCCCCCCCCCCCCCCCCCCCCTTCCGCGATATTCATGATCTCATTAAAAAACGTCGACGTATTATTTTCCCACATCCATGAACAATTTGCGTCGAAACAAGATGTAATCAACTTTCATGGTCTCGATCGACACGCGCTCATCGAACAATGAATCGATAATGTCGATCACCACGATCTCGGTATCTAACAATTTTTCAATTCCTCTTCTCATAGTGATTTGCAAGCGAACAAAGACTCGTCTCGTTCCAATCGGTGCAGTCGAAATGGGGTCAATTTTCGGTATGGACCCTGCACTGCCGCTCCCTATAGTTATATGTAGGTATGTGCGTACATTGTACACACATACGTACGTTCGTGATTATTTTGTCGAAAGTTCACGCAATTCGAGAATGACATTGATAATTCGAACGTATTAGATGATCGCGCCTCGTTCCACCTCGAATGAACTTTTGCTGCTAACTTTTAAGGCCAAGTATGCCCCACCGTTATAGTTTCAGGAGCGCTGACCGCCTGACTTTCATTTTCATTCCCTCGATCCCCCCGCGTAAAAAATAACATATCTCTATACACCGATCTCAGCAGCAAACAGCTACCTATACCGTCTCCGTGAAGTTACCGTGGGTTTCTCTCAATCGATACTTATCACGATACGCGTATAAATTTTACTTTCGTTTTTTCACCGCTCGATACAGCATAGCTATAGGCCATGGTACACTACCTGCCATGTATCTAAACGCTAGAAATACGTAATTTATACACCTATGTAATATGTATACAGTACATGACGTATTTACAGTTACTGTAAACCGTCCGTTAACTAATGTGGAGTAGATCGACGCCCGATACGAATAAAATCACGTTTCAGATTCCGGGTGGAAAAGCGCGTGTTTTGGTTTCCGGGGGAAAAATAGCACGTTTCAGATTGACTCGAATATTAGCACAATTCAGGTTGACTCGAATGTAAGCAACTTTACGATAGGATAATAATTATCATATATAATAATTATGTGCCTCTTCTCCTAGGCTGAGTGGTATATTCGATTTAGGACTTTTTTCACTCCCAATATCGCTCACCACATTCGCTTATTACATTGTGCGGTGTTTACTATTGTTCTTTCTATTTCGCGGTTATACCGATCAACAGCCGCGAGAGAATAAGCGAAAAGGTTCATCGACCTAGTCTGCGCTGTGGAGGGGGGAAGTTCCGCGATTAATTACATATCATTCCGTGCTCTCTGACGATTCAGTTTTCACTGAATCTTACTACATTTTCCTTTATTCTTTTACTGTATTTCGTGTGTTTCAAATAACTGATCAAAATGTCCATAATGTTCGCTAGAATATCTATCGACTAGCGGTCGCGAGGATCCATGATTGCACTCGTGATCCTATTTTTCCTGCAATAATTACTTACCTGATTAACAAGGCTGGCAAGGCGTCCCATCGCCTCCTGACGCGACGTTCCCGATGTCCTTATAGCTCCCTGAGCATCGCTCACGGTAATTACGACCTGCAGGTTCGGATTTGCCTCTTTCAAGGTCTTCTGCAGTTTTTCGACACCTGTAACATCCGTGCGAAGAAACGTTACACGTGCGTGCATGTAGATACTTATTCTTTTTATTTTCTTTGAATCTGTTGTTGTTGTTTTTCTTTTTTTTGTTTTTTTTTTGTTTTTTTTTGTTTGCGTCACGGTTTGCATTTGTTTTTTTGCGGAAACAATCAGTCGGACTGATCGATCATCCGATCCAGAGAGATACGCAGACGCACGAACAGTCGTTCTACATAAATTTACAACGAATATTATTTCAAGTCGTTCAATTTCGAACGAGTCTTAACGAACGAAACATGTTTTCGTCGGTTTTTGACGTATCGATGTGTTCATAATCGATCTAATACTCATCAGAAGGAGGCTCTGGTTTTGCGGACTAACCCGTTAACGCTCGTGGTTGTAACGTATAGTACGTTCTACGTTATTGAATAGTAAAAACGACAATATAGTAGTAAAACAGAAGCGTTTTTAATCCTCTAAAGATGTCATAATGATGTTACTTCGTGAAGCATACAAGACAAGCTTCTAAGGGTCTTGAAGGGAATTTGGAGACGCAACTGGCAATCTAACCTAGTTAACACAGGGAATATTCAATTTTCGTCAAATCCGTTCGACGTTGTGGAAAAATGAAATAATTAGCCACTTTCTGCCGTCGTACTAAACGAATTCTCTAAATTTGATCAAAATCGATCGAGTCGTTCGCAAGAATTTACGATTATCGTTCTCGAAACGGTTCCTGTACATTCGAGATCGCAAGTCCGAGTTCCCTTCGGGCAATAAATAGGAAAATGCGAATGAATCGGAGAAGATTACTACGGAGTCCGGTCTTTGAAGACCGGACGTTTCAGATTATTGTATATCTATGTATAATATTATGTTCTCATACTTTGGTATACCTACGTATATAGGACACATAGGTAGGTACATCGAAATGTTAGAAAAACAGTAAAGTTGAGCATCGAGACGAACAGAAGAAGTTAATGACCTACGGCGAATAGTTAACCGCCGCGCCGCGGCCGGCTCGAAATTTGTCCACTCGGACCAACCGGCTCAGATCCTGGCGTTTACAAGTGAAGAATCAGTGAACCTCGGTAAAAATGCCATTTGGTAAAATTTACGTAATGCCTTTACCTGCAGGAGTGTCTCCGATTGGAGTTGACGCGAGTTTGATAAATTACCGCGGTCTCGGTACTCATTGTAAATTATTGATTTTCCATTTTTTATCCGGTTATCCTGATCAGTTCCATTCCATAGTAGCACCATCGTGCAGCGTCGATTTATAGGCTCCTTCGTTAGAATTTGAAACGAAGGTGAATGTTAATTCGATTTATTCGATGGGCATTTACCTGTAATAGACACCCATTACCTGTGCTATTACATTAACATGGAATTTCGTATCCGCGTGGGCAGAGACGCCCGGCATTAAAATATAATCTTGATCACCGGAGAAATATTGAGAAATAAAGGACCGCCAAATTATTGTAAATCATAAACTGGAATGAGCCGATAAGCCAGAAAATATTAGTACCTAGGTAAGTATGTAATACACTGTTACGCATGTTAATGCAGCATATAAACTCCTTTTTCTCTTTCTTATGTTTTTCCTGCCTCACAGTTCCAGTATACGCATCGCAGTATGTAGGTATCTACCTACCTATATACATACGTGTTCATGATCATCGAAGAATTTTTGTCGTTTTTTTCTTTTCCATGTTTACTTGCTCTAGACAAGGACGACGAGGATTATTATCATTATTCTTCGTCGTCTTCATCTTCATCTTCATCTTCATCTTCATCTCTAGCCGCGATCAAAAGAGTATAAAATCTGCCGAGCAGTTTTTTAACGAGCATTCGAACCGTTAAATATTCACAGGCTTCCGAAAACATCTTCTTCATATTTTTTTGTCGACCACTTTTACGCCTCCGTTTGACGTTTATTTTTCATGCTAATTATTTATCACCTGTCTATATACTGCTATCCATTGAATTTTTTCCTTTTTTTAACTTCTTTGCCCGTCATTTATTTTTGGGTATCGATCCAATCGTAAAAACTATTTTGGGCAAAAAATATCACAGCCACTTCTCGTTTCGTTGTACGTATGTAGGTACCGGTTACCGAATTAGAACACGATTAGTTCTATGAAAATTAACCAAACTTCGATGTTTCTTTATACAATTTTTTTCATACGTATCACAACGATAATAATAATTATCATACCTGATACTAAATCAATTAATTAGTTGATTATCATATGAGAACGTTTGATTTCGCTTTCACGTATAAATAATTCGATACGCGATCGAGATACTTTGAATCCATTAGCCACGGTCATTCGCGCATGAACTCATAAGCTATATGCCTAATGATAAACGTTATGAATATTATATATTACACATATATGCAACGAGCACCTTACAAAACCTGTTGAACTTCCACAAATAATGCCTCCAGCAGATTTGTGAAATCGTTTCAGACTCAGATCGTTGGAGTTACGGGCATATCAGATCATTCCACGTCACTCGGTTCCAATGAGACACGATCGCTGGGTTTGATCGGGTGTCGACCGGCGTTTGAGAGCATAGGAAGGAAGGGAGGAAAAAACAACCCGAGAAGAAGAAAGAAAGAAAGAAAGAGAGAGAGAAAACGAGTAAAAAACGCTGAATAATGAGCCCCTTTTATCACCGAGATTTCAGATCTAGACCCATAAAGGTACACGCTGACCCAAATCAAGACACACGCGGATTCCAACTTCTGCGGACGAGGTCACGACTCGTAACTCGTGCGAGAGTATACCTGTAGCTATATTGTAGCTATACCGACGAGTACAAGTTACGAAATTTCTTACCCCACCCACGACCCGGTATGACGTATTTTAATGATTGTGTGTGTACAGTGTGTGTGTGCTGTAGAGTATATTATGTATCGAAGCTAGTTCTGTTTCAGGTATTTCGTCTTTGCCAATTTTTTCCGATACGGAATCCAAAATTGTAGGACTTCCGGGCCGCTTTATCGGCCCGTTTATCCGTGATCGGAGTAGACTGCTGTAGTTTACGGCGCTCGTTTTTCATCCGGAATCGAATTGATGTCGAAGAAAATGAAATAGCAAACTGCTCACTATACCCGCTCTAGCCCCGGAGCAAATTTAGGCGACGTTTCATCCGTGGAACGGAAAAGATTTGTTCGCGATCGGACTACGCCTACGGATAAACCGTTTTGGGAATACCGCGGCGATGATCGGGGCGTTTATAAATCGCGTTTTTGGATCGAGAAACCGTAATGCGGGTATGTCAGCGCGCTTTCACTCCGTTTCAGAATTGGAGTGTGTATTTGTCGCAACAGAAGTAAAAAAGTTCCATGTATTTTACATGTGCGAGCTTCGATTCGAAGCATTTGCCACTCGGGCTTTGCATGAGCAATGTAAAGAGAGAATGCGTGTATATCCGCGTACACAAAATTTTCGCAGAGCCTCAAGAGTCCGCAATTTATTATGTAATTCGGAGCCGATACTCGAAATTTATTCTTCATCCATTTATCATACCGAACGGTACTAAATTCAGAGTACGACTCGCAGCTCTCTGTTTCAGGATCGGGATGAAATCGATGAAACATGCCATCACGCCCACCGAAAAGCGCCTGTACTTCGGTATGATTAATCAATGGATACCTCTCGGCGAAATTCATCGCGAAGATTAATCAGCTTTTGAAATATTCGATGAATTATGAACGAGCGTCGTCCTTCTTGTCCGATGATAATTTTTATCACGAATATGCAATTCGAAGTTCGTGTTCAGTATTTTGAGCGAATAAATATCATGCGTAGGTGTACGAATATGACGATTACCTACTATGCTGTATATAGTGAAAGTTATAGAATTTTCTGGCGACCGTAACGTCGTTAAACGTTTCGATATCAATTTTTTCCCTCGTCGTTACGCCTGCATTCGAGCTCGTCATCTACGTGCCTAATATTTAGTAAGTACGTAGCGACGAGGTACGCGGATGTTACTACGCGCAAAGGCGGCAATAAAATTCGAAAAGGCAGACAACCTTTCGTACGTATGTAGGCGCGATATGCCCGGAACGGCAGACAATCTCAAAGTGAAAAGGAAAGTGAGATCCGGAGATCCGTACGTCTACCGTTACAGATATATCTGATCAGAATATTATTGAGATCAATTTGAATATTCATTACATGATGCCAATTAAATATCTCACGTATGCATCACATCCTTCTCGATATTATGTATTATCGTCTCTGCAGGTTATATAATTCTCAAAAAATCAGCGTCGATCGTTGATTTATGGTTCATAATTGGACGCAATATAACGATCAATCAATACATGTATACCTGGAATATTGAACGACGAATTCTTTGTCCCGACTTGAATTTTTCCCCTCTCGTACACTCTTCCACTCTTTCCGAGAGAACAGTTTTGTCAAGGCGAAAAATCTGCGCTGCGGTAGTATCTATGTATTTGCACGGGACAAGTCGTAGAAGTGATAATAACCTTGAGACTTGATCTCGATCTACTATTGTATACGTAATTACGTACTCAATGGTCAAGGAGCGCTTTTAATACGTCCGTGGGTGACCATATCGAACTAATCGTGCGTAAGCCGTGTGTAATAGATATGCGCTCTAGCTACGGCAATAGCATCAGCTATCAGCTGATCGGGAATTGAATACGCGTGTATATGGCAATTTCGTAGACTGGCATGCGGCATTTGCTATCTCTCATGCTGTGGGTACAAATATTCAATCGTATGTTCCGATGCGAGGAACGTCGCGATATCGGAAATCTAGTATCTATCCCGTGTGACCGAAGTCAAAGAAACGAATGAAAAGCACCCGCAGTCTTGGGTCAAGAAAAAAGAGCCTACGGGGCAGTTGCTCGTAGTATTTATTAATAATTCTCAATGTAATAAGTATGCGGTTAGCAATCGAGTCTCTCGTCTATTATCTTCTCAATTTTCCACACCAATTATCCATTACTGTATCCTTCGCATTTATACGTTTATTAGTTGCCTGTCGAATGTACTATTTATCATAGAATACAGGAATGGGTGAAGAAAATAAGAGTGTTACCTATTTATTGTAAATATCTTGTAAAAAGTGAGTGTAAAGGCTTCTTTTTCAAATCTCAGTTTCTCTCGGACCAACGAACCTTCTGAAATTAGTATATTCCGAATCGTTTTCGAATATAGGTTATAGGCCGCCCTGTTGGATTCTGCGCCTCGAATATAAGACATGCGCATCGGTGGTTCAGTGGTAGAATGCTCGCCTGCCACGCGGGCGGCCCGGGTTCGATTCCCGGCCGATGCAACTATTTTTTATTTTCTTTGTCTTCTCTTTTTATCCGTATTAAAAGAATCCGAAGACTGCGGTAGGGGGGTACATTTTCTTGACTTGTGTCGATTCCCGACAGCATCAAGCGCCGATACAATATAGCTTGATTGCAACTGAACAACAATTTGTTCGAACAATTGATCGCATTAAATGCTGTGTGACCAATAAATTCTGGGACGCTCTAATTGGACGCTTGGGAGTTGGCAAAGTCTGAATCGAATGAAAAGGTACGCGCATACCTGCAGTAGACACCTACGCACGGAGAATTTTCGTATGTTTTCATTCACTTTTCATGAAGTGTTATATTCTCACGGCGAAGTAGGTATAAGGGAGCTCAAAAATGACGGCGTCTGATGGAAACAAATAGCCAAGTTTTACCCAGCCTAACTTTAAAAATATAGTACATACGCATATAGGCAATGATAACTGAACTGGAAACTATAGTAGTCATACGTTTAGTCAAACTGCAGTTATCGATATCCTTTTCTTTTTTTTTCTTTTTTTTTTTTTTTTTCTCGATCCAGGTATAGCTAGTATACGCTTATCAAATCCGCGCGATTCAAGTACCTTGCTTCAAGCGAAAGCACAAAATTTTCAATGGAAGAATCATCGGTGAGCTTACCAGCGATCGAAAGATTGTAGAGGTCGTGCCACTGGTGAACGAGTGTTGTACATTCGCAAACCGAGTCTATTAACTTATCGGCATCATTGCTGGACGTGTAGCAGAGGATCTCTTTTCCCGGCGAACTCGCTCTCCGGGAACATCCTGGAATGGGAAAATGAAAATGCGTTAATTTTTCACTAAATATAGCGACATAACGTGCCTCATACCTGACGCGTGCTTAATACTAGAGCTGATCTGATATTGAGTTATTAGAAGAGGTTATCCATGTATATACCTACGTACATACGTAGATATCCTATATAGATACCTATATAGATATCGTATTCATTAGCCTACGTAAGCGATACTTATAATTTTTGTATTTATAACCTAAGCAGAAGGGAAAAGAAAAAATGAGTAATAATGAGAATAAGATGAAGATGAAGACTGTGCGGAAAAAATAGTTACCTATACACCTAACTTCTTGAATTCTTCTGTTCACTTTTTGTAGAAAGTGATTAATAATGTGCTGAAATACGGTGTTGATTACCTGTACAACAACGCAATAATAGATTCATGCAAAGCGTGTTGAACCTAGGCATTGAAATTCTTCGGTAGAATGGAAAGAAAAGATTGACAACGAGAACAAAAAATTCATTTTATTGACCACAATTAATTTTGTTCGTCAAACCGATGGCCTTCTATACACATCGTTCAGAACTCGAAAAAACCAAGAACAACATCACATTGTATATCATTTACCCATAGAAACTATATAATCATACGTTAATGAATCCTGATGGAGTACGTATTACGTTATTATGTATACAGGATAAAATGGAAGTTGAAATAACCGTTGAGATCATCGCTGGAATAACATTCAAGAGCTTCTACAATAGGCGTTAACATAGTCGCGTAAATTTGCTGTTTAAAGCGACCATACCGGAGGATATAAACTGACGATGAAAGGAAGAGGAAAATAATGCGAAATACAAACGGGAAGAAGAAAAGCTGGTAGATATAGACTCCCGCGAATCGTATAATACATCTATGTATCTATTGTACACACATTACCTTCAGGTATAGCAATATAACCGAAATAGGTAATCGAAGCGGACTTGTAAAATACTGCAATACAAATTTATTGACGATGTGTGATAACTTGGAAACTTGATTAATTATCAATAATTTTCGGGTTCAGTCGTTAGACTCCCACAAAATGTAAATATCCAGCGATCTGCGGGGTGAGGGGCAATTGGAGTCGTCGCTGGCGATCTAACCTAGCTAACATAGGGAATATTTACTTTCCATGAAATCCGATAGACGTTTTGAGAAAGTATAATACTTAGCCACTTTCTGCCATCGTAATCAATAAATTTTCACAGTTTCATCGAAATCGATCGAATCGTTTGTGAAAATTTACGATTCTTGTTTTCGAAATTGAGGCTCGGTATCCGTTTGCATAACGCGCACGCAACGCGGCGGTGGAAAAACAATTATACATATACCGGCGAAACTTTTTTTTTTACGAAGAACGATTCTTCTCTTTTTGTTTCTGTGTTTTGTCATTTTGGTAAATCCCTGCGCATAAAACCTCCAGATCACTCGATTCCTCTGGTACTACATGTATACGCACTACGTGTGTACATACTTTATATTATTGGGCAATCTGTGATGGAAATAGAATTCCCGGTGAAACTAATTTGGAAAATCGGTACACACATACAGGTCTTCGTGTCGACTACTTTCAAGGGAGAATCCGATGGCGAAATAGTACACTATTCGAAATGAGAGTGCACCATCTCGGGGGGCTCAGGTATTATCTCGTGACACGTTCTACATTCTACATACACTGTATTTTGTGTACAGGTATACTTTTACACACACATGTATAGGCGGTGAAACTGTCATTCTTGTTTTTCAAAAATAAACTTTCAGCGGAACACAATTATTACTGTTTAATTCCTGCGGAAGACTTTCACCGACAATGAATAGTACAGGTATACCTGTAGTCGTGTCCAGCGCAGGTAACTGTAGAAAGAAGCGGACGAACACAGCTTAACTATTTGTTGTTTGTTAGACTTTGCCCTTAAGCGAACAATGCGTGTATCTATGTATCATATTGTATGTACATACGTATGTGCGTGGATATATGACCGGAAAACGGAGTTTATGAAAATGTGATATACGTAGGTAACGGCCGCATGCATTTAGCTGATTAATCATTGATAATATAGCTGCTAGCGTGATAATGTGAACTGAGAAATTGCGTGAAAATAATTTGTAGACGGTAATCACACTGAAATCGATGTGAAGTTATACTATTGCCCGGTTAAATTGGTTCATTTCAAACGATCTGCAGCTACGTCGGCCTATACACATGACTAGAAGAAACGGCGGGAAATTGAAACCCGGAGCTTATTACATATTGAATGTATGTGAGTAGATGGGTCGATGGGTATTTTGTATAATAATCATTCTGAGCGTGGAATTCAGTGAAAGTGATATAGTGCAATACGAGCGAGCGATCTCTCGCGTGCACGGATTCATCTACCTAACTAGCCGCTAACAATATGGGAAAGGAAGAGTAAGACAAAAAATATCTGTAAGAATGTAATCAGAGAGAATAAAGAGAGTGTGATGAAAAAATAGTACAGGTATATTACACCTGCTCATACGTAGAGGTACATGTGCATTTGTACACCCATCTTCGTTATAGAAAGCGAAATTCACCCGCTCAAGCTCGACTGTATTATATATATATATATACCCGAGTGGCTATCTACGTTACACAGTAGTATAATGAAAGAAAGACAGGCGGAAAAGGGGGGAAGAAAATCCTGATTAGTCGGATCAGAAAACTCGTGTAGGTCCGTCTGCTTGCGCACATTGATTTCATTCATACGTGGAGAGAGATGCAGGTAAGTGTGTAAGTGCATACCTGCCAACCCGTCACAGCGGTCGATATCCCGCAAAAAGTCAGCCTAACTAGCATGACTAACTTTCTTAGATCTAGAATCAACGTATGGAGATATATATGATAATGACTCATTACTTTTACGCGTCTGAAAAGAGAAAGAACCGTTTAAGGTTCAGGCCTTGAAGTGCCAAAAGACTCGCTATCATGAATGTATGGAAACCGCTTCGAAAAGGAGAATCGTAAATTCCGTAAGACGACTGGATCGATTTTGATGAAACTTTGAAAATTGATCGAGTAGAATGGCAGGACGAGGCTAAGTATTTTACTTTCTCAACAAACTGATCGGTCCAGATGTAATATAAATATTTCCTATGTTAGCTAGGTTAGATCACCAGTGGCCTCTCCAACGGCCACTCAAGATAAATTTTTCCCGGTTCGTTCAGGGGGGGGGGGGGGGGGGGGGGCTGCTATAGTTAGACAAATTATTCACGTCAGTGACCACGATACTTTCGGGCCTGGTTTTTACGTGTATTTCGAAATCTGGAACACCGAGGAGTTTGGCTAATTCTCAAAAGGATATGAGCCTCGGGATGAGAGAGCGAGAGAGACAGAACATTGAATACTTGGATGATAATTGAATCAAGTTCCTCTTCCATTTGGGGATTCGAAATGCCACTATAGCTATAAGTGAAACGTACATGTCAGAGAGACGATTGAACAGATACATGTATTTTCACCCCGCAGTGGATCAATCGTGTAGATAAAATTGAGAAAATGCGTGAATTCTGTGGCCGTTTTTGACAGGTGAACAAAAATCTAGCGACAGACGTACGTATAGAGATGCGGTGGTATGTACGTATAATATATGTAGGTACCTACGTACATGGCACTGTCCTTGCGTATCGCTACATCTGCTCTACTTGCAGTGACGCAATGTCGTATAACCTTAACACAAGTAACTATCTAAGATCACTGGATCGCTATTGGCAGTCGCAGAGTAGTCGGGTAAGTTGAGGCGACGCACGTGGACGTATACGACTATGCTAGCGATGAGGGTATACATGAAATTTGTATCATCAATCTTCAGTCTTGCGGTTCAAGATCGACGAAAAAGGAAATTGGGTAATTGAAATAAGTTCATAGCGAAAAAGAGTTCTTGCTGCACGGACTCGTAATTTATCGAAGAATCATGTTCTCTTGAAGTTAGAATTACGCGGACTGGAATGGCAATGATTGCTACCGAAATTTTCTCAGGGGGCGTGAAATTGAAAGATCGAATGAAAATGATATGAAGTATGATAAAATGATAAAATACATAAACCGTCACTTACTTTCAGCGTATCCAAACGCGAACAACCCCAAGAGGGGTAGCAGCGTCGAGAGCCTCATGATCTTGATCTCGATCTCGATCTCGATCTCACCACTTCCGTCGTTAGAGCTGGTATATCACAACTTGAAACCAAGTATTTATTTTTACCTATACTTAGAGAAGTTTATGTACTATTTTTAGAATCGGCTGTCTAACTTATTCGATTTTGAGCTTGTCGATTCGAGAGTAGGTGAACGTTTTGGAAGATCGGTTGGCGGAAGTCACGGGCCTAAAAGAAAAAGGCAATTCAGCTATTTTGAGTCAATGAGTTCGATGCCTGCTTTGAATTGGAATGAACAAAAAAATTCAAATAGATGAAAAATCGATTTAGAAAATCGGTTATTAGATCAAAATCGGTCGTCTTTTCCGTCGAACTTCTCGAATGGTAAATTAAATTTAAATTCAGACCGCGTCTTGCAGTGCGTTAAGGTTCGTTCTAGTATTTACCGGGTAGATGGAACCGGCAAAAATCCGAACCCAGTTTCTCAATATCTTAGGATATCGGAAGGAATCGTTCCACTGTTCTTCGGCGCACGATTCCGACTGAATCCAACGCGTCCGGGTGCCTCGGTTGTAAACCCTGACGGCCCGACCCGAACCCAGGTGAAATGTTCGGAGATCGTGACGCGTGGTCAGGGAGAGACAGGAATTACACTTATGTACGGGGTATTATAGGTGGGGTAATTTGCCCCAGATCGGTTCTCTCCACACGTACGTCATTCGCGGTATCGCTATCGTGGTCGAAGGCGACTGCTGATCCCGTTGCCGATTTTTTCTTCGCCTCTCGGTATTACGTTTATGTATATATATACCTCGATATATTCACTCTAGTCTACTGCTCTACAACTTTTTCGGGGATCGGTTCGTTGTGACCGTTAAAAATTTGCCGATTTTATATCTCCGTTTACCGATCTCACGCACAACGATATCATGCACTACGGCGGGTAAAGATATTCATTGAAGTTTCTGTAGAATATATAGCACCGTTTATCTATACCGCATATGTTTCGTGATTCTGAACTTCGCTCGATGGATATTCATAAACGAAAATAGAAAAGAAGAAGACGAAGAAAACAAAATATAGAGAGGTGACTAAAACTCGCGTGATACTCTCGATGTCCAAGTTCAAACTGAGGTCCGGTACGACTACAGTACACCTACCTGCTGTACTAGACTCGGAAAAAAATCCTTTTACTCATCAAGTTTAACTCTCTGTTTAACTCCGTGTCTCCACTTTACAGTTTTCTACTATATTGCAACTGTTCGTATTTTACATCTTCGTATGATCGCCGATATGCTAATTACTAATAGCGATTGACAAGGTCTTATTTACACGCATGTACCTTGTTTATATTTGTATATATACCCACACATACACATATATATATATATTCATGAACACACATATTTATTCGTTCCGTAGATTCTTCTCCCACACCGCCAACAACTTCGATCTTCCATACCGATACCGATTCCGATTCAAATCTACGTACGTATTATAGAATCGTGTCTCATGAGACTCGGTAATAGGTGGATGACACTTAAACGTCGCAGCATTTCCCTCCACGTAGGTGCGACTATGATCTGCAACGTCTGATCTCATATTACCTACGCAATACGCATATATACCTTACCTGGTTTGTCTATGTATGCGCGCTGCACCCATTAATTATTATTGCTACTCTGGAATCTCTGTAAATTTGTATACAATGGCTGTGTCAATATTTCTGTACTTCTTTTTCTTGGCTAAGTGAGTAATTTCGCAAGTCCGTGCATGAGTTATAACACGAGAAGAGCGATGACATTATCGATTTCCATTTCATACCTGCTCAACTATGATAGTGATATATTAGGCTGCATAAGTTCGTATACATATTCGATTCCCTCGCACTTTGACCAGCATTTCCAGAGGGAACGAAAATTTATCGCGAGGTTCGAAAAAATGATCGGCAGAGAACGAGAAAGGCATAAAATCGTTTGTCTCTGGGATTACGTCATCGACGAGGGGATCGGTGTATGCGTGCATGTACGTGCGGCTACATAGTTGCTCCGTGACGATCGGCAAAAATTCAATTAGTTGGGTAAAGTGGATAATCATAGGCTAGAAAATTTTATTACAAAACGTATGGCATTAGGTGAATAATAGCAGGTATTATACGTAGGTAGGTAGTGCTTGACGCGTAAACCTTGCTTCTGAAACCTTGAAAACCCATCCCGCAAAACGAGATTCTTTCTTTTCACATGTCTCGTCAGCTATAGCTACAGCGAGCTTTCCCAACGAGAAAAATACTAACTTACTGCGCGTGCATAGATCTATGGATGCTCGAGTGACGGAGTTGAGCTCGAAGAATCCCGGCCCAACTGCGTTTTCCACTTTATGAAAATTGCTGATTTTCTTTAATTTTGCTCAGAAGTTTGCATATAAACGACGAATCTCATGGAAACCGGGGATGTTGTCGCTGTCGGAGATCAGAGGAGAATCACGTCATAGCAGAGGCGGAAGAAGAGCTTCGGGAGTGGCCGAAGGAGAATTTGAAAATCTGACGAAATCGAGACTTACCGATAATTCGATGAAATCGAATCGTCACGGCTGAACATCGACGAGAAATTGTTCGATGATGAATCATTGCAAGGTCGTCTATCCGTTCACACATGTGCAATTATACGTCCGCTGTATGTATATTTGCACACGGACGTACCGCACGTACGTAAAGAGGCACCTACACCTATGTATAAACCTGTGCACGATCACAGCTGACTTATACTTATACAAATTAAAAATAAAAATAATGCCGACGAATAAGAAGCGCCGAGAATATCCGATCCTGGCAATAGGTTGACTCGCCGTTCGACGATTGCGCCATCGACGAGAATACCTACAATTTATACATCTAAATTATAATTGTATATTATATAAATTAAATTTTTGCCGAAACTGTTTCAGCTTTAACCTAATCAGGTAGGATCATTGGGCCTTCAAAGTTCGAAGTAGTACATACCAAATATGCGAGTATCTGAAGACTATTCGAACCACGGAGTTTCTATAATTATGATCATAATTGCGATCGCGGTTACCACTATGATGTATATATACATACATACCTAGGTACATATATATATATATTTGAAGTGCACCGATGTCGTCATAAATTATCGAGTTTTTTATCTGTCAGATGTCTAGCGAATATTATAATACATGCGTATGCGGATATCGTTGATTTTATTGCTTCGGACCTAACGACTAAAAATCGAGCTAAGAGTTTTTTCTTCTTCTTCTTCGTCGTCTTTTCGTTGTTTTTATTTTTTTCTCTCCTCTTTCCAAAGTGACTACGCGGCCGCGGAATGCCTGCTGACATTTTCTGGCATTTCGATTGTACGATTCTCTCTTTTTTTTCTCCTTTTTAGTGGATTTTTGTTCTTCGTCGTCTCCCAACTATCGACATTTCGAGATTTTTCTTTTCTCTTCTTCCGTGAGGATGGTATTGGATTTCGATATCGTTACGAAACTACATTATACGTGTAATACGTGTTAACACAAATATATTTTTAGACATTTTTCGAATGTTGTTGTTTATTTTAACTTCAGCAGATACGTATCTCCCTCCCTCTCCCTCTCTCTCCCTCTCTCTCTCTCTCTCTTCTGTTCAGTTTTGTATATAAATTCGATTTTCGATTTGTTATACTACGCGTACCAATTCCTATCCATCTACCTACGCGACGCGAAGACAGTAGGTTATAGGTTTCGGTTATTTCAGATAGAAATCGTTGAATTCCGCAACTAATACAACTTAATTAACAAGCTGACATTGACTTTGGTTTCGAGGCGATAATGATTCCTCTTCGAGTATAGGTATGTATAATATGGCTAATTATTTTCACGCCTTATATATTCATACGTATATACGTATACATACGTGATACAAGTATGTACCAACACGCGTGAACATTGACATTTTACTTTTCAGTTTGGGATTAGCTGGTCGTATAATAATTCGCAGGATTCCCATAAGTTGGATCTTCCTCAATTATAAATTATATCCTTCGATCCGTGAATTTAATATACGTAGGTATATCTTCGAGTATCCGAATTGAGCAACGAACGAAATCGACGGAAGGGGCAAAAATCGATTCCCCTCGATCATTCGATTGCTTCCGAACAATGGTTCCGCCCAGTTCTCAGTCATAAGATGCCGATATAATACCAAATATTTACCTCGACAGTTATTGATTGACGGTAGCAAACACTCAGCTATGCAGACATCGACCCAGCTCGTTACCTGAATTGGAAATTAATCCAATTCCAAATTGATCATCCGCACCAATCTAATCTGATCACTGTGCTTGGTGCGGGTGCGTGTGGTATCGCTCAAAATGCAGCATCTTGTAATCATCGCGCGTCTCACAGCTACCATGCACACGGGCCGTACACCGCGGCAATACAGTACACTCGTAACACCACGCCGGTAAATTGTTTTCGAAAATTTGTTCATAATAACGATCGACAGCTGCACGTAATACGTATACAGTTATAGAGTGCTCGCCTACTGTATCGCGAACTCTGAAATTTAAATCATCGAATGATCACCCTCGGGCTATTGTGTAGCAATGTTGATTTTGACTCATCTATAGATAGGTATATAAGAGTACATAGGTATATATTGAATTGTGCTAGCAGTTTTCTAATGAGGTTAACGTACAACTTTTAATCGACCGGAGAATAGGATATATTTGATTAACCCCTTTTTTTCGGTATCGCAACAGTACTGCCCGTGCAAATCGTGTGGGAAGCTCTAGTTCTTTGGCACGCCATATATTGTACTTATGTTCCGCGTGCGATATCTGCTGTACCGTAGTCTCTCCGCGTATACCTATCCGTGTTCTATAAAAGATTTCAGTTATAATTGAGTGAATGAATATCTGCGGGAACGGGATTAGGTGCCATAGAGACAGGCTCCGGTATACATAATCGGTTTGCGGATCGACGAATTGCGTTAGGATTCTATATCCTATACCTACTATACACAACTTTCCCTTTCTGCAAAACAATTATCGAACGCACACGGTTTTCTCGCATCGTGATATCATCGGCGATTTCGCCTACGGTTGTTCGAAAATTTCCAATTTCCAATCATCGATATATGTTTGTCCGAGTGCAGCGTTTGCATACGCGTATACAGTGGCTCATCGAAGTTTCACGAACGGTGTAATCAGTGAGCCGCCGAAGTCTGATCGAATCGGTGATAAAATCACTTGGAATCATCTTAAGCCGCACGAAATCCAAATAAAATCGCGTAGAAACCTTTGAAAACATTTTCGAAAAATTTGTGATCTTTCAACCGATTTTACACGGCTTCATGCGATCTAGTCCTGGATTCGTGTGACTTCGTCGCAGGGCTTGTTTCGTCAGATTTCCAGTCATTCTACGATCTCTCTTATACGAAATTGCGACGAAATCACATGAAATCATACACCACGTGTACACTCTTTGAACGAGGGAAACGATAACCCCTCGGGGAGTTTTGCGTTGCTTTAGTCGGTAGGTAGGTATGTATATAGTCTATACGTCAACGATCGTAGCAATTAGCGGAACATAATCCACTTGCATTTTTCGCCACCACGCCGAACAAGCTCTCCGCGTCACTATAATTACTGCACCTATGTTCCATACTGTATAGGTGTAACTGTAATTCCGTTACCAAGTAAGTAAGTAAGTAAGTAAGTAAGTGAGCATAAGTGAGCCGAGTATAATATATAATACGACTGTCTCTTCTATAAGCGAAAGCTTTCAGCAGCTTCATTGAATTTTCGCAACCTTACATTGTTTCCGTCTATTAAATAACGCAGGCAGGTACTGTACAATATCGTACAGCTATACCTGGGATACGATGAATTCTTCCAGCGCCATTAATTTCGAGCTTGGAGCCAAGCCTTCGTAAATCGTTCGGGTATGGTTTCGGTTACGTAAGTCGCGGTACGGTTCTGAATATCATTTAAAAGAAACTAATCCCCGCGATGAATCCATCTGTCTAAATTCTAAGCCTATCCTCAAGCTAGACAAGACTCGCGTTCATGTTATAGCCATTTTTTCTTTTCGTTCGGTTCGAATGAAACACGCGCACGTATCGCAGGCAGCCTGCACGTTCCGGTTGTAAAAAAGAGAAAAAAAAAACAAACAAAAAGAGAAGACAAAATTACGAAAATATTCAACGGCTATCGCTTTTCTCTGGGCTAAAAATTTTCCCCAAACGTCAATATACCATTTTTCAATATTGTTCACATGGAATTCAATTCTTAGCCTCGTTGATGTCTGCGATCGAGCGAAGCTCGGCTATACGATGTAACGATATCCTTCTAACCTAACCCTGCAATTATGAAATCTGTATGTTATTTCGTTCGGATCTGTCGAATTTTGTCGCGAGAGTCCCCGCACGGATATCTAGGTAGATCTCTGCGTACGTGGGGAGATCTTCTCAATTGCCTCTGAAACCAAAGAAAGCAGAAGGAAGGGAAAAAGAAACAGAAGAAAAACGAAGTACTTCTGTAACTGTATGTAAATACGGGTGTGTATCTAATATCTGTACACTACAAGCCACAAATTGTAAGACGTATTATTAAATCGTGATTTTATACAGGTGTCGCAGGCATATCTCGTTACGATACCTACATAATATAAAACCGCGCGTAGGTATACATACCTCGTTCGTTGCTCGATAAATCAAATCGCAGTCCGGTCAATAAAGAATAACAATAATTGGCGTCGCAAAACGAGGCGTATACATGCATGTATATACGTATCTAGTACTGTATGTATTTTACCACCTAAGCCTACACTTTCGTGGCGGTAGGTATATACTTTCTATATATATATAGGAATATATAGGGATACATAGAGTTATACCTACGTGTAATTCCTGTACCGATTCACCATCGCCATCACCGAAATTTATTTGCAATTGGTATGCGATCTCTGCATACGATTATACTTAATATTTGTATGAATGTATAATTCTTCATTTCGGACAATACCTAACGCGCGCGTTTATTCCCTGCACAAATCTATCATACCAATGAACCTATATGTTCAATACAGTCAAAATAAATTGTCTGATATTGCCCAACCGGAAAACAATTGGGACAAAATCGTCCGCGAATTATCCGCAGTAAGTATATATACATAGATACATGCAATCAAGTTTTCCGATACGGCCGCGGATATTTATCTTGATGAAAATTTGGAGTTTCCGATACGATTTTTTTCTGCGCTTGTCTCTCTCTCTCTCTTTCTCATTTCTCCGTATATGTTTTTTTTTCTGTCGTTTCCTTTTTCCCTCCGATCTGGAAGTTGATTTACCCCGATCGAAAAGCCCACCGTGCCGCCGGAGCGCGTTCGGCAACATGTGCGAATCATGAATATATGCGAACGGATCTGCTAGAGCCAAAGCGACGCGTGGTACAGCACAAATTCGTCCATGTTGTAGGAATAAAGTATACATATATATATATATATATATTATGTAACTGAAATTTCTTTCGGATGTAGACCGTGTATTACATGCATACGTTATGTGCGTTCAGTTCGATATTTGCAGGAAAAATTTCGCGCTGTATTATGATTGATCCGCTAATATGACGATCGATAGATCGTATCGGCGATTCATTAAAATCGCGAAATTCCCGCTTACGCATATATCATATGGTACCTATACCTGTACGTACTACATACCGTGAATAATTTATATGTTCTCTCATAAGCATCGCGTATATATATGTATTACGTACGCAAGTGGTATGAAATAAGAAAAACTCCCATATTTTTCGTACCTGTTACATTCACCCGTGCATACCCGCGATATTATCGTACAAACTAGAAAATATAACATCCAATATATAAGACAACATAACATAACGTAAGACAACGCTGGCGGCTTTGACCGCGCGTCTCCGTCTCTCTCTCCTTCTCTTTTTTCACTCTCTACAGAGCCCGGAGTCCTGAAACTGGACTTACGACAATGCAGGAAGAACCCGGTGCTCTCACTTTCGCCAGATCGTTACGTGGTCCACGCCCTTCTACACTTTCTGACCTGGTCACTTTGTAATTCTCCGTGTATCGCTGTACAGATATAGGTATAGTTAGTACATGTACGCTCGTATATTAATACTCTCCGCGAGGACGTAGGCGTCACGCGGATTCTGCAGCTGAAATTGATCACGTCGCAGATTCTTTTTCCATGGATTGGGGAAATCTCTCGTCGGGGGAGGTGAATTCTCACGAGGAAATTCAAACGCTCTGTTGTTTTCGTAGAGAAAAAAAGCAAACAATTTTTCTCCCACAATTATCCGGAAAAATTCACTGTTCTCTCGTTGTCGGTGAAACGATGGACGAAAAAACTATAAGCCATCGCCATTACCAAAAACTACATAAAAAAAAAAAAAAAAAAAAAAAAAAACTTCCAAATTTCAAGTTGAAATTTGCAAAAATTTGTACGACAATTTTCACCTGCGGCTGGGTACATCTGCGAGCCCAACCTCCCGCGATTACAATCAAATCACTCGAAATTTTCATCCTAATTATACATCTTTAGCTGTGATATTTCATTGTCTAACAGCAGATTGTAAATTTCTATATATGTAAATACATAAGTAGTTGGCACGCAATGGAACTTGATTCTTGTAGATGAAATTGAGGATCCTTCTTCGGAAACTCGATATCATGAATCGATATTACTTACGAGAATATTTCGATGATGGACATGATCCGATCTTTAATTACATTCATCTCTGCAGCATCGTGTATGTATAAGGTACCTGGCTCTTCTTCTGGTAAACTCTGAAATATATAACGCGCGGCTAGCTGCAGAGTCCGTCTGATCTTACGCGATGCGTTCGAATCTCACCGAGTTAGAGAACTAAAGTGAGAGAAAAAAAATAAAAAATTGGGTATCCACTCGCAGCGGTGGTTTGATTTCAAGCAGCGTTTCATATTTCAATCGAATCGAGCCCCGTCTTCCTCCCCGTTCGATCAACCTTCGAATTTACGTTCACATTACACTCCATCTTCGATATTATACTAATCTTCAGCTAACAGTGCAGATCTTCTTAGATTCGTCACGGTGAAGCTCAAGGCCGAAATCGATATCGAATCTACAGGCTCTAATACAGGAAATGATAATCGTGAATAATCTATACGATACGATACAATACGATACGATACGATATACCTAATAAGGTGATACGAACGGCGAAACTGCTGCAGGATTTCGACTCGCGAGACACAAATATGAGAAATTATATCATGGAGAAACGTGTCCAAGCACATTTCATCGCGTAACGCGACGTTCAAATTTATTCAAATTTATTTAACAATCGCGTATGATAACCGTTCCCGCGTCTGGTTACGTTGGATAAAATATTACGACACCGTATATATAGGATGTCCATGGGACAAACGGATCAGGTAAAAAGGACTGAATTGGCGCTGACGAATTGGCTTTTTACATGAATACTATCTCGGGGCTAATGGTACAGGCTACGGCAGAACGTGCAAGTGCATATGCCTGTAACTACCTGCAGGCTGCAATAATTATTAAACGCGAATAATAATAGGTGTGCAAATATACGTATACGCATGCGTGTACGCAGATTCGAGAGTATGTATGCCAATAGATACAATGTTTTGCAGTTTATAACGAGAATATCACGTAGCGGAAAAAATTCAAATAAAATTGCCGATGTATATACAGCTATAGTTACGCTGTACCAGGATTGGCGAAAGGAAAAGACGGCTCGCTTCGGGCCCTGTTACGGTTCTTTGGTAACGAGAATTAACGCCCCAAGGAAGCAGACTGCGATTACAACTATCTAGAATCGTAATATAATTTAACATAACCTACGATATTGCGTTATTGTACGACGAAACGGCAAGAATCGACGAGTTTTTTTCAATATTTTCACCTCTTTCCGGGATTTCCATATCCCGAACGACCTCTTGCTATTTTATGTAACAACAAGCTATCGCGCACAGGGTGATGTGACAACGAATCCACCCTGCCTCTAGAAATCTCGATGCGATATTTCTAATTTCCGTACTATATTCTGGCTCAGTCCAAATGCAACTGATCTCAAAATCAACATCTTCTAAGGCTGTGGCTACGTTCGACGAAGACTTTCGTTCCCAGAGTCTTCATCTCACACCACCCTCTGCGCCACTCAATAAGCTAAGGGTCTATGACTAATCTAAATGGTAACAGATATGCTTAGTCTAAACATAACACAAAATGCAACTTAACAGTATCGGTAATTCATCTTAGAATAGACAGCAACAGCAAAGCCGTGAGAACGCGAATCCAGAGTATTACGCGCCGACGTAGGTATATATACATGCAAAGAATTTTCGGATAATCAATAAACTCGCGATCACGACGACGCGACGATTAAAAACTATCACCGGGAGATTTTTAGATGAAATCGTCGAATGTCTCTCCGTTATTTGTCCGGAGATGTATTTTTACTGCGGCTCCGACTCACCGATTCAACAACAATTATCCTCCCTACAGTATCTATACGTAGAAGATATACACTAATGGAATTAAAGCACGCGACCTGAGCACGATGGCGCGGAGCTGATGCGTTTGAAATTTGTCTGAAACACCTTGAAACAATAATCCTTGGATCGAACTATATACGATTGCGTGTAGCTTCTCCGTCTTTTTTTTTTCTCTCGTCCTTTTCACAATTCCGTCGACCTTTCATAGCATTTTGTGTAAGTTACTTGAGAGAAAATAAAACGACGAAAAAAGTGCCACATTCTTGTTTTTACATTTTTTACCTCGTCCGTACGTAGTACACGCACATGTATACGTATACGGTTTTAGTTTCGCAACTTACGTCGACGTCATCGCAAATTCCGCTCGTACCTATATACCTAGTTGAAACCCGGAACCATAATGACCTACCACCTGCAGTCTTTATTGTGCTACAATTAGCGTCCTTATACTTTACTTGTGAAGGTATATATATATATCCATAGGCTCGGACTTCGCCCGAGGACTAAAATGAACTCGCAATGTACCCGCGTGCCTCTGCTCCACTATAGTACACACTCACCCGCGGATACCCGCTTACGATTAGTTTCTACTCTCGAATCTTCACTCTCGGCTCGGTTCAGTTCAATTGAATTGAATTGAATTCATTTCCCATAACTATGTCATACTCATAATTGGCGAAAACAGAAAGAAGGGAAAAAAAATACTACGTTACATTCTACTTGAGATTACAATTAACTGGGGCGTATAAAGACCTAATTATTGCTCCGTATGAATTTCGTCAACTGGGTAGCTGTAGGTATGATTTACAACATCGGAATATTACATACTGTGTCGCGGTATGAACTGACCTACCTGCATCCTCGGGTAATAAATAAGGCCGAGGCACATAAAACTCCAGAAAGCATAGGCTGAATGCAGAAGTCACGGCGCACGCGCTGTTTCGAAGATCCAGTAGTCGCTGCGCATGCGCCGATGTTCCTGCATCTTGCCACAATCCGCATTCTATCTAACCTACAAAATTTGCTGAACCGCGCGTCTTTTTCGGCATAACGGTCAACATCAATGTCGAATTGGTAATCCGCTTCATTATCAGTATGAACTAGAATGCGGAATACCAATATCCACGCGAGCTAGCCATCCCGTGCATCATTTCATCATTGAGAATGCAATTCTTTCTTGAGCTCGCGATACGGCAGGCGCGCGGTACAATAATTGCGCTCATACGCATTATGCCTATGGAGTATGGATTGATAAGTGGGTTTAAATTTCAGAAGCCATAGGCAGAATCCAGAAGCCATGGCGCATGCGCACTGTGCCCTGCTCTTTCGCAACGGCGCATGCGCCGCGGCTTCTGCATTCTGCTTGTGCCTTCTGGTGATTTAAGTGCTTCGGCCTTAATAATATGACATGAGAACGAGAAAAAGAAACGACGAGAGAATCAGAAGCAAGAAGAACGTGAATATAACAGCATACTCGTCATCGTTAGACAGAGTTTCGTTCGCGAATTAGCTATATATGACGGCATAATTTGCGGACCACATTTTTTGGTTTCGTTTTCCTCGCCGGCGGAAGGGAAAGGACCGTTTATTTTCTGAAACGAATGCAATATCGTATATAAGTATATACATAGATAGAGCACCCACCCGCTTACATGGTTCACTTATTTGATAATTAATTCATTATTACCATACCTCATGCTAAGCGGAGTATCTTAATTATGTTGCACCATCGAGATTTTTAATCGTTGGCGATAAAATGATATAATGTTCTCCTTGATGTCAACTGCTGCTGGCTGCAGCGTATTACCCAAAGTTATATCTTCCAGCTCGAAAATTCCGCTTACTTTTTGCGGAGGTTATAGAATATAAATTCGCAAGTGGATATGTATGTATGTGTTGTTGGTATGTCATGAGATCTGAATTCAAGACTATGGCATTACGATTACCGATAATTCAACGCGTCGCGGTCGTGTCATGGTGTCATCGCGTTTTTATAAACACCTATTTCTTATTTCGAAATCTCAGATTTTATATCGAGCCTGTTGCAGGAGATTTATTCTCATTTTTGTAATCATTTCTTCATTTTTTATTTTATTTTTTTGTTTCTCCTCTTTCGAAGCATAATTCTAGAATTTAAGGCGAAAATGTGAAATTCTTTTAGATCTCCGTAACTACCGAGCGTATGAACCTATACCTACACTATGACAAAAAAATAAGCAACGAGAAACTCACCAGCTATACCATCCTTCGTATCTAATTGAACCGCAATTCGACAAAGATAAATTGAAGACAACGTAAGAAGAAACGTGGCCGCGGGACTAGGCTGCAGGTATGTTTCGCGATCGAAATAACTGCGGGCAGCGGGGAACGGCGCGGCGGTGAATCAGTTTTCGGTGATAATGAAATTCATAATCGATTAATTAAGACCCTCAGGCGCCGATTATCATTTTTTTCCTTTCTTTCGTCTAGAAAATTGTCGTCAGGGAACAAGAATTTCTAGTCATTTCATCTCATCCCATAACGAATTTATGGTTTCATATAGACTGGGGGACGACTTGGTGGCAGCGATTGAGTGGAAAATTGATGTTGAATTCTGCGTCACATAAAATCTTATAGGTATGGTTTCTCAGATACACAATCGTTCTGGGGTAATCGCGTGGTGCGTGCAATAGTATTGAGATTCTACTTAAGAGTGGTGGCGCCAGTGCCGTCGTCGGGGACCGCGGGGCCCCGGGCCACAAGTTCTTCGGGGGGCCTCCGTAGCAGTATTTTTATTCACTCACGGTTGACAAAAACACAACACAAATTTGCACTCGGAATAGCTTCATACTGCTCATGAATTTTGAAAATGGTTCAAAAATTTGATTTTTGGTCAATGGAAATTAATTTTTCCGCTCAATGCTGGGGCCCCCCGAGTGCCGGAGCCATATTTCTGTAATTATTTTATTGTGTGAGACGTATGCTCGTTGCATAAGTACCGAACAATATCTGCAAACATTATCACCAAATGCCCAGATCTCGCGTGTTTCCTTTTTTATAGGTTAAACAATGAGATTATCATACTGACCGGCCCTATACCCGCGCAATTTGAGAACGTCAACCGATGCTACCGGATCGAAAATACTCTAAAGAATCTGCAAAGGCAAGCGTTGTCTTCAGGGCAAATTAAATTCTACTTTCCATACATATCAACGCTTTATAATATCGCATGCTGGTTCGTCGATCCAAATTATTTTGGAAGATGTCAATTTTTCCCCTTAGAAAACCGCCATTCCCCCACTTTTCCCTACTCTCCGCATAAACGGCGGATCTTTCTACTTCTGGAAACAAAAAATTATAAAAAACAGAACGAAAAATTTCACGCGAAATTGCGAGTACGGATTTTTTGTTCTCTTCCTGTTTAACGGTTTCTTTGTTTTAGAATACGATCACCTACGATTCATGGGTCAAACTTTTTTCAATTCATGTGGATCTCGTGGACCAGATACCTACGACCCGATCAACTTATTGACCATTGCGTAAGAATCTGACCATATCGATTCCTACTGACATTAACATCGAGATTGCACATGCGATTCAACGCCCGCACGAGAATTGATTCGCGTTTATGAATTACATAATTTTTACCAGAAAACAACTATTTAGATATATACGTTACGTTTATGAAACCGGTGTTAATTGTTTTTAAATATTTATGTATGTACAGACATGCATACGTCGATCCCGTGTGACAAATTATGTTCATTTTGTTTTATTGTGTTTGACAATTTAATTCTGTTTCCTAGTTCATATTCTGCATTATATTCGATCACTCATGCAGACTGAGGTTTGAATTCGCTAACTTGTAAATTTCTCAAACCATCGTAAACATGAAACCGGACCAACGAGCGTACCGTTGTGTTGTACGACGGGTTATAATTCCATTATTGAAATCGTGAACCTGCACTTTGTGAAAGATGACTCCGAAATCGATGTATGTATGACAATCGTTCGAAATCATGAAATCGATGCAATAATTTATGCATCGGTATCGGTAATTAAGCAAATTCCGGTTGATTTACATGGAAAAATATACGTACGGAGTTCTTGAAATCGCATGTCCGATAACGTGGAATCGCTTAGAATCGTTATAAACAGTTCGCAATCGTGTTCGCATAAAAATCCGTGAAATTGTTCGTCGCTCGATCCGCAAGTAAATCCAACAGAATCCAGATTCGCATTGGGGCCACCTCGATCGAAACGAAATGAGCACCTTATTACTGATATCAAACTGTGCGGATTCGTACATATACTATTCACCATAATACTAGAAGTAATAGTGATCCGCAAAAGACAAAAATGACTCAAGTCGGAATGAAATATACTGTCGAGGGAAATAGGTGCTCGGGTATTGAGTAATTTGCCGATTCGCGGATTTCTTATTGTTTTGACTTTTTTTCTTTCGCAAATTTGTATCACTCTGGCCACGCTATGTCATTTGTCATTCTCTCGTCTAATTGTCATCACTGAAATTCGTCACGACATTCCCTAACGAAAATATTCCGTAACAAAGTCAACTTGGTTGAAATATAATTTTACGTAATAGCAGACCGCATCTATGATTCGATGGAATGTTCAAATGGTATCCGAAACGTGTCGTGAGAGTATATTAGAAAAGGAAAAAGACAAAGATAAACCGACCGAAATCAAGTTTCTTTTCTTCCGAATAAATAACAAACATGATCGGCAATCGCCTTTTCGTGACAGTTCCAAGCCTCGAGGGAGACCGATAGCGTAATCCCCTCCTGGATCTCCTAGGCACTACCTACCTGGAGAATTCGAACATTTCTAAGATCGACTAGACACACGTTGAGGTAATCCGAGTGGTGAAAAAGTTCACAGTTACTCTGCAGATTGCGCCGATTGTAAATCGACGTTCTCCGATCGAAAGTGCATGTGATATATGTACACATAAAAATTGCATCGACAATATTTTGCAATGAGAAAGTGGCCTTACCTCATCAATTCACTTGCCGCGCTCATCATGCAGGATATATTCGATATTTTCGAATTTATCTACCGCTGTATGAGAAAAATGAAAAATCAAGTATAGGTACCTGAGTAGCACAAAACGCTCTTCGACTTATTCAAATCCGTAATTCTCGACTGAATTAGTATGACGGGAAGACGTCTAATGCCACTTTTTGAGTCACGACCGAAAACCGGAGATTCACCGACTCTTAGACGTCTTTTAGTCGTCCTATGGATTCAAATAAGTCAGAGAGAGATTTCGTGCTTCCTGAAATATCGAAACAAAATTTCAAATTCAATAAAGTACACCTTGATCATAGCTCAGCGCCCGTGAGATCTAGTTATTTAAGAATTCGTCGTCGTTTTCTATGCGTAAACGACACTTTGGAAAAGACATATTCGTCGTCGAAGAAAGGAAGCGCGTTCCTCGCCGCTGCATATGTATATATACATACTACGAGTACCTATGTATAAAAAGTAGCTATATATCTATACACATAGTATGATGAGAGTAGGGAGAAGACACGAAAAATCGATCAGCGTGAGTGAGCGCATTATATCAGGCAACAGCCAAAGCGAGATGGAACCGGGTTTCGGGTCCCATAAGCCATAAGGCGTAAGGCATAAGCGGTTTTAAGTATCTAATTTGCATACGGGCTTGCTTCCATTACACGGCGATAACAGGTAGGTAGGTTACACTTTCGGTTACAGCTGGTTCTATTCAAATTAGCGAACTGACGAATAGTTGCGCAAATTATTCCTCTCCCTCTTTCCTCTTCTTTTTTCCATTAGAACTCTGCGCTCATATATGCCTCGGTGGATAAAGCTTTACGTATGGATAAAGTCCCGCAAGAAATGTTCCGTCTCCGTGTCTACGTTTCGTCTATTCGGATAACGTGTGTATGCTGCGTGGTTCGAAAGCTGTAGTCCTCAGGGATCATTGGAAGATCGCTGAAAATTTGTCTACTGCATTTACCAAAAAATTCAATCAAGGACGGCTACTGCGCGGAATTAAAGAAATTTTTATTTTTTTTTCTCTCTCTTTCTTTTCAAAATGTGGAGAATATAGAAATTAAACAAAATTGCCACATTTCAGTGAATTCCGATCGACGGACACAGACGTTTTTCCCGTTTTCGTTGTTTCTTTCTGTTCAATATCTTCGCCAGTGTGTCGTAGTATACTTACATTATATACCTATGTATACAGTTCCGCCGCACGTATGCGACGGCGCGGCCGCGGCCGCGACGCGGCTCGGCGCCTCTGCACCGACCGCGACGCGAACGCGTAGCGGCGGTCACAGAAATTCTTGTCCAAGTTACGCCACGTTAAAGATACGTACGGTTTCTGTTGCAAGATGATGGTGTCGACCACGCACCGTCTGGACCCCGATGCCCTACGAGGCTCGGTGCATGTCAGTGAAAAAAAAGAAAGAAAGAAAAAAAAAGAAACGGGTAAACGAAAAAATAAAAAACGAAAAAACACACCAGTCAAGTCAACGTTCGCTCGTTGGATACCGGGGCACAAGATATATGCATAGGCATATATATATATATACATATATAAAAACAGATGTACATACATGTATACGCGCAGGGATGCGATTTCTTTGTGAAATTGTGAAATTATGCATACAGTATACGAGCTATCCACCTACAGCGATACCAAAGGATAAAGGAGATAGAGAGAGAAAAAAAAAAAAAAAAAAAAAATCAAAAGCCATATCTGGGATCATATTCGCATCGACTGATTCAATCTATCGAAGATTAACAGACGTCGAAATTATAAATCCTGCTGTATACGAAGGTATTAGGCTGCAGGTGACGCCGTATATCTGTACTGTATATCCAGGTACATACATGTACGTACGCGTAGATACGATCCGTCGTATCTGCGCAGACAAAATTTTCACCCGCGAATTATTTTAATATCTCTCTCTCTCTTTTTTCGGTTTTTGATGCTTTTTTTTCACTCAGTCTAAGCGTACAGAAACGGGGTGAGAGAATATAAATCCTTTTTCACTTTCAATTCGGTGTGACGAAAATGGTATGTAGGTATACGCATGTACAAGCGTGGTTCTAATCTCATAAACTATTAATATGGATCGGACACTTTGGGCCCATTAGCATAAAACAAGAGAGTGCCAGTTTGGAGTTTAGACGCGAAAATAGGTGCAGGCGTATATACGTAGGTACATGTACACATACACCCCCAACGCGATTGATAGTTCCGTCGCCCCCGAAATAGGCGACCGGCGATACATCGGGTTTCAAATTGTTTCAAGTTGGCCATTACGAACAAATCGTAGAGAGACGTGATAGAACGATGGTGGAAAAAAAACAATTAAATACAACGGCCAGAGTTACGAATGGCTAGCTTGGAACGATTTGAAACCCAATGCATCGCGGGTCGGCTATTTTCGGGACAGAATCAATTGCGTTGGGTGTACATACGCGCATGTATACCGCCGATGTAAGATTATTACAGGTAGCAGGTATGCATCCGAGGTTGAAGTCTCGTGAAACCTGAAATTTTTGATTGTTATTTTTTTTTTCATTCTATCCCAGTTTAAGAGAGTCCATGGTCGATATATAACGCGGGGATTTCCCCGGTGCGAATCAACGATAGGATAATTCGTCCGTGGTGCGGGTAGAGTTCACCCATGCTGAACGCGAGGTTTTCGTATCACAGTCATAGGCCTATCGGTGATCAATTACAACACCGGCAACGAATCCGCCGATATCAACCAGAAAACAAAAAAAAAAAAAAAAAAAACACGGGACGAAATGAGAAGTGAACAACGACAAGTAAAAAATTTCATAAAAACGCAAAATGTGTGAACTAAGCAGAGAAAAAAACAAACAAAAAATATGAACAAGTATAAATCAATGGACAGAAACGAAACCTACACGCAGGTACGTACAGAGGTACGGGATATATGTTTTAGGACGCGCGAAAGAAAGCGATCGCCAAATCAAATCCGCCCAATCAACATACGTATTATACTCGTGTATGGTCGTAGGTATGCATAAATATATATAGGGATATCCACACGCTCCGGCGATCTTATCCGATTCAGAGATATTTCAGGGAGCTGCGAGTGAGCGCCTGCTCCTGCCGTCTATCGATGTGCGACGTATAAATCTCGAGATGGATTATATCGTGCGTATGCCTGTGATACTGACGTCTGGTTAACGTATCACGTTTTCTCCTCTCGTTAACCGCTTCCTATGATCCATACACCGGTGATCCCTATCCGCCTAGGCTCATGTAAAAATTGTTCATGGAAATTCTACTGTCGTTACTCGTCGTATCTAGTTGGGAATGTTGTTCGTGTAGCTGTATAGTTGTTCCGTTTCACCGTTACGGAAAGTCCCTTAAGCTGATTGCAATTCGGTTGCACCGGAATTATTGTCAGAAAAAACGATCCCCGGTTGTGGAGGCTTCTTCCTTGCTCGACCTTACCTTCGATCGCTCGCGATCGACGATGGTCTGCAAAAATACCGCATCTGCAGCAGCTGTTTTGGAATACGCGAATACATCGCAAAATCGAACGAGCTCCCACGATGAATTCGATCTACCCACCGATCGAATTCGCCGACGCTGTTCAACGGGGGCGTGACGAATGCCGAATACAAACTTTCTCGAAGCACATTATTTCGCCTCTTGTAATTGCAGAGTACCTCGCTGCGAAAACGACCCAAGCCGACTCGCAATTAGCTGATGGCACTAGAACCTTCGATCAAAGTCACGAACTTCGTAGATAGCTCATTTCGCAGGTCGCCGCTCCGGCAACCAGAGGTAGTCTTCATTCTTTCTATCACTGAGCTTCAACGTGAGGTCTACAACGCAAGGACGCGCCGGGGCTCCGCGAATCGTTCTTGCACGAAGACGGTAGGTGTTTCTCGAAAATGTTCCTACTGTCTATTGCCACTGTATAACAGCCGTTGGGATACGAGCCGAACAGAAATCGGAAGAAAACCTGACTACTTTTGCACTAAGATCGGATCGCATACCATATCGATGCGAATCGCGCCGTTATCAGCGTTGAGTGTGAGACGGCCGACGCGAGCTAGACGGGCTAACTCAGGGTGCGCAGGATCCCTCCTGGCACTCGGAGGATCTTGGCGCAGCGTTCCACGCGTTGCGCTCACGAAGAAGAGTCTTTCCACGGGACGGATACATCCGACAAACCTGTAACTCATAGAGTATACGGAGTTGAGACATTGTGCGATGCGAAAATCATCACGGGGCCGGCAAAAACTATACCCAAGCCGACTCAGGTCGTCGTTGCAGTCGGGTATCCAATTATTCCTTGCAGTCTCGCGGTGTTACCTGTATCGTCGCACCATTAGCCACTCGAACGTGCACGTAAGCACGTATTTCGAAGTTATGTAGGCACACATATCTCATCGCGGCAATGCAGAAACCACGAAATATTATGAACGTGTCTTTTCGAACCTGTTGCGCTTGCAGGGGACCGGTGACTGTACGAAAGCATGCGTGTATCCACGCACGCGTTCAAATACATGTGTATAGGTATCATAACCTACAGCGCACACATGCCGCACGTGAGATTTAACGCGTGCGCGCACGGATATCTGTAACCTGCTGCGCCTCCGCGCGCATGAATATGCAGTAACCGTTTATAACAGGTTCGTGCACACGTGATAACGACACGCAGGTTGGTTGCAGGTAGATATAGACTGCGCACGGCTGGGACAATGGCCAGAGATAGCTGTGTCGGGGAAAGAACAGAGTGTTATTGGCCGATTCGGAATTAGACACGCTTTCCTTTACGCGGATAGTACAGGCGTAGGTGTGTATACAGAGCGCACGCGCGAGCGCATACATCGCTTCACTCCGATCCACGAACTGTGAAAATATGGAATTTCATATCGAAGACGAATTGCAGTAGGATTGTAAAAATGCAAATATTTTCCAGCCGTTACCCCTGCCCTCGATTGTCCCGGGCTTCCGCCCGTCGCGGTCGGGTTTTCAGTGGGTTAATAGCTTCCCGTTTCCTCCCAGTCAAGATTTATTAACGCAGCTCATAATGGACTCGCGTCAGCGAACGAGTTACGAATCCGTAAAAACTCGCTAATGTGGGTACAGAAGAAAGCGAAATTCGTTGTTCCTCTGACAGATCTGTCTATACAATCGTAGGCATATACGGCGAAAACTAATCACCGTTCGCCGCCGCCCCGACACCATACTAATACACAATACGACGATTCTCGCTGAATCAATCATCCGGGACGTATACCTGTAGAAAAATTGGTTCACGGTTTCAGCGACGAATCAGATGGGCATGCGGGGTATGCGAAAACGAGCCTGTACGGGGGCACGCTGCTGACAACCTCACTCTCACTTGGTGACTAATTAATTGCCCATAAATCTTGTCGTAAATACGAATCACTGATTCTCTAGGCTCGGACAGGTGATTGGGAGTGTCACGTCGCTCGAAACTTGAAAGCGAACGTGCAATGTTTCAAAACAATCAGCGAAAGAGCTGCCTGTCACGAGTAATCAGTTTAAGGTCGTAGCCTTGTCTCACAATTCCATATGTTACGATTCTGCATAATTAGCAGTCCGCGGGATAATTTTTTCCGCGTTTTTTTCTCCTCTCATCCGAATTTCGTTCAGCTCTGCACGATCAGCTGGAAACCTACCTAACGGTTGCCTCACGTTTCCCCCCTCTTCGTTCTTTCTCGGCTTCTTTCTGCCGCTCATTTCGCTTCCTATATTTCTTCATAGCATATACGTACGCTGTGCACGGAGCTTTAAAATTGTATGAACATTGATATTCAGCAAATCAATCGCCCGACAGCAAAACCGTTTAGAGAGATATAATTTCTATCAATCATCGAGAATTAATAGACGCCGATTAGATCGGCTGGTGGCATACGTAGGTGTACGTATGTACATATCTATATGGATTTTACAATCCACAAATAAAATCGGTACACGCCGAATTGTGAAGCGAAATTTGGTGCCGCTGTAACAGCCGCGTATAGGTATACTATTACTACGCGCAGTATATGGTGTTAATTCCTGTCAGCGCTGCCTTAAATACGTATCGCAAATGAATTCATAATCATTGCCTTTAGTATAGACCGCGTTACGATACTTTGCGAAGTAAGTGTATGTATGTGGATAGCTGATATTAAGTATCTCCGGTTCAGCGACTATAATTATTATATTCATCGCAAACTGGACGAATAATTCCGTCGCTTATTGTCATCTCGTTCCTCCCACGTTCGATGTTTAATTGAACCAGGTAATAGATTGAATATTGACGGGCTCGAAAAGGTGCGGTGCGTCCCGACCAAGAAGAAGAAGAAGGCATTGAAATTCGGAGATATTGAATAGCGATCGAAACTTGTTGGCCTTTTGAAATTTCTTGAATCTCTTGAATTGTATAAGAATAAAAAAAAAACAGAAAAAGACAGAATCAGAAGGAATACAGATTAGATGAGTTCATTGGGTTTCTATGATAGAATTGGACGATTCCGGTTCTAGCGATTAATTAGTACCGCGATGCCATTAAATTGTAAAGCGTTACAAATTAATGGGATTCAGCTCGTGATCAAATGGCGAGTGAATAATCGAACCGCATGTCTGTAATTGATTTTTTCCATTTATGTTTGATGGCATTTTTGTTTCTTTTTTTCTTTTTGGTCCTGTTTTATCATCACTTTTTTCATATAACTTGTGATCGTTAGCTCCGGGTTATCGTCCCGCCCCGCCTATATAACGACGGGTCCAGTCGTCCAGTTAGTTATGTAAGAATTGCCGAAAATATAATATTGTAATATATATCGTAGGTCTAGTAATACCAGAATTTAGGATTTGAAAGTTAAGGCCAAGTATAATAGTTTGAGTCGGATTTGTGAACGGCCGTTAATTAAAACTGATCAATACTGATACAAATTTACTAGCCAAGGTCGCAGCCGCTCTTCTCATCCTTCTTCCTCTTCTTTTTCTTCTTCTGCTTCATTTGGTCTTTATTGAAATGGACGAAATCGGAACAGAATTGTCGCGATCGGGGAACGAAAATGAGGAGACGTACGTATCAATTTGTTTCGCGTTTGTCGACCTCTTCAGAGTTATGAATATACAATCGAGAGAAGGACGTGCGAAATCCTGATCCTGCACGGGATAAGGAGCAGAGCTGTAGGTACAGGACGAAATTACCGAAATCGCGGAATCGTCACCTTTCCGATTAAACATTTGGTCTCACGTATCAATCAAGCAACTGCGACAGCGACTCGTGCGAATCTAAAATCGCGCGGATGAGAAATATCGAAAAATTTCATCGAACAACAAATTTCAAAGAACAAAGATCGCCGATGAAGAGGAAGGACGAAACTTATACGACGATGAAAATTCATTCTGCGAATGGATGATCTATGGTTCGCACGTTACGAAGTGATTACGTATGAATTATCAGCTCGTTTCCCGCAGTTGGTCTCGTAACGTGACGGCCACAGCTGCTCGCCTTACTAACATACGAGTACCTGCTAACTCGCGATCAGCTCTACCAGCTAGTATAGATCCGTTACAGTCCATAGGCCACCACGGTCACCCGGCCGTATGATTTTTCGCTTCACCCTTGGAGCATACGTCTACTACACTTGTGCAATAAAATTACGGAAGAGAAAGGTTAAGGCTTTTCATGCTCGAGTAACCACAACGCGGGAAAATAAACGTCTCTGTACGTGGCAACGGGCTGACCAGCTAGTCGCTGTTTCTAGTATGCCCCTGCATGCAATCACAGCTAGAACTCGCTGCATATATTCAGGAATTTTTTTCATTTTTTCCTCCTCTTCGACATATCGCAGTGCAGTGGCCGGTGGTCCATTGACTCGCGGAACGCTTGGATTATTTCACCGCTCACAATCAGCCCACGCATGTGCATGCGTCGCGTATTATTGCGCTATCGCATATAATATCGCGCACCCGTTGATCTGCGTCGAACAGAATTTATGGAAGACCGCTCGTTTCCCATGTTCGCAATATTTCTGCAAGAACTTTTCTTGTGCCTTTGATATCTTGCTGCCTCGTCCCGATTTAAACTAGTCAATTCGGGGATCGTTCGCTATGTATATATATATATACATGCGCAGTAACGGAATTGGATGGAAAGACGCTCTTCGGGAGACAAAATGTTTCCATCTCTTCGAAAGTTTTTCGTATTCATTTTGAAACACATTCGAAGTGCTATCAGAGACCCGCGTTTCCAAATGGATTGTTACCCGCACCTCGAAAAGGAGATTTACAGTCACTTCTGGACCACTTGACCGATCGAAACGAGACTTTGGGGACCGCCGCAGTATTTTGGCAAAAGTGGCCAAATACCTATTTGGTGCCTCAAAAATGTCCAGAAAATTCTACGGTCTTACGATATCTTCGAATGTTAGGTTCGTTAGGTTGGATTGAAGAATTTTGAATTTACTTTTCTAATAGAACTTCTCTGCAATTTTGAGGGATTGAATACTCAGCCGATTTCTGCCAAAATATATCGTCAATCCTTAAAGTTCCATTCCGATTGGTTGTCCATGGACGTGTGAAAGTGACTACAAATCGCGTTTTCGAGGCGGTAACAACGGCTGATCGATAGCGCGTTGTAAATGGAAAATCGCCGGGGATCGAGTTGCTTGCAACCGTGATATGGGAATCGGTCCACTGCTCGGTAGCGCACGATAAAATTATTCTCTCGTAAGTGAGACATCGGCATTCGTTGATGTAATTTTCGTCTTCCATTTGATTATACTGCAATTTTTGTTCTCACTCTTTCGTGTTTGGTATTTTCGAGCCGATCTCGGGCTGGAGAATGACCCGGCGAGGTGGTGACACATAGTCTTTAAATATTCTGTACATTCTATACCGTTCATAGAAAAACGGACGGTTTGAGGTAATTTGAAGAGCTCAAGCATCTGCAGGTAAATAAAATTCACGCGAATTCTGCTGTAATTAAATATTTGTAATGCGGTTGGATTTCTCCCATGATGAATGAATTCCTGTCTTCTGAAATCGAAAGATGTACCTCTGCTATAAATTATCATCGATCATTAGCGTGTAATATATGTTTTTAATGTAGCATGCTTACGTAAAAACACGGCCACATATTGCGAGCTCGAATCTACGATCATCAACCTATAATTATATTTCTCAACCATCGCATTTGTACATACAGCATGCATGTGTAGGTACAGACGTGCGTTTATATGTCGAAGCATTTCGCCAATCATGTAGATTGCTCTCTGATTCAACCTCTGACCGTTTTGCAAAATGTCGTTCCGTATACGTTAAACTACCCCCCGCAGCCGATTCGTACTTTCGTATTTGTATATTTCATCGGGCGACTTTTGTATCGCGATTATTATCCGTTTCGTTGATTTCCCGGAGCTTCGATCGATCGGCGAACAACATTGCCGATTCGTTTCAACTATTGCGCACGTAGCGTCGTATGTTGTATAGGTTTAGATAAGGATCGATATTTCTCTTTCGAAGTTTTCAGAACTCGGTTTGTTCGTGTCGTGTTCTACTTTCGATCGGCTCAACCCCCCGACCCCTGACCACCGTAGGCCTGCACGGTGGTCACACAATCAAACCTAGGCTTGTCAACAATATTTCAATGTGAAAATAGGCGCGGATTTTCCAACCGCGAATTAGATTGAAACTAGGTTAACCCTGCGGACGTAGTAGTTCCTAGCGGCTCGCAGTCACCAGCCTAAGGGCTGAAAAATACAGGCATACCAATTTGCATGAATTAATTCGCGAACGTAGGTTCTGCTGTTACGGAGACAATTAATAACGTAAACCTGAAGGCTTAATCAAGTCTCTCAGTCATGCAATGGCAATACAGCTGGGAGTATTTATTCGATCATTTCATCGGACCGAGCCTCAAATTTACAATCCGTTTTGTCGTCGTATGTCTATACCTCCCGTCGCGTCGCCGCACATCGTGCAGATTTCCAAATCAATGCTGGAAATTCAAGTTGATCCATAAAAGACGCAGACAAGGATTTCTGGCACCGTGATCATATACCGGCTATTCATTCTGTTGCAATGTTTTATGTCCTTTGTTGAGATATTATCAGTCCAATACGGTAATATAGAAATTTAATACAGTCTAATAACTCCGGTACACATTGTACGGTAACAATAGCCTGGCCCACATATTGCGAGAAGAGAAAGAACAAGAGAGTGAAAATTCAATCAATCAACAATAAGTCCAATTCCAAATCGAGCTTATCGACATCAAAGCTTGTGTAACTGTCGTGCAACCTTCGAGGAGCATACCTGCGCATACATTTCATTCTATGTTCAGAGTGGAAGCTATACGGAGCGAAAATTTTGTCGCGCTGCTCTCTATTTTCATTTTTTCCCATCGCGATTCTCTTCTTCTTCTCCTACCGTCGATCAGAAAATCGAAACTGGAAATTATATCGGTCATTTTCGTTGCTCAAGTCTCAGCTATTGAGTTTCAAATTAGAATTGCAGCTACAAGACACCCGGAGATAATGGGAGCAAAATTCGGAAGAAATAGCTCACGGCACGGGATCCTCCGGTCGATTGTTTCCTCCGTTGAACAATCTTCGGCGTAGTTTTATCCCAGCTTTCTTTAACCTTTTTAACACTGTGAGAAAGACCTCGAGCGGATCTGTACCAAGTTGGTTTATATTCTAACATGACCAAATTATTCTTGAGAAGGCGGCAGCAGACGTATCTGACCCGAGAAAACGGCGAGGGTGTTGGCCACTTGCCTAAGGCATTCCAAAGTTTCCGAAACGAGCTTTGCTCGCAAGAATTTACACTTTCGCTCACGCATTATACCCGTTGGCGATGAAACGAGCCGCTGCCGCCTGCCACTGGCACACGCGTTCGTCTAATTTTTATTTTCTGTCTGCAGAGCAGACTCAATTTTACATTTCGTCCTACGGATGTAGTACGTGGGCAGCCGTCAGCTTCATGTCAAAAACGGCTCTTTGTACGAAACCTATAATTCCTCCTCCGTAGGATTATGAGAGACATGTAAAAATTGACTCCATATCCAATTTTTGACGATTCATTGGAGAATTCAACCGGATCTATCTATCTATCAAAATTGATGATAAATCTACAATCTCCTTTCTAATATCGCTGTCCGCTGCAGCCCGAACTATCGAAAGTGATATTTTCGATAGTGCACAGCAGTTGGAATAGTTGATGTTCAGAAGTACGAGTACGCAGCTCTGATCGTTTCAAAAATATAATCCGAGTTGTCCGGACTTCGTTGATGAGTGATCAGACGAGATCCCGGCAGCAATGATCTCCGATCTAGTTTAACAGCTACAGCTAACAGCTTACAGCTGGCTCCTCGTACACTGTAATTATACATAAGATAGAACAAAGAATGGCGTAAGATTTCTTGATCTATGACTCGGGCAGACGGGCAGCAAGGTCGCCGGGTAGGTTGGTTCTGCATAGCAAAAAAAAGAAGAGAACATCCTTTAACCGCACCTTATTATTACGAGCCTCTTGCGATGCTGGAAACAAGTTCGGAACAGTATTACCTACACCGAAAGATTCTGCACTCTCAGCGTTCTTGTACACTGCAGATTCAAGATATGTAGAGGTAAGGTTGAATCGATTGCCCAATTAGGTTCACCTACTGCAAAGGATGATACAGAAATCAGGTTGAAGTCGTGGAGAGCGAAAAAAATTTCGCTCTCCTCTTCTTTTGGTCTAAATGCCAATACAGCTGTCTATATCTTGGATTTTTTTCCCTTTTTTACTCGGCTGGTTGAGATCGCTCTGGGTCTCGGAGTTTCGAAACTGAATGAACGTATTATCTTCACCTCGATTATACCTGTACGTACCTAGAGAGGAATTCGGCATTCACGATCGTCGAACATACAGATGTATACGTTAGTCATCGTTATTAGCGGAACGAATAATTATTGCGGCTTCTGGTAATTTTTGAGCCCAGCATCGTAGAAACGCTATAACCTCTATATTTACCTACGTTGGCGAACGGTAGCACAACTCACTTACTTGGCTACGCCACGCGAGTAGGTAGAGGTGTGTACCTCCTTTGTTAAAAACGTGTAATCACGGAGTCAGTAATGAACGGTGATTATCTTAGAATCTACAGACACAGAATTGTGGTTACCATCAACTTATATCGCGAGGATAGGTATATCGGTGAGAAAGTTCATTGCACCCAATCGCTGAATTAAGACCTACCACGGAAATGTGAACGATCGAATATGCATGCTGTATGAAATTATCACACATTGCACAGGGAAGGTTTGCCAATGCTGGTAATGCCGACCAGCATTGGGCCAATGCTGGTGATATAAGGCCCAGTATTGGCCCAATCTCGACGACTGAGATTCGTTACCGAAGGCTGAGCCACTATCGGCCCGTGCAGGGTTCGCCAATGTTGTCAATATCGCCAAGCATCCGTCCAAAGCTTGGGATCGGGCATCGTTATCCGATACTGAGCCGATACTGAGCCGGTACTGGTCCACGCCTCGTTTCCCATTACGTACTAGCGAAATTACCAGCAGTGGTCCAGTCTCCGAAAGCGAGTACGTGTATCCCATTCTGAGCTCCTGCTGCCCCGTGTTTGGTTTGACGATACGTCAATACCGGAACAGTAATGACTGCCAATACTCGTGCGACAATGGCAACCAGATTCGGCTCGATACTGACGGGCAATACCGGCCCAGTGTCGACTGACGATATTTGGCCCTGTTCCGAAAGCCGAGCGTAGGCTCTGCCATATCAATCCATCTCATCACCAGTGCCAGCCCAGTGCTGCCAACGAGAGCTGGGCAACCGTTGGCAGAGCCGGGAGCAGTACTGGCCCTATACAGGGCCAATGGTCAAATTTTTCCTGGGATATCTATCTATCTATCTATCTATCTATCTATGTACGCGCCTACCGTATTTAGATATTTTTATGTGAGCTGATTATCGCGAGTCGCGAGTTGAGGTGATCAGTTGTTTTTTTCGTCGAATAATGAATGCATTTGGATCAAGTTTGTTGTGATATCTCATAGGCACGGTAGGTAGCTGGGCAACTATAAGTGTCCATACATATGAGTAGGTAACTAATCATGAATAGACTATCGCATCGGTGATTCGGCAGTGTCAAGCGCGATGCCTATCGATGCGGTACTGGTTTACAAATCGAAATATTATTTACCTATATGCATATGGAGGCGCGTATGTATGCTCATACGTATAACGTATACCTACACCTTGACATTTTGGTTTACCTCGATTATTAGTGCATACATATATAAGCGTATACATATACGTGTATGTCTATTTCGATCTATTCATATCTCTTATCCTTACATAGTCTACCTAAAGCTATCTGAAGACATCTATGCGAGGGACATGACTCCATCAATCCCAGCACTATAAGCAGTTATAATTATCTATAAACTTGTGGCATACCACAAATTATTATATTATATATATATATATATATATAATTTTCGAACGTATTAAACACCGCGTGAAATTCTCCGTCCCACACGTATAAAATAAGATGAAATTCTCTAATCAAAATACTCACTTACCTCCGGGCATAGAAATGAAACACTCTCACGGTTCAGTTAATCTTGCATATACCTACATGTATATACAAATCTCATACTAATCCCATTGATTTCTCGTAGCTCAATTTTTGATTTATGTATGTATGTGAAATTTGATGTATTTATGAAGAAAATTTCATTACCATTTGCCAAATACATACGTATACATATGGCATGTGATTCAAGAATTTTGAATTATTTTATGCAATCTTTTACAATTTGGTTTTTTCATCTTCCACAATATAATACCTTCGAAGCTTCTTCTGCTTTCACAAACTTCAAAAATACACCATCACGAATCTCCGTACGATCTAGCGATTATATAAGGTGTACAGGTATTTTAATTGAAAACTAATTTCATTAGAGCGTATATACTTGAGGAGAATGAGAGAGAAAAAAAACCGATAAAACGCGTGAAACTAAATTCCATGTAACGACCTTAACCGATTGTTCAAGTACGCAATAAATCCGAATCGTCTTCAGAGATCCGGTTCCGAATTTGACCTTTCGATCGTTTGTTGAGAATATGAGAAATAATAAATAAAATTAAAAAAAAACAATATTTGAAAATTAATGAATAAATATTGTTATGCTATAAATTGATCAATACCAGACGATCGCTGATAATAGAGTGTAAAAGATGAAAGGAGAATGTTTGAAAGCAAAAGATTGCTTCAACAAGGATGTGACGATCTATACTGCAAAAAACAAACCGTGATCTGCTTTGCTCCCGCAATGATTCGACAGTATTTGAATTATTAGAGGTTTGAATTATTAGTATCAGAGGATATCCTGTATGTATATATGTGTATAAATGGGCATAGCAGACAAGCTAATGCGGATACTCAAAGAATAATACGATTCCGCACACAGATATATTGTATCCAAGCATACATACGCATGCAGGCATACCTACTGTATCGTAGATTTATCTAGATCTATGTACCTATGTTCGGTCAGGTGGGAGTGGCTCTCACTTTATGTAAATATCTCTATACCACTGGAATTTTTCATTGCATAGCTACGTGGATATTGGACAGATAGGCGGTAGACGATCGTACTTATCCCCAGAGATATATATTTGTCAAATGTATCGTTCATATTGCATTGTATTATGCAATAACCGGAATTTTGCTCCAATTTGAAATTTGAAATTTATGAAAAAAGAAAAGTTATCGTTACCTTTCGACGAGAGAAATAATGGAAATGATCCGCAGATTTTCTTCGCCGAAGCACGCTGCACCTATATGCGTAGTTCTTCTTCAGAATTTGTGATGAAGACACTTGAAAAATTGAGAAAAATTGGGGAAAAAAAAACCAATTTCGCGATGAGTTTCGATCTTTCGATTCGTCCTAATTGAATCCGCAATCGTCATCGCTCACTGCTTGAGGACTCTGTTGTATGTTATGTATGTCGTTGCTACAGCCGATGTAGCATGTGTGTATTACGCATATACAAACACGGGTATACGATCTGCCAACGTTGACCCCGGCGAGTAACCTTGTCTGTGCGATACGGTGGCATTAATGTTAGCCAGGTACACCTCGATCTACCTTCTTCTACCTTGCGCGATTTGAGTTTTGGGTTCTCGGCTACAACGTACCTACCCGATCAGCTGCAGAGACGAATGATCCAGATAGAAATCTCATTGTGTAGTTGAGTTTCGTTGGTTGGTCAATATCGCGAGTAAAAATGCTAACTCCTATTCAGTAATTGGGGCAGTTGAGATCAGATCGTTGGGCACATGTATGTATTAGATATCTATATACATATACTGTATATATATATGCATACAATTCTTTTCGCCCGATATAAATCATCATCCACCCGCGTTTAGAAAGTATTTCGTACATCGCCGCCGCGTACTATGTATGTACCAGCACCTATATTCTCAAAATTTGTCTCTCATACCTATAGAAGGAAGAACAATTAATATCGCCTCTATATGTGCATACAAATGATCGATTTTTGTTATATTAAGCTTTTTCCGCACCGCAGCGACGCCTCTAAAAATTTGACACCGCGCCTTGAAATATCGGAGATGTTGAAAAATATCGCTGATAAAGTCAAACTCGTATTATTACTCGTTCCGAAGTAGCCGGCTTCGTCTCCCGAAGGACGTCTCCGATCCCGGACGGGACAGCCTTCGGGGTTGAGGGAATAACCTCGATTGGAAAACGTTTCGTGCGTGCTGCAGTGCTGCAGGTATTCAGGCCACTGATCATGATGTTGGCTGCTGCGAAATATTTTCAGGTGATAGTCGTCGACACCTCGTTAAACTTTTTCCCCAGGTGAATACGTACGCACGGACGTAGGTGCGGTATATAGGTGACCTTCCACTTCTCGTCGACATTTCTCTTATATATATACAACGCGAAGAAGCCCTTAGAATTGATTATATGTTCTCAAACTGGCTCCGTGATAACTTAATCTTTGATTTTATGCAGGAAGAGAAGAAAGTATCGCGAGTCAGACGATCGGAGAGCTGGGATCGGAAACGCGCTTTTATTTTTAATTCGAAAATTCGAGAACGCGACGGAACACCGCGAAAATTTTTCTCTCGGAAAACAGCTCAACAGTGTGATAATCCACCTTGCCAGAATTTCGTGATCCGCCTAGCGGCGCTATCATTTCACCAAACTACGTCCGTGGAAATAGTTACAGAGTTTCATCATTCAACCCATTTTTCGTCACGCGGTCTATCCATCTTTTCAAATCTGCATACAAGGAGATCGAGTCCGCTGCTGCTGCAGTTGCGAAACCGCGGCGTCGCTCTCTCATATGTACAAGTGCAAAGTGTCTCTACATACCGTGCTATTCACATATTTTACATGTATTTTTTATCGCTTCACATCTATCTTCCTTTTTTCTATTTTCTTGTCGTTTTCGACAATTTTCGTCAACCATGCACGTTCCATCTACGTCATCAACGATTTATAAAATCTGCTGATTACCGCGGGGCTGCAGGAGATCTCACGATACGTGATATGCGTTAATTCCTGTCCGTGAAAACGTTGTTCGTCAAGCTCCGACGACTTTTGCATAGATACGTTTACATACATGACACAGGGAGAGAGTATAGGCATAACTCTACTCATTCATTGATGCTTTTCTATCTTAGCCGTAAAATGTTCGATTGAACTGTGTCTACGCAAGTTGGATTCGAACGATTCGGAAATCGATCATAAAAGATGAACATGAAAAACCTAAACCGTGAGATCCAGGTATAATGTACGCTCTAGTTGATCGATCGCACCTTTGTATATGTTTACACGTTAAAAATAGGTACGACGAAGTGTTCCAGATTCGACATACCTGAATATTAATCGTTAGTTTCTTACTCGCTATTGCTATGGTTGTGTCGTGTTGTATATAGGTAGAGTTATTACAAAACTGCGCATGTGACATTTCGTTATCTGCTTTTCTGTCCACGCATAGGTGGCCGTACCTATAATGGCGTTTTTTTCTTTCGTTTTCTCATTTTTGTTTTTTTTCAACACTGTATATGTATGCAGTACGCCATTACGAAATTGAAACCAACACAAATCAATTTTCGTTGATATCCGGTCTCGGGGGTTGAAATTATGGAGTGTATCGTATATTCAGAAGAGGTATCGCATTGATGAATCAATCACCGCCACCGAGTTCGTGAATGAAATAGCTGTAATCGATTGAACTTCGTCCCACAACTATGATGATTAAGGGTAGATCCTCCCGGGGATGTTTAATTTCCCAAATTCTGTGATTTGTTTTCTAATTCGAAATTAGACCTCGATCGTGGTAGAGCTGTTCAGAACAAACTACATGACACCCTAAGATTGGAAATTGGATCAAAAATGCAGGAGCTATCCACCGTCGCAGACTAGAGAATAGAAAATTTCAAAATGCTCCTTACGTCTGAGCATCGTTGCACGAAATTCATCTTCTGGGTTGGCGTTCAGGACACTGATTGTAAGATGGGGATATTGTAGGATGGGATTCGAGAATGGACCCCTTATTCTCGTGAGAAATTCAAAAATCTGATTTTTAACCGCAAATTTCTTATCAAAATTGGCGAAGAATTGATTCTCAATATCTTTCAATGAACGTGAGATCCGAATCTGAATCCCATCCTACGATATCTTCATCTCACAATCAGTGTACTGAACAATACCCTGAAACATGAATTACTCGCGACCATTATTGAGGCACGACGAGAATTTTGAAATTTTCTACTTTCCCACATGTAACGGTGAATAGCTACTTCATTTTCCATGCAATTCCCAACCTCAGGGTGTCATTTAGTCTGCTTCGAACAGCACTCCTGAAATCCGGACCTCATTTCAAATTAAGAACACAGATTAAAGAATTTCAAAAATTTCAACTTTCCAGTTGGATCCTCCCTCAAGGTATGTATCCTCAATATACATACGTATACGGTGTACGTGGAAGAGGAATAGACCGATCACCGATACGATTCATAACTATGACACTGAATCCAATAATTGATTCGATGACGTAATAATTCATGTCCAACTTCTATCGCACATTCAACGAGCATCGGATAGAACCGCCCTGAGAATTACGACTCCTCAATGTTCGTTACTAGCTACCAGGGTACGCGCTACAAGGCAGATCGAGTATTGAGAAAAAGGGTACAAGATAAAAAGTAAAGATCAAACTATGGAAGAGTTAGTTGTACCATTGTCGAACTTTCTGCTATATTTAGTACATCCATATTATAGGTCCATACATATACACATATATAGGCATATATATGTATATAGTTATAAGGAGGGAGGATGTTATACGTGCGGGCGGGCGGAGAGAGGGCCGCGAGGGTCCTTGACATAATTATACGTCAGGTACAACGTGCGATATAAAGTATTGTGGGTGGACCGGATCAAGTTTTGACCGATCTTTCATTCTTCAGAGACCGGTAGGTAGACAGGTACCAATAACTGCACCGATTATTATCAATTGTACAGTTACCGATCAAAGATGAATTGCGGTATCAATCGGTAGAATAGACTCTCCGTCAAATTTATACACATAACAATCATATAACTATGAAGTATTCTTTGACCACTAGCTGCCATCCGATTTGAAATCGGCCATAGGCACGGTATAGGCCGACAAATATCACGTACGATCTCACATCCTCATACTATTCTTACGGCTGCGCATTCTGCACTGCATGGTCCGACAAAAACCGGTGCGATATTTTACGCTCGGGGAAATTGAACGGAATCAGGTCGCTTCGTCGCGTCGTGGTCGTACACCCTGATCACACTTTTCCCAGTAGATATATATACTCATACTCTGATTGTCTTATCAAGCTTTATCGTAACCTGGATAAGAAACCGCGCTCATTTCTATATCTGTTATCGATTATCAAACCTATTCAGCAAGAGGAGGAATCGGGAGATGAACGCATTTTCTGTTAGTTATCTTTTTAGTTTTGGTTTTTGGCAGAAATCCGATGTTCCGAACGATTGTGAGGCGAAGAGACAGTCTATACGTATTCGGTGTAACGGAGACAATAGTTGGCCATCCAGCAGTTAGCATTAAAGCGTGGGCGTGTCTGACTGTGTAACACGGGGACCGTGTTAAGTGTATCGCTACATTTCACTACACATTACACAGGTATAGGAATGTATACCTACCCATTTCGATTCTGGAGTGTCTGGGCTCGTTTGATCCGTTTTGTCCATGTCCGCGATCTGGACCACTCTATTATCTCCTTATCTCCGAATCCGAATGAAATAATCTCATTGAATATTAGGTAGGTATGGTTCGATTGTCCACATCGATCAGCTGGCGATCGTGTGTCTACAACAGTGATCGATTCCCCGTGTTCGTTCGTCTGTGTACGTAGGTATGGACATACGAACCATAATATCGTATAGAAATATCTACATCTGCAAGAGAAATGTTCGCTATATTCGAAGGACGATAGCGAAATATAGTTATTATAGGACTCGGAGAGACCCAGTTTAGGATAACCGCGGGGGAACTGACTCGCGTTAGAGGAGATAGACTGCAAAATAATGACTGATCTACTTCCGAAAAAGAGAAAGAGAAGAAGTGGAAGCGAAATCCTGGTGGAAGTGATGACGAAGGCGAAAACACGATGACTGATATACATTCGTCTATCAAAAGTCATTTGATGGAGCATGTTGTAACCGATGAAGCAATAATTATTGGGTATACCTAGTCAGAGACTGCGTTTCGTCGAGGTCCCACTCGATATAGAAAAGATGGGATAAATAATTGTGGCTATTACGTTTATAATACCTATATGGCGAAAGCAAATCGTTATTTCTCGTCAAGTTGACACGCGCTATTCACCTCGGGGAGATTTGCGAACAAATGAAATGTAATTTTATGGTGGCAGTTTATGATCACAAAATACTACATGTGGATAGGTATACGTTACATACTACTGTAGCAATAATGAGAATGGAACCTTTGATAATCTATAAATTATACATAAGCTACATACATTACATGTATATGTACATGACATACATCATACATAATGCATTTCAAACGCTGTGGGTACAGCCCACGTCGTAGTTTAGTTATACCGCATTATGCCACGATGATAACGCGCCTATTGAGGTAGGTTACGGCCTGTCATACTTTTACTTGCTAACTTAAAGGATCTGGCTCGATGCCGGAGTCTCCATCGTTATATAGGAGCACAGTGCATATCAAAATGATTTTTGAATCAAACTTGCCACATCAAGCTCACAGCATTACTTTTTTAAATGTGGCACCGGCGGAGGGGAAGTATAGAGGAAAAACAGGTAAAAACCGCATCAGTTCAGAATATCTGGGTATACGTATGTGTAGCATATCGTGAATGAATTTCAGCTAGATTCTAGAAAACATGAGAATACTTCATTTGGTAAAATAATATATGAATTCGTCGGGATGATTTGGATTTTTGAAATCGTCGATAATGTAGGAAGTTATCCACCTATGCCGCGCTACAGATGAATCTAACATTGAGTATTTTCTGAAATATCAATCGTGGGTACGGTATTGGACACTACCAAGAGAGTGGATTATGTACAACCAACAGAGTAGTTCGCACGTTGATTGTGATAAATGTATAGAAATTATAAGATTCCGCTGAAAAGCGCTATACCATAATACTACTCAGAGCCGATTGTTTTACCTTTCATGAAAATTCATCGTGCCAACTTCTACTCAGCACAACTCCAGCTGATCGTAGTAGTTCGGGAAAACAGATGAAACTATTGCCCCGTACGTCATGTACGATGTGTAACTTTCGTGTCATGCAGGTTGCATGTAATCGGGCACCAAGAGATATGCTCTACAGTGCAGCTGTCCGGGTGGCAAGAAATGAGGTGCTCCGTCGTTTCATGAAATGAACGAATATTATCCGATGAAACAGTGCTGCATCGAATGAATATTCAAATTCTTATTCTTCTATATTCATAATGCATCGAATAATGCATGATATTAAGCAATTTTCGTTATTTTTTTCGAACATGGAGTAGGGATTGCGCTCGGCGTATGCATATATCACGCTTCGTCGTAATTCATTTCGAGAAACTCGAAGGTCGTGCGATCTTTGACATTACAATTAGTATGCAAGTATGGGTGTAATTTGAAACTCCTATTACCGCATAACTATGAGTCAAATATTTGTAAGTGGAATTATTCCGTACATAACATTGGACTATAGCTTTTCAAGTATCCACTTATATAGATGGATCATCATTTATTCTATCGTGGAACGAAAGTCTGATCATAAGATTATGATATGCGTTCGATTCAAACCATGAGATCGCGCGCGTCGTGTCGGTCGGAAAAGTAGAGTCAATGCGAGTGAGTGTTCTCATTTCATTTGGATTATTGAGGGATACATAGAGCATGCGCAAAGTGTCTCGTGATGCGAATGACAATACTAGAGCAGCCGTATAGCATACTGGCCACTGGGGGAGGATAAGCTGGTTACGAGTTTTAGACTTCAGACTTCAGTTCTCTGGTGGCCGGTTTGAGAGGAACTGCCACGAGAGTCTGTCAATATATTGCGCGTGCGCCGACTAGTCGCCTAGTTTAAGAAAGTGACGACACCAACTCCCTCGAGGAAAAAAAAAGAAGAGCCCAGTAATAATGTCGTATTGCGTACGAGTATTTAAAGCCCAGGTAGGTAGAAGGCAATTGAATAAAACTCACCGTGTAAATAAGACGGCAGTATAATTATTCTTGTACTTATACTCATTCATAAATCCGCGTCAATTTTTCACCATTTCACACCTTCATATTTTATGAGATTTATCGCTCCGTTGATAACTTGCCCAATTAGAAATATTCATCCACTTGTATAAGCGGCTCTCGACCTCGCTCAGAGGTCAACCGAAACTCCCATACCTACATTCATTAGTAGAATAAAATGAAATAAGATGTAGTCATATTTGTCATACACTTCACGAACTTTGAACCGTGAACATCGATTGAGTCACGATTCATTCTTCATCTTACCAGCATGCCTAAACTTTCCGCGCCGCATATCGTTTATTCGGGATTCTGAAGATGGAAATTCACAGCATACGTTGTGCCAACCGTTCATGCGTCTTTCTCATCATACACTGGATCCATTGCACTAATATTTTCTTTTCATTCAAATTATTCTCTATCAATGCAGATTTCGATCTCATTTGCCAATAATCGGCGTCGCGCTTAATCCTTGTCCACAACTCGAGTTGTAAAAATTGTGCCAATTAGCGGGGAGAAATTGACCATAGATATTCCGTAACTTCCTCGTGACTGGGAATAGATCGGGACGTAACTGTGAAACATTGTACTACGCACACGTAATTGTTGAAATCAGTTTGCGTTGCATACAATTATTAGTATCGCAGATTGAGAATAGTAGCACTAGTATACACAATGTATATCTTTGTAATCAATGCCTACAGTATTGTCGAAACAAAAATAACTCTCATAGACTAGAAAATAAGCTCTTCAATAAAAATAGAAGTACGACCATCGTCGTCGTCAAGTTACGTAATCCCGAACTAGAAAAGATACTATTGATTGTTCGCAATGAAATTTTCAGGTTATGTTACCCTCCGAAAAAATCAGCATTCACTGCAATTGAAATATACCAATAGTACGAGTAATTAAAAAACTATCGTTTCATCAACAATAATGAACAACTTCGACTACATGAGTCTATAGATTCGATACTCCACGATCTATCATATTATAAATGTCTAAATCCCGCAATATCCTAGTTTATTATCTCTATTGCCGCATACGCAGGCGGTGAATTCTTAGATACGATCATAAATAATCACAGATACCGTACAGTAGATCTCTAGATGCAACATTGATAGCTCACTGCGTTCATTAACTCGCATGCATTATCTAACTTACGTAATCTGAACAACAATATAAAATTTTCAAGATACAAAAATATGTCTTGTGAGGCTGCGAAGTTTATTACGTTGAGATTCCCGGAATTCGATATACTCTCGTTTTCCAATTTGAGATTCTAATTTTTTCTTCCTCGACGAACAGAGGCTAGCGGGCTTCGCTGCCGACATCCAGCAAAGATGCTTCAGCGCAAGTCCGTTGAGTTTTGCAGCTGCGAAAGTAGCGATGTCAAAATTCGACCAGACTGCTTACCTGCCTTACGACAAACTCGAAGAAAATATCAAGATTGTTAAGAAACGGTACTTGCTAGTTATATAATACCAGTAATGATAATTTCAAATTTATATCTCTTGTCAAAATTCTCTAAATATCATTGATATACTTTCACTTATTCATTTCAGACTCAACCGACCGCTCACTCTTTCCGAAAAAGTATTATATTCTCATCTCGATGAACCACAGACTCAAGATATTGCTCGCGGTACTAGCTACCTCAGATTGCGACCCGATCGCGTTGCCATGCAAGATGCTACAGCTCAGATGGCTATGTTGCAGTTTATTAGCTCTGGTAAAGCTCGACATTTCTCATCTCTGTTCACTCGAAATCAGTCAATATGTGCATCGAGATAACTAACGAAGAGATTAATATCGTCATAGAAATTAAAACGGCGAATATGGTGTTCAAGAGTTTGCTCAAAACTTTACTTCTTAACGGAAAAATATCCATATATTAATATATTTTGTGGAGTTTGATTGAAAACTTCAAATCTCATTAACATTTTTACTAATTTGAGGATGAGCTTACCTCACAATTATAATACGTTGATGTATTGTAGACGAATCTGTATATTTATCTATAATTACCACTTCCAACATTGTGAGAACTGAAAAATATCACAAAGACTGTGAATATTGGCTAAAAAACTATACCAGAAAAAGATTCGAGCACTGGGATCAGTTTTTCTTGAATTTTTTGATTATGTCTATAATCTCTGCTCTCATCCCAGGTCTTCCAAAAGTGGCGGTGCCATCGACGATCCACTGCGATCACTTGATCGAGGCACAATTCGGTGGTGACAAAGATTTAGTAAGAGCGAAAGACGTCAATAAGGAGGTTTATAATTTCCTTAAAACTGCTGGAGCCAAGTACGGCGTTGGTTTCTGGAACCCTGGTTCTGGTATCATCCATCAAATTATTCTCGAAAACTACGCTTTCCCTGGCCTCCTTATGATTGGTACAGATTCACACACTCCTAACGGCGGCGGTTTGGGAGGACTTTGCATAGGAGTTGGCGGTGCTGACGCTGTTGATGTTATGGCAAATATTCCATGGGAATTGAAATGCCCTAACGTTATTGGCGTTAAGCTAACTGGCGAACTTAAAGGCTGGACGAGCCCCAAGGACATCATTTTGAAGGTGAAATCTTGATATTTATCTACTTTTCAAGCGGTAGTTTTAATTTTTATTTGTTTTCCAAATGTAGAATTTGAACTCCAGCACTTACAGGGTCTAGAGGATCGAAATTTATTCATATTTCTAGAAATCTCAAAATTTTATCTTTATCATGTGCCCAATGATGAAACAGTAGATACAAAAACTGAATACCAATTCAAAAAAATCTCGTCTATTATGTTGTTAGAAGAAACATTGAATTTTGTTGAATTAAATAATTTTTTTATCAGGTTGCAGGTATTCTAACGGTGAAAGGCGGCACTGGAGCAATTGTGGAATACTTTGGACCAGGAGTAGACAGTATTAGCTGTACTGGAATGGCAACGATTTGTAATATGGGTGCTGAAATTGGAGCAACGACTTCAGTCTTTCCTTATAACGGACGTATGAAGGATTATCTCAAGGCTACTGAACGCGGATCTATCGCCGAATCTGCTGATCGGTACAAAGAAAGTCTTCTAACTGCTGATTCCAATGCCAAATATGATCAGGTTATTGAATTGGATCTATCGACGCTGGAACCTCATGTTAACGGACCGTTTACCCCAGATCTTGCTCATCCGATTTCAAAATTGGGTAAGTCGCAAATTTTAGGGAGAAGGAAAGCTGTTTTTAGATAGAATCCGGAAAAATATGAGAAACCATGTTAAATGAATGAATAAATGGCCCAATCATATGCATTGTGTGACTTAAGAGCTTTTATAATCTTTCGATTAAGAATTTGATATGTATGTCTAGAGAAGCTGATGTAATCTTTCGTCAAAGTTATCGCAATCTCCACAGGTTCTCCTGATGAGAACGTGATTGGTACTAAAAATTATTGTTATCTTAGTTGTTGACAATGTTAGAGTGATTACATACCAAGTTGAGATAAAAGCCGTGCGTTGTTAGAGATTTATGTTACATAAAAAGGTTGTATTTGTATTTGCTCCTGTATTGTATTGCACCTTTTGGAATTTAATAGGTTTTGTTCTTCTTCTTTCTATTCATGTATACATATCTTTCATGTTTACTTTTCAGGTGACGCTGCAAAGAAAGCCGGCTGGCCTAATGAAATTAAGGTCGGTCTCATTGGATCTTGCACAAACAGTTCGTACGAGGATATGGGTCGCTGCGCAAACATCGCCAAACAAGCCATGAAACATGGAATTAAAGCTAAATCAATTTTCAATGTCACTCCTGGATCCGAACAAATCCGCGCTACTATCGAACGCGACGGAATTGTAATTTGGAATTTGTTTATTCTATTTCTCGTCTATTCATCTTTCAACATGAATTACTGTTTCTAAATTTGCTTATCTTGTGCCCAATTTGATGAAAAAAACCTTCGTACGTTACGCACAACTCTCTACAGGGTTGAATGGCTTATTCTTTTCAACAATTTTTCACAAACAACGGAGAAAATTGTTAGGAATGCTGAATAATCAAGGATCGCCCATTAACAATCTCATATTCTTGTACAATAATGTTATGAAACTTCTCACCAGGCTAAGACTCTTCGTGACTTTGGTGGTACAGTTCTTGCTAACGCTTGTGGACCATGTATCGGACAATGGGATCGTCAGGACATAAAGAAAGGGGATAAAAATAGTATTGTGACGTCATATAATCGTAACTTCACAGGACGTAATGATGCAAATCCATCAACTCACGCGTTTGTGACAAGTCCCGAGCTCGTAACTGCGCTCTCCATCGCTGGACGATTGGACTTCAACCCAGTTACAGATAAATTGAAGGGTGCCGATGGCAAGGAATTCCTCTTGGATGACCCCTTTGGCGACGAATTACCTAGTCGTGGTTTCGACGCGGGCGAAGAAACGTACGACGCACCCCCAGCCGATGGCAGCAAAGTTAGGGTTGACGTCGATCCTAAATCTCAAAGACTTCAGCTTCTAGATCCCTTCGATAAATGGGACAGCAAAGATCTCACTGATCTATTCGTCCTTATTAAAGCTAAAGGCAAATGTACTACTGATCATATCTCCGCTGCTGGACCGTGGCTCAAATATCGTGGACATTTGGACAATATTTCGAACAACATGTTCATCGGGTATTGAATCATCTCTACTTCTTTCATTTTCATCATTCTCTATCACTTTGTTCAAAACAAGCGGTACGACTCAGAGGTTGACTCAAAACCAATACTAAACGACGTTATTTCCAGATTTTTAGTCAACTTCACTCAATAATTTCAATAATTTCCAAGAAAAATTTCAATTCATCTCAACAATTTTGTAAAAAAATTCATAAACAAAGTCACATAATTCTATTTTGTCTTTCAGCGCCGTAAATGCTGAGAACGGAGAAGTGAACAAGATTAAGAATCAACTAACAGGAGAATGGGGTGGCGTTCCTGACGTAGCTCGTCATTACAAGAAGAATGGAGTCAGATGGGTGACAGTTGGCGATGAAAACTACGGTGAAGGTTCTTCTCGGGAGCATGCCGCCCTTGAACCAAGACATCTTGGAGGACGCGCCATTATTGTTAAAAGCTTTGCTCGAATTCATGAAACTAATTTGAAGAAACAGGGTATGCTTCCGTTGACTTTTGCCAATCCTAGCGATTACGACAAAATTCAACCGACTGACAAAATTAATATTCTTGGACTCAAGGACTTGGCGCCCGGAAAGGTAATCCTCCTACTTCGAATACTACTTTTTCTCATATCAAAGATTAGAATTTGGTCCTTAAAATGCATTTCCGAATGCTCAAAAATCTAAGATGTGTGTGATACAGTAGAATTGCTGATAAATTTTATATTATTCGATAGTTCTGTAATTTTCTATACTGCAGGATTAGGATTAAAGTTCGGAGTTCATTTGAAGACGTACACACACTCATAAAAAGTTAATTATTCTCTTATCAAAAAGGAATTACATAAAATGAAATGTGGTGTGAAATTGATAATACGTGAAAATACTCTTTTTTTTCTAGCCATTGAAAGCTGAGATTAAGCATGCAGATGGATCGGTTGATACGATTACATTGAACCACACATTCAACGAGCAACAAATTGGTTGGTTCAAAGCAGGATCAGCATTGAACCGTATGAAGGAGGTAGCCATGGGAAAGTAGAGACTTCAGAAATTGAAGAAATGGAAAGACGAAGATCATGGATAAAAAAAAAGAAGGAAAAATAGTGGAAAACGGTAAGAAAAAAATTGTGTAAAATAATAATGCCAAAAACGTGATGAACAGCTGTAGATATGTAGTCTAATGTGCGATAGACTGAATTATTTCGAAAAAAGAAACAGAAAAGTTTATCATTCTCGTAGGATCGGTGAAACTTTTGTAGGGAAATTTATTACGCGTCAACTTGATTGACTAATTGTTTACTTAAACTTACGAAACTGAACAATGCAAATTTCGAGTTATGCGTAGTGGATAGTACATCAGAGACGAAACATACTAATGTACAAATTGTCACAGGGCGAGGAACGAAAAGAACGAAGAAAAAAAACCAAATACAAAAATCATGCGCGACTTTAGAGAGAAATAATTGTTTTCTTTTTCTTTTGAAATTAAAATGGGTAGAATACTAATCGGGCAATCATTGAATTAATAATCGGAGGTCCATACTATATGAGTGTGTACCTTTACTATGTGAAACGTACAATAATGACGAGGGAAGAATTACTCTTTTTTTTGTTTGTTGAAAAATAAAGAACAGAAAAACAAGAAATAAACCAAAAATTGGGTGATATCGATTGCAGAATTCAGAAAAAATGTATCAAATCAATGGACTTCGTTTTCAATTTCTTTTTAACAAATTTACTCTTTGTTGGATAACTTTGAATAGATTTTTACCTCTCAGTTTTTTCTCATGTTTTCTCTTTCCAAAGTTAGATAACAAAGAATGACGGGAATTTTAGCTGAGCCTGTTTCATGTAAAGTGGAATATCTATATTGCTGTTATTTCTATATAATAATAATAAACGAAAATTTGTAAATTAGGCATGTCAGTTGGCAAGTAACTCATTAACATTAACAACAAGATTACATAAAAGATTGTGAAACTTGAAAGCCAAAAATCAAAAGAAGAAAGAAAAAACAAAGAACGAAAAAGGCCCGTTAGTAGCTTATTTAATTGTTACTTATTATATATACACACGTTGTACATACATTATGGGGCATTCCACGCCAGATCTCACGCAGCCTTCGACCATTGAACATAATTTTTTTTTCATTTTTGTTTTTCACACGTTATTAGAGTAGTGCTCGTCGAAAAATCGAAAACGACAAATTGTTCGTCGAATCATATCTTTCTGCGTAAATTGTTTGAGCTATCTCAAAAACGGAATTTTTTAATTATTCCTAACTGTTTTTGAGCAAATTTACAACGAATGAATTTAGATTGGACATGTGAACACTCAGAGAAATAGAAGAGAAAAAGAAAAACATGAATTCCACTCCTGTTCTGTTCCGTGTCGGAATCATAATCTTTCATCGCAGTAATACAGAAGTCGTGTGAATTTTTTCGAACATAAGGAAATGGCGTTTTTGATCGAGAGAACATAAAATGATTTGAAAAACAAATAAGTGGGAAAGAACGGTGGTAAATTTCAATTCGGTAGTTTTTGGCGTTAGGAGGACTGGCGTATAATACAAAAACAAAACAAGGAAAAAGTAGAATGTTGAGGGCTGCGGGCTGGGTTGGCATTTGGCATGAAATGCTATACTGTTATGTATTAGCATATTATTATTAACTTGAGAATCTTGTATATACACACAATAACATACATACGTGCATACACACTGTAATGATTAATTAGGCAAGAAACTGTGGATTTTTACAAATCGTGCGATCTTGATAAAAATAAAATAGAAGGAAAAAAAAAACATACATGCATATACCTATATCTACTATATCTATACACCTGTGATTTTGAAACTTAGTAACGCAATGTATTGTTATTGACTGATTGATTATATTTCATTATAATACCTCTAGTATATATATCATAATAGTAAAATATTATGTCACGAATTGTATTACAAATACGTACGATAACTTATATACCTATGTAACGAACAACAAAGACAGAAAAAAAGCAGGGAAAACGGTGGAGAAAAACATCTTTTACTTGTAAAGTAGTTATCGAAAATAAAAACGTATTAAAAATTACCTTATACTTCGTGTAAATTAATGTTTTATTTTGAATTTCTGCTCCATTCTTTAGGAGTTTTGGTCCTATCCTTCTCTTTGAAGTTTGTTAATAATCGTTATTGTTTATAGTTCTAGCCTCATGAACTCATTTCGTTGACGAGAAAAGTTCGATTGGAATATTTGAAAGACGTGGAGCTGAATGGAGAATAAATTGAATGTAAAATAATAGGAAATTTGGATATTGATCGATGGGTATATATTCCGAAAAAATTTGCTTCGTACGTATTCTTAGATTTTAGAACACGCGAAATCTAGAACTACGAGTTTCGAAATATTTGATGAAACACTTCATCGCTCCGTCGACAACATGCGGTATGCATATATAGTATGGAATGAATAGATCATGAAGAACAAAACGTTATGCAAATCAGACGAAGAGAGAAAAACAAACAAAAAAACCCAGAATTGGTCGCCTTACAAATTTGAAACGTCGAGAAGGATGTGGAATGTTATGAAATGTTGGAGTTCCTTTGAATTATTTTGTTTTCAAAACTGCTACATACGTATAGAAAATGAATAATGTAAATTAGCCCACGTAGAGAAGCACGAGGGAAGTTATTACGGAGAGTTTTTTCTGTATTCATTCTCATGAAATGAAATGAAAAAGAACAAAAAAAAAAAAAATACAAAAAAATGGTAGATCAAATGCAGAAAAACTTTCGAAGAATTTCGTAAACTGTAAAATTTCGAAGTAGAATGACTTCAGATGAAACGAATTTCAAAATAACTTTCAAATTGAAACTTTAGCTGTGGAGATGATCTAATCTAAGTATCTAACTGAAGATCCAACGTATAGTACAGAACAAAATGACTTGAACTAAAAAATAAAGCAAGGAGAAATGGTAAAAGAAAATAATATCATTCAATCCTCTGCCATTGAATTCTCAAATTAATAACAATATATCTACCTAATAACATACAAGAAGAAAAATGATTCGGATAAATGTACAAACGCCAAGATACCAACTACCTGGCAGAGAGCAAGCAGCGCCGGTGCTAATTCCAACTACTGTATTCTAATTGTGTAACCATGGTAACGTAAACGGGCGGAATTGGAAAACATATCCGTGCGGCGTTGTGAATGCGAACGAACAAAGCTGCAGCAGGCTAATTCTACTTTGACCGAATCTGATCTTGCATCGAAAGTTATAAGACGCTCGTATACCTACATATACATAGATACTATCGCATAATTCGGGATGTCGGCTGACGGTGAATTCTTTCTATCAATTACCGGCTCGATCGAGTACGCAAACTTTTACGACATCGACAATGTGTATTGTAAACATGGGTATCACTTCGGACCCGATTGGACTGTCGTCAGAGTGAGTAGAATTATCTTTTGTTATTAATAATTGAGGAAGAATGAATGAAAACGGTTATTCTTATTGGTGCGGCGAGGGGGCGAAAAGAGAGACTTTTTGACGAGTGCCAAATGCCGCGCGAGCCGAATTTTGCGATTGCAAAATTCACACGAGTCAGGAAGTTTCTGTATCCGACTACTTTTTGTTAGAAACGAGACGCTTGAAGAATTTTTCGAGCACTACTGCGTGAAAACTCGATTTTTACGCACTTGTGCTTGGAAAATTCCACGACGGTCGAGTTTTTGACGAGAGGTAGCGCAGAGGAATATGAATGTAACGTAACGAATCTTTGATAATACATCCTCAAAGGGGACTCGATCGTCGAAAATGCACTTCGCGGTTTCACAAATGAATTACGAGAGAACTAATGCAGCTACAAAGATCATCCCTCGCACAATGTTTATTAATGGTTCGGGGAGTATGCGGTTTTGTTTTCAGACACGTGTAGCTGACGATATCTGCCCGGCGGCATGTCAAGGGTCAGAAAAATTTGGCAGTTTTCCGCTAAACTTTGCGGGTTCGTTAATTGTTAATTGAAAAACTGAAGTTCGTAGGTACAGCAATTTCCGAGATTGGCTCGCGAATGGCACATCTATGTACTTGAGATGCCGTTGAAATTACAAGTCGATCCACAGCTCCGGTTTCGAGAAATCGTGCAAAAATTTTAGAAAAATAGAAGCGGGAGTAAAACGCGTTCGAAGTTCTTAGTGATTTCTGGCAACGAATCGTTTGTACGTACAAGCATTCAAAAGTTTCCTGCGCTGTAGGACGGGGTTTCTGGGTCAGCATCTTCCTGGGCTTATGGTTGGTCCGTCTATTTTTTATCTATTCGGTTTTCCTCTTGACCTTTTGTGCAAGCCAATATCCGAGTCGTGTAAGCTGCGGTCGTCTTCGGCTGGGCAAGCTGTCACCACCCGTTCACGGATTCTGACGTTCATTCTCTTCGAAAATGATGAATAACTTGTGCGGCCATTATCAAATTTTTGTGCCGCAAGATAAGCTGAATTTCCAACTGTTTCAATGGCACTAAAACTGTTTTCGGGGCTATTCGCCCGATGATATTGTTGGAACGCTCATTCAAGTTCTGTGTCGATCCGCCGATACGATTCGTAGCGTTTCTTCGCACGAAGCTTCGTGAATGGGCGAAATTCCGCTTCGAACATCGGCGCGAAGAGCTGGATTATGTTAATACTCTCGTAGATTGTTTCTAGCTTTTGCTCTTCACCAAGTACACCAACTTTCTAGTGCATCAGGGCAGAAATAGTGTTGCGGGACTCTCATCTGTCGAACACTCGTGGTAGTAAGTTGCCGTAATAGTTTTTTTCATTTTATCCACGCCGTCACTGCATTATTTCTTATTGCCATTCCGTAATGTTTTGTTAGTTCGTTGATGCAGCTTCTTCGTCAATTTTCCAGTTCCACCGATTTTTTTTTCCCTCCTCGTTGACCGAAGTCGAGACCTCATCCTCTTCCAATCGTGGCCCACACACGATCGCAAAGTTTGCAACGTTATCTCAAAGAAATAATGAAAGAACTGATTTCTCGATTTTCGAACTTATACCGGCCTCGAGAAATTGTGGAAACACTAAATTTCGTATCCGAGTACAGAAAATATATTTCATTTTTCATCTCAACCCCCGGAAACTACTCACCCCTCAATTTATCCCAGAGAATTGATTCGAAGTGCGGTCAGTTACGTCGTTACTCGTTGCCGTGGCAAGTTCTTAGGATTACAGAAATAATTTCTTTGGGATTGGTTTCGCCGACTGTTATTCCAGACTTCGGTTTAGCTGGTCACAATGCCATTGGAATCTCATAGGTGTTTCACTATATGAGAACCGTACACAATTATTAAGGATTGCGAAGGATCGGAAGCAAGGAGTGAGCGAAGAAAACAGAATAGCATACAAGTGGTTATGTTCACAGTGAGAGTGTATAAGCACTTACGTTAGCGAATGAGAGAAAAAAAAGATATGAAGCGGAAGTGATGTGAAAATAGTGAAAAATAAACGTAGTAAAACGACCGTGTACCGAAAGGCGGTAGTGTAAAAGAAACAGAGAAGAGAAAGATAAAGCAGAGTCGGAGCAAAACGCGCAATTAATCTGAGCAGTAAATTTTTGAACAGACCGTAGTCTGAAACAGCAAGGGCTAGAGATTATTGACGTCCGCTGGGTGTAGCGTAGCTGTACCAACAGAGATCAGGGTACCCGAAGCTCCTCGCGCTCCGGTTCGAATAGTACCTAATCAAAACGAAGATTATTCTAAATTCTGACTGGTTTTCGTTGCGACCTGTCGCAGCTGTGCCCAGCGATTTCCTTTTATTTATAATAAGCTGCAGAGAGGCCGCAGTCGCCGTGATTGGCAGAAACTCGATACAATTTAATTTCCAGTTGATCAATTTAGTCAATTTGCGGCGGCTGCCCGACAAAAGAACAATCTGTTCGATTCTTAAGATAAATAACCAGTTTTTGCGATCTGGTGATCTGAGTGAGAAAACAAAATAATATAACACGCAACACAAGTGACGAGCTGAGTTATAGATATTTGGCGGGAATTTTCGCTGATTGGTCCGGGAACCCTACCCGCGTAAGTCACACTGGATTCAGATATGAAGCAATTAAGTGATGAATAGCGGCGAAGCATGGTTGAGTGCGAAATTAGCGTTCCGAGTCGGAACGAAAAGAAAACTAACTGAAATAGTCTTTTAATAGCAAATGTGACTTTCGCGGGATGCTACGAGACGCGCCTGAGTGCGTCTGCGATGCCGTCACTCAGCCCTGCCTAGGGTTACCTACTTTGCGGCGTTCGGCTCATTCTTCTTCGTCAGGAGTCTTAACTGCTGATGGAACACGAGCTACTGCAGCCCGACGCACGAGGAGCGGCTTGCAGTCGTCAGGGTTTCGATGCCGCGGCCGTTCCTCCTATGCATGGCTCGTCGTCGCAATACGGGATGCGATGGCAATAATGGGAATGTCGATTGGAATACATCGCCATTGTGGTAGAGTTTGCATTCCCCGGTTGATGTGGTTGACCATCCGTTTCGGCGTCTCTGGGTGGTCGTCCCCTTGACCTTGACCTTCCGCTGGTCGCTCGGTGGCCACCATCGAGCCATCTTGGACGGTCCCAGCCTCTGAGACCTGACGAAGCGGATCAGGGTGGCACCGCCAACTTGCATAGCGACGTCACATCGATCGGTGGAGTCGTCAGTCAGACAACCTGCCTTCATTCCAAAAATAATTGTTATCTTTGTACATAATGAAGTTAGCACTCGAACTTTGGATATTTAGGGAAAGGGCCCAATCAATCAAGTCGCGGAGTCAGTTAAGTCAGTTATCACCGACTCGACTTGATTGATTGAGCCCTTTCCCTAAAAAATAATTTTCATCCATCCTTTGAATGCGAAAGTGCGATTGCCTTATCTTGCCCTTGGTCGCTGAGTGGTACGTCTGTTGAGGATTCCCGAGGGCCATACTCGCGGAATACGTTGCGATACACCTTACGGTATAGACAATGCCAGAGGCTCGCGGAAAATTGCCTATTAGACATACTGTGTATCCAACATTGTGGTAAAAGATTTGACCCGTCGTTACTACTTTGTCAACAATTTTATGCATTGTATCTCCGCAGCGGGTTGCGAAATTCGAATAAGGATCTACGGGCCGACGTTGGATGATAAAATCCTCGGGCATATACCTACATACTATAAAATTTGATCAATCTTTCGCATTCCGAGACGGATTCAGTTTTATACACGCATCTCGACCTGTTTCCAATCTTCAGTAATGCATGCGCGGTAGGCATACATACATAGATATATATGTATAATATTACTATGTAGCTATAATACGCGTGTTATCCCTGGCGGAAGTAATTCGGCTACTTTTTATGAATTTCTAGGGAAACTTGAACTTTTCACAGTGCTTGTGAGAAATTGTGATTTTCTTCGATTAGTTTACTTATCGGAGACAATGCATTTTCTCCTATAACTATATATGTATACGAATTTATAGATTATCATGAAAAATTGGGGAATACTACAACTCTTGCGTGCAGAAATCTGCAAACACCTAAAATTTTTTGTCGAGAAACTACGAGATGTTCGAATCTTGCGAAAAATCCGCAGAAATTCGTATACGAGTAGAAATTTTCACAAGCAATTACGGGAAGTAGCCGAGTGCCTTTTTCTATTTTTCATATCCCCCGGTTATGCAAAAGTAGGTAGTATAGGTGTACCTGCAGTACACCTGTATTTTTATGTTACTGCCCACGCATACCTAGATGCACATCGCAAAATTATCCCCCATCCCACACGATTATCCCTCAGAATTCAATTTGAATATGAAAATTAATTCACAAGTGGAGCCTCATCGGCGTGAAATGTTTTACGCAAATCTTACAATGATCAGATTCCGCAGGGAATTTTAAATTCGAATTATACAGCTATTTTTGAGTAACGAGAACAAACAACAAAAAGAAAAAAACTCTCACGAAGATTCATATTTACGAAAAATGATATGTTACAGAAGAATATACGGATTATTCCTTTCCTTCGGTGGTTTTTTTTCTGTTTCATCCGAATACAAAATTATTAATCAGTATATTGTACATCGGATAATATTTTTCAACAATTTTGGGCAATCGGATGCTTGCCAAAACTCTATTGGTGTATATACATAACTGTGGGCATCCAGTAAAGTTTGACATTTGACAGGGGATCGAAGAGGGTCTTTCCCAAATGAGCAAAAGAAGTTGCGATGCTCGACAGCTGGCGGCTTGGAATTTTCCACTGGATGTCGCCTTCAAGAGTATCAATCCTCAGGGATGTGAGTTATGAATCGAAGATGAAAGTAAATGCATAATGCATCGGATGAAAGCCGCTTACTAATTTTCACTAACAAATCACCGTATACTTCTCTTCATTTCATAGCTTTCGATTTCGATTTTTTTAGGGCCTCAGTTGATCCTGTCGATTTACGGCCTGGACTTTTTTGGTCACGACGTTATACGGGGATACGGAGTTTGTCACTTACCAACGGTCACCGGTACACACACGAAAAAGTAACTCCATTCTCACAATCAACAATATGAAAAAATACTCAAAAACAAAACAGTCCTTTTTTTTCGCCGTTAGAAATTTGCCAATCGAAAATATGACAGAGAGATTGAAATTTTCGTGGTTTCCAAATCGCCTTAAATTCGGAGACTCGATGAAATTTCGCTACCACATTGGTCGAAAATCCGTGAATAATATTTCGTAAAGGTTATCAAATATGGAAAGAGACGGAAATTTTTTCTCAAACGGCGAACTCAACCCCGCCTTGAGGAGGGATGAACTTAAGTATGAAGCACCCAATCTGACCTGCGTGTACACACGGCAAACTTCCGTTCACAGGGTGGCGATATACACGCCGCAATCATCTTCAATCCTACAACAGTTTGTGGCCTGGTTTTCTGGAAAGCGCCCGGAACTGATCGATCCAACAATCTTGGCATCCGGAGACGGTCGAGAACGTAAGATAAACTGTTTAGATTTGGCATGCCACTATGTTAAATATGCGAGCGAAATCTCTGTACATATACGTATACTTCTTATCTCCGCGGATTATTATACATATATACCGGCGTCTGTTTGACCTGCTACTCACTTTATCACGCAGTACTTAAATACTCTTTATTAGCAAGCTGGCGATCTATAGTGCCCGCCTTTTTCCCTCGCCCCTGCCATAAAGGCCGCGTCTTATAGTGAGCGCGGTTCGAGAGCGGTTTTAGCGCAGGAATATTAAATATAAAAGAGACCCTTAGGAGAAGCCGGGGCAGGACGAGCATCTCGACCGAAAATGGTGAATCGAGGCAACACGGACAGAGAGGAAGAATTTCTTGTCCTCCGTAAGGTGTCTCGCGAGGATATCTTCCCTAAGCACTCCTCGCATATGCAATAGACACAGTTTTCTGAAATTCGATTCAATTGAAAAAATGAACAATGCAAGAAAGTTACGATGAATTGGTAGAAATCGATCAATGGACACAAAAATGGATTCCATAGAATCGGATTTTGCCGGAGAAAAAAGGAATGATGCTGACAGGTTTTTTCGCTACGAAGAAGAAAAAAAAAAGCAAAATCTCGAAATACTGATATGTGGAATGTAAACTTGCCCCCTTCCCCCCTTTCGCCCCGGTCTTCTCCATTTCCAGGCTCATTACATATATAGTGACAGCCGTTCATCAATCGGACTCTTGAACTAAGCTCAATAATTTTCATCGAAGGTAAAATATAAGGCAGGTAGATTTCGTCCAGCTTCTCGATTAGCCATAATTACTCGCTTCTCGTTATCCCACGAATGATACGAGAGCTCAGTTTACAGAATGAAAGTTCAATCAATGTTCAAGCCCAAAATTTCCAGCATACACAAACGGTCGCGGTTATATAAACAGCTGGTGTAGCAAATGAGGTTACAAATGTTACGTTACATTTGTATAAATATTATGTAAAAGTTTTGGGGTCTGATCGTAACAAAGAATTTTAACGGTTATATTGCATTGTTTTATAACAGTTATGGGTCATTCCTTGTCATATCAACCAATAGTTGGAATCGGCCGCTTTCGATTTAGATGAATTTTGATTACAAGTTTTTCTTTTCTTCGCAAGACGGTAGTCCTGCCAAAGGAAAAAAATAAACAAAATTTTGTCGATATTGAAATCTTGACCATTTTTCGAATTTTTCAAGTTTATTATCATTCAAATATCTCGAAAACTATAGGTCTCTCCCGCACTCGTCTCTTTTGTCGCCCTCGGCCTCGCTACGCTTGGTCGACAAATCACCCACTTTGCGCACTCGTATCGCAACGTACTATTTCCTCCCGCAAATACGGGGTGGCGGGGCGAAAAGTAACATTCAGTCTGAAAATGATCGTCGTGTTATAAAACAGTTGTATAATGTTGGCAATTGTACAGTTATATATTTATATAACAGTTATGATTTCTGTTATACAATGGTTACGCTTGTAAGTGGAAAATCGCAACTAACCTGAACGTTACGTGTAACGAACTAGTAATATTACTCGTTACTTTTGTTACGTAGTTGTTACATTACCGTTACACCTTTGTGTTTGCTGGGATTACGGCGATCGTTGCCTCGGTACTGTACCTGCAAGTTATACTTACCCCGATCGATTATCACACTATATGAAAAAATATATACAACGTATGTGTCTGTACATATATGAATGGATATTTTTCAGTTACAAGGATGATTTCTCAAGGAACGGTGACTGTCAGTTTCAACGTGTCTATGAAGGACTTCTTCAAGCTAGGATACAGTAATGGGCAGAATAGATAACACGTGACGAAAATATTTTATCACTTACTTAAACATACGAAGGTTATATATAAGCATGGAATGTACGTTGAAATATGGGAAAGAGAAGAAGAAAGAAACACCCCCGAATAAATGCCATCTTCATTTCGGAAAACCAACGCTCATCAATTGCCTTATAGTAAGCGGATATTACTTCCACTGACTATATACGTTGAACCGTACGCTATATAGTATAACACATGTATATACGTTGAAATAAAATCCACACGCACAGTTATTTTTTATACAGATATGCTGCATGTATATAGAATGAGATTCGTGGATTGGTATAAATCGCATGCACTTTTTCATTAGCCGTGCATCATTATCGTTCCGTAATACAGTACCTACGGTTACTGTATCGTTTGAACAATACTACGGTGGATTTTACCGGCCGAGTAATTTGCAACCCTAATTTTCCAACGATTATCTCACGAAATCGGCCATATAATCCCAATGAGTTGCGCAGATTGATCTTTAATTTATCCGGATACGCGAGACGACTGAAAGATTACGAGGAGACGTCTGCGATGTCTGTTTTTAGCGAAGACCGAACAGCGCGATCAGCTTACGTGTCGGAGACGAGGCATTTTTCCTATATCTCCGCGTACGAACTTACAAATTGTCACAAAAAATTGGGGAATTATACAACTTTTGTGTGCAGAAGTCTACAAACGTCTGCAAAAAATTGTTTCGTCGAGAAACTACGAGACGTTCGAATCTTGCGAAAAATACGCGGAAATTCGTATACGGGTAGAAATTTTCACAAGCAATTACGGGAAGTAGCAGAGTGCCTTTTTCTATTTTTCATATCCTCCGGTTCTGCAGAAGTAGGTAGTATAGGCGTACCCGCAGTACACATGTGTTTTTATGTTACCGCCCACGCATACCTAGATGCACATCGCAAAATTATCCCCCATGCCACACGATTATCCCTCAGAATTCAATTTGAATACTTAGACGTTGATATAATGTCTGTTTTTTTAGCGAAGACCGAACAGCGCGTTCGCTCGTTTACTTCTAGACGTCTTCTGTCGGTCGTCCCGCGGATTTATAAATAGGTCACAAGCGTCTTTGAGCCACGTGAAAACGTACATAGTGGATATGCGGAGTACGATTATGTTGTAGGAATAGATTGTTGTTTTTCTTCACGTTTTTCCTCTTTTTTCCTTTCACTTTTCACCAAAAAATCGAAGCACAAGATTCCGTCCATAACGTTATCCTGCAATTCCACATCCGGTGTTCACTCGTTAGAGAATATTGAGTATTTCGTTTCGAAATCCCTCACACTTTTTCGATTACAGGAGAAAAAAAACAAATATTTCGAATACGCGAATAGAATACGTGAATATATCTTATTCTTTTCTTCTTTTTTTTGTCCTCATCTGGGCAAATTGACCGACACGATCAGAACATCAGGTTGTTACGTGAAACACGAATGGTTTTCTCTTTCCAGATCGATGCAGTGTTATCAATTACCTGAATTTGCCTAATATTCATCTAAAACTTTGATAAAAAAAATCACCCTATGTATACGTATTCTATATACATTGCAACAAGATAACGTTAATTGCTACTAATTAAACATGGCGTGGTAGAATTTGTTGTTTCGAAGACAAATACGATTCATACTTCGTTAATACAATTTACAAATGAAACGCAGTTGATATTTCGATGTGAATATAATTCGTGTAAAATGTTCCACGGTTCGGATCAGACCTCTGCACTCCCATGTACATACCTTATACCTATACTCATATTCAATAGTTTCTTTAGTTCAACTCCGCGCGCGTTCACTACTCCCCACGAATTTCGGATTGGTTCTCGAATTTTGCGCCGAGTAATTACTGGCGAAAGCACCAAACTGAAAGGAGGAAATGAATGAACGAAATGTATACGTATATAGGTACGGTACATGCATGATGTAAATTCGTTCGCCGATTCATTTCGATCAAGCGATACATCTCGTGATAATTATTATACATCCTACAGTCATACCAACTTCCACATTTAATTCTTCCTCTTTTATGCTTCACGAGTTACAGCTGTCAAACGCAAGGAGTGACCAACTCGTGACCAACTATAATTGAAAGTTAATTAAACGATCCAGCTGCGATGCCTCCAGCTTCAGAAGCGACAAGAGAAATATAAATTCGTGCAGTTGGTACAGGCAAATTCGGCTCGTATATATATTTTGAATACCACGATGGTTCATTTTTCATTCTTCTTGTTTTCTCTTTGAATTATGCCGCGGAGATTAAAGCCTCGGGCCTCGCCCCTTTGGATATAGGTATAAGTAGGTACCTACCTCCCTACTTTATGGGAAATTTCACGCCGAGTCTGGACCGAGCCTCTGACGCTCACGATTTTCTATTCGGCCTGATATTTTATTTTTCCATGTCATAGGTATGTATATACATTGCAAGATATACCTGTTCATGATTGTTTTTCAGATTTTTGACCAAATTTTTTCGCAAGTTCTCAATCTTCGGAAATTTTATCCTCTCAAATTTCAAACGGGTATACCTCACAAACAGCGGAACGAAAAACTAGACAACGACACAAACGAGTACATCATTTTCTTCGTCGTGAATCGTACTTTCGGGCGATAATATCACTTGAATTCACGAAATTCCGAAATTCTCGTTACATTTTTTTCCGACCGTGAAAGTTCTTGCCCATGAAAGACCACTTTTGAAAATCTTAAATGAAACTAAAAAAACTTTTCAAGTATCACCGATTCTACGATTTTTGAGTCTGGTCCGATCGTGGACATTCGATCCGTTCGTTCTATTTCAATCGGAATGTTTTCACTTTTTAGATAACCAAATTTCCGACTTTTCTCTAATATAAATCTCGAATCTCTGCGTTTCAGAAGTTTTTGGAGCATTTACAAGGGAGACAAAATTTTTGTCGTTACGACTTTATACCATTAGTTGACGAATTTTTCACGACCTTTAACCGTGAATTGATCTAGAGACTCTAGAGATCTAGAGTCCGCGGTCGCACCGGGCTCAAAAATCGGTAGAATTGGCAATAGTTTTTCGGGGATATTTTGAAAAGCGGGAGTGAAAACGCGTTTTTTGGCTTCGGAGCGCGAAAAAAGATGTGAAAATACAGTTCGAAAATTTATATAATATCATTTCCCTCTACTTGTTTCTGTCGATATCACTTTCTCCGGCTGAGGTATACGCATTTGAAATTTGAGAGGATGAAATTTTCGAAAATTCAGAACTTCCGAAAAAATGGAAATAAAACATTGGAAAAAACCGCGAATGTTTCTTACGACGTATACTACGTCACGAAGAAAAATCAGCCAAATCAAAAATGGCGAGAGTCAGAGGCCGGATGACGCAGCGTGGGATTCCCCATATACATGAAATGCCACTTGTATTTGAAACGTCTTGATGCATTTTTTAGCTAAACTTGCCCGGTGTCCACATTACCGAATCAAAATGCTAGCCACCAGTACGCCTCTGTATGACAGCACGTTCCTCGCGGGGATTCAAAAACCAGGAAAGAAAAGAGCAAAGACGAAAAGAGAGAAAATAAACAAATCATATAGAGTCTGACTTAGGAAGTTTAAAAGAACTGACACGTAGGTACATAGATCGGTATATACAATATAAGAAGTAAGTAGAGATGGAAACTCGATATTTTATAGATCTCGGGCTTGGGAGTATCGGATCGGTAGGTAGGATCGCATTTCCTCTGCCAAATGGACCGAGGCTATCAGACTCGGGTAAAAATAAATGTTCTACATCCCGACTGGAGTTGAAAGGGTATTTCTATCCTCTCACCCTTATACACCTGAGAAAGCAACCCTTCACTCACGATTGAATTCTGGCGACGGGACGCGACGCTGCAGCTGTAGGGAGTTCAGACGTTTCTCAAATCGAAACATCATCGTTTCCATCGTTTATTTTACAATCAGAATAAATATATACACGTGTATATACTACACATACGTACATATGCACATATATTTCCAGTCCGTTCACGCTGGTATATCAATTCGTTCTGGTTTATCGATGGCAGATGAGAATTTATCGTGTGATATCAAAGCTCGAAATCCATAGGAGGAGATAGGCAGGTAAGTATACTTATACTTACCTACGGGCGCGCGGCGCCAAGATCTACAGGAGAGTGTAGTGAAGTCGCGATAGCGCGTTGATGAATTATTTTGAATCCCAATTTTGCGAAATGATAATTGAAAAATTGGCATAGGCAAGTGTGTACATACATATTTACGTATCGGAGAATGTCGCGTGTACACGAATCTGTATAATCTCCTTATGATTCGGAAGGATCTCGGATCATATTGAACTCTCTGATCAAAGTGAAGTGTTTTCATCGGCTACCGGAACAGAATGTAATTTGCGATAGAGGAAATTTCTAACGGAGGTTATCTACTGCTCTCTGCACCGATTTGCGTACTAAGCCTGAAACCAATCAATTTGACAATTGATTAACGTAACTGCGGTTACATACAAATCGTCCCGGAGACACGGAATACCGCCTCAGGTATAATTTAATTAATATACTACACTGCTCGTGCGATTTGTGCAAAATATTGTGCCGTCTCGTATTCCTACAAAATTTTTTTCCTAATTCATGAGCAACGGGCGAATCGGGGAATTTGATCATCCGAATTCAGCGCTCATTGTAATAATCGGCAATTTCATTATTTTCTGATTACATATGTAGACGAAAACTGCGATATTCTTATGCGAGAAATTACGGTCTTCAATTTTTGTCCTCTTTCGAATTTCAAAATAGCTACCCGGATCCAATACGAAGGTATGGCAGCAGCAGATGTGGTCTGTGGATGAAATATGACGTGTTTTTTCACGGTTTCACCATATCCTCCTCCCCTCAGTTCATGAAACTGATAGAGACGTTGAAAACGCGAAAATATTCGCAAACGGGACATACCAAGGTACAATTTACGAGCTGGCATGATTCAGCGAAAGAAAATCTCGGAAAAGGAAAGGAAAAAAGCAAATGCCATCTTATCTACGATCTTTACTCAACTACACTCTGCACAGCATCCGAGGTAAGTAGTTTGGGCTTGGGAGCCGCTCACGTGCTCCGTCTTTAAATGTGTACGGAATGTGTTTCGTGAGGTGAATTTTTACGGGGTGGAAGTTAGCTGTTGGGCTTTCAACACTCGTTCGGCTACGTATTTTTGCAGGGAAAATGGTTTTGAGGTAATTTGACTTGTCTTTGAGATGATTTTTTCTCGTTTTCTCGAGCAACGACTTAATTAGATACTTCTAATTAGATACGCAGGTACGCTAGGATCTCTCAACTGCAGCGCAATCCAATCTGATCCATCGTGTACTTGAAACTATGGAACACTGTGCATCTATAACCAATTTGTTGACAGACGTGGAAAAACGTAAGAAAATTTGTAAAATAGAATGATGTCATTCGAATACGTAGGATCTGCTGGTTGTTAGTAGCTGCAGAGTTTCGCGGAGATGAATCAGTTCGAAAATGATATAATGCGCGTTTTATAACGAGTATGACCGTATCTAGGTAGAATATACGGGAAAAGATATGCGCCTTTTTCAGCTTTTTATATTCTCATTCATATTTTCCAATAATGTCATATTCTGAGGGGAAATCCTTGTCGTCTCGGTGACCAAGGTCTTGGACACGTTCATCCCTAAAAATTCCCATGGGAATTTTATCGCGGAAATAAAACTACGGTTCGACTCGGTCCCCGCTACAGGTATACCTGTCCGATAAGTAGTTAAGTGGAAAAAATCTCACCAAGAGTGCTGCGGATTATGAGATTGGGGTTTTCTCTTCTTCTTCTTTCTTTTTGGGAAGTGCAATTAGATCTTCGAGCGAATCTCGAAAAAGAAAAGATATATATGTATACGTAAACGTGGACATTTCTGGCTCATTGCCGCGGATCTTATGTCACCATCGCTAGCTCTTGATCGCACGTCCGCGTGACTGAAGATCTCCGGGGATTTTGACGTAGTAATATAAAGTACGTATCTGGATATCCGGGATTCTTCACACGGTTTCACCATATCTATATAATCCAGATTCTAGAGCGTGGCTATTGGTGGCTCGGTATATAGTATGAAATCCCAGCAGCTTTTCTCTGAGTCGTAATAAGTTTCCGAGTCCACTTATTATACGTCTATAAGCTGAGAGCTATTGTGGTAACGTCATGCAGGCCAGTTCAGAGCTCACATGGAAGTCTGCAGATTCTAAGATTCTTTGCTGCAGGTACAGTCGACCAATCGATCAATTATTAGGTACAGCGGTTCATGTGGCCCCGAACTCCATCGTCGTCGATTGCGCGGGGAAGAAGAGAAGAGGAGAAAGGACCGTATGAAGTCTCGGACCAGAGAAAACGAAAAAATAAGTTAGCATTTGTGTTTTTCAGGGCTGGCTAGGTGTTCGGCTTTATATAGCTCAACCTAGTACAGAGAATGTCTGAACTTTGATTGATAAATTATTGTTACAAGTTCATCGTCTCTGAAGCCTGAGAAAAAAGCTCGCGGAGAAACTTATCTTGCAAACTTTCGAGGTGGATTCATCCTCGGGGTATATCCGTTTTCGTATGATTATTCAAAAGTGAAGATTGAGTTTCCACATTTCATACGTTACATGCCCTTGAGGAAATTCGAAATTCGTGTACGAAATTGACCCATCGGGATTATTAGACATTCATAATTCAACGCTCCGATGTACCAAATAGTCTGCGGATCGAAAAAATGGGGTGAAAATTGCTCAGAAACTTTCTTCCTCGTGTTATCATTGCAGGAAAAATAAGAAGGAAATGGTGAAAATCCCGATCATCCGGCGATTGACAATGAGATGGAAGAATCAGCTTATCTTTTATATATTTTCCGTAAAAATTTCTCTGTCCACGCCACAATTAATTGAACTCTTACCTATAATACGTCAATATATAGTATACAGTATAGTATGTACAATTACAGGAATGTTGAACGGTATACATATTTCATTGTCAGTAAAATGAAATCCGTTGGGTATATATACATGTATCGATGGTATTGTACATATAGGTTCAGGTATATATATGTGTGTACATACAGGTATGTGCGAAGGGATCGCGTGATACTGTTCGTCTGTTCAAACGTCGTCTAACCTGAAATGATGGAATATTTTAGCACAAATTTTGTTCAAAGTTGCGAATATAAATACATAGGTACACGTGTGGGTATACATAGATATAGATGTCAGTGTTTGAATATTACGTGATGCGGAAACCTAGATATGTCTATTTGCTCTTCGTTGTTAACCTCATAGCACTTCGAGCGGGTGATGGAAATGGAAAATAAGTATCTAATTAGAAATCAAATTGTGTTCGTCGTTAAGACGGCTGCAAGATTGGGGCAATGTTTCCGTGAGAATATCAGGGGTTTCATCCCCTCGCGTTGAGATATGCGGCGTGTAATTGTGATTGTAATTATAATCACAAACTTTTTGAACGAACGAAAAAAGAGAGTGAGAGAGAGAGTGAAGAAGTTAAAAAAACAAGCAAAAAGCAAAGAGAGATAAACGAAGAAAAAAGATAAGCGGCGGGATGCGAGCCTGGACCGAGTGTAATTTGATAAACATTTTTTACTGCCTGTCACGACATTTTCCACAAAGAGCTGCTCTCTACTTTTTTGTGGCCTTGTTTGTAGACCATTCGAAAACAAAACGCGAATGAAAAAGGAATGAAAAAAGAACAGCAGAGAAACAGGGGGGGGGGGGGGGGGGGGGAGACAGAAAAGTTCCTTTTATTTTATGCTGATGGAAATACGAACGGTAAACTTTCACTCTACGCTCGCGTCGGTCTCAAATCTTTCACGACATCCTCCAGAATATCGAAACATGCTCGTCTTTCGTCGGTAGCTCCTAGATGAAGCTATCGGCGGAACCTTTCGGTGCGCGTTGTACGTAGATACAAACGAACTCCATACGACCGCGATCATATGTGATAAAAATTCAAGGGAAAGTGCGATTTTTGATATTATCCTGCATATCTAGCTTCTATAAATATGAAAACTATGTCAATATACAATTTCGAATTGGAAAGTTATTCTTGCGAGAAATTTGAAAAGGGAGGAGGATTTTATTCTCTCACCTTGTTACGTGCTGTACGTACACGGTAAAATTTGTGAGGTATTGCGCAATGAAAAGAGAAGCTCTTGACAGTATATTATTTTTAGAATGAACGGAAAATTTCACCTTATCTTTCCACCTCCTGAGTCGGAAGGTCCGGGTCATCCGAATCGTGGAATATAGTTGATGCATAAATGTCCATAAGCTCCATCGCGGCTCCATTTGTAAAGGCAAAACCATCTTGAACCTCGTATTCACCACCGCCGCCGTGTTGTCCCGGGTTCAGCGCGTCGTACTATTCAAATTATAGATATTGAATAGCTTAACGTGATTATCAGTCGGGGTACGCTCCTCCACATCAATTGTTTTCCTCTGTAGTTTGGTACATTCAAGCCAAGTGGCTACGGGGTAGAGGAGAAACCAACGAGCGCGATGTATTTTTGAATTTGTTTGAATCCCCGATTGGTTTCTGATTTCCTCAAACACTAATTAACAATCAAGAACCTCACATGTGACCGTGACTATAAATTCTGTGAGATAGAGTGTTAATTTTGACCATTGTAGCCGACAATCATCACTATAGTTCCAAAAAGTTATATACCTACTCGCCTCTCAACGTTTCGAATAACCAAAAGTTTATTCAACAAACGTTGGAATTTGATATTTCGTACCAGGTTTCGACGTTGTATGAGAAACCTCTGCGGAGAGAAATTGAGAGGACATCATTACGCTCCTGTTCGGGAGTTGGAACCGCGGTTCGTCGAAAGAATCGTCAATATTAAATGTCGAAAACGCCGTTGTAACGGGCTAGGGAGCCCCGTCGATAATACAGATATCGTCGATATCCCGGAGCTCTGAATTTACGGGACACAAATTTTCCCATTAGGCCGTCGCGTCCGTCCTAATAACATTTCTCAGTCGACGGTGACCACTGAATTGGAACTCGGGGTACTTCGGGATTCGATTCGGTACATAAGCAACACATCGGAGAGATGAGAAAATGGTGAAAATCGGATGGATTTTTTGAAAACAGAAAGTCCGATAACAGCGAATTTTCGTGGGGAAGTTTAATGCAGGCGCATCAATAATTTTGATGATCTAAGATCCAGATTATATTAATTATAAAATCCTCGCGGTCCGTCCGCGCGCGGTGAGTGTCTGGCTTATAATTAAAACTTTTTGACCGTAATGATAAGCCGCGAGTACCTGTAACAGAGGCCCCTGAGGTATAACGAAACGTGTTACCTTTTTCTTCCTTTTTTCGTTCTCGATCTTTTACTCTATGAACTTGGGGATTTCGTCGACGATAAATTATTACGTACGTACCGTTTATCGCACGGAGCGGCCGCCACGCCGCGACGGCCCGGCGTCCCTACAGCGAAGAAGCAAGAACAAAACGACACTTGTATATATAAATCGAAAATGAAAAATCGGAGGTCGAAATATATTGCGTATTGAGTTCCGTTACAATTATTCGTTCTATTCTTTATCTCGTTTTCCTTCATTCGCGCAATTCGAAATTTCTGACGCTCGTCGCGAAATCACTATCTCATAGGAGGTAGAATTTTTGAAAATCTGTTAATGGCAGGGTCGAGTACATCCGGCATCCCTGGTATGTATTATCTACGTACCTATAAGATTTCAGGATCATGTCATTAGCGATTTTGTTAATGCAGACCCCGGCGCGACGCTTCTAGAGTTATAATTTCGAGTCACTTAACATCCGCGCGTATGAAACCGAAATCGCAGCTGAATAAGAAGCGCCGGACGGATTTCGAAAAAAAACGTAAAAAAAAACAAAATTTAAGCGTGATGCAACGAGGGAGTATAATCTTCCAGGATTTTATGAGAAATCGCGGGGCGCGTGGACGGTTAGAATATTCTACAAGAAACTAGGTGGGTAAGATCTCGTACTAGGTTGGGCACGTTCTGCTGCTGCTGCTGCTGCGCTGCTACTCCTCGAAACTTTAACCACTCGGCAACCCGACAACTTTATCATATCGAATTATTCAACCGGATTTCTAGCTCCCGGTTAACACCGAGCTAATCCAGCATCGCCGCCTGCAACTGGCGGATAAAAAGAAAAAAGTATAGGAAAAAGAGAGAAAGAAAAAAAAAACCGAAAAAAACGTCGAACGAGGAGATAAAGAGAGGAAGAAAAAGAAAACTGACTACCGCTCAAAATCATTCCTCTCTCCGCCCGGCTACGCCGCCGCAGGAAAGCTTCTTCAATCGGCGAAATGTTGAATCCGTTCATTACAGAGCTTGAGAAATCGGGGCGGGGGGAGTTCTTTGTCTTACGTCTATGAATCGGTTCAAAGGGATGAAAAATTGTACGTATTGAAAATCCCTTATTCAAATATTGCCCCGCGGCCGCGGGCGGTGCGGTAACGTGTTCAATTTATACGCATGTCGGAGCGTTATATCTCTCCGGAGGTTACGTATGTATGTACCACCTATATGTATGCACACGCGTGTGCCGCGTGTGTGCCCACCGAATCGATCGATTCCTGTACAATATCTCTTGTTCTTTGATCACCCCTCTGTCCAATGCAATTAAGGGTCTCTAATTACGTGTATACGGTATATATATATGTATAGAGGGAGAGAGAGAGAGAGAGAGAGAGAGAGAGAGAGAGAGAGAGAGAGAGAGAGAGAGAGAGAGAGAGAGAGAGAGAGAGAGAGAGAGAGAGAGAGAGAGAGAGAGAGAGAGAGAGAGAGAGAGAGAGAGAGAGAGAGAGAGAGAGAGAGAGAGAGAGAGAGAGAGAGAGAGAGAGAGAGAGAGAGAGAGAGAGAGAGAGAGAGAGAGAGAGAGAGAGAGAGTTACTCTATTGTAACACCACGCATATAACCATAATCGAGGAGTAATACTCATACGTAGGAAATCGGGTATACAGAAAATCCGTACGTATAGTAATATTACGTGATGTACGTATCTGCGTGTGCGTATATGCTGTTTCGGCAAGTCTACACCTACGCACTCGAACGCAGATTACACTGACTCGCCCAACTCGTATTATGGTTCCAGATTGGCAGTAACAAAGGGGGGACAATTACAAATTATCCTTTTACCCTGATCAAGGAAACTCATATCCGGTTTTATACGCGCATGTAAATTTATATCGAGGACCAGAAATAATCTCTGTAACTCTGTTGTAACACCTAATTGAATATCGAACGATCGCCTCAAAACCGTCTGGCCCGGTATACCTACTGTACGTAATTTTGTGTTATCCAACGCCGTTCGATACACATAATGACACATATAACACGCCCCTCTCTCCACTCCCCCCAAGCTCATTCCCATCCCTCTTCCTCTTCTGCTTTTCCAATGTACATAGATTTCTATACACATTTATTTTTACAACCCGTCATTTGCAATCCGGTTTCCACTACATACAACGAATACCTATCTCTCTCGCTCTTTGTATGTGTCGTGTATATTAAAATACAGGAGTTGGGGTTATTTCGCTGATTGGCGAGAAGGGGGGTAGGCATCTGTTGCGTTCACGAGGTCTATTCATATTCACGTATACGCGTCATGAGGCGAAGAGATTCGAATTTACCGAATCCCTCAAGTGGTTGTCACAGGTATGTACCTATATACACACTCATCGCTGGGAGACGCTATTTATCCTGAGAACATGACGAATTTCACTTTTTGTACCAATACCTATACAAAGAGGGGAGACAGCCAGTTTATACGCGTACTTCACACAGCAGTAGGCACTACTGCCTACGCGTTCGTGGGTTTGAATTTATGAGCGACGGTGTACCGCGCGGTAGGAGGTGTGTAGGTATGTACCAATATCCAGCCAGCCTAGGTATGTATACGTAGATACGTGCATACGGAATTGAGAATATTTTCAAAACGATAAAGAGACCCGGGACCCCGTTATTTTCATCACTCGTTTATCACCGCGGCTCATTCTATTGTCTGGAAAAGTGAAAATGGGGGGAAAAAAGAAAAGACGGGGGGGAAAAAAACAGAAGGAAGATAAACGAAAACCACTCCCCTTCGACTCGCGAGCCTCGACCGCGTACCGATTCGGCGATCGTTCCCTGTCTCACCTTTTCAAACATTCGTTCGTATTCCGTGAAACCGATATAGTTCGCCTCCAACCATCTCCCGGCCAGAGTTTTGGCGAGAGAAACTCCGTTCTTTGATCCTGTTCCTCGGAGGCCGAGGATCACAAACGTCTGCAAGGGGGCCCATGCGTTGGGGAAATCCCACTGTTCTCCGGTATTGGCAGTGGAAGCAGGAGTACCGCCTGTAACACAATATCGAATTGTTGCCATTATTCCGCATTCCCGATGATAATTCTTCCGAAAAATTTCCACCAGGATACGAGCCGAATCAAAAGATGGATGAGCCATGGTTTGCTTTTGGGTAAAATCCGAAACGAACGCTATACGTATGTATGTATATATACATTCCTGTACGGCATGGGAATTTCATTGTTTCATTGTCAGTTCAATTCGCGTTCAGGATGCGTACATGTGCGTGTGCGTATAAATATGTATGCACAAATAAAACGAAACGCTGGTGAAGTTTGATTTTTGCGCTCTGTTTGACAACCGGGAAAATATCCACATCCGTTGACTATCGAAAGCTCCGCAGGGCTTCTTTCAATTTAATGAACTGTACACCGTATATACATATACAGGGCGGCTCGGGTTCAGCAGGACACATTATGTGGATCAATTTTGCAAGAAATTCGAAGACTAAGAGTCCTATGCCAGAATTTTTGTGATTTCTGGCTTCCGCAGAGCTTGTAGCGAGCGAGACGCTGCAAGCTTGGATGCAGTGCGAGTGAACACAGTCCTCGCGAACTCACATATATATCAGCGTTGTGATTGGGTTGGCTTGAACATTTTGTAACCCGGAAACTATCGGACACGGGAATTTTCGGTAAAGGACTTTTCGTTTCAGAATTACCCGACGAATCTATCCAGGAGATGTGTCTCGCTCGATCTGATTCGCCCTGTATATCGGGCGTTTCGCGGCAAAACGAAGACGTTTCAACTCCCTGGTCTCCGATGGTCGTCGTAATTATTTGATATGTAGTTTTTCCGAACCAGAACCCACGCCCTATGGCATTTTGCAAATAGACTTCTCATCTGCGAATTACGCATTTTTCGAAATTCGTGATTTTTACAAAAGCGAAAATTTTTATGTATTCTTTCTCAATATGTCGGCTCATTCTCGGGAAAAACAACGTAATGAGACATAAAATGAGACGAACTTCTCAGAAAACATATTATTGAATTTTCAGCGTCGATGAATTCGACGCTGCATTGATAATTAAGACAAGAATCAATTTTTGGAAAAACTAGGAAAAATTTTTGGAAGACAAATAATAACAATAATTTTTCACTCGTTTCTTTTTTTCCGTTACCCATGAATTCGGTTATCCCGTGTTGTTTGAGATGACGGATACTGCTTTCCGCGAGTTCCTCAGCCCTCGATCGATTGTAGCTCGAAGTATAGAGCGGAGCCAAATTTGTCGGGTAGAATTGATTTCTGGACATTTTGCTCATCGTATCGTAATCCAGCCATATCTGATGCTCTTCATTCCACAGGACGTTGTCTATCGCATCTTGAAACTGCTCGGACATGGCCGAGTAATACGCGGCTTTCTGTGTACAAGGGAAGAAGAGAGGGTGACAAAATTTCATCAAGTAAATAACGAAAGAAGACGAATGATCTATAGATATATATATATATATATATATACACGACTCTACGCTATCTCAGATGAAAATCATTTTCCCGCTCGAATTTTCTTCCGTTCAACCTTGCCGGGGGAAAACAGAATGAAAGAGAGGCACAAAGTGTACAAAGACGAGGGTGAAATGTTGAACCCTCGACTCGACTCCGTCATGCACATGTGTGCGGCAGAGGTGCTTCCCTTATCCTGGAGGATGTTGGATTCTGGATGGAATTGCCCGGGACAGGGCTCGATCAGGGTAATTTGCGATGGAACACGTGGCCAATTAATCCAATTTCATCTGCGTCCCACGTGGATATGGTACAGTGACGTCATAGAGGTCGAGGATGGGAATATAAATACCTGATCACACGATACCAACTCCTCGAAAACGTGCTTCTTATTTTCGGACATAATGCTGTACGTTTCACGGTCTCGAATTCTTTGAGTGTATGATAATTATTCTGTCGCGTAATCGTCGTGTCCGAGAATAGACTTTCATCGGACGGATTCGGGGGCTGCGACGCTCACAATTATGTCAGACACTGACATCGACCGGTCGTTTTTGTTCCATAAATTACACGTAGAAACTATACGACGAATATCTGCGAGGGGTTCGAGTTACTTTTGGTTTTGGTAAACTCACGTCGCAGCTACGCGAAAACTACCCCGTATGAAAATGCATATGATACAATACAACCATACCGATTAATTATGCTTTCGATCAGTACACTCCAGCGATGAAGTTACTCGTTCGTTGATGGAGCTCGAATTTCACCCGAATCAGCTCGTTACCCATGCGGCAAAATTGACAACAGATTGATAAGCCACGATCATCTTGAATCTTGAAAAAACTCTATCTCTTCTATCAGCGGGACGATGAATTGTCAATCTTGTAGGGTACGCGGGAAATTTCTTTCAATCGTAAAGAATCTTGATTCATGAATAGCCACCCACAACTTCCCTTACCCCAGCTAATTTATTCTGAGATATATTATACAGACGCCCACGCGACTGAACGTCTGAAAATCAACGAAGCCTGATGAATTTAGATGGTGACACGGTAATTACGCGGAAAGTTGAAAAAGACCCCTCCCTTAACCTCCCTGAACTCAAGAAGAGGTCGAGAAAAAATGAAGAAGCAACGGAAAAACGGTATTCTGATTAGCTGAACGGAATCCAAAGAAACAGAGTGAAAGAGAGAGGGGGAGAGAGACAGAGAGAGAGAGTGAACGAAAACGTTCGATTTCGCGGTTATTCGGTTGCAGAATGTGAGAGAGAGGAGGATAGAAATGGAGAACAGAGTTGAAATGGATTACCTATCGCACTGACCTTTGCGTCGTTGCACTGGAGATGAAACTTGTGCATTATTCGCGCGTTTTCTTCAAGCAGAGCGTTCAGTTCAACAGGAATAATTTTGCTGGTCCTAATCGTTGTCAGATTCGCGCCATTTTCTCCTGGATTGTCGCACCAACGGCTTGAAAAGTCCCACCCGCTTTCAGCAGCTGCTTTAAGGTCGTTATAGAGGCCTTCCAGACGGCTGGGATCTACTCGTTGACCAACTTCGTAGTCTTCCCTGTGAGATGTGAACGTGAGAATTTCAGTGTCGCTTGACCGTCTCCGACATGCTGGTTTATTGAAGTTGATTCGTGTGGAATTGAGCGGAGTGGTTTTTTTTCGCTTTCATTCCTTTCCTTTCCTCTATACCTACTATTCCACCCTTTCGATATGAAACCAGGAAATCGATTCTTCGTGTACAATATAAACGGCACGAGGCAGAAGGAGGAGGAGGAGGAGGAGGAGGAGGAGGGCGAGGATAGAAGAATGCCTTTCCTTTTCACTTTTCTCGTTTCTCTCTTCTCGTTCAGAAATTATTATCTCTCAAGAGAGAAACGTGCTCAAGTACGGAGTAACCGACGAGGTGAAAAATAGAGATGAGATGCCTTTCGTTGCTGAATCATGAAATCGTTTCGCGAGTGGCAGATGGGAAAGGAGAGAAAGAGGAAAAAAAGAATCCGAACCCTAGAGATATTTTATTCCCCTTCCCTTTCTCTTTCGTCGTTGTTGTTGCATTATATTATACGGTATGATATCGCAGCGTAGCAACACATGTATTACGTGCATATTATCGCTGTATCAAATTTGTTCGAAATCTCCCCACTCGAATGCGTATATAATGTGTGAAACGCGTACCTGTAACTTTCGGGCCGAGGTCCAACGCTCCTGGTGATATATCGGGCCAATTTGTACGTTTTCCCGTCTTTTTCAACCTCCATCATTTTCGTCTTGAGCCAGAAGTCGAACTCTCGGTCCAGCGTGGCAATATTCGCCTTGAGGAATTCTCTGTCTCTCGTGAATTCCATGTATTTGTCGGTCTTGAAAACGAACGAAAAATGGATCATTATTGCTTATTTCTTAAAGTACAAGTATAGCTAGTGAGAATTCCGCGATGCTCACTTTCGACTTCGTCGTAGATCGCGATGAACTTCGACGAGCAATCGCTTCATTTTAATCGGATACGATCGACCGAAAAATATCGTTAAGACTGCGCCGCGCCGTACGCATCGAGCGGTGAAAATTTTACTCACGATCCGTAGGTACATACATCACTTTGCTCGTATGAGTAAATTTGGACGAGCAGATAGCCAGCCGTTCATCGCTCGGGAGGAAAAAACGAGTGACGGAAAACGTACGAGGTAGAATCTCACCAATGATTCATTGAAATTCTCGACGATCAATTAGCTAATCGCAAGAGTTCGCAGCTCATTACTCTCTCCTTTCTTTCTCTCGCCGTGGGCTTCGCCGTGGAACGCGTAACCGGACAACGCAACGGACCGATCAGGTTCAATCGCTCCGCTTGTTTTCGGCGTTCGCGTTCGGTATAATTGCAGTTTGGGCTCAAAAATCCGCGTAGAAACGTCTTCTATCGGCTCTTTACATTTTTTTTCTCCAAATTTTCGATCGTTCTAGGCGAAGTTCTCGACTCATCGCGAGGGAGTTGTTGACTCGATTCCTCGCCATTCCATTTTTTATACCCGTCCTGACTAGCACATAACAGCGGAAAATTTGCGTAATCGATTAGGATAGAAGTACCGCGCGGGTTTCTATCAAAGTGGAAAAGTACTGATAATAAATCGCAGTATTTCAATTGAGCCACAGAGGCACAACCGTTGATTGCACACACTCTGCGTCTTGCTATGAACTGTCGGATGCAACGGAGAGAGAAAGGAAGCAATCGTATCGTCGATAACCTTTCGAGCTGGTTTATCGCGTGTCTGTAGTCTCACGCTTACATTGACTAACTGAACTGAAGCCTTCGGTTATTCGAACGCTTTGATTTTGCCCGCCCTCGAATTATCCCATACTTCCATATCTTCTATCTTCATACTTCACATCCTTAGGAGTTTTCTTCATAAACATACGTTGTACACACCTATACATACACTCCGTTTGTTTTGGGAAGACTTCCCTCGTCTCTCATTTCGAGAAGTATAATATATCGGAAAACTGGAGAATAGCATCGGAATTAGAGTTGGCAAGAGTTTTCAAGATTTGCAAAATACGATACAGAGGAGATATATGTAGGTACCAATAGATGAGAAAATATGTCCAAACGTCCCGAACATCTTCCGAAAATGGGAATGAAGTGTAAGTTCGGCTTTTATATCCCACTCACGTATCTATATACTGAAATAAGTTTGAAAATAAATACCATAATCGACTACTTCGCCTCCTCTCGCGGCAGTCGTTCAATAATTATTCTCTCCGTGGACCGTGGCCGGATCCCAGAATCCCTTCCCTTCATCTCTTATCCGATCTTTTCTCTTATTTCACACACACACACCTCTGCAGTGAGTATGCGCGCGTTGATCAGCGACGAAAAGATGATAAAATGGGATCAACCTTCCTCAGCAGTTTTGTCTGAGAGACTCGAGTCTTCCTTTTTCTAACTCGTTTCCCCTGACCTGAAGAGATGAAGTTATTTTCCGCGTGCCTCGAATACCAAAATTTCAAAAGGGATGAATCATCTTTCCGATCATATGTGTGACGATATTCTCTCATCTAAATTCTAGTTGCATACGATTTTTCCTCCCGGAATGGATCACTGGCATTATTATTACCATTTTTTGTCTTTCGTTCCTCGCGTTTTCGTGTTTCCGGTAACATCAATTTTTTGTTTTGTTTTTTGTTTTTTTTTTTAGGGGGGGACGGGCCTTCCGAACGATTACGGGTGCTTTTCCGCGCTTTCGGGATCGAACCGTTCAAATGAACCGGAAAGTTTGAATCGACGAATCGTGCTGATCGGTAATCCTTGACTTTGAGAGGTTAACAATGAAAGAAGGACGTGTATAATTACCATGCGAATTAGAAAGGGGGGATGACTTCTCATGAGATAATAGAGCCTCCCTCCATTGGGAATGAATCCGTGGTCCCTAACTACACTGTAAAAGTTTTCTAGCATCCCACGAACGGTTTGTTCCATACCGCAGATGAGCATTCCTGTCATCGCCCAGTAGCTGTCCCAGTAATAAAATTCTGAAAATTAATGTGTGTTAAGAAAACGATTGGATACCACTCGTACCAGTATAATTAACGTCGATTTTACCGGGTCAATTGAATTTCTACCAATCAATAATTTTCACCTCTGAATCGACCGCCCGGAACGATGAACGCATTTTCCACATAAATGATACTGTGCCTGTCCGGGTGCTGGAGTACTTGCGGTTTAATTTTTCTCATCAGTGTTTTCCATATTCCGTTCAAATCGTACGCCCATTTTCGAAACCGTGAATCTTGGATGCGCGCCAGCGCCGGTGGATATTCTAGCCAATCTGGCGGGGACCAGTCGTCGAGCTCGCCCTCTTGAGAAAAGTTTTCGTTGAGGAAAACTTCAAGTTGTGATTTGCTAGGCTTGTTTTTTGTCGCTTTCATAATTCTCTTGAAACTACGAAAAGAAGAATGTATGTATGTATTCGCTGTTTACTCGAATTGCGAAGGAAAAATGAAAATTTTCCAAATCCAGCCTCGTTACGAATTTTACATAAATATACGTATGTATATAGATATAGTATTTTTATGATTTATATTATATCGGACTCACTTGCCGAGCGTTACTTCTGGATCATGCAGTTGAAATAGATCAACGAACGATTTACTGTCGGGAAATAGTTCAGCTAGCTGCATAGTTTTCAATAATTCTCCTTGGCAGTAGATTTGGCTGAAATCAAAGTCAGATATGATAAGCTCTTGTCGTAGCACCGTAATTCATCGTTCTGGCGAAATAGCCAATCGATTTTTTCAAGGTTACAGGTATAGGTGCGTAATTTCATTGAATTTTTTGCCTCTTTTTGGTTGTTTTTTAACGGGTCTCGCAATTGTTCAGCTGAATTGAAATAGCACGGTAGAAAGAAGATAAAAAAAAAACGCTTCGAATCGTTCACTCGCGCCTTTTTTCAATGAGTGCGAAGAGAAAAAAATAAAAAAAAAAAAAAAAAACAACGACAATATAAAAGCAATTTGGATACTCGTATATAGTTTGAAATATTTGGATCGTTTCGCGATATCTATGTCGTCTGAGGAGTTCGGCAAGTGGAAAAAGTATATTGAATTATTTACACGAAACTGCCTCGTGTACCTGCATGAAAGAATTTTTTGTATTCTTGGTTATCTCATATTTTTCATTTTTGTTTTCAGCAGACTCGGCGAAAACGCTGGTCTCGCGAGATCCTCGACGGCAGCTAGGCTCGGTTATTTGTGATTTGGAAAGTTTAGGTTTTTGTAATAAGGGTGTATACAGGGAATCCCGACTGGAAAAGTTCGCAAACCTTTCCCCAGCCAAAGTAAGGCTAGTGATACGTGAAAATAACGTGTCGTCGGAATTGATGAGAATTGTTTTCACGCTCTTGGCGTATTAAAGCGTGCGTCGATGCGGGAGTCGAAAACCTTGCTGTAGGTGGAAGAAATAAGAAAAATAATAATAATAATCGCGTCTGAAAAGCTCCGAGTCCTCTAACGATCGGTGTAATTCAACTCGTCGTTCCGATTCGTTACTGTGATTTTGGTATAGCTCTATAGGCGTACGATAAATCGTATTTTACCTGAATCGAAACAAAATTTTCTTTCTTCTCCGCCTCTCAGGTTTACTTTAAGGAAATTGACTAGAGAGAACCGGAAATAAACGGGAATGGGGGGAATGAATTATTCTTCAGGAAGTGGAGTAAACGAAAAGTTTCGAGTTCGGTGCCAACTGTAATCTTCCACTTCAAGCTCCCTGCGGGGAATAAACTTTTGCTCTTCTGTTGCTCAATATATGTAGCAGGTATCTGAAAAGCTTATTCCGCCTGAAGTTATACTGAGGGAAAAATCAAGAAAGAGCGAGAAAAAGAGAGAGAGAGCGAGCCCTCTAGGAATAAGCAATCAGCATGTTGATCAATTTTGTCGGTACCTATCCGCTCTCGTTTTTCTTACGACAGTCGATCGGTACATTTCGGTACGGCTAATCGTCAATTGAGCGGAAATATTTCCCGTGTTAGTTACAAACTAACATTTCAGTGTATAATTTGCCCTCGGAATAATTTTCCAACGTTATAAATTAATGGAATGCAAACGAGTGTGCTCCAACGGGCGTTCGATAGTAAAGATACTCCGTTTTGTAATGAATTGTTCCGATGAAATGTTAACGGAATACCGTGGATCGTAATGAAACCCCGTTTTCCGATGTTCGCGGACGACAACGCGGAGCGACGTTCTGAGGCGGAATTTTTGATTCGCGGGAAAATTTCACGCGGGCATCTGAGATACAATGTTTTTCGAAAAATACGACATTTCACATTCTTTCGTGACGTTCGGGCGGCTCCCTGTCGGATCCAAGCCATCAGCTGTAACATCCGCATCTGCGATATTCGCCGCGACGAAAGACAACAAAAAAGGAGTAGGTCCTGAACCAAAACCAAAAAGATATACCAAAAAATAAAACGAGACGCGGAATGCCTATAAACCTTATTACGGGACGTTGAAACAGTAATGGGCCATAAAAGTACATTTTATTAAGGCCGTGGACATGGATTATTCATCTGGTGAAATTGATCCGTTTAATAAAGTAATACCGTTATAGGTACTTGACGGGGCAATGTGCAGTGCGATATAATGAATGTCTGGCTACGTTTATCTCTATACTTCAACCTCCGAACGCCCCGATTATTATAGGTACATATTATTGAGCGATAATTTGGAAACGCGTTACGTATGTACCTACTATGCGCATTTCGACGTCATTTGTACATAATCTACCTTTATACATATAAGGAATGTACGTCCATCGAGTATTCTTTCAATCAGGGTTAACTCGCGTTACCGATCCCACAAGGGCGCAGGCGACATTATACGACCTTTCGGCGGGGTTCCTAAAGCCAAAGGGTGGTAAGATTCTGTTTTTGTTTTTGCCTTCATTCATCTGGAAGCACGAAAATACGTAGAGAAGAAGGAAATTTGAAAATTGCTCGATGAAGCCGAAAGGCCGTGTACGCGCCGGCGGCGGGTACGACTTTTTGGTTTTTAGAAAAAACGAATTCCCTTTCCTCACTAGAATGCCCAGAGGTCGTATCCGGCAAATCTTCTTCTTTCAAATCTCGTAAAGCATTAGAAAACGAACAAAATTTCGTCGTTACGACCTTTCGGCTGCGCTAGTAACGCGATGTGTAGAGTATCCTCGATAGCTATAGGCCTATATCGGCGCGCACCAAATTACTAACCATACATTTACTCCGAGAAGCGCGAAAAAAGGAATCCCGGTATCACACGGAATGTGATAAAAACGTAGTTTATAACGAAACCCAGCCCAAACAAGAAAACGGAGATTTCACGCGAACACAATTGCGCTCGCCAATTAATTGGCTAATCGATGAAATTCACTTTCTTCGATACACACGCGTGTGTACCTAGAATATATATATGAATCGCGTCGCCCGAAGTGGTGGCTAGCCGAAATAGGCATCTCTATCTCTCTACCTGCGTGTACCGATACCCGCGACCCGTCTTCTTTTCGATCCGAAATCCCAGCTAACGTAAGACGGAATGCTTGACCGGTTGTACGCCGGTGGGTACATATTTGCCTGCGGTCTAGAGCACTACAGCCATTCTCATCGCTTGATGTTTGACCTTACCGCAAACATTTACCAACCCGGTAACATCGGGTGTTAGCATTACGTTGTTTCATTAAAAAACGAGATTCTAACAAGACTGCCCACGGTGGATCGATTGCGGAGGTTATCCTCACCGGGATAACCGCGGTGCAGTTATAGTTACACCGACAGTAGATCGCTGGAAATTATGTACGGATCGTTCATCCTCGCTCGAGTGTCAGGACCAAACCGTCCAAACGATCGAACATAAGGAAGTGAAAAATGATTTCGAGAAATAATTCTTGAAAAAATCCCCCGTGAGTTTTTCCATTCTTAATTTATCACGGTCAGGTAGAGGCACGATCCATATTACGATAGAATAACGGTTTCCCATTTTTTCCAAGCTTCACCGCGAGTCTGACCTCCGGTCAGTGACCCTGATGTTTGATTTGTTCAAAGAGCTTCCGAGCTTCAGCTTTCTCAAGTTCAATCCAAACGCTCTGACAAAGACCGGGTCTCTCCACGTCTGTACTATGCTACCTATAATATTGTATATAAAGTTCGCTTCCGTCGCTGCACAAAGCGATCTGACGCAATGATCGTCTAGCTGAGGTGACTAGTTATACGCGTGTATACACAAGCTGTACGCGAGTGCCAAATCCTTCGTCGTTTTCTTTGATGTCGTCACGTATATGTTATATATGTGCGATAATTGGACACATACGTATACAAGGTGTCCCATTTTGAATGGAGGGCTAGATTCTCGCGAAAACGAATCGCGTCGTCGCATCGAAAAACAGTTTCAAGAAAGGTTGTAGGTTTCGAAGTGGGACACCCAGAAGCGAAATCGGATCAAGTCCAGATGGGGCTTCCGCTTCCGTGGCATTCGAACGACGAGGTTTTTTTAAACGGAATCCAATGCGCTCCATTTTTCAGCAGTTGCCAGGCCACGCCGCGCCTCACGTAGCAAACACTGGGCGGCGCGGGGTCCAGATGCTGCAGCAGACGGCGATTTTTTCTCGTGAGACGCGCAGTACCAAACTTTAGGTATACCTCCGAGCCACAAGACGCTCGTCACAATTTACCGGCAACGGCAGTCATTTGTTGAAATACGGAACCGATGTTCTTCACCGATTCAAGAGTTCTTCAGGAGATGTCCAGCTGCTGTCGAAATGCCCGATTATTCGGCATCTGTAGCATTGCCTAGTGTTTGCTGCGTGAAACGTGGCGCGCGGCTTGGCCAAGCAATTACTGAGAAAACGCGCCAATTTTCCCGCAAACTTGAAACCGCTGTAACTCTGAAGTCTTTGAAGACAGACGGTCGATTTTTAGGTAGATAGATTTGCCTTGAAACTAGATTTAATTTTGATTTCGAACTGGAAATTGGATTCCATTCCGAAAACACCTCGTCTTTCGAATTCCACGAAAGTGATATGCGATCTGGGCTTGATCCGATTTCACTACTGGGTGTCCCTCTTCAAACCGTGCAACTTTTGTTCAAATTGTTTTTCGATTCGACGATTCGTTTTCGCGATAATCGAATCCCACGCTCGGAATGGGACACCCTGTATATGAATGATCGGAACGCGGACAGTCGAAAATACCTGCGATGCAGATAATCTTGAAATCCGTTACACCCGTTACGTTCAAGTGTGGATACAACCTACATCTACGATTGTACAGCTGAAGAGTTGACGTCAGAGCCGAGACGTAGAAAAATATATTCTCGAAGAATGAGAGCTTGAAAAATATGACGAAAATGTTTCTTGCAGTTAATTATGTATATTATATTAACTGTGTAAGAGATTCGTGTGAGAATCGATCGTCAGTAGATATTGGCACGTGCGAATTTTCTGCACTGCACTCGACATTATATACTCCGTCGATTCTTCACGGGGCCGGGGGACGTGATTAATTTTTTCAATTTATACTGGTAGGTACGTACGTTATAATTGGTATCGAATCGCGCGGAGTAGTTGGATCATCTCCGTACCGTGCATGCGTTTATATAGCTGTAACGTATATATAACTTTTCGAACGGAGGGGATCTGAAGATATCATTAAACTGAAGATTTTTTTCAGAATATTCGGAATCGTGTAGATCATTCAGACTAGTTATCAAATGCTGTCAATAATTGCGAGGCTTGATGTCACAAAGTTGAGGAAACTAATGAATCACGAAAGATAATTATCGGCTGAAATATGTCGTCGAAGAAAAATCTTGATTCGTTGAAGAGAAATCCGGATTTCTTTACCGGTTTCGGAAATCAGTCAGAGATTTTCGGCCGAAGTTTGTTTCGATTCTCTTCGTTTTCAGTGAAAATTTTTGGAAATCCTCGTCCTCGGGGATCATCGAAAATTCCCGAAAGAAAAAGAATCTTGATTTTGTTCACCGATTCCGGGAATCGGGCGATTTCGGCTGGAATTTCCCCATCTTCTTTTGTTTTTCTGGAAAATTTCCGAAATCCCTGATGTCGGAGTTCGAGTTTGTCGTTTAGGAAGAGTCTTGACTTGTCGCCAATTTCAGAAATCAATTAGCGATCTTCGACTGGAAATTTTTCTTTTTTCGAAATTTCGAAGATCCCCGACGTCGGGGATTTTCAGAATCGCCCACGGAAGTGAATACGATCGAAATATCTCGGCGAAATCCCGGCCCTCGGTTCTTCTGCGTCGAATATATTCGACCGGTATTGTTGTTCGTGATCTTGTTTCATTGGCGTTATAAACTTCACCTGATCTGTGACTATTAACAACCTTGAATATGTTGACTTCGTTAATAGTACTCAATCATTGTTTCATAACACAATTTTGATCGATCTTCGACGACAATTTTACGATCGATTGTCCACAGATGAAAGATACGATGTGTCATTTTCCTCAGTATAATATATAGGTATCGCAGGGACAATATCCGCGACCACACATCAGCGAATAATTATTTCGTACAGGCGTCAATCTGGGTCACGATTGTAACAGCTGTAGTTCTTTTTACATACGTACGTAGAATATATACTCGTCCATACGTAAAAGATAGAATGGTGAATTTTTAGGAAATTGTAACGGCCGTAACTCATGAACGAGGTCTCGTCCCATTTTCGGCATACGTCTTGAAACTTTCGAATTACGTTAGGGAAAATTGGCCAGAATCGGGGCTGGCGGGAATTTTTGCCATTCGAAATTTCCACTTTCCCGGGCAAATATTTCGTATTTCCGACCCGTGAAAAAATCAACAAATATTTTCTTCCCGAAGCACGCTCAATTACTAAGAGATCGCGTCCAATTCATTTTCCCGTACGACCTCTCGGTTCCAAATGAGAATCGTTTGAAACAGTTGCGATGTTCGTACTTCGCGATTCCCGAAATATCCTATAACTTCCAAACCACGGGAAAATTGGGAAAATTCTATAACAAGTCTGCACCGTTGTTCCTGAAGTCTAGAAGTACGAGAGAAAAATTCTGTCCGAACACCGAGTACGGCGAAGGTTCGCGTCCATTCGAGTCCCATACACTCATGCAATGTCCCATACACATCTATATATATATGTACACAGATTCACGTATACTACAAATATGTATGAATATGTACACAATGCAGCGGTCGTGGCTGTTGATTATTGTGACGAGCCATAGAGAAACAAATATTAATCAGGAATATCCACAGTATATACAGTATTGTATACAGCAGCACTGACAATAGAACTTATACATAACAAGGCAACAAATCGCGACTGATGTTGGGATTATGTAAAACTAGTGCATCCGATACATCGGACTATCTGGCAGGACGAGTGTCACGTCACGTAACTTATGACGATAAGAATGATTGCTCGCATAGTCAACGCGTCAAGGTCTAGTGATACGAGAGAACGAAGCGTGGGACTGAGGAACTCGAACGGTCTACTCACGGTGAGCTTAAAAATTTATTTTTTTTACACTACAATGGCGCCGCCGGAGTTATAGAAATTTTTGGAAAATTTTCGTACGGGTTACCGGGCGAAATTCGACCGCGGGGAGATTGTCAAATGGATCAATTGAATGGCTCGAGAAGCTTTTGAAAGATGTCCTTTGTGTTCTCGGGTTTTTCGTTCATGATTTTTTGTACCTACCACCCTGGCGACGTGGAGGTAGCATCGGTGCGTATAAATTTCACCGTTTTATAACGAGTCAATGGGAGCTTGAAATTGATTATCGATATTATCGGCAATTGGCTACCGGGCAATACTCTTTTCAATAACATTTCGAAGTCTTTCTGGAAATTGAAAATACTCGCACACAAAGATTACACGCACTAACTGATTTTCAACGATTTTCGACAGAACCAACGCGACCCTCTAACTAGGCTGGAATAGAAATTCTCCACTAGGTGCAGAGTAGGTATACATACGTGTTCGTTTACGTCGAATACTCCCGATGCAGTGGCTCCGTGACAAATGTCATTTATCTTCGTAGCTCTGTTTAACGACCTTTATTCTATTATCTAACTGCGTTTGTACAGTCCATGTGACTTTGAGAGCCGCGTGCTCGTGTGCGTGCCTCTGTAATGCAACTATAAAGTGAAATTCTAGACGCTAGACAGCTGCAGCTGCTGCTCGAGCCGGTATTTGCGATCCGGAGTCTCTCATTCGGCGACGGTAAAATTAGCACCGATGTTACGCGGTATGGATGCTCGTGCTCGCTTGCCCAGAGTACGTTATCTTCTCCTAATTATTTCCTATTCAAAATTATAGCGATCGATAATGACCGATCATCGCGCGGAGGCCTCGGAGAGGAAAATAACTTTCTATCACGGCTGACCACGCAAGAAAAATTTGTTCGCGAACGAATTTTCGTCAAATCGTTATAGTTGGCACATTATTTGACGAAGAAAGAAAATTTCACGAGCCATCTATCGCTCGAATAGTTATCTTAACGAACTTGTTACTATCCTCGGACTTCCCTCTACCGGCTGATCATCACTTTTTTGGGGAAGCAGTTTGATTTTTGTATTTGTCTTTCAATTTTTCCAACCGTGTCAAAATTTATGAGCGTTTTGAAACGGCTGAGGTTTTCCGGTGAAAAACACGCGAAACTTTGCTCTTACCATTACGTGCGAAAGCACGAAGCTAAGCTTTTCGGGGCGAGACATATTCTATCCTTTCCATGATTCATTGTTTAATTTGGCTAAAACGTGCCGCGCGCAGGTAAGGGACTGGCTGGTAATGATAATTGTTGTAGAGTACGAGTATGATTCACTTGGCCATGATCTTATCCTGCGGGCAACGGTTCCACGTGGTTCTAGTATATCTCTAGCTCCGATAATTGTCGCTCGGGTCTCGGTTCGACACCCGCGCCTGCATGCATGCCGGTTTTATCAAACTCTAAGAATGCCTCCAGACACATGGCCCACGCAGGGACAGTAAGTTATCACGAACCATAATTATCGCGGCCTCTCCGTTATCTCCATGGCCATATTTTTGGAAACTCGTTGAAAGTAGGTACAGCGAAAACGATACAGCGCATTCACGAAACGTTAATCGCCTAATTACTGCAGCGTGTATTGTATACATACATACGTTATCGAACATTTCCAACTTCGTTACGACGAACGCAGTCAATTTTTTGAAAAGAGAGAAGGAAAGAGAAATAAAACAGAGTCAAAATTTGTCCACGCCTTCGTTATGCCGGGACCGCGCGCGTGTGTGTGTACCCAAATACAAGCTACGCAATTATTTGTCCGTATACACTTGATCGGGATCGCGGAGCTTTTTATTATGGTTTTTCGTGCTTTTTTTTCTCTCTTACGCCGATGGCAATTTTACAGTCGGATCACTCCGTCGAGTGAATTGTGAACAGGTATAGGTATAGGTATACGCCGATCCTCCGCGTATCTATATGTAGTCTATGAAATTTAAATTTATAAATTTAAATTTAAATTGACGTCACGGAAAATTGGAACTCGCGACTCGCACTCTACCAAGTTGAATATACTATGCAATCATGGTTTATTATTTCTGAATGTCATACTTACGGTGCCGAACGTAGTATGCCGGTGTTGAAATTGACCAACGTAGGATTGGCGGATTTTTTACGGTGAGTATACAATTTTTAGTTTTGAGATACAAAATTAGAATTCACACGAAGAAGTGCGGAATTGACGCTGAGATTTTGAACGCGGTATTCATTGTTGGGAATGGAATCGACATTTTCTCATCAATTTCGTTTTCAAGATGCATAGACTTCGCAATATTATGGTCCATTGTGGATTAGACAATGACACGCGTTCTATGAACGAGCCGTTTTCGATGTGTCGAATACGAGCGAACGAACGGAGCGCATACAACCGAACGCCCCGACGCACTGACGCCGCTATACGTCCGTTTATAGTACCTACGCGCGTCGTTTGCTAATTTTCGATGGACCATGACGAACAGTCTATGCGTTTTGGAAAATAATCGATGACGAATCTTCGATGCCGTTTTCGACGAAGAATCTCGGGGCCGGGGGCCAATATTCTGAAAAACGGAATAATAGACGAGGCCGGGATTCCCAAAGTGCGAAATGTAGAAAGGCCATGATAGCGAAAGGCTATATAGAGTGGGAATGAAAAAATCGGAATACTAAAACGATGATATAAATGTATACCGAAAATTAATCCTCTGAATAGGCGTGACTACGAGCGGCGAAATATCCGATCGGTGGAAATATCGAAAGCTTGAAAAGGCGGGTGTTCGCAATTTAGAATCGTGCTTATTGAGGAAGTTAACGAATCCGAATTCATTGTATCGAGAGACCAAAAACTCGAGAGATCGGAATTTCGAAACCCATTAGAGTAGAAGGGCCGAGAAGGCGGAAGCTCGTGATACATTAGAAAAACATTTATTGTTCTCTACCGAGAAGATAATCGATTACTTGTGATTTTTGTCGAAATTTTGATCTCCGCAATTCTGGTCTCTCGACATTTTTCCTATCAAAGTTTCACTGCTCCTGAACCTTTATTTCTGATCTTGTTTTCTTCGACTTATTGGCCGATAGAAACGTTCCCCGCTCTAAATTTTCAATTCCGAAATATGGATTTTCCGAATTTTCTCGATCTACGCTTCTCGTTCGTTCGGAATGTAAACTATCTGAAAATACATTTTGGGATGAAAGCGAGTTCGGGCGATGGAACGGTCATTCAATTAAGCAATACATGAAAAATGAATATTTTACTTTCTCGATCTTTCGCTACTTTAGAATTCCTATCTTCGAAATTCGGAATTACGGTCCGTCCGATCTTTGATCTTTCGAAATTTCCACCCCCCCCGATCCCAAATCCCGGTGTAAATTACTGGACATCCTGTACACGAACTATAGATCATATCAAATGATACTCAGTTATAAATATACTGGTCAAAATTCTGCAGCCATTAATTTTCCAATGGTTGCGAGCACCAAGGCATTTACTCAAACATAGGTACTTCGTATAACGACATGAACGCGGTCAGCTTCAATACGAATGCAATACATAATAATATTGATTATTATTAGTTGACTCGCAAGCTCTGCTGCGTCTGGAACTTAATTGTGTAACGTAATTGCTCGAAGTAAGCTAGCAGTGCAGATTCAATCATCGGGCGTGTCCACCGATCGAGTTCCGTTCAATACGTACATAATTATGTACGTACAACGAAGAGAAAACCTTTGACGACGGAAACGCGTAATGAATACCGTAGATGTAGCGTGCGAAAATCCGTTTCCTTTCAAAGGTACTATCCGCATCGTGCCAACGATGATATTCGATGGCAATTATTCTATTATTCTTCTCGTTCATAATTATCCTTCTTCCAATTTTCTCTAATCGACCGAATTCACAATTTTTCGTCCCAACGAAGTTATGTACTGCGCTGCGCGATGAATATCTTTTCGTTTACAACTATGCCGTCAAATTTAATACTTCCGAATCCCATGCATTTTCCAAAAATATCTACAACTCGTTGAAAAAAGATCGAAAAATATACGCCAATCAGCATCTCGTTGGCTCAAGATTTTCCCCCTTTCTCAGCGAGAGCCGATCTTTTCTCGGATGCAATTCGTAAATCGTCCTTCACCGCGATTTGAGAAAAAATTGCCTGTGTCATTTTTGGTGCCCTTCCGAAAGTTTTGCAGGTAGGTAAATTGACTCACGGATCGTTATTCGGCAATCCAATTTTCACCGAGTTTCGTTCGAACATAGCAATTACGTTCTACTAACAATAAACTGTATGATTATCTCTAACCTACATAGACGCTTCTGTTTTCACAACCGAGCCGTGTATGCAACTCATTTTCGGTTATCAGCAAATAACAAAAAAAAAAAAAAAAAAAGAAAAGAAAACCAATCGAATTGAAACGTACAGGTTCGAATATAATCGCGGAAAAAAACATGAAAAAATATCAGACGAAGAAACACCCGGCGATTAACAAATATTTTGGAATGATCAACAGTCGTGCGGTGAGCAGGTAAATGTTATAGTCCGATAAAATTGACCCGATTGAACCCATTTTCTTGTTTTTCGTTATTTCTTTGTCTTCTTTTTTTCAGCGTCAAGTTCACGTGCCGAAGAAAATGACGGAAGAGCAGCCATTCATTCCGAATCACCAGATTCGAGACGATGTCAAGAGAATTTTCTCGAAGAAAATTCAATTTCCTACAAAAAAAAGTCCTGCTAGTATTTTTCCGTATCCCAAGCACAGTTTCGAGTGAAATTCAACGGGGAATCTAAGTTCGCATTCCTTACGTGTTATTCGAATGTAAAACCAAAAATTGAAAAGCCTGACATCCACACGCAACAGTTATTTTGAGGTAGCAGCCGAAAAAAAGAATTCGTCTTTTTACCGAATCAGTCTAATGTATATATATGTACTACGAAGAGTATTTGAATTCATTCGCAAGCTCATGTGACGCGAACGAGCGGACCGTTATGCATTCTGTTTTTTGTTCTCTCGCAATACTCTTCGTCGCAGTGCATTCGTCCGATAATACACAGAGAAGAAATGGGCATCGGTCAGTGATGAAATCAGTGGGAAGAGGCGAAGAAGAATATAAAAATAAAATCAATCATATTCGTCGCGAATGATGCGGTCGGTGACTCCTTTTCAGTTTTTATAGTTATTTTCAAACTTTACCAGCCCAATATGCCGGCCGAGGAAATCAGAGTCCGAAAGCTCAATTAGTTTAATTGCAGTTACGAAAACCGATATTTTCCGGTCTCCAATGTATCGGGAAAGTAGCTTCGAGAATTATATAATTCTAGTTTTGTAGTTGAAAGAGGTCGATACAGACTTTTGAAATCTGATGAGGTAGGTATAGGACTTGGAATTTTCCAGCAAATTTCGGCCTCATGAGTTTCAGTATATCAAAGCGTGCCGGTAGATTATTTGAGCGATACACTTTTTTTACCGATCGAGCTGATTCTCTGACGCTCTTTTTTTTCTTGGGAGAACGTTTCATCGAGAGTTTTGGCGCGATAGACGAATGAGATTGCCGAAAAGATTGCGTGTGAAATTGAGGAAAATCCATTTGCCATGCTGGTAAGATTCGCCTGAGAGGGAGGGGTCGAGGTATACGTCACTGGCGCGGAATAATAGGCGACGAGAATGCGCTTCGGTATGACGAAAGTGCGTTTCGGTATAACTATTGCGTTTCGAGAGATCAGAATTTATCTCCAAAGTCGAAAAAGAAAACGAAGAAGAAGGAATGATCCTCGCGAAATCAGACCTGCTTCCAGCTGAGACGGCTATAATAATCAATGATTTTGAAAAAAGCAATAGCGCGAGCTTGCGAGCTGATGATCCGGACACGGAATAATCGAGGAGGATAATCGATTGATAGGAACAAAGGAAATTTCAGAACGAGTGCGGGGAAAAATTGATGAAAAAATTGTTCCAAATGTATTGATGATGATTATATAATTACTTGTGGCAATCATATTCAGTCTCGTTGTAAGCTCGGACGGTTATGCAAGCAGCTTCGCAGAGGTGGATCACAAAAAGCGACGCGATGAAGTATCGCAACATTTTTACGAATTGTGATTCAGAATCAATTGCCTCGGAGATTTAAATTTCACCTTTTAATTATCACGTTTGGTTTTTTAACGAATAGAATTTTTAGCAGCCGTGATTACCGGCCAGAAAACTGCCCGCGGTTTTGAAAACCGTGACGTTAGTCGCGGCGATTCAGGTGGTCGAATTTCGAACTTTTTGGCCCAAAATGTCAGAATATTACACAGAGAGAAATCACCCGCAGGTCCGACTCGCGGCAAAAAGGAGCCGCGGTGTTTCTAACGACAGCTCGCTCTGTCATTTCATTTATATGCCTCGCGGATTGATAGTAGCTCTCCCACGATTGGTCGACGAAGTCAACGTTCATTTTTTTCCCTCTTTTCTCTTTTCTGATTAACCGAAGATTAGTCGGCGCGTCGTCCCGGCTTGGCGCGCGTGTCAATGTAAACTTTACGAGTAGTACTGCTCACCAGTAGACTGATGCTGGTCAATATTGCATTATGAATTTACAGGCGAAGTTCAATAAGCCAATTATGAATGGTAAGGTCGATTCCTACCTTTCGCTTTATCCCTAAATCATTTCACGAACAATCATTGCGGGTGTGTATGTTGTCACGAGTGGAAATTTTCCAACTGCGATTTTCAGCCACTCATTTTCCGGTAGATAACGGTCAGCCTGAACTTCTCGTTGGAAAGATTCCGAAGAGGATAATCTCAACGGTTTCCGAAAACAGGAGAACTAATTGCTGTGTGACTTGCGGATTCGATATCATTCACTTTTCGTTCTCTACCGGAAGAATTTCGACTACGGGTTCGTAACAAATGCTGATGCGATAATGGCGGGGAAGTTACGACGACCGTTTCATAAATTTGCATGAAAACGTGCTGCAACTCAGAAAGCTATCGTCCACGTTGATCCTGGAAAACCGTTTCCAATTCTTTATCCAATAATTTGCCAGTATTCGAGTATGGAATGATATTTTTTGCAACCAAGCGTGACAAACGAGATGAAGTGTATTGTATGAGTCCGTCAACATCCAGCGCTCAATTATTCGCTGTAATTCCATTTCCGATACGTAACACAGATCGTTCCACGAGGTCGGGGAAATGGCTGAAAAAGGCTTATCGGATATGAAATGGAACAAAATTTGAATTCCAGGTAACAACGATTCGCCCGTGAATTTGACTTCGTATTCAATAATCTCGTATCACAATTCAAGCTGTTCTCCAGTATTGCGTAATGATCGCAGCGGGTACCATCTCCGGAAATATTCCACCGGGAATCTTGACGCTAGTTCACCTTGACAGTAGGTCTGCGATTCTAGTCGGATTCGTGATCGAGTTACTACCGAGGCAATCGTAAGTGCTGTAGAAAATAGACGAATATGGCCATAATATTACCATAAATATGGTAGTATGGCCAAGGCTGGCCGTAAATACTATGTTGTAACACGTAAAACAGACGTATGAGCGCTAACACCACGCGCGCTCACAACTGGCCATAAAAACATCGACAATGCTACGGTTTTAGACGAAGAACAGGATTGGTACGAAGAGGCTGATGGAAGAAACGATTCGCACATCGCAAAATTATACCGTCAACGAACGAACTAACAACGATGACAATCTTATTCTTGGTCGCCCGTGTTCCAGCGTCTTTGATTCGGATACAAGCGATCCTCCAGTTACCATCGTTCACAAATTCGCGTCCTAGTGACGTCGTACCGTCGAATCTCACCTGCACATGTATTCCCTTATGTCAATGCGATACGGAATTGCGGTGAATCCTACTCATTTTGACGAAAATGTAGCGAAAATGTGTTCTCAGTCGGTAACCGTGTAACATCATGACGAAGACGCAGTAACACCTGTCGACTGTATAACAAGGTGCTGCTTCTTCTGGTCTGATTATATGTTCAACGTATCGGCTACGTAACAAATACGTATAGATATGTTCTGTCGCCAGTAGAGCGCGATTGACATCGATATTTTGCAGTTTTTTTTCCGTTATACTCTAAACGTTTCGAACGCAGAAATCACGTAATTACGGATGCATCGCCGAGTAGTTCCAGTGACCAAGAGGGTGCAATTGACATGCGAAATCGATGTTTCACAGCTCTTCCTTTCTACTCTGAACATTGTTCAGGTACAAATCACGTAACGGATAAATCGCGGAGTTCGGGTCACCGCAACGGCGCAATCGACGTGTAACATCGATCCCAGTGAACGCATTTCGATCATGCACTTAGCAGCAGTTATATTGCGGCGTGACATGTAACATCGATATAACGGATGGACTTTTTCACACCAACGATGCGATGTTTCCGTACCAGTGATACATCATACAAACGGATCACGTCGCAGGCACGTAAGTTACACCTCACCCAACGCTGTAGGTACTTCTTCTTCTCCGAAGATCAACCTCACTGGCTGATACGCATGAATAGAAGTAGATGCTGATGCTCCAAGTACATATCCCGATTCGTGGTAGAAAGTAGTAGATTCTTCAGCATCGCAGCATACGAACTTCACGTACCGGGTAGTAGACGCTACTTTCTTGGAGCATTGCATCTACTTCTGTTCATGCATACCAGCCAATGTTACACGACGACGACGCAACTTCATTCTGGAACTCACGAGGAGCATAATATGATGTACGATGAACCCGATTTCACGAAGTTTTATTATTGCGCGTTCCATTGAATCGATCAACTTGTGATACAGCATGAATCTTTGAGTATCACGTTAATCGAAAGCTACGGGTATCCTGTGAAACTAACGTTGTAACTATGAATACCTGACACATAACAGTGAAGATAACGCTACATCGCCGAGATGGTACGATTTCTGGTCAATTCTCGCAGTTGTTCCGTGATTCTGAAGTACGACCACAGTCCGCTCTTCAACTTGCGACTTTCAATGTGGTAAGTAATGATTAGTTAGCTAATGAATATAGCCTAGATGAGGGCAGAATACGATTCCTGATTCGTAAAAACGGCGAGGCACATGATTTCCGCGCAAGCGTTACGTGAATTTGCGAACTGGGAAGCGACTGCTCTATACTGTGATCGATAACGCAGGTGACTGTGGTTTTGACTGTCGATCGATAACTGAACTGGTCACTTAATTCTTTCCTAAACACTTCGCATCCACGGAAATGGGGATTTTTTGCAACTAACAACTTGGCATTGTGGGAGATAGTGGATTTTTTGCAAGTCCAATCTTCCTGGATATCTGCTTATGCAACACAGTCCCTCTGACCTGTTTCTTTCTATAGTTTGTCATTTTCGGTATGTCAGCATTCGTACTGTGAGGGTTCATGAACACGACCTCGCAACTGAGTGTTATCGCGTATCATGAATCAGTGTGTTCTACAAAGTAGTAGCTTGAAGATGGGCGGCAGGGCCGACCGCAACGTTGAGATCGAACGAATGACTCTATGACAATTTACGTGAAATTGTACCTCTCTACACTATGACTACGTTTCCATCGTAGGGTCAGGGTCGGGGCAGGGTTGAATTTGAGCCAATGAATGACGAGATTTGACAAGAAATCATTGTCTTCCTCTCTAATCTTAATTCTCATTGGCTCAAATTCAACTCCAACCCGACTCTGACCCTACGATGGAAACGTAGTCTAGGATACGCGACTAATTTCGCGTATTCCATCCGCTGCACCGGTCGCGCGCCATCAAGGATATAGATGAAGCCGTACGGCACTCATATAATTGATAAACTGGAGTATTTTCTCTGCCCAAACGAGTATGCACGAACGAATACGGAGCACGAACCTACTTTCGAGTGCTTTTCGAGCTCCACGGGAATAATGGCGTTCGAATCTTTTTTCGAAAATTCACAGCGCGCTGTACGCAGTAAGTTTCACGAAACTACAAGCGTCCGTCAATTCTGGGAGATGAATTGTGATCAGAAATCGAAAGTCCAGAAGCCTGCAGTGGCCCATTATTCGATTAGTTTGTGCAACTAGAGTTCTTCAATGAAATACGAATCGCGCGGATCATGTTGTCAGCTATTTCCAACAGAGTATCATCATTTGTTCCTCTTTTCCGTCTAATTTTTATTCACTGGGTTGCAGCGTAGGTCTAATCAAAAGGAAGACGATATACGTGCGTATGTATGAGAGTGAGCACAGCGCGCTTTCCGGCTTCAGCTTTGCTGCGAATCGATGTGAGATGAAAGATGTCGTAACGTTTGAACAACTCGCTTACGAATAAACACCCCGCGTTATCGGTAGTACCTGATCGTATTCGCTGTATTCAGTACAATGAATTGTACGTGGATATAACCTACTAGTGAATTTATTTGATCGTGATCAATATTTATTACCTCTATCGAGGTAAAAATGACACCCGGGACAACAGAATGAGGTCAAAGTTGCGTCAGCTCTCGAGGCTAATCAGACGTTATCATTGCTCGGGTGTGTTTTCTTCCACGGCAGATTATTGCAAGTGCAATGTTCGGTGTATATTTACCCAAATGGTGTGAATTCCTTCAGAATCGGGAGAAAAAAAAGCGTTCACCGTCGCAATCTACGGATCTCTCGAGCGATCCGATTGCTAATTCAACGCCCACTTTTAAACTCGGGCGAAACTTTTTCTGGTTTCAACGTCGACGGTTGAACAGCAGGATGCGGGGGAGCTTTGATCCTTCACTCAAACTCAATCTTGTTTTACATATATTCTGTTATTCACTCACGACGCGGAGAGAGGAGTTCCTGTTGTTTGTAAATGAATTTAGAAACATGCGGCCAAGGGTGTCACGTCGCGCGTCGGTGGGAGATTATACGTTATACCTATCCTGTTCGACGATCCAAGATCTCCGGATCAACGGCCGATGTAGATCGCGATTACGGTGAGAGACTGCAGCACCGATATTGGGATATTCGAATATGGAATTGAAAGACGAAGCGTGGGAATTAGGATTTTGGTATTTATATACGTTGAAACATTTCTTCGAAAAAAGCTTTCTAATCACGAATAAACTAGAATAGTTTATAAACTTGGTGAACGGGATAATACAAACATAGGTAGGCACAAGTGAACGTGAAAAATCGATCTATATTTATTTCCAAAAGTTGAAAAATTATAAACGAGTAAAAATATTCGAGTTTCAAGGTTTCACGAGTTTAATTAAACCGCGAGAACGGGACGAATGCGCTACTTGTGCAGAATGAGAAAAAAAAAAAAACAAACGCACGCACACAGAAAAACGAAAAACCCGAGGCAAAACTTCAAACTCATATTGTCTGCTCGCAATTGTTTTACAGGAATTTGCAATTCGCGCGAGATTCTTTTCATTTTTACCATATTCAATTCTCAGTTTCCGCCGATTGGTGAGTTTCCAAAGTCTCCGAAAATTGGCCTATTTATTTCGTTACCTGCATCTTACTGATATTGGGTTACCATTTTTTAGCTAATTTTTCTTTTTTCCCTTCCCTTCTCTTCTCTTGGTTCGGTTCTCTCTCTCTCTCTATCCTTTTCTGCAAAATTTTCAGGCAACGCATTCCGCGCGATGTGTATGTGTATGTGTGTGTATGTGTTGAACCCGCTAATTTTTCCAGTTTTCATCAACATTGTAATCTGTCTGACAATCTTGTTCTCTCTGTTTTATTCTTTCGTTTTTTTTCCCATTCTCTCGGTTTTTGTTTCGTTTGAGTTTGCGTTTGGTCTGGTTCTTTCTTCCCTTTTTCACTGTTCACAGCTCTTTGAAATATGCTAATCTGTTTATGAATACGTATGCATGTACACACATTTCTGTATCAGTACGTGAGCACAAATTCGCGATAGCATAACGTATACTGTAACAACGATCATGCATGAAGATTTTGGATCACAGAATACTGCAGATCGTTGAAAAACACCGAATATTTTATCGTGTTATTCAACGTCATACCGCTCCGCAGGATTCAACGTTGGGCTGAATTCTTCCATTTTTTACCACATCTCATCAGCGGATTGAAGATCTGAAGAATTATTGTAATCCTATACACCTGAGTAGTCCTCTTGGTCATTAATATGGACCATTTCGTGGTTTGGGACATATAAGTGAAAGATGGTCACATGATTTATTATATATTTCATCGTTCATGTGAGTTTGCTTGCTCATATTGCACCTAGACTGTACCTGATCATATACGAGAGCAAGGGGTGAGGGTAGAAATTCTGAAAGAGCAGAAATTAGACGGGCCGAAATTCCCAATTACAAATATACGAATTCTAGAGTAGCGGACGGTCAGGAAAGTGAAATTTTCGTTTATATTGTACAGGTAACTAGATTGGAGGACTTTTTTTTATCAGAAGGCTATTCTATTCACCCGAACGCGCTTTCGTCAGAAAATGTATCGACAGGTAGGTGACATTCCGAAATGACGGAACGTAGATTGGCAAAATTTGGAAATTCGTATTTTTGAAACTGAAAATTCTGAGCGGCTAACGTTTCTATCAGCCATTGAATCCACGAACACAAGATTGAAAATGAAAGGTCGGAAACGGTGAAACTTCGATAAGCAAGATGCCGGTAGAGCAGAATTACAGAAATCCAAAATTCTGAACAAACGACGAGTACCTCTAATCGATTATGTTCTCAGTACAAAACAATAATTGTTTTTCCAATGTCTTCTGAGCTTTCGCTTTCTCGGCCCTTCTATTTCATCGAGTTTCGGGATTCTGACTTTTCGAGGTTTTGGTCTTTCGATTCAATCGATTTGGATTCGACAACTTCCGTATAATAAGCGCGATTCTGAATTGCGAACTCAAGACTTTTCAAGAGTTCGATATTTCGACCAATCGGATATCTCACCGCTCATAGTCTCGCCTATTCCGAGGAATAATTTTCGGCATACATATATTCATGTCTATGTTTTTGTGTTCCAAATTTCTTGTCTCTATAACTTGATAGCCTTTCGTTGTTATACGGCCTTTCTACGTTTTGCATTTTCGGTATAATCTGACTTTCGAAATCTCGGACCGTCTATTCTCTGGCCATTCGGGATTTTCATCCCCACCCGAGAGAAAGTTAGTAAAGATTTATAACATACGGCAGCAGTATAGCAGTATCGTGAGAAATGAAATTAAAAAATAAATACATTTCAGTTCCATCCGTCGGATTTATACCGTTTCTTCACGCCTGCCCGTGCCTCTTTTAAGCATATACAATACTCGTATCTTTTGAAGTGGAAGTACAAAAATTGATTCTCTAATCCTGCGTGATGCGGAGGGCGCAAGAGAGTCCCAGTTACGCGCAGACAAGATCGTACTTCGTTTTTCTCCTTCCACTTTCCGCTCTGCAATTTTCACTTTTCACTTTCAGGCAACTCTCGGCAAATCTTGAACCTTTGTAGAATCGTTTAAGCCTACAGGGGATGATATTGTTGTCCTCATCCTCGATCGCTCGCCTCTCGAGTATATCTCTTGATGGGTAATGGATTTTCTCACGGGGGATGAAAATTCAACCTTGAAAAGGAACAAGAAAAAATATTGCCTCGACACTTTGCCACGTGAACTTTTTCTCACTCTCACGTTTTTCTTTCCTATTTCTTCCATTCATATCGCGGCGGAATAGTTACGGGGACACAAATTCGACCTCTCACTCGGACCCTCGAGAAGAGAGAAGATCGATCACAGTCACTTTGACGCAAAAGTAAAGACGAAATATATGAACGAATAACAACAATTCCCTATTTTGTAATACAAATTGTTATACGTTTCATCAGTTCGGGATAAATTCCACTCACAATTCGTCTTACTCAGTCACTCCAGGATCCTGCTCGTTCCTTGGTCGAGAGCCCCTGACGAATGTACGCAACATATAAGTGTGCAGGCAATTATTTGACTCGACAATAGCAGTAGAATTTCATGTCGAAAGTTACGAAAATTCACTCCCTCGTGACCCTATTTTTCCTCATCGGGTGTTCGCAACAGCTGGGATAACGTTATTTCGTCACGTATCGCGTCCATATCCAGCCTCAGGACTACGGAATGTATCACATTCATGAATTGAACAGATTCCGTAACATCATTATCGTCATTTTGGCTCCACGACCTGCTCCAACTGATATCAATTAGGTGTTCCGTATATTTATTGTTCTTCATGCTAATACTAAGTGGCGCCGAGCCTCTGATCTCAGGTATAATAACGAAGTAACGAATGATTCACGACCGAAATTCTCTTCGCGATATGAAAGGTCCGAGAAAGAGGCGAAAATTGCTTTGAAGTCAAACGCAAGGCTCTCCGGGGTGAAAAATCTGAATGCACGACTTTCTATAGCCGTGATATACTCTCGACTCGAATATATTGTCAAGCCAGTTAATCGAAGTTCTCAGATCTCTGGCATGCTGTGTAGTATGATAAAAACGAGACAGGACTCTTCATGATCTATGCTTTATGATTTATTGGTCGTTTATTACCAACTACTCAACATTTTGTCAGCCAAGAGGATACCGGCGTGCGGTAATTTCAATTGAAAATCATTCCTCATGAATTTTAAAAACGAGGTCTGCGGAATCCCCACAGCTTGTAATCAGTTGATTGATGGAGTAGAATTGTTTTATGGAGCTTTTTCTCGGTCTCTCGTACTTTTCTTTCGTACTTCTACTTCTTATCCGGCTTCATAAATCTATAGAGAGAAACGTCTGGGCTCGAGAAAAAGTTGCGATCCTGAAATTAGCCTCTATTGATTTATGGGAATCCCCTTTTCCAAAATGCTCGGCGTTCGCGTTCCGTAGGCTCAGGAGTAACGTAATCAATCGAGTACTTGCCCGATAAACAGTAGACGCGTACGTACACGAAAGGGAAAAATGTCCGGCCGGGGAACGTATATTATTGCCAAAAGCGTTCAATACACGTTTTTATACGTAAATGTTTATTCAATCGGTACTGAATTCGTGACCGAAAAAATAGGACGAATACCGTTGATTCACCTTTCATTCTTCCATTACACGATAACACGATAACATATCCCAGCATTGTAACCGTGAATGCAGTATAAATAAATTCGTAATTTTTTCTGGGACGGGCGATGAGGACTCGTTAGCGGAGTCCAGCTCCTCCCCCGCCGCGCCGTCGGTATTTTTTCGGTAATTCGCGATAACGCAAGATTGAAATATTAAGGTCCCTCGATAATCGTAACGCCGGCAATATGTCGGTGGTGTGCGCCCACCCATACCCCCGTCGGAAAGTCGGGGGTGGGGAAAAAAAAAAAAAAAAAAAAAACACTTTGGAGAGCATTTCGTAAGGGAGCGATCGGAAACGAGTAAACGAGAGAGAAAGTGTCGGGCAGGTACGAGTATATAAGGCGTTGAATGTTATATAAAAATGTTCACAGAAGCTTCACCTAGTAATTTATCTTACGGGAGAGTCGAAATCATCCCCGATCGATTTCGAGTAGAATTCAAACGCGAAGAATCTCTCTCTTGACGCTCCGAGCTTCAACGTCCTGTGAAAAGTGATGATATTCAAATTTTTAAGCAACGATTCTTACGACCCTTCGGGCGAACGCCTAGCCTAACCCGAATCCACAAAGCCTTGTCACGGCCGCGCCGCGGCGCGGCATGTAGCCCGGTTTTCGTTCTTCGTGGTGTAGCAGATAGGCGTACTCGTCTTATGGAACATGGATACCTACCTATATGCCCTGCGGTATGAAGTAAGACGAGAAGGTACAACGCAACGGCACTGAGGAATGAATACCTGGCTATGTATACGAGCTCGAGAGTTATGGAAATTTGATGGGTTGAGTATATTTAACGAGTGGTAAATTTTAGATAAAATTCAATTGACATATTTCCACTGAATAATTCTCGCGCGGAGTCCTCGCGGTGATATTTTCACTAATAATATTCATATAACCAATGAGAAGCGAGATATGCTGAGCGTAGGTAGATGGCTGCGCCCGCGGTTACCTTGCGAGACTCGTTCGACTTTATTGTGGTACCAGCGTACATATATATAGCTAATCCAGAAAGAAAATTATGTCTCGTCGCATACCGAATTCCTGCAAGTTCGACCGCGCTGCTTCGCTGTTGGAGATAATTTATGGAAATTGCACATTCTTCGCATTTCCAAACGATCGGGTCAGAGTCGACCCGTTTTTCGTGTTCATTCAACATCCGCACCTATCCACCTATGTCGCGTGCATGAGCGATGTTGGGGTGCATGTTTAAAATAAATTCCGAAATTTCGCCACAGTGGAACTTTGGCCCAGCTCAAATACGGGAAAAATGTCAAATTTTCGTGTCACGTTTTCCCGCACCGGCGGGAAATTCGCACGATTGAAGACGCGCGCGTCGAGAGAAGAAAGTGAGTCTCAGCGCCGGAGTCCGCGATTACCGCGGATCACTCGAAAAGTCCGAGTATGACTCCCGGAAAAAATTTCGGAAAATGTCATCGTTACGAAAACAAGATTGTGTTACCTTCGCGTCACATTTTCAGCGCTGTTCCTCGTCAACACTTGACGTCGATGTTTTATGTTGAACTAACATGAATTGTATACTGGACCCACTGGGACGTGCGAAATTAAAATGTTGCAACTCACGCTCTCTTCCAACAGTGTTCTATAATTGCGTGAACTTTTATATGCTCACACGTATGTACGTACCTGCATACGCATAATACGCTGAAAATTCATAACGTCGTACATTTATCAAATACGTGTTTCAATTTGAAATTTGCTTCCGTATACACGCGTGAAAGGATATTTACTATTCAACTATGAACCTCGTCGCGATTCCCAGCAATACCGCACTCTCTCAACAATTTATTCTTCCCCTGTTCCATCGCTTTCCGGTTATTTGTAACATGAACGATGTTGCAAACAATAAAACAAATGATTTCGATTACCAGCGAGCTTACACGCCGGTGCAGAATTTCACTCGCGAAACGAACGTCTCCTTCAGAGCCCCAACAAGTTGTGAGTCGACTTCTTCCTCCATTTTCCGTTCCCTTTCAATCTGAGTGCGACCGCGGTGTACCATTGTACATCACATTTTCACAGATTAGGCATTTTCCCAGATGCTCATGTAATTTGGAAAATTATCCACAGCGTTAACAAGATGATGATAATAATAATTAATAATGATACCTAATAGTCCTGAGGGTTCACCCCTTCATTATGTTTGCAGAATGTGTAATTTTGTTAAATATCAGCTATCGGGATATAAAATACTTGTATGGATTATGAATCGCGAAATGTAGCATAATTAGCTCGTACACGGAGAGAATTTTATAGGAAAATTCAGAATATCTCTATGGCGAACGTCGGACATACTTCTCATACGGCCTTAATTCTGCCCGTTACCAGTTTCAGTGGCGTTGAAAATTTGCCACGAACATGGTTTACCCTGTCTTCGCATTTCGCATAAGACAGAAGCCACGTGATTAGTATGTACCTAGGGTGATAAACTCTTCTAAAAATTTCTCACGCCGTGTAACGTGTCGAGGAAAGATCGTATGAAATTTATTCTGAGTTCTTAAAGATCGCATGTACGTATCGGACAATGTATTACATCTACGGTGATCGGGTCCTGGGACAGCCGATTCGGATGGAGACGAATGACGCATTTCCCGTGAACAAAATCAATCGCGTTGCGAGCAGGTGAAATTTTTAGTTACTTTTCAAAATCCAATTTGAATATCGATTATAACCACGTGAATACCTGAAAATATCCATAGGTCCGAGCAAGTTGAAGTTCCGGAAATTTTTTATCCGGAAAATCTATCAAACTAACCGAATTTTCTATACAAAAGTGCAATTTTATGGTTCGAAAGTTTCAGTTATTCGTCAATTATGGGTGCAGTGAAATCCGCCCCCGCCCATAACAGCTCGTCTACTCCGATGTAAGCGTCCTTCATGTTGTTCCGGACACGCCGAATACATCGTGTCCATTCTGTTTTATTCAACCTGGCAACCTGATTAGGGTCGGAAAGAGGAAAAGGCGAGGGCGAAGGGGAGGGGGAGGAACAGAAGATTACAATATTTTCGAAAATGTGCAACATTTTCTTCCGGAAGAAGATCGTCCTCCCGGCTGCGGTTGTAAAACTCTGAAACGTCATACGGGGATACGATATTATACGTATACGCGTAGACCGTGCAAACAAACATTTCGTTTGATTATAATCAAGAGCGTAGCTGCAGCTCTACTCTCTACATATCGTGAGTTGAAAACATAGTATTTGTGTACGACGGAAATTCGCGTATGCTCGAGATGCACTACGTACCTACGTATGCATCCATCTGCAGTGTATGCGCATGCATATACCTCTTTGCCCGTAAGGCAAACTCGTCTAGTAAATTCAAGCCATGTCATTTTACGGTTGAACTGTCTTTCAACCTCTATATAATCAGGCTCAGATCGTGACTTAGGTATAGGTACCTTGAATTTCGCCATGTTTGCTCACGGTGAACGTATGTATGCGCATGCATGTACAGTCTAAAAGCCACGGGGGCTGAAAAATCTTGACTAACAATTTAGAAATGCTTGTGCATCAATTTTCGGTTGAGACGAATGAATTGTAAGTTCGATATGAAAATTTATCGAATGTATGGATAAATTGTCGTTGCTTTCGTCCCGTTTCCGCAAAAACTAGTGCCGATCGTCATCCTGTGGTAAGAGTTACCACGCGCGGTAGCCCGGTTCGCTCGAATCCTCTTCGTTGTAGGTATAGGATCGTCTGTGTGTACTCAGGCATACCCGCCAAAATTGGGCACATAAATAACTATCTTTCGCTGTTTCACCGTCAACAGGATTCTTGTCGGTATTTTATCGACTCCGATTTATTAATGGCTGCGCGGCTTCCCTCCCTGCTCTTTTATGAGACTCGAGTCTCAATCTGAGGGTGAAATTAATCGCGCCAATTTAGATATCCAGTTTGGGTTTAGGGCCGAGAATGTGGGGTTGGCGAATGTCGGAGTATCCGTAGTTCAGGCACGGTTCTGGTATCGGATTCTATACTCCGCCGAGACAAGTTTATAGGCCAGAGAAACACGCGGAGGCTAGCACTCACCTCGATTGTAGGTTATGGAACTAGTGACTTCAGACTCCCAATGACTTCCGGAGACCTCCAATGACTTCGATCGGCCGCCGATCACTTCCAATGGCGCCCAGAAACTCGCGGATCTTGCGTACTCTGAGCTATCACTTGACTTCCGGCTAACTACTATAACCGAATTCGAAGAATTTCGAGACAAGTGTTCCGAAGATATCGAATCACTCCCAAAGACTCCGAGTGACTCCGACTATCGATGTACGAAAGACTTCCCAAGCGGATAGCCGCTGAGGAAATCTGAATGGGAATTACAGCGGAAGATCTGGTCATCAATTTGTGAGGAATTGAATGTTCCAAATAATTTGTGATAACGAATTGTTGATGGAACGTCACTCCAGCCCCTGCCAGAAAGAGGGTTGAATCCTCGTAACGATTGATTCTGATCCATCAATGATAGGAAAGTTTCTTAAGCCTGTCCAAAAACTTGATCCACATAATGTGTCACATTGTCTTACAATTTTCATACCATTTGTAGCACTCAGGGTCCTAGAGCCATTCTTATTCGCCTTTCTTTACAATTTTTAGATCGCCCCAATATCTTTTGGGAACTATATAAAATGGATAATATACTTACCGGGCTTCCTTGTTCCCGATCAACCACTTCCGTTTCTTCTCGATAATGTTGGTAATAATAAATTGCAGGGCATCCGCGAACGAAGTGCTTTTTGGGGGGCGAGTGGATCGGGGAAGTCTAGCTTCGTAGGTACATACTTTGCCGTTGGAAATAGTCGTCTCCGTTGCGGCGTTAGCGAGATACAGCTCACTTGAAAAGTCCCGAAGTAGTGATCGAAAATCGCCGTATTTCGAACCCCAATAGAAAGCACTGCCGCGGCTGCTATTTCCAAAACGTACTACGACACCGCCGTGCCCGACGAAAACAGCGTATCAAAGAGCTATATATAGTTAACGTAGCCCGCGAATGGCCGTTGTGATTATTGAACTGGAAAAGTGTTGTGACAGCCCACTGGGCGCCTCTGCGTAGTTGGCTGCCTGTATGCAGGCGCCGTCGCGACTTTTCAAACGACCTGTATCTCACAGATGCCGCAACGGAGGGAGACCGCTTCTTCCAATGGCAGGGTACTGAGCCAGAGAATTTGCAATCATCCGGCTCCCATTATACTCCCGAAAGGGCACTTAGTTCGCGGACACCGTATACAATGAATGTTTGTATATATACATCAACAATATATGAAACAAGAAGAAGAATATACCTTGAAATAATCGTGCCGGAAACTCGTCAGCGCTGTGTGTACAAAGAAGAACTGTATACTTCTCACGTATAATTACAGTGGAACGTCACTTTGAGATAATTAAGAATTAATTATAGCCGGTTGCGCCGTGCGTTACAGTACGAGTCAATGTGGCGTAGTTATATCTCGCAGAATACTAGTTCCAGAGTATATGTATATCCAATAAAAGTGCATCTACATGCCATAGCCAGAAAGTGGGTCCTTGGACTGTAAGGCCCCAAAATAAATCGTTATATTTTTTTTATTTTATTTACCGTGTCTCCGTGTGTTTGCCTTCGCCCCCACGTTCCCCTCTCCCTGACTAGCCGAGCCTTGCCGATTTCGTTTCGCGCCTTCTGTTTCGTTTCAGCTCTCGTACCTGACGACACCCTCCGGTGCCTGGCGCCCAACTACTACAGGTTTCGTTATCGTTTCGGCTCTATCGTTCCTTTTCTGCTTTCGTTATTAGGAGTTGAGGAGCCGAATTTTGTGCGTGGGTTCGGGCCTGACCTGTACCTCCCTATCATTTGGGACTGGCTCGAATTCAGCGTTACAATACATGTATACATATATAGGACGAAAATTTAGTTCTTTCGGTGGAAGGAAAAACGAGTCCTCCATTCTTTCCAGGCTTATTCATGACCCGCGGTGAAAATGGACTCACTAATGTGGCGCCCTATAAATTTCCTTGGAGATTATCAACGCCTGCAGCCACTTGTAATATAAAACTTACGATGTAATAGTATTCCAATCCTTGAGGGGAATTTGGACTCGCTGTCTTAATGTACAGACACCGCGCCGTTTCGAAGACGAGAATCGTAAACATTCGCAAACAACACGATCGATTTTGATGAAACTTTGAGAATTCATTAAGTACGACGGCAGAAAGTAGCTAAGTATTTCACTTTCCCTAAACATCGATCAGATTTGATGAAAAATGAATATTCCCTATGTTAGCTAGGTTAGATTGTCAGCGGCGTCTCCGAATTCCGCTGTGTTCACTGGAAATCCGAAGTAGGTATGTATTTAGCTAACAAGTTGCACGAGACCGTACACACGGGAAAAATTTGTTTCCTCTCCCGGTAATGTGTCATTGGGCATTAATAATCGCAACCCTTGGATATCCCGGGGATACAATGCCGCCGTCGTATGTATACGTACCTATACACATACCTGCCGAGAATCCAGTTCAATAAGAAATTCAAAAGGGTTGATAAGTAGGCGGGAATGAGTGGGGCGATAAATTGGGAAAGGATTTTTTCGGTAAACAAAAATCGAGATCAAATTATCGCACTCTGCGAGTATTATATCGTCATACATCGCACGAATTTGATGCGAGACGTGAATCTGCCGTGGAATAACGATGGCGATGTTTATTCGTTGAAACGGAATGAAAATTGTGTAATATCATGGCGAATGGGTATAATATCGCGAAACGTGACAGCCGAATGTTTCCTCTGATAATAAGTGCTCTGGCAACGCGTCCGTCGAGGATTCTGTTTCCGAGCTTTAACGAATCTTAAACCCCGCGCATTCGACGCGAGGTGGGTACTTTTATGTCATACCATGCCGTGACCCTCCTCCATTGCGACACTTAAAACTTTAGCGCATACGTAAGGCGAAACGACGTAATAAGGCGAAAGTGTGCCGGGGTGGGGGGTGGAGAAAAAGAATGAAAGCTTTCGTTTATTGGCATTTTCAGGCTCATTGATTTTTCCCCCCGACATCCATTTTCCCCATTCATATGTATAATACTCGCGTACAACTATCTGTACATGTACCCATAATGTATGTACTCGACTTTTTCTCAATTCAAAGCAGTTGCATCTTGCGTACGTGGGAAGGTAGGTAGGTACCTATATACAGCTTTGGCGAGATCGAGTCGGAAGTATTTCATGGTTCAAATGTGACACGAGATTAGAACGAAGAGGGAGGAAAAGTGAAAGAGGGGAAAAAATCCCACGATGTGGAAATAAGTAGGTTCGATTCAACTCTCGCGTGTAACCTAGATTTTAAGAATTTCCGTTGGCAGGCATACCTATATTTTTACACTGCCTATATCTACCGTGAGCTTCTGTGAAAACTTCACTTTCCGAATGCCGAGTGGAATTATTATCTGGACTCGAGTAGTAGGGTGAATCTGCAGATCCTTACCAACGATATCGCTTGAAAGTGTATCACATATAGTATGCACTGTACCTGGTATATAGGTACATACGTGTACCTATATACTTTACTACGTATATAGGCTAGAATTGAATAATATTACCATGTTTCTGGTAGTTTTCAACACAACTGTCGCCGCGTGCGGTTTGATTAATGTACGGCGGTGAAATTTATACGATTGTGTATACCGTATCCCTCGTAAGAATGTATGGTCGCACGTATCTACATCGCATGTGCCTACATACATACCTGTAGCGGTTTACAGTCCACCGAGATTTTCAACCTCATTACCGAGGTGTGTGAGTTTTATTTAAAGCAATGAAAGTAAATGTTGAAACTTTCATAACTCTATAATTGAGGACGGGGAGGAGAAAAAGACGAACTTACTTGAGAATGTAAAGCTCGAACTCTGCATTCATAACAGCTGGAACTACCGTGATTTTTTTTCTTCTAATTTCTCTTCTTCTCTTTTTCTCTTTTCCTCTCTCTCTAACCATCGAATCGCCGCGCTATGAAAGTTTTTATTAGTTTTTACCATCGCGCACGTTTCTAATTAGTTTCATCGAGGTTTCTTTGCCGTTTTTTTCTCTCCAATTTTCCTAATATACATATAGCAGAGCGAATGACACCCATATGCATCGTCGCTATCGTTTTATCAAAATGCGTCCGTTCCTCTAACCAACGCGATTCATTCTCACTTCAAATTCACGTAAGTAGAATTAAAATGCAAAAATTCGAATCTCTCGTCACGAAAATCGGCGATCCACCTTCCGCCACCGCCACCGTGGTGTTTATTTTTTTGACAAAGGGTTACGCGAAAGAAAGCAATCCCGAAAGTCCAGGGTCAGTGGAATACCACGATACCTTGCGTGACCGTAGCACCGGAGACGGAGAGTGATCTGATCCAGTGATGATTGGATTTCGTGAAATTCTGTTGGAAATTCCTCGTGGCAGTCGGAGAAATTCTCCGTATTCACTACCGCAAATTCGAGAACTTAGAAGGAAAACTTGAAGAGAATTTCTACGTGACCCGAGTCACGGGATATGAGTCTACGATTGTCCCGGATATCGCCATGTGCTCTGCCGTAATTGTAATCCCGCTGCAGGCTGCCATCGGTTCGATTTTCTCTGTTCTCACTCTGTCTTCTCCTCCTGTACCTACACGTCGTACAAGTACAAATAATTTTGACGGTGATAGGGTTTCCATTTCCTATCCGGCTTCCGGCATGAGGCCGAGGCCACGCCTGCATCTGCATCGTGTGCTGCCGTTGCGACGAGCATGCTTCTCCTCGTTCCTCGTTTTCCTCCATTCTTTTTCATCTTTTCTTCCATCAAGGAGTAGATGATAGTCGTAGTTTTCGAAGCGGGAAGCTGCTCGGTGGGGAACGGAGGAAAGGGGGCGAGAAAACGCCGATGTAATTTTAAACATTCGAAGTAAGGTTTAGAACTTTGTGCATATTTTGGTAGTGCAGTTTCTTCGGAAATGTAAACGCGAACGCGAGGCTGGAATACACAGGTATCCGCCTATAGCTTGCAGTGTAAAGTAAAGTCAGGAGATTGCCAATACTTGTACGATGCCGAGCTTCAGGTTCCTCAAAATGCAGGATACTCGATAATTGGAACAGTTTCGACGGACTTCACAACGCGCCAAGGAGTCTTCATACATTTGCATACGCAGGTATCCATGTATACAGGGCGGGGCACCTAAAGTGCCCCCAGGGGATATCTCAGATACCAAGCGTCGCGTCGCAGAAACGAATCTGACGAAGCTGTAGGGTTTACAGGGAGACGTATAGTGGCGATACAAGATTCTCAACAGCAATTGATATGTTACAGGAAAATCGACGTGAAACCCACTTTGCGAAGTTATTATTTTTTCACTCATCCATTTCCGCAAGACTGCAGTAGAATGTGGCGGTTTCGGAACACCTTTCCGTATGAAAAATAGCGTTTCTCTATCCGCGGTACGAGTGTTTTTCGTTCGCTTCGTCTTATGCAGAGACGAATCGACGATCGAACTTCGTGTAATCAAATTGAGAAATTGAGATAGCAGTAGGTACATACAAGACGCCAATGTCCAAACATTCTGCTTCTGTTTTGAGAACGTTTATGAATTTCCGGTAGTTCCTTGCTCTAGGATGTGGAAGAACACTTTCTACCGCTTTCTACTTTTACTCCACTTTTCAGTCGTCCAGGATCCAGGAGAAGGAACGAAAATAACAGTTTTCATATATTCTATCTATACATTCGTTGTGCCAGGTATATGCACGCACTTTTTCCGTAAGTTCGATGAATTTGGAACATCAATAACGATCCGTCCAGCTACATTTACTTTTCGCTGCACGATAAAAGGAGAACAAAAAAATACACTCGAAAAACTTGAAAATAGGTTAAAAAGAAAAACGGACTGTCCGCGGCTGCAGAATGAAATCGAACGATCTGTAAGAAATTTTTGAACGTGACGTGAATCGCGTCAGGATCCACCGTAGCTATAACTTCTGCACAATACCAGCGTGTGCGTTTGATAATTTTAACAAGCCACCGGGTGGCAGGATCTTAACGAGTGACGTGCGAGTGACGTCGACGTCGACGCGACGTCCCGTCTCTCCGGAAAACCACAAACATTTCAGCGTAGGTATATATATCTGATGATTGACGGGAATTTCAAACGCCGAGATTATTTCCACGTGGGTGGTTACGTATGTATAGGTACGATTGCCATTAGCCTGGATGGCAGTGGTAAAGATGGTACAAAAAACGGAAACCGGAGAGAACGAATGAAGGGAGGGAAACCAGAAGAAGGATTTACCCGTGTATACTTGACACCTGAATAATTTCTGTGTTCATTAATTTCCGAAAATGGAACCCTGCGATAACGTGCCCGCTGGAGGTCTAGGTATACTCCCTGTATACCATGTTATTGAGAAAAATGAGCTGTACAGGTACGATACATCAGTTGAAAGAAAGTGTACCTACGGTCTGCGGTGGGTTTACCTTACCCGGGCCTGCACGATCTATAACGTTGACAAACCGATTTTCTTTCCCCGTCAAGCGTGGTTTGATTTCTCGTGTTACCGAACCGCGCGCATATAGCTGCCTCTCGAACTCACTGAAATAGTATTTCACGTTACGTGTGCGGAAAGTAGGCGATTTCCGACGAGACTGCATTCCGTGAATACGAGTGTAGTTCGCGCTTGAGCCGAAGGTTTCGATTGTGTAGTGAAAAAAGAGTGATTTTAGTCTGAAATTAGAAAAATCCGCACGCTTTCTACTTTTCCGTTGGCCTCCCCATTTTTCAGTGATAAGTTTCAATATCCTGCCTCCACGTATTGATTATTCGTTCAAACAATTAAGTATCATTAGTATACGTTACGCCCATGATTTTTCCCCTTTTTCACCAAATATTCAACAACGAACAATGCTATTCGCATTATTCTCGTTGTCGGTAAAAATCAAACGCGGCTAATAATCAGCGAGAGAGGGAATTTAACCAGTTGAAATGTAAGACCAAGTTTTTTGAAAAACGGCCTTGCGGATTTGTTCGATTCTGGTATTAAATCACTCTTTTCCGGACCGAACAATCGAACCGCCTCGCCGCGCGGAAGAAAACTTTTCCCTGGTATTTACTCAATTTTATTCACAAGTGTTTCAGGTTTACCGTACGCTCCACTCAAGACCCAGGTGCTAAAGCTCCCATCGCGATGCCTAATGATATTTTGAATACACATATTTTGTTTCTCTGTTTCCTCGGTTTTTCGTTTCGTTTTTTTTCTTTTCTTTCTTTTTTTTTTCAATAATTTATTTCATTTTACATAGCAGATCGTTTTTCTTCGCCATTCACCGGAGTAAACAGCGCGTGATAGCACTCGCTCTTTCTTTCCTACTTTCTTATTTCCAGTCGAGAAACCGAGGGTGAGAACGATTCTTGCGTTCCGTAAACTGAAAAAGTGCAAAAGGAGAAGACAGAAAAAAACGAAAAAAAAAAAAAAAAAAAAAAAAAAACGTTGTCAAAGCAACAGAAGAGGTTCGAGGTAGCCTGAAGTAGCTGATGATGCAGGCGGGACGGACTGTCTCAAGTTCGCTGAGAATATCAACGTAAAAATTCGCTAAAACTCAATCTGCGTGGGATTCTTCGGGATGATTTTGAGCACGCCCGTTATGGCCCGCCCCAGCGAGCGTCAGGTCGAAGTTGATGATCGTTATTAGGGCTGAAGTTAATTACTACACTCAGGTTACTGGTGCACGGTACGTATGTATATACCTACGTTCATTCGGTGAATAAAAGAGGAAAAAAAGAACACGAAAAACGAACGAACGAAATACCATCCGAACAGTCTGCCGCAAGTTCGCCTCCGCAGAAGCGAAATTAGTGCTGTAAGATACCGAAAAATTATATAGCCGCAAATCCCGAATCTCAGGAATGTGCGGAACAATCTCTGACGTGATGCCAAATATTATACAATCTCAACAGAGTCATGCCGCGGAATATGGTGACATCTCGTTGTCTTCGAACGAAGAGGTGTAATCCGGTGGAGAAAATTCACGTCCACCTTTTTCGTGGTGAGAATAAATCAACCAAAAGAGTACATCCACCGAGAGCGTGAAATATGTAGCATAATTTTTCATGGGGATTTTCGCCCCAACCACTCCAGATCCCTTACTCGCTAGGATTCTCTGGTTTACATATATTACAAGAAATACATCTCCTCCTTTTCTCAATCGGAACCGTCGGTCCTCCGGAACACGTTGGGCTATACTGTATCCACTACATACATCGAGTGTCATGGCCTCGGTCATGGCGTTCCATATTCCGGATCAAAGGGCAGATATTTACTTTACAACCAGCTACCGTATACTTAAGGATATCACAGAGTTGCCCACACGGTGTACCGATGATGATACTCTGCTCTCGATGCTCTTCTATTTACGTTACAAACAGCCAGCTCACGGCTGCGTTTCATCATGCTGCTAACGTTGACCTCAGAGAGAGATTTTAGCTATAGGTTTAGGTATAGCCAGTCTCTTGGTAATTGGCACATGAATCGATATATCTGCCAATCGAATTGAGAGGGCTTGGAATAGTATATCGTATACCTACGATGTGTAGGTATATACACACGTCGAAATCCATCAAAGTGAAGATACCTTCGGGCAGAGTTGGCTGCTATACGCGTGGTCGTATAGCTTTCTGTCGTAATTCGCGATAGGTATGAAGTTACTAACGAGCAGCGTTAATTTTACATCCAAGTTTGAATTGTTTGTTGGGTTAGGTTGAATTCGGTTAATTCTCACAGGAGCAGTAAAATCAATTGCAGACTTTTGCGGAGTCTACGCGCCTTCTGCACTTAAAATTTTCCGTCGTAATATGCTTATGCGAAACAACGATCGAACAACGTAGAATGTCTCAGCTCGAGTTAGGATCTAATACGTGTAAGATGTACGTACAGATATATACAGATATATTACTTGCGGGAGCGCCTATCAGTTCTGCGTCAAACTTTCGTTGGTTAGGCTGTTTTGTTTCCACGGTGGAGTTTCGGTCCCATCCTCGAGGAGTTCGTCGCAAGTTAAAACCATGAAAGGGTACGGAGTATAGGGAAAACGATCTACCTACGTATACCTACCGCGAGGTAGAATTCGGTAAATTGGTGGCTGATCAGATTCCGGATGCCACCTTCGGTGAATGGACCGAAATCTAGATTTCAGCCGATCCTTTCACGCGTGTAGAATTTTCGTAATCAAGTCACGTAACAAATTGATCTCCCGATGGTCAGTTCTTTCAACCCAACGTGCGCTACGTTGTTTCAAATTCATTTTCGCTCCATTTGCTTTTCGGTTTTTCAACTGCAGGGAAAAGTATCGCGAGTCTGGTAATTTGCACCTGGATTCGAGACGAAATCGCAATTGGGTACGGAGTGTCGGCTCTAAATCATCTTCGAGCTTCTCCCAGTGAGATGTAGGCAATTTTGCTAATAATCCGCCAATGCTTCCGAGGAATTGTCGAAAACATCGGAAAATCGAAACCCACCGAACCGGTCCGATTATTTGGATTCTTGGTCCGGTCTCGAAACGAATTGCCCTGCCTGAAGCCGTGACAAATATCGGTCATTGCGGTACGAAATTGGAGGCAATAAATTTCTTACAAATGTGAAAAATCATCCGAAAACCGTACGATGCTCCAATCAACTGCCGATCCAAATTACTCGACTCAATTACTCTGCGATACCGAGGGGCTAGCAAAAATTCGCGTCACAGTAGCCAACGGAACGATACTTCAAAGAAGTTCCCCTAGTATGTATGCTCATTTTTATTTTATTTTCATTCGTTTCAGTCGCCAGACTCATAACTTTACGATGATGCCCCGTGATTATTGTCAGTATCTGTTAATCCGCTCGGTTTAACACCGAGGGGAAGCGCGATTTTTTCCCTCTCTCGGGACTATCGACTCCCCCCGCCTTTGCGTAAACATGTACCAGCCATTAAGCTTCCGATACTTCCGCTCCACTTATCTGCTATCAGGATTAAAGTAGTTTCTCTTGATTTCCAGAAGCCAACGCGGTCTGTTTTCTCAATAAAATTGAAATCCAATCCAATTTCGTTCGACAGCAGCGTATACGTACGTCTACATCACCTCCGAATGTTGACAGTGTGAATAATTTTCAACTTCTTGCTACTCCGGTGAATTATATACCTACGCAACGCGATACCCATCCCACATACCTATGTACCGAAACTTTTCAACCATAGAATATCGAAAGCGCTCAAGTTTTCCAACGATAGCTCATTCCCTCACAATCAGCTGCTTCGCTCGTCGGTATAGGCATACGCGTATTACACATCGAACAGCTCGGAGATGAAATTATTCTTCCACGCAGTAGAATTCAGGTCAATATTTAGAATTCGAACAATGAATAGGTACTCGTGGACGCGTGTATCTGAAAGAGGTGAGAGAGCAAAAAAATTGGCCAGAGTCAGAGAAGACAAAATTGTTCCATGATATTTGCTCCGATTGTGAGCGAAAGAAAAAATCCTTACACCTACTTTTTCGACCATTGTCTTTTTACTCATCCGAAAAGCTTCTGGTTAACAGCGAGTCGTGCCCGGAGGCTGTACACACAAAATAATTCATAGTTACATACGTTTCGAAACGGAGAATGTATTCGTTTCGGCGTTACTACGGCACCGACTTTATAATTATGATTAATTGTCAGAATTTGGGCGCGGAGGATATTTCAGAATGGGATTCGACGCGTGCGAACAACACGTAGAACCTCTTGTTGGTGAATAGCGTTGTTTGTTCATACGCGAGGACATTAAAATTCGAGAGGGGGCGTCGGAGCGGTACCGCACGCGTTTGCTTCCGTGTAATAAATCTTCCCGGCATTTGCGTGCTCGTTTCCGCGAGGCTGTTTCATAATTTACTAAACTATTAACAAACCGCGCACGCACCACTCTCGTGGTATAGATTATAGAGGAAGTATCTAATTTCGGCGCACCTATTGCGCCCGCGAAATTAACGTATCGTAATGTACAGCACGATAAATTCGAGCTTTCAGCTTTCAGCTTGAATATCGGGCAGCTCCTGGTTTCTCTGTCGTTATTTGTTCATCTTTTTACTAGAAGATTGCGGACTCTTCTTTCCAACGGATTAGAATGTAGTAGTAGTGACGCTATAATTCAAGCAAATGAGAAAACTATACCGATCTTCGGTCCACCGAGATTGCGAACTATGTGAAACAGTGAGCAGTAATTAAGAATAATGTGCCACGCGGGCGTAATACCCAGCACTAATGGGATACGCTTGTTTTATGACCAAAAATGAGAAAATATACTTGAGATTTTTGAGCCCCGCTGCGTTTTCTGCCGAAGACAAAAAAATGAAAAGACAGAGCTGAACGCGTTGGTGCAGTAGTCCCTGAATTTCTGTTCCAAAACCGCGGCGCGGTAGTTAGATTCGATGTAAATCATTTTCTCGATTGTTACCGCCATGTGCAATCAGATCAATTTGATCTGAAACCTTGTACGCAAATCATGGAAAGTTGTGAACTCGTTTGATAACTGGGTGGGCGTCCGCAACTCCCGATAGCATGAATTATTCCGTAAATCTGATCGCGACGAATCAGATCGGCTATCGTCGAGATTCGAGAAAATAATCTTCTCGAAATCAAGGAAGTATCGCGGTCATCGAAAAATCGATGGCAAATTCTACGGGCTTCTTTCCGTTACGGAGAATATATTGGATTTTTAAGTGTCCCAGGTATTCTTCGGAACGAGAAAATTCTCTGTCAAAATCTCAAGGCAAAAGGCCGGACTCCGCAGCGTCGAGAACGGTAACTCGTCCACGATGAGCGATATGGGAGCACGTTGAGATATCCACGCGTCCGGCAGGTTCATCCAAGAGGAGATAAACGAGCCGGATTATTTGGAGAATCTAGAATATCAGAAAGGATATCGCTCATCTGTTTGTCGGGCATGAGCCCAGCGCCAGTCACTTCCAACCCTTTCAACCGCTGCCATCTCGCAGAATCATCAAGGGTTCCTCAAATGAATGGCTCCCTGCAACTTCAGGCCATGAATACAGCGATTTGTCGGTGGTCCGTCCGGTCCAGAATGTATCGACCTACTTGAAAATAATCCGCGAACCACGGCTGGTTGCAGGTATAGCTGCGAAATTTGGAACTACTAGTAACAGTTTTTTCCAACCTCAATTCCCACTTCTCTGATCGATGCTCGGATGGATGCTCGATCACAATTTCGTTATCACTCATATACACGCTCGAGTAGGTGAATGGCATTTGATCAAGTTCACCTACTCGGAGCCAGCAGTACGAATATCGCGCTTCGTTGCAGGGGTATGTACACATAATTTCATTTAGACGTATGAAAACCGCTGTCAGAGCTCGTCTGGCGTGAATTCAATCTACCTACGCACCAGAATCCACGGTCGAAAAATACTCGAAGTAAATATTGGTCAGACCCGGTATAGAGGCGCGCGGCTCTTCTCGTTTTCAGACCTCTTGACCACCGTCGCGTCCTCAATTATTTGCTGCGAGGAAAGATGCTGTTTGCTCTCAGAATTGGGTATTACCGTAGAAGCGAGTCTGTCATCGTCCTGATTGATCCAGAAAACACTATCTAGAAGTGGAGAATCTCTTCGCCCCCTCATTTGACTCGAGTCAACGTTCTTGGGCCAGGTACTCAACCGCCAATTCCCTCTACGGAAAGTGAAATCCTCTCTTCTGTCTCTCTTGACAAGAAATTCAGAGCATGTTGAATCAGCCGCTTGATATCTGGACCAGCGAACTGTTTACATTGAATACATCGAACAGACCCTTCCGACAGCTGACGTGTGAAAATGGAAACAACGGACGATTTTTTTTTTTTGTTTTTTGTTTTTTTTGGTTGGTTCACTTTTTCGACCACACGTTCGAGCTGAACGCTTCGCGTGATTGCTTCTGACATTTGTATCCATGTACTCGCAGTTTTGTTTTATCTGATGATAATTGATGGATTGCGAAATACGTCGAAGCCAGGGGTGCCATGCCGGAGAAATGATGAAACAAGAATTACCTCCCCTATCCCGTAATTCCTTGTTCAATAAATATATACCTACCTCATGATCTACGGTAGCTAGATTATATAGCCGAGCTAGAAATTGGCCCACTCGATAAGTTGAAGCTTGCCCAGATCTGAGTGCTTTCGGTCTCAGACTAGCGATAAGATCCTAATGAAATTAGGGAAATTTAATTAAGGGGTATTTCATCGGAGCATCACTTTTCCGGTGATCTCGTACGGAGTGAATTTGCTCAACGACAAGACAAGCCGAAACGTCTCTCAGACGATCCTGCGGATACATTCGTATCGCTGATTACCAATTTCGTTATTAGAACCTGTTTGGATTCCACAAATTGATTACACTCAAAAGCTCCGCAGGCGGAATACAGCTTCCACGCCTACGAAACTTCGTCGGCTAGCCCCGCGGCGCGGCGGTATTGCTTCCAATCAATATTGATATCATTTGAAGTTGAGTGTATTGTTGGTGATCGATGGTCCATTCTCACAGTGAGAACTCGGATGTTTCCCTTGCAATCATAGGAAGAGAAATATCAATTCTTTTCCTGCCACTGTTCGTCCCTCTTTCCAGCTTCATCGCCGACTATGTGCCACTCATCCGAATCCTACATTTTGAAAAAACGCAACAAAATTCTGTCGCTTCTTCGGCTCGGATGTTCTCTGGGTACCGAAGTGGGAAATCAATAACCGACAAACGCTTCCGCATCGATTCTCATTGGAACTGATTGGAAACAATACCGCCGCGCCGGGGCGGTAGTCTGGAAAAATGCTTCAACCTTACTTTAAATAACTACTTTCCAATCGAGAAATCTCCAACAAACGTCCGGATCAGTCATTCATTCACAATCGAACGACATGGCGAACGTTTGCAACAAGAATTATTCACTACGCGGAGATCTCTATATAGTCAGACATGATTGGTCGATTTGATAGCTATCGGGTCATATGCGGCACCAGGCGTACCAATCGTATCATAACTGTCCGGCAGGCGGTTTCAGAACTGATAATCACAGCTTCATTCGGCTGTCTAGATTCGCGAATGAAAAATGGTCACCGGATTGGAAACTACGTCGTTAGGTCACTCACACAATCGGCGATGAGAGAGAGAGCGAACGAAGTGAGAAGAGGCCACCCGATCGGCGAAGCTTTTCCAAAGCACGTTGCCATTAGCCGATGCTTATCCCTGTCTCCTATTTCACTGCATCGTGCCTGGTGCTCGATTGTTGGATGAAACAAGCAGTTTTTGGGTTCAATGTGTTCGACATCAGCTGCGTTCCGAAATCAGCTGGGAAAGAGATAGCGTTCATTGAAAACCTGATACAGCGAGAAAGACACGGGATTACTGACTGGACCGCCAGCTAATTTCGAAACGCGGCCATTGCATCTCGTCTTGCGCTATGGACGGCTTTTTGAGTCACTGATGCGTAGGCTTTGATATTAATACAAATGAGCGGCATTTTCACAGGTTAGGCTAGGCTGGGTTGAAGGAGTTCTGGGGCACAGTCTTATCGTGTACTTTTCGTGGTTTTTGAAGATTCGATGAACGGCTCATGATCACAAACTCGACAGATGGCGGCACGGAGGTTCTCCAGATTCGAGAGAAGTACGGAGTGAGAGAAAATATGTACCAGACATGCTTTTTGAAAATGAGCTTTGAATTGCTGTTCAAAGACGTAAGTCTGCTGCATGGATGAACGTGTCCCGAAGCCCTCGAACCGGCCGGGCCGCGTCAAACGTCGTATTTGAGATCTATTGATCCCGCGTAGACCGAAGTGAATATCTACGAGGTAGAATACGAAATACCAAAGAAACCGAGGATCAGGGGTTTCACGGTCTGAATGCGGTTGTGAAAAACATGCGCCTTTTTGTCCTCCCCTTCTCCATTAGGATGGGGGACAATTTAGCCAAATGGATTCGCCTCATTCGGGAAGCAATGAGATGGTAATTAGTGTGCGTGCGTCCGCGCGTGCGTGCGTGCGTGCGTGTGTGTGTGTGTGTGTACGCGCGCGGAGTTTTATTTCCCGTACATTCCACATCGAGCATTCCACCAAATTATACCGTCAGGTTGTTCGGTGGCGAAAATTCCCTTCCATTCCATTCCATTCTGTTTATGTATTACAGGCTCTCATTTTACGTATAGAAAAACGATAATCTGTGGAGTTTCAGGTCTCTGGCTGTAAAAAAAAAGAAAACCTCGGAAAAATACAGTTTCGAGTTTTTCATTCGCATGTATGATATATACATATTTGTCATTCGCTGCTCAGGCATCGTCGATCCGAGGGAAGAGACGGTAGGAGTAATGCGAATCGTGGTTCGTAAAAAATTTAGCAAATTTTCAGGAAATCGCATCATTCCGAATATCACCTGTAGCCGAATGGTATGAGCATACGTGATGCATACCTGCAGTACGTATCTACGCGCGCGACAAAACCGCGGAAAGCTCTTTCCTCGCAGCATCGACACACCGGATGTGAGTAACACCTACCTACATGTGCACATTCGTGCGGACGCTGCTGTTATATCACTGAAAAATTTCCAGTCACACGAGAGAGCTGCGACGCGACGCGACGCGAGCTCCGGAGTCGACGATATAATAACAGTGTAATCAATGCGAAGTCGACACCGACCAACGATATCCGAAACTGTAACACCGGGATCACGTGACGGGCATCATTTCGATTACCTGATACCGTTTTCAACGTGTTTCTTTCTGTACGTATGTGTGTACAGGTCGCGTGTATATACATACAGAGAGCTTTCGTCGACGCAACTAGTCTACTACTCAGATGCGTATGTACAAGCTAGATACTCGCGTTATACAAAGATGGGCGACGCGACGACGGATTCCAGAGAACAGTCTGCACCGTTTCGGTTAAAGAAGATGGCCTACTCTCATGCTGGATTCTCAAAGAGAAATCTGGAGAATCGTGGTCGAAATATCATCGCGAAGAGAAGGACAGGAAACAATCAACGCAGACCTCACTACTCGCGGCTGTCAGAATTTTCGAAATTTTTTAAATTTGCCACCTGCATCAGCGATGCGCGAATCAGATTCTAGGCACTACGTGCGAATTATTTCGAATTCTTCGCACGGCATCATCAACGGAATATATAGTGACTGGTCGAAGTCAGGCTACGGCAAAAATCTGGGAAAATCTACGTTCTTCGATATATCCATAGCGGTATCCGTAGCGGAGAATTTTCGTGAGAACTATGCATACAATAGCTGAACGCGAAACCCTCCGCACTTTCAGAAAGTGTCTTGGGCGATGCTCTACAATTTTTTCCCGCAGATATCGAGCTCGGGACCCAGACACCCCGAATTGATGGCCCGATAGCAGACGATGTTCTTAAAAGGGCTGAAAAATTGATCGAAATTAATCCCACCGGGTACAGCCTCTGCCCCCACATCTCTGTTAACATCGATCGCGCGCATTACGTGTGTTTCCCCAATTGCATATTTCATTGCCCAATAGTACAGATGACGATGAATGATAGATGGGATGAATAGGTTATGTATGTGATACGCGGTGCGACGAGATGCGGAGGATCTGGTAGGTAGTTATATAGGGTAGGCATGTGTGTACGTACATATACACACGTGCATATATACGGATGGCCCATAGATTTCCCGATATATATATCTGCGAATCATGCGATTCAGCGGGAGATGTATGCATACTGTTTGGCAATCCATGAGCACACACATTCCATTCGTCGAATGGTCTCTCAAGACTATAGATTATGCAACGTCACGTCTTCTCCTCCGCAACTGACGGACTATAACGCACCGCGATCCTGTATTCAATCCGTGTTTCCCAGCCTAATCAATGAATGGAATGTCAGGTTCCATCTAGCTGCTGATGGTATATAGGTATGTAGTGCCTTGTACGTACACAATGTATACCTGGGCGAAGAACTCCCTCAATTTGTATTCAAACAAATCTCAATCCGGCTGCCATAGCTGAAATCGATTCAGACTGACAATGAACAGCCCGGGATAATATCGCTCGCTCTGTCGCGGTGTGATATTCGCTGGAAAATATCCTAAAAACCGAAAGCAAAATCGAGTTAGCCTTAAGTTTCATATTTCCAGGTTTTTCTCTGTCTCCATGTTCCTTTGTCAGCTGTTCGTTACACTTACGTACCGTTCGTTCGAAAATATATCTTCGGCTCGGGTGCTTTTGGATTCGCAATTTGCTTCTCAGAGAATTTATTCGACTCACACAAGCAGTACCGAGATGTTTCCTTTTTTCATGGGAAGCTCCTCGAGTTTCCGTGAGTTGAATATGTTGTCAAGATTCTCTCTCCGTGCCGCGTAACCATACATTCATCCGGTAAAAAAATTTCGTATTCACAACACCTTTATAGACTCCGTAGGTTCAATTGCCGAGCTTGCCGCAGGCTCGTATAACATCTCGCAGCACCCAGAGCCCCATATTTATCATTCATACCTCTTTCCTGTCGGACGCTTCTATTCCTCGCTTGGGACATCGAATTTGTCATCGGGGGCTTGAGTTCTTCTTCAGCATCCGTTCCGGATATATTAATATACAGTAGAACCTCGATTATCCGAACCACAACTTGCTTTTGTTTATTCATTTATTTTCTTTTATGCGCGCATTTTTCGTGTTTCATTACATAGTACGTATCTATTTGAACGACGGCGCGAAATTTTGAAATTTATATGCACGTCGGCGAGGGGCCGTCCACTCAAAAATCGATTCTCAATGAATGGCTGTTTCTCTTCGATTTTTTCCGATTCGGCTTGTTTTATACTTGAAACCTAATTCCGGAATCAGAAAAGTGAGGAATCGGATTCCGACTGAACAAAATGTAATCGACTCATTTTGACCGTTGTGCGGATGACTGATTCCAGTTGATTCCGGCTGATTTCGAATCAGTTTTTCACGATCATGCATTGAGTTCATTGATTCATTGCCGAACTACGCTGTCGCCGCGCCCGCGTCTCTTTTTTCACTGGCGCACTCGCTCGCAGCTTTAAATTAAAAATAATATTACAATTGATGAAATAATATTATCATGAAAATATTTTTGTTTGCATCTTGAAACATTTTGAAGTACTGAAATTTCAAAGTTTACGTAATAAATTATGGGTTGTGAATTTTTGGAAGTTTCATGAATGTTGCAAGTGTCGGAATTGGAAGTTTTTAACAATTCAAAGCCAATTATACGTTTTGAAGAATTTCGCTGTTATGTTTTCAAATTTAACAAGTCACGAAATTTTTGATATTTTTGACAGCTCAGGAGTTCAGGAACCTAAAACTTCTGCAATTTCGATATTCTAATCAAGATTTGGCGAACTTTAATGAATTTGAAAGTGTTCGAGCATGACGCAATTTTTGAAGTCGTAATGTTTCGGAATTTTCCAGTTTCTTCTTCACTTTATTATACGCTGTTAAAAATGTTTCGACGCGTTTCGACGAGACCGAGGAGGACGAGACGACTGGTACAGCGGTATGCTGATTCGGCTGAATCCACCTGATTCCGACTCAGTATAAGACTCCGAATCTCTCAGGCTCGCTCAAACTTGCTCAGAGCCACAGTGAGCCGTGGTGATTCTCGAAGATTCTCTGTGATTCTTTGAAATCATACCGATTTATGTGATTTCTAAACCCCCGCAACATTTTGCCGGATCTTGTTGACTTCGAACATGATTCTTTTAAAACTTTCGACTCTGAATCGATTGGTAGAATAGAAAATCATTGATTCCTTGATTCGCCTGTCAGGGCATTAGTGGGCTCGCATTATTTGTTATTTGGACATTAAAAAATTTGAAACCGCATGTTGAATGCTTACAGATGTTATTAAATAATATATATGTGTGCTGCATATTTCTTGAATATTTCCCAGCGTTGAACATCGTGACGTCACCTAACATTACTGTTCGATTATCCGAACTAGGCTCGGTCCCAATTGGTTCGGATAATCGAGCTTGTACTGTATATTCGTATGCATGTATATACTACGTATATATATCCAGTTACGTTGAGCTGAATTACCTCAAGAGTCCAAAGTTATGAACTCGAAGCTAGCTCGTCCTTTTCTCTCTCTTTTCCGCCAGATCGTCAGAATCATTAGCCATAAATCTAAGGGCTGGGAAAATTGTAACATCCACGGAATCGAGAGATACATTACACGCGAAAGAAGCTGTGAGCTGTCTGCCCGAACGCTTACACTATCCACTGCGAGTGCACCGAGCTGCGATCAAGCTGTCCCATTCTATTCCACACGAGTATACCGGCCGAAGTGACGGGGTCAACGGTGTAGTTCTATCTTTGCCATACCTACAAGTAAAGGTATACCTACGCGGTTCTTGTTTGATCCACTTAGTTTTAGGATACCTATCTCGGATGTAGATGGATATAATGGATGTTGAAAGGTATTTGATGTATACACTCCTGGCTAGAAACGATCTTGACAAAGTGATATCCGCGGGCTTCGAGAAAGCTGTTTATCCAATGGGAATATATTCCTCCTTCCGCGGTGGAGGATCCTGGATATTCCGATGAGAAATATTTGTCCAAACGTATAATTATATGATAAGTATACTATACGTATGTATGTAGATACATACCCGGGGAGGTTTTGACTCACCACGGGCCGGCGTTGGCCAGGGATGGTCCAGTGCTGGCTAAGACTGGCCCAGGGCTGGCCAGGGCCGGCCCAGTGCTGGAAACCTACTCGGGTAGCGATGGGATCGTCCCGTCCTGAAGGATTGTGTTTGTGCATCAAATTTATTCACTTTACTTTACGTTACTTTTCAATGGTTTCATCAACTCATCGCGATATGTAGTTAACGGGCACGCTAATTATTATCATGGCACTTCGACGCAGACGAAAGTGAAAAAACGTCCCCTTGCAAATTTCGAGGGTATATTATAATAAAAACGATCGACGGGCGTAGTATAGGTACATCAGAGGCAGACGATTTCGTTAAGCCCGGTTCTTGTTTCTTCTTTCTTCTTATTTCCCTCTATTTCGAAGTGAAATCAGAATCTTCTGAGCATGAATGCGTGTAAATACTACACACGTATACTTGTAATGAAAAAGTTATTGAATATCATATACTGGTATTCTAAAAAGTCGCGGCGTCTGTTAATCGTTTGCTCCTCCGGAGGCTCCCAATTATTCTGACGGAGTAGATCATACGGAAGTTACGATGATCTAAGGAAGAAAAAAGAAGAGAAAAAGAAAAAACGTAGCGGCATACGCCTGACCTTATACATTCATAATATGATGTTCTCCTGTCTCTCCGGAGTTTAATTCGTTCGTTATAAGCATCTTTGAGACTTCACCCTCGACCCCCGGCGCTCGATCCATGTAGATTTTTTCCATAATGATCTCATTATATCGGACGTGGACATCGATCCAAAAGAGTACTGGCTGATTCGTAAGGTCGTTATCATTGTACCTACTGCAGCTCCTCGAACTTAGCAATTGATATTGATCGGATTTCATAATTTGTATGTTAGAACTTGAGTTCTGTATGCCGAGTGAGAGCGCATCCAAACGGATACGTACGTATGGATATAGTATACGGTTATTATTTTTTCGTATGAATTCAGTATCCATCCGCGTTCCCTTTATCTCGTTTATATTCATAGATTTTTTTTCGTTTCTTCTTGTGCTAGGGAAAAATCGAGGGAACTTGAATTATACTTTTATCATATAAAGATAAAAGTTATTCCAGACTTTTCCCCAATTCGTATATACAGATAGGGCACAGTCGAATAAAGATGAGAAGAAGGATTATAAATTTTGTCCACATGATAACATTATACCTACAACATCTCCCGTTTTATCATTTCCGACGTAAGCTGTGCCTTCGATTGACGGTAGAAAAGCCAGAAAAGACAAAATCCAATACAATATGTATTGGAACCCTGATTTTTTTACCACTGTGTATAGTATCCGCATCCGCACGGGCACATGAAATTTTTTGCAAACCGTTTCACGAAGTTTCGTCTCTGAAATTCGCGGCATTCATGCTCACCGAAAAGCCACGAGTATGTGTATACGAACCTACAGTATGTACGCAACATAGCATAACCTACTTGCCTAAGTAGGTTATACTAAGGATCTACCCATGTGCTCACGCCACGGGGCGAAAGAGAGTCGACGGTTTTCGGAATCTATGTTTTTGAAATTATCCAGTCGAATTCTCTCAGGCCGAATGCTATGCCCGATGTTTGAACTGTAAAAGCTGAAACTTTGTTCGAACTTTGTCTCCATTTATCAGGCTTCCACCAATTACCGAATTTCATGGAAAACTATTTGCCTGAATTTCGATACGGTATAGGCTGCGACAGGTTGAGACTCAGTTACGAGCACCTATCTGCGTATTAAATTGTCTACGAAAAATTTGTACAGCGATCGAGGCGGGTATCGAGATCTGCCGAAAAACGTCCGAAACAAAATTCACACCTCACCTTATCTCACCCCGCTCTGTGGCCTGTGTTGTACGTGTATCAGGAGGCATACTTGATATTCCATGATCGTGATATAGCAATTAATCAACATCTTGTAGTCAAGGAATAGTTTCCGCTTGGAATCACCACACTCCGCCCACGCTGAACCTCTTGTCAGAATTTAACGTAATCAATTTCGTACGCGTGTACGATCAGGCATTAATTATCATTTAGTCATACATATATTACGCTTCGTTTCGCACAATTATCGGAGCAAGTATAATGGACGTATGTGCGAACGTAGATAATTACAGTTACAGGTATGTATGTGTATGATAATTTCGGCCGAATGGAGGTGGCGGAGGAGCAGAAACCTTTTAACGAAAGGTCAGCTGACGATCGTTTCGTTAACAAGGGTTTCGTACACTAATTTAAAAGGGAGTGCTTATTGGCGGTGAAATTTTCGCGCTCAAATTCGAACAAATACGAGTTACTCGCGTGTATCTAGGTACGTATGCACTATCGCTTTTCCGCCGTATCAGGCTAATATGTACCACGGTCCTGACTCTGGTTAAAAAATGAGAATAACGTGAGCTTAACGTTGCTTGAGCGTGTTTCAATTTATCGAAAAAATTTCCAACGAAGATATGGCTACACGTATCTACAGGAGTACCTGTGCGTATAGAATTGCCTGATAATCTTAATTGGATGTGAAACGTGCGACGTAAAATAAATGTGGCACCGCGCACGGCTGATGTTTGTACAACGAAAGTGATTGATGAACGGGTTTCAAAAAATTTATCAAAATACTGAAAGCTGTAGAGAGAAGCATTCGATTCGTACGAGTTGTGTACCTGCATATTTTAGTGCGAACGCAAACACGAGAGAATGAAGTATCCGAAATTGAATGGAAGATAAACATGTAGCCTAAGTATGGCGAATTAACAACGAGACGAGATAACGACCGAGGGATATGTTCACGTAGGTATATTCCGGTGGAAATGGTCTCATGGAAATATCCCCTCAAAGCTCAGGGGCGAATTCTTCACTATCAAATTTCGAGGGTTCACCCTGAAAGTGCAGGGTTCGTCCTCAACTACAATTCAACCCTGAATTTTGAGGTCGATTCACCTAGCGAATTTCAGGCCGACGAATCCACCCCTTACGGTAGATTCGAGGCGGGTTTTTCCTGCGAGGGAGGAAACGCCGTGCTCCCGTCTGTGCAGAAATGCGTTGAAGATACGAGCCTTCGATCCTTGTGATGCTTGTTGACGGTTCAAGAGCACACGATGAATTCATCTCTCCGGCGGGGACAGTAGAATAAGTATGAATTTTCACACGCAAAACTACGGATTACGGAGACCTTTGCGGTCCAAACTTTCCGCGTCCCAGGGCAGGCTTGTAAATGGAGCAGAAATCCATTGCCAATGGGGAATCGAGGAATCGTAGCGGCTTGCTTATGAGATACGTACCGCAGAACAAATCATCCTGCTTGCAAATCTGCACAGCTTGCAATAGCCTCAAGCAATTCCTCGGGGCGAGTAGCATGCTCACCCCCCCAGTTCCCCACGCATAACGGATTCAGGCCGTGATTGCCACGCTCTTGGTCCACGCGATGTAGCATCTGATAGTATTTGGCATTCCTGGGAACAACTCTCATTTGGAAGGTACAATACGAGCGGCAGTTTCGGCCGGTTTCTAACCTCGCCATTCCACGATGTAGCTAGCAGTCGAGCAAGCCACGGGCGGAGCGTTTGTCCTGAAAATTGAATTAGCTGGTGAGATGTAGGGACTCACGGAGTCTCTCCTAGAGAGCGTGGCGCCCATGCGAGACTATAGTAGTTCAGGTATTAGTCAGGATTATCAGGCTGCACGGCATCATCTCGTCATCCGGCTGCAGAAGGTTGGACCTTGCACGCTCTCACCTCCGGTAAGTTGGCGTTCGATATACATCCGGGAAGATCGGTACCTTCGTTCGTTTATCTCCGGATCTTATCTTCTTCTTCTCCTGAACGAAAAACGAAGCATTGAAACGACCCCGGTTGTATGTTTCTCAACGGATCGAGTCAATCCGTTGTACGTACGTATGCCTGAACAAAGGGAAGAGGATTATACTCACTCACGTTTGCTTTTCATCTTTCCATACTTACCAACGGAGATCCTGGACCGTGTTTCGAACGCCGTTCTTATCCGTTCTCGCAAGATATTTGAACAACTTGATATTTGCCAAATTTATTTGTATCATCACATTCGCCTTACGGTAAGAAAATATTGATATTCTCATAGGCTGTAGGGACAAATCAGAGGGACAGAAAATTTCCTCGTACTCGGACGAAGCATTCGACATAGAAGTAGGCACCTGTACGCGAGTATCTCACCTTCTGCACAGGTAGGTATATTTAATCGGTATTCCAGAACTATACTCACGAGCTTCGTGGGGTGATCATCGCCATTACTATATATCGACGATGCGTTCATCGAGCATCCCCCAGTTGGAGAATTATTCCGTCTAAAGAATTTCGAAGCTTTACAACGTTGTACTTCGGATTATAGTTAACACGTTTTCTTCTTCTTCTTCTTCTTCTCCTTCTCCTTCTGTTTATGAGGGATTCGAGCGGTGGGCGATGTGAATACGTACCTGTGCCCGGTGACAAAGACGCGAAGAACAAGGAGAAGAGGTGGTAGGTGTGTAGCACGGGGATGAAAAAGAGCTCGAGAGTCACGAAGATTTCGAATGCAAAGTGTGTTGCCTGATGGGGTGAGAGATGCTCATCCCTCATCGATATAATCTCGACCAGTCTAGATGTCTCGTGTACCAAATAGAGAAAGAGAGGGAGATAAGGGGAGGATCTTCAATATTCATGTTTCCCTCGATATACCATCCGCTGCTCTTTCAACAGCCCCGTGGCTCACTCGATATTCCGTCACGTTTCACTTTGCTGATTTCATACAAGTTATAATACTATAAGAAGCTCGGGAATACGTGATCTGAGTGATCTGCCGGCGAACAGATCGTCGATAGTTGTTCCACGACAAAGCATATAGAGTTGAAATACTTCCGCAATCGAGAGGGCGTACAATTTTTTTCAAGGGTGTGCGGAATTTCGCGCGATGTTATCAATTGCAAAAACGTCGAAGCATTTCACAAATTCTGGGAGAGGCGGAGATATCCCTTTTATGTTTTCTTCTTCTTTTCTTTCATGGAGAATTACTCCCGACGAGTAATATACATACCTACCTACATGGAACCTTTGAAAAATTGAGAGGTGAACAAGTATTCTGTGCATTACTTCTAGTCTGGCAATCTGTGACGAACTGGAAAAAGGGCATATTTACCCATCAAATAACCTACGTTTCGCTTTCTATGGGCCCCGAAGGAGCAGAAGAAAACGAGGGTCATTCACGGGCGTGGCGCGGCGTGCCAATATCTTCGCCAAGTTCCAAACCTAAAGAAAAAATACTTATGTACAGAATCCCAAAGAGTCTGGAGATCCGAGAATTTTCCCTTTTTCCATATTTTTCATTTTTTCTCCGTTCGTCCGTTTTTTCCTTCAATTTTCATCCTCTGCAGATAATCAAGAGCAGAATATTCAACATCGTAGTTCTCGAGAATCGCGCCGGAAGTAGCCCCGGCCGACTGTGATAAGCTCGATGAAAGTGTAAAAGGAACGAAGTTTTTATGGCAGAGATGGTCGCGGGTTATCATGCTTATTGAAATTTTCTCCGCTCACTCTTTCAAATTATCTCTCACAAAAAAATATCGGGAGGAACAACGGGAAAAAAAAACGGAGGGCAAATTTTCGAACCATCGCTCGTGACGTTTTAACGTCCAACTATAATATAAGAGCAAAATGATGCCGCTTATGAGCAAACGTCGCTTTATAAAGGCAATTCGTTATTCGAGATGAAAACTTGGCGCGACAATATAATTACTACGGGAACTTTCGGATGTATGATAATTGTAATGAAATACGAGCGTCTGCCTCTTCGTTAATTTTGAGTGATGATAAATAAATTCAAATTTTCAAGACCCTATTTTATATTTACGGTACTGTCAACTTATTCCGAGCTTTCAAGACCGTACTACGTTACTTTTATTGCTCAAAGCTCTTGACGGATCGTGCCTAGTCACTCTCTCACGTGACATTTGCTACGGATAAAACAAATGACGTCTCTGTATAGGTATTTAAAAGCCGCGGAGTACCTTACTCGCTCTCAGGATGGATGGAATAAATAAATATCAAATGAGTTAACAAGCGAATGAAAAAGGGAGCGAAAGAAAGAGAAAACACATAACTCGGATTTTTTAGGTGACTGAACGTCGCCCGTCTCCGTCGATCTTTACGATCTGCCATAAATCTTTTTTCAGTTTCCCCGTGTTTTTTCTTCTCTTTTCGTTTTGTCTCTTGAATTTTTCAACACGATATTTATCATGTATCGTACATAATACTGCGATTGCTCTCCGGCGAACAATAATTCATTCGTTCACAAAACTTTCGAAATACCAAAATGTAGACGAGCTGAAATTCCAAATTTCAAACATACCAATTGTTAAATAATTGTATGACTTTCTCATCAAAACGCTATGCTATTCACCCGAACGCGCTTTGATGTGAAAATGTATTCATTCCCGACTCGACCGTAATGATGAGCATTTCATTGACCTGAAAAGCGGGACAAGAGTGTCATATGATTCCCCGATATACTTTTGTTCCCGCAAATAGTGGCACTTTTTTCCCTCGGGTGAATACTAAGCCCACCCTCGGGAATTTCGTCCGGGGAGTAAACACACCCTCGGGAATAATCTCCGACTTTATTCCCTTGTTGCATAATGTACCATTTCGGATAGTTTACATTACGAATGATCGAAGCGTAGATCGAGAAAATTTCGGGATCGTAACTTTAGTAACTCGTAGTCTCGCCCATCCGGAGGAATAATTGGTATATATTTATCTCCATGTTTGGAGCTATGAATTTGTTCTTTCCACTCGATAGCCTTCCGTGATTGAAGCCGTTCTACACTTTGCATTTTCGGCGATTTGACTTTCGGAATCTCGGCCCGTCTATTTTCCGGTCTTTCGGAATTTTGATCCTCACCTCTTTCAAGCAAAATATTATAACGAGCGCTCACCAAGATGGCTGGAATTGTAGCAGCTGATCGTTAGAAGAAGCGGAGTGGATATCGAGTTATCTATAGATCCAAGTTTCTCTACTGAAATCCGTTTCGGTTACGTACCCGTCCATGGTATCGGTTACGAATCACAACGAGGTACGTTTCACAGCAGATATATCGTATCATAGCTTACATACTTTGGAGAATCGATTCTTACGGTGAATCTTTATACTCCGTCTCAGCAGCGAATGCGTGGCTGGGTACCTAATAACTTAAGTGCGTAATATATATATATACACAGATACTTTATGCGAATCTGCATGTTCATTGGAAAGTATCGAATGAAAAATAAATAACTCATAGGTATGTATATGCGTATGGAGTATAACGGGCGTATTTTATGTTCCGGTAAATTTAACTCGCTTGTGAATGCTGTGATAGCAATAGAAGCGGTAGTAGTGGTAGTTGGTTTAATAAAAGCGTTATACTACACACGCATAGCTTCAGGAACTGAACTCATTCTAGAGGAAGAAGAACGAACTTTTTATCCCCTCTGCATACTTTAATCTAAAGTTATTTTCCCTTTCATAATCTCCCGACTCGGTTTATGATCACAGACTGCATTCGAAAACTGTAGGTATAGCAAGCCCGAAGCCCGACGATTATTCTCCTCTGTAGATGTATAGACAGACAGATAGATGGAATATCTAATTTTACCTCGAGATGATATTTTTCACGGTAGATAAAACACGCAACGCGGATGTTACGTCGTTTCAGGATTCCATTCAACCGGACGAAACCGAGTGCCCGTGATATGGTCTCCGACGGCCGATCCCCGTCTGTCTACCGGATCGGTCACGAAATTGTTACGAAGTATGTTCACGTGTAGCTAAATTCGAAAAGAAACACAGAGAGATTGCGGAGGCTCCGGGTATAATTGAGGCGGGGAAGCAAGCTGGACAGAGAAACTTCGACCGGTGTACTATATGGACGTGTTTATAGGAGTCGCTGTGAAATAATAAGCAATCGTTTAAAAATACGTCCGGGGTTCTCCTATATAGGCAGAGGTCGCGTACCTATGACCGCCTACGAGTTAAAGATATTCATCGAATCGGGCATCTCCAAAGCTTTTCGCTAATCCACGAGTTTTACAAACATGCCAATCAGTCATTCCAGCCAATGGTTATCCAATATCCGCTTGTTCCCGAACGATCGAAGATATTCTTAGCATAATTCGTGCGAAAATAGTTGCGCTGTATCTACCTATGTAGCTTCGACTGTGCAGTTCGAGCGAATACGAAACCCGTACTACAATACGATATCCGAACCGAGGAGCTCGGACTGTAGGTACTGCGCGTGCGAGTTTAACCTTTGACAACAAACAGAGCAATGCTGGCTAAGACCGGTTGCATTGGATCGAAAATTTGTTTGTTTTTCAACCAGAGATTCGGACAGATGGATAGGATAGGATACTCCTGCCACGGAAATACCTACTTTCGAAATTAACAAACGACCGACGATTTTGCGCGGCCGTTTATTTCTGGCGCTCTGTTGTTCTCACACGCGAACATATAGTATGAACGTAGTACATACGTGCCGACGTTCGACCGATCAGCAATATGTTTCCGACGATAATCGATATTGTCGTTTTTTATCAACAAATCCGTAACTTCGCTCTCTCAGCTGTTGGCAATCATCGTGGTGTAGTCTCGTGGTCCTGAGCGTTGCTACTCGTTGAGAAGAGGAAACAAAACCGGTAGTTTTTGGCTCGTGAAAACAGTACGCGATTGGACCGAGTCCAGGCTGTTAAGCAAATCATTTTCTAGTGGCAATGATTTCGGAAGTAGTAACATAACGCATATACTCACCCCCCCCCCCCCCCCCCCCCCCCACCGTTAATAAAGAGTTCTGCATAATCGACGGAATCGATCGGCAGAGATCCGCGCCTCTTTCCGTCACATCATTCATCTCGAGGGAAATACAGGTCGATTTGAATGAACGTCGAAGAATACTCGAGGACGTTTCGCCGTTGCCCACAATAGATATGAATTCGTTTTGTCATATAATTTCGAGGATCGAGGATGGAATAATTCCGTTGCCCCGAATGAGTAACCGGATTCTAAGTTCTGATCGATGATGCACACCGAGAGTTGGGAAAAAAAGGGAAGGACTCAACTATCCGAGCTGGTTATTAGGCCGGCGCCGCGAGTCTAGAAGCTTCCTCGAATGTTGATGGTTATTTGAATGCGATCGATCAAGCTCGAAATCGGTTTGGCGTTAACTACGAATTAAACATTCTAATTTAGTCCATAGTCGTTACGCATTTCGTGCCAAGCTTATACCTCACGCTGAAACTCACTTGTCAGACATGGGGTCGGATTTCGAACTTCAACTTCATCGCTAGTGACGCAGTTTCTTCACTAAAATCTCGCGAGTCATCGTACGCTGTAAATTTGAGGGTGCGGTTTTCTCCCCGTTTTTAGTACGACGAATTTTGACCACCGGCTTATATCTACACCGTGGTGAGAGACACCGTCGTGCAATTCTCACTCGGTAGAAGGTTTTCTCAACAAGCAGAGACGTTTGTTTTAGCGCTGAAGCTTGGCTGGGATATAGTTTTTGCCGTTGACCCTCGTGAATGTGAATCCGGAATAAAATGTGAGAAATAAAGGAATTGCTAGAGATTGCGGTGAACGGGTGTACCGCTGTTGAGATAACGGCGAAAAGCCGAACAAATCCGGATAATGCTCGGACACATTTAGTACCGCTGTCGCTATGTCGTCGGTCGTACCGCCGACGTACACACCTACTCGCACCTAAGTTACGTGAAATGGTAAAATACCTACTTACTCTTGCCGATCCCTGTTCTCAGAGTGCACATTCACGTACATATATACTGTACCACGCTGTAACCTGAGGGCGAGAGATCCTGAAAATTGAATGAATCTCAGACGTGCGAAGAAATTCAAATTTCAGTCTCCACTTTCTTCTATCTCGATTTATTTCTTCGTCATTTTCGACTCGGATGAAACACCGGCATCGGTGTCGAACCGGCTCAAATCCCCGGTATGAATGATATTTCATTCCATCGTAAAATGCTCGCACTCACTCATTCGCCGGAGGCGATACAGTCGATATGAAGCCAAAAGCGAACGGAAGATCAAAAAGTGGGAACAAAAATTGCGGAGGCGCCTCCAGAGAATATCCCGTCTACTGTATGACTCGGACATTGTTCCCCGCGATCTGTATGGGCCTTCGGGATCCGTGAACCCAACAGGCTACGCCTAGGAGCTGGACGAAGTCCTGGATTATCCTACCCCAACTCCCCTACGTCGCCCTGGCGTGATGGCCAGACCACGTCGCGCTTGGATCGGCTAGAGCTGCCTAGTAGGCTTGCCCGCGGTCCGTATGAGGAGACCGGCGAAGCCGCAAGTAGACAACTGCTTCGCTGACCTCTGGCCACGCGGTCCCAAGGCCTGGCGCGTACACGACGGCTCTCCTTCGGGAGCGATCCCAGCAAGCTTGGGGGACACCCTGGCCGACCTAAACAGGGCCGAGCTGAGGGTTGTGGCACTGGTGCACAGGCAAAGACCTCGTACACCTGGGGCTGAGAATGGGAACGCTCTGTGAAAGACGCGGGGAGGAGCGAGAGACTCTCCGTCATCCGATGGCGTGGTGTGGTGCGCTAGAGGGGCACAGGCGGGAGGCCCTAGGTGAATCCTACACCGGAATGGCGAGGAGTTAAGCTCGAGGCGATCGGGGTCGGCAGAGTTCTGCGGTTTGCCAAACTGGCGAACCTGACCTCATTCCCAACAGCGTAGAGCGCCCACTTCTGAAGGGCTCGAGGACGATGATCCTAAGGACTGGGCTCGAAAAAAAAGGTATTGCGATATTTCGACCGTTTATGATTCCACTGTTTCTCCTTCGGCTCTACGTCCGAGTACCCAACGATGATTATGGGTTTGAAAATGAGTTACATCGTTAAGGTGGGGCGTAATAAATTCGAAAGTTTGGTTGGTCTATAGCTTCGTTGTAACACCGCGATATTATACCACTTTAGGGGCATAAATTATTCGGCAAAGATTATCGTAGAGTCTCTGATATGATGTATAAACTTTGATCACGGAATGCCGGAGAGTTGTAGCTTTCTCGTTTCTGATTAACATTCTCATTGAATTTTGTTCTCACCGTTGCGTTGGTTCCCTTTTATCTTCTATTTTTCGGCCAAGTGCACAGCATGTGGTGAACGAGTATTGAAGACCTGTGATCAAATGAAACACAAGAAATTCAAAATTACCTACGTAGCGAATATTTTTTCTCTCACTCGCAAAGGTGTATATCTATACAGCTACGAGCATCCACTGAGCGACTTTACTCTCATATTCTTCCTTTTCGCCTTCTTCTTCTTCTTCTTCTTCATCTTCTCCCTCTTCTTCATGTTTCTCATTTCTGCGCTACCCAGTGCCGGCTTCTCCGTCGTCGACTGGGTTCGATAAATTGGAACGAAATATTACGCCAAAAATTATCGCTACGCTCTCTGACGAACTCAGCTGTTTTGTATTGCAATGTAACCGTGAACTCGTGAAAGTTGATTGAACAAATTATCGACATTAATCTTTCTGCATGCCTCGTTTGCTCGGGAATTCTCTCACTGCAAATTCCGGGGCTACAGACGATGGAATTTTCCTCTGGAAAAAGGGCATCTCAGTAGTTCTTTGCACAGAAAAAATCTCTTTCAAAATAATCTTGCCCTCTGTCGTTAAAACATGCAATACGCTACTGATTTATTCATCCTTTTGAACCGAGCGACGCCCCCGAAATGACCGCAATATTTCCGCGTCACTAGCCGCGTCTGCTCGCCGGTGGGGTATTTTCCGTTCAAGTGAACAATCGATACTCGAAAGAAGGGGCTTGGCTTGATGTTAAGTAGTTAGAACGTGGCAGAAGTGGTATAAAGACTAGGGAGAGAAACGTAGGTACCTCTACCTTCACTAATGAATCCATCAACCGAGACTCGCCCTAACTTCGTCGTCCGGAAAAAGATTTTCAATTTCAAGAAGCACGACCTCCGTGGCCACGGCGCAATGCACCAGCGACTTTAATGCTACTTGGAAAACAGCAATTATTATTATCACGGTATAATCTACAGCGGTGGTTTCTACTTTACGCGGGTAGGTAGGTGGTAGGTATACACCTCGAACGCGTTTTTATATCGCCGTACTTCGCTGCCTACAGACCATGTTTCGTAATGACGAGGTACGCTTGGTACACCGCGTATATACACATGTACAATCGCATAAGTGATATGAAGTCGTGTAGGCGTTACTTCCAAGGCGTTTCTTCTGGGCGGAAAATGATGATGGATTTTATGGGACAGAAATTTTCTTTGACACGTGAGTACGAGGGTGGGGGATTATCGTGATTACGAACTACAGCCACTACGGCGCGGCGGTATGTAGCATCGCTGGGAGCATTGCGTGCCGAAAGTTCATTAGGACTTCGACTTATACTTGGATAGGTATTTATAAATATTCTATAACGGCTCGAACCGGAGCTCGAACCATTTCGAAGACACATCTGAAGCCAGTCCTGGAGGCCAAGTTAATTTGTCACCGAGATTCTTCTCAGTGTGTAATTGAACGATTCGAAATTCCATAACTGAGCCATCGCATCGCATAAAAATTTGAGATTTGCAAATTTTCTGCGTCTTCGTTGCTCTTCGGGTTGAATGATCACGTATTCGACTGACTAATTATAAGCTTGCAGAATTTCGAGTGTCTCTTGAAGCCGGCCAACGACGACATACTCGTTATAGTTAGTCGTTGAAGTCTTATGCAGAAATGAAGGAAGGCCTAAGAAAAGCAGAAAATAAAATTCGCTTTTCCGTTTTCCGTGGCTTCGAATAGGAATACGAGAGGAATGATACTCGGTGACGAATGATCGAAACTTTGCAGAAAAGATTGCGGGTAATAATCAGGTAGTGAAGTTTTACTTCATAATACATTAGCTCGGTAGACTGCGTAACTTCCTCGACAGTCTTTCTGAGTCTTGCATAATTACATAGTGTATACATGTATACGGATGCGACTAGATAAAACTTTCCACGTTTATGCCAACTCGTTTTCACATTAGTTTCATCCTGCTCTTATCGTCGTCTGTCAAGCAATTCCATATTCCCAGCAAGAGTAGGAAAGGAAAAGGACAAAATTGCGGAGAAGGAAAAAGAAGAGGAGAAATGTGATCGCCTCGCAGAGTACCCTTCCCTTCGCCCGGAACCTACAGTAATGCTTTTAGCCCCGGAAAATTTTTTGACGGCTTGGACTTTGGCTCGACTCAAAGAGGTTAACGCGGATACGCGATTTCGGGGCCACTTCTAACTTTTCATCTTCCGTTACCAAGCCTCGGTTAAGGGGCGGGTCTATTCCTCGGGGGCCGCGTAAACTCCGTTTATATAGCGAGCGAATCAAATATTATGAGTGGCAAGAGACCAGGGTACTCTTCGCGCGTGGAGAATCATAGTGAAACCTTCCTGATTCAAGGTTCTCCTTTGTTGTTTCTCTCTTGCTTCTTCCTGGTCGAATTTCGTTATACCGAACATCGCCGCGCCGCCTCGAGTCCTCTCCTCTGACATCGCTTTCCATTTCGGTATATTCTGGAGATGAAAAGCCACGGGGGAAGAATTTCATCCCCGCGTTAAACATTCGGTCACGGTTTCATTCAGGGACATTAAACTTTGAAAATATCTCCCAAGTAGCCCGTGTTTCGTACATACGCTCGAAAGAATAGCGGTGACGTGTGGGCTTGGAGACTGTGGCATCTACGGACCGTGACGCCGCCCGCCGCCGTGTTCTTTGCAAGCTCTCCCCTTCCATACTTTCTTCTTTCTTGTTTTTTGTATTTCTCTTTTTCCCTATTCACCTCTTTCCCCCTTTCCCTCCTTCCCCTCGTTTCCTTTCTTCCCACCTCTCTCCCATTCCTCCCGAACCGTGCTCACCAGTACCTCTCCTATTGTAACGAACATCTTTGTTGACTTTCGTCTCCTGGCTCGGATATTCGCAAACTCACTCACCCAGACCCGGCGAATAAGTTTCGATGTTTGAACTCTGGGACATTATATTGCTAGCCCGTAAAACATAAGTCACCGAAATTTTTTAATGAAATTTCTCATTCTCTACTTCGTCGGCGTGTATATATATGCGACGTCGTTTTTCAAACTCAACGAACTCCTCTTTTCTTCGTTTCCTCACTCTCTGCCGATGCAGACCGGCACGCGATCGGCTGCGGACAACTCATTGCATCTGCATCGTGAGCATTCGTTTCCAACGCGCCGTGCGTCCCGCGCATGAGCGTTTGAACAGATACTCCCGCTCCCGGCAGTTCATTCCCGATCGAGAGATCCCTCCTGATGTCCAGCTACACACCTACGCCGGTTTCACCGGCTTTCGGAAATTCGTCATCACCGGCCAGGAGATGACGAGCAGCCAACAAACCGAGAATGACGGAGTTCAGCTCGAAGCTAGCTCCTCGCGGAGTTTGTTCCGCAAGACTTGAACATTTCTCTTGCTGAGAATTTAAACCGAGGGATCGTCAGAAAGCAGAAAATGAGGACGAGGCTCATCGAAGTTTTTTCCCCAATTTTTCTTTCTCCTTTTTTCATTTTTAGCTGCCAACCGTGTCGCCTAATTTCATCAAAATGTATGGCACGGATATGATGTGGTCAGGGGTTATCCCCGGCCTGGACTGTGGCGAGAAATTCCATTACTATTACTAAATGCAACGTTAACTTTTCGTGCAAAGGTTCGTTATGGGCACATTATCCGAACGTGGTGAGCCGGGGTCTGCCCAATTTACGGAAGGTACGTTTCAGTGTTTCGGTAATCGTATTAGCCCTTGAATTGCGATTGCGAGTATACGCAAATACTCATCGGCGAATGAATTTCGTATAATTATATATTCTCAAGCATATTATTATACAACAACGAAATTAAGCGGTACAGATTTGGTAACGTTGTAATGCAATGTAATTATAGTCATCTAATAATGAGAGCTGTGTCTGTCTGCCAGCCGATCCTCCATTCGCTATAATTCCTTCCTAATTGCCAAAATTAACCATTACGTGAATCGAAATCCTCTGGAAGGGTGGAATAATTCGGATTCTGATAATCGGACACCAGACTCTGATTCAACGCTTGTTTGAATTGCTGTGAAAATTTCGTAGACAGCGCGAAGAACAAGGGAGTAAAGTTTGTGCGAGCGAGATCTGCCCCCCCCCCTCCCCCCGCCCCCGCCCCCGCCCCCTCTTTTTCCACAGTGCTCAGAGATGGATTCTAAAAATGTGGAGGGGGGGGGGGGTGGATATAGCCTATAGTCTGGTCGTGCAGAGAGGGAGACTTTCCATTAACTGCGCGTTGATCTTTCGAACTTTTACATCCCATCCCTGAAGAAAAAAGTTTTAATACAACCCCCATGGATGCGAAGTCGAGATGTAAAAGGTCGTTTCATTTCACAAGCTACAAATACCGAAAGTCTAATTCCCCTTAGCCGAAACTTATGCTCGTTTCGAAAGTGTGAAAAAGAAAAATTCGAAACAAAAAGACCCCCCCCCCCCCCCCCCCCCCCCCCCGCCCAAGCAGGAATAAACTTTGCAAAGGAGAACATAGTGGAAAGAAGACAACAGAGAACATATATCTGTGCAGGCACGCTGTTTGCATCTCCGAAAAGAAAAGAAACGAGGCGAGGAGATGGGGAGCAGATCCCTCGAGAATTCTCCTAAAAACCTCGAATCCTATACCAACCTCGGCAACACTATATATCGTTTGGTATGATTTGGTTCACTTCCGATCGCCAGATGCGGAACTTCGTGTTCAATGACGACGCAAAGAAAAGCTGGTTCCATAATGAACTTGCGGGAGCGGAAAATGGACTCTGGTATCGGTTAGCTTGAGTCCCAAGAAAACGAAAACGCAGGTAGATATCCCAGCCGACGCGTTTTCTCGGCATTTTTTCGGTGTACTACGTACGCGTCTCCGGCGTGAAGCGAGCGAGAGGTTCGTCGTTTTTCCGTCGCCTCTTCCGATTTTCATCTTTTCACACTTTTGACGAAAAGATAAATCATGGCCCACCTCACCCAGAACTATACGTTAAAATTCCTATGTGTTGGAACGGCTGCATCGCACGTTGTTTCCTCTACCGCTAAGCAAGACGAATGGGACAGGTGAGCGGGTCAAAGGATATGGCAGCGGAGGTGGAGGTGGAGACATGAGGCGGACGCACGCATGTTTGCCTTTGTACATGTAAATTTGATGCTCGCCACAAGAGGAAATACACCCGACTACCGCTGACTAACGTCCATTAATACGAACCCGTGTCGCCCTCGGCATTATAGAGACGCGCGGGGACGACGAAATATCTCTCGGTCATAACCGTTACCCCGAGGAGGAGAGTAGGTATAAGGTTGTGTTGTTCGCTGGTTCTTTGGGGTTGGCTAAGGTTTGACCAAAATCACAACAATCCTCGTCTCCGATGATATAAGTCGAGTATAGCGGTACCCCGCCGGTATCAGAGAGGACCAAGCTGCGATTTCCTCGACATCGGATTCCTCTGGTCGACGAGTGAAAGGTACGTGTACCTCTACACTTTCATCTCGCACGTTCGCACGCGGGTCTACATGCCGAGCGAAGCGGGGATACGGCGATCGAGATGTATAACATACCTTATACTGCGTTACCTACGTGCTATATTTGAACGGGGCCACTTCTTGCTTCATGATCCGAAAAGAAACGAGATAGATAAGCGGTGATATTAAGAGGGCTGCGGGTGTATTGATTTTCATTCCTTCACGACGAGACTTTAACTACGCATACCGACCTACCTACTCATCGCTGCCGAGATGCTGCTCGGGAGTAAATTCATGGATGACTTGACGCAGCCCGCGAGGAGCGGTTGTCGGAAAATTATTCCTTAAAGATAATCAAACCTTTTAGAGATTTTCACGATCCTTGGTATACCTGATACTCTCGCCGATTAATTCATCCCGCGAGCCCGAGTGAGTCCCTGGCTCTCTCTCTCCTCGTCGGTTAATTCCATGCTTATTTTTCTACCGTTCTCCACTCATCATTGCGATACTCTGATCAGTATTTTCTCACAGTTGTGCGGTTCGATGTACAGTTCAACGTGTGTACTACGTACGTATGTACGTTATCGATTAGTTGTTCGCGAGTGCCCAACGGCACACGCACGTAGCGGTATGTCGGCGCTCATCCTCGGAGGTGGAAGCTCGGAGATAAATGTATAACGATCGAGCTGCGCCGTGGCCGAGCGACAAAATACGTATTTCACTTTTTTTCAAAAATTCAGGCTCTGCGTAGAGGTGTAGCCGAGCTTCGAGGCATCAATTGTCAATGTTTGATTTTCAGGTAACAAAGTTGTCTGAAGAGCTTTGCTTTGCGATTCATATTTGAGTAACGCTTCGTGTCTACAAGAAATGGAAAAAAACGCTGTCCCCACGAGCGAACAAACACATCGTTTCAACGAAACAAATTTCTCGTACACCCTCAAGACACGAACGAACTTTTTCCACTCTGATTTTATTACGCGATCGAAATTCTACGGCGAATGGCAATTCTGACAGTCTTTTCGTTTCCAAACAACGACAATTCGCGTGGCTACGTCTGACGTGTACATACGTATTCCATATATCTACATCCGTACCAACCTTGCAGCCGACTGGAAGACAAAATTTTCTTGGCGAATGAAATCGTTTGTGCTGTTCTGTTCCGTTTGGAGCTCGAGGGTTGAGAAAATATAGCGTTTCCGAAAAATACCGCCCACACCCAGATTTTGAATATTTTGATTTGATTGACGGAAATCGATTGGAAATCGTTCGTACTCGTTTGCACCGCGTTTATCCTCATTTGTACTCCGAGACCGAAAAATCTGGAGCCAATTTTTGAATTTTGAAAACCCAACTTTTTCAATTTCGGAGTTTCTTCGAAACTGTCAACGGGAAACGTTCTGCCGTCGTTCCTACTCGACTGTACCAATCTCATCTCCGTTTGTACCTCGAACCTGAAAAACCTGAAGCCATTTTTTTGAATTATGAACACCTCATTTTTCCTCTTTCGTAGATGATAAGTCGAATATGTCAGTGGAGATCGTTCTGGAATCGTTCGTATTCGTTTGTGCTTCAACCTGACAGAGGATGAATTTTTTTTAAATTTCGATCAAGCAATCTCGTCGTCGTGCTGAAAGCAACATCGTCTTGTTCATAACTCGCTCAACCTGACTGAAAAACGCGCTTTTTTTCAACATCATTTTAAATGTTTTGTCGACCATAGAAATATTTTTGATTTCTTTACCTGTTTTTAATTTTGTGTCTTTGTATTGTTCTTTTATTTTCCATTTTTTGTTGTGTTTATTTTGTCATTTTGCTCATTAGATTCTCATTTTGTATTCTCATCTTTCCATTTTCGAAATGATACTTACCTACATCTGTACGCAACTATATATATATATATGAACGCGAAGTAATTATCACGGCCGCGGCATGACTCACCTACTAACTCATCATTTCAGGACCAACGACTGAATGTGAAACCATGTCCAAACTCGACTAACATTTGTTGACGCAACACCATTCCGTCTCCGTTGCTTTCTGTTGTACTGGGAAATCACGTATCTATAAAACGTGATTAATTAAACTGATAATCAATTAGCAAAATTATACTTAATGTATACGTCATTTCGCAATGTAACGGACACAGCCATCATTACGTGAAACACTGTTCTGCACAAATATTTTAAGCAAATTGAAAAATTGAAAAATGGAAAAATACAAAATGATGACGGAGAGTAAAAGAATCAAAAATATTTCTATGGTTGGAAAAAGGATTGAAATAATTTTGGAAGAAGCTCGTTTTTCTATCCCGTTAAGAGTTATCAATATGACGATGTTGGTTCCAGCAACACCGAGATTGCGTAGTTGATCGACAATTAGATAAATTTCGTCTTTTGTGGGATCGGAGGACGAACGAACACGAACGATTCCCGTCGACAGATTTGAACGATGTGACGAACTAGAAGAGCTAGGTTTTCCAAATTAAAAACAATGTCCAGGTTTTTGGGTTCGAGGTATACGAACGAAAATGAAAGCGTTACGAACGAGGACGAAAGATTTAAAAACCATCCTCGTTCACAGATTTTACAGTTATCTCCGAAATTGGAAAATTTCAGTTTTCAAAATTCTAAAAAATGGCTCCAAGTTTTTTTGGTTCGAGGTAGATACATGAACGAAAATGGAAGCGGTACGAACGGATCGGAACGATTTCAAATCGATTTCCGTTAATAAAATCCAAACGTTCGAAATCCGGGTGCGGATCATTCTTCGAAAAAGCTATATTTTATCGTCCTTCCAGGTACAAACGGAAACAAAAACGGTACAAGCCAGTAAAAACCATTCCATTTGCCGAAAAAATGTTTCTTCCACTTCGCGGGTGCCAGGTTCACATCCAGCTCACTCGACCCTGTGAGTAGTACCATTGAACGCAGACTCGACGTCATGATTGCGAACTATTAAGCCTAAATTGCCCCGAGAATTCTGGAGAATTCTCCTGCAGAAATTCTTGCTAGTTATTAGTACTTACATTGGCTTATCGACCTCGTCCTCGCGTCTGCCCGTCAGAGCTCACATAACTCGGAGCCTCGATCGGTCACACATATTTGCGATCTAAACCGGTATCTACGCCGCTGTCAAAATTAAGCAAAATGCTAATAATTGTGAGAGGAAAGTTCATGCCATCGGGCGATAATTTTTCCCGTTTTTTTCCGTCTGAAAGCATTCCTTGATCAACAGAATCTCAGCCCCTGAAGCTGAACACGTCTTTTTCTCCCTGCGTTTAATGGGACCTTCTTCTTCTGTTATTTACCATTCCACGCGCCTCAGGGGATCAATTAGTCCGGCGAGCGGTTAGAAGTAGCTGTATCCGATTAGGGTTAGGCAGTCAAGAACCTACTCTAGCTCCCGCAAGTGTTTTCCTATAATTTAAAGTCATCACCATAAAACAGGCGCCCATAGCGCCATAAATATGAAGATAACTGCGAGCTCCAAGACTCCCGCTCACCCACCTGCGGTGTTCGTTTGTTATTCAGCGGTTTCGCAGCACTTCGCATCGTACATGTATGTATATACAAAATTTTAAACAAAACTCTGCGTTTTGTTATTCGAGGGATTTTAATAGAAATCCAATAAGCTACGGCCGATCAAAGCCTTCCTCAGCTATACGAACGGTCCGCGGTCCGCGGTCCGCTCAACCGACCTCCGAAATTGCACGCGCTTCGTATTTTCTTTTTTCCAACGAAACATAGTACTATGTGTCGACGTAGGTACTGCACCTACGCGAAACTTGAAACTCCTCTTCCGCGGTTCTGCACCTTTTACCATATCTACCATCTCATTTCACGTAGAATGTGGGCATAAACAAACATCGAAGTATCATATATTATGCAGGCGCGTATAGGCGCAGACGTCGACCGAGCTAGAGAAATATTTCCAGCTGGGTCGAGGCCCGCGGTATCCGCAGGTGCGGTGCTCCGGTGCTCAGCATGCCAAGTCGTAATGGCGAAATGGAGCAAGTCGTAGTACCAGCACACAGCTACGTATCTCGTCTAGTACTTGCTTTTCCGAAACAAAATGGTGCATACAAAAGCTCGCATTTCTACTCCCTTGCATAATTGATCTGTTGCTCTTTGGCTCCGCCAGAGTCTCAGACTATTTTTAATAACGCGAAAGAACGCGTGCAAATATAGGCAGGCGCTTGGAGTGCGTGTGTGTGTGTATTGCAGATGCTGCTGTGTGCGTCGACCGAAAGTAGGTACTTTCCCCGTATCCACTCGAAGCGCTGATAATTACTTCAGTCATTAGAGCATCGTAATGGTTTCGTCTCTTTCGGATCCACGGCGAGATAGAAATCGTCCGTCAAATTATATAGGTACGTACGACGTTTCTTTTCGAGAGATATAATCTTTACCGTAATCGTGATATTTCGGGCGCTCGTATGCGTCCGTCCGCGCTTCCGTACCGGATAAGAGATATGGAGGGACGTGTGGGCGATTGTTAACGAGAATACGGAGCAAATTTCTTCTTCGGTTTTTGCTCTTTTTTTTTTTTGCCGCTAATGAGAACCGTTGTTCTATCCAATCGTCCCACGCGGCGGGCATGAAGGTGGAAGGTGGGAAGCCCCATTCCAGCGACCTGTCCATTCCGTCGGTTCGGCGCGCCTTTCGGGAAGCTTACCGATTGTCATTCTTTAGCTGCAGGGAAAAAGTTCCAACGAAAAAAAACACAAGGCGGTATCGACTGGATCGATTCATGGCTGCGCTACAGGCGGCCAGGGTTCCCCCGGGTTTCGCGGGTGATAATCTTCCCCCAAATACCGTACCTCAATACTCTGAGGCCGAGCCTCGTAACATGCGGCCTGGCTCGGTCGCGTACCAATTTACGTAGGTACCCGGGTTGATTGACCGTTTCAAGATTGGCTGGAGCACATATTCCTCGTTCCTTATGGTTCGCCTGAGGCTAGAGTTTTGGAGTTACTGATTATCAATAACTGAAGTAGAGGTGCTCGGCATTTCCCCAATAATCGAAATTTCACACGATTTGCGATACAGCTCATCGACTCACGACGTGCACTCCCGAGCCTCCGGAGAAACGGATGCAGGACCAATTAAGCCGTGTTCCCAAAATCTGAATCCACGTCTATCGAAAGCTGTTTCACGTGATAACGTGAGTGTAACGTTTCCCATTTTCAAATGGAGCGTATAAGTTATACGGCGGGCTAATGGTTCGTCCAGCGCACTCTGATGGGATGACGAATTCCCTTTTGAACGAAAAGAATGAGAAAATCTGTAGCCTTTCAGGTTGAATTTGAAAACGGAGATGTTCGGAGACGAGCAATTATTTACGACCCCGAGCTTCGGAGTCTTTGAGAACAATCCGACTAGCTTGGTTGAGGCCCATAGCCACCTCTCCACTTTTATTTAAACGGTGTCTCCTTGAATGATTGCGTCGTCGCGTTATTTGACGGGGCTTTGAGAAGGGAATATACCACTGAACTGTGTTTAGAAGTGCTTCTACATCTTTGCTTCCGTCCTCATCCCTCTGTTCTACCATTCGAGTCCACATTTTGTGATTAGATGGATGCTACACCGCTGCACCGCTGCCACTGCCTTTGACTTCTCGGAGACGAATGTCTCGAACGTTTGAATTATTCAAATCATTGTTGTTCTCCTTCTGGGATTGATACATTATTCCCTTTCCCACCCTACGACTGCTCCGGGTCAAGAAACCATAATACCTGCACAAGTGTCTTCCGCATTGCGTCACATCATTAACGAATAAAAAAACACCCTAGAATTCTTCGAGACCCTCAAAAATTGCCGTACGTATTTTCTTCGAAAACAGACCTTGGACCTCGGAGTAAACTCCGGAACATTGGGGGTTGCCGGACTCACTCTTCGTTTCTGAAACAGCTGATACGATTACCAGACGTGTCTTTTCATACCTCATACTCACCTTCGAAGAACTTCGAATGAGAAATAAAACAGCGCAATTTCCAACGATCTCTAGACTTGAGACTTCGGAGTTCGCTCCGTTCTCTCGCATCAGCTCCGTTACACATTATGAGGTACACAGTAGAAAGTTGTAGAATTATTCGTCGTCACAGAACAAAGAGGAAGTAGCTAATTTTCAACCAATTACGAGTATACAACTGTAATTGGCGCCACTATTTTCTCACCGGTATAATTCCGGGCAAGGGTGCGGTTCCATCGCGTTCGTTTCATTTGCAACACACAACGTCGCGTCGCGTCGCGTCGGGGAGAACGCGTTCGTTTACACTCGATGTCGACGATCTTGCGCATCCGTCACTATATGATCGTTGATATAATCGAATATTCACTGAAATCGATCAATATCTCATTGTTGAACGGGACGAAAATCAAATAGTTTGTAATCGCATTCACTCGATCTTCGATTTATATATAACACCTTTATTTTATACATGTATACACAATCGTCGAGAAGATTTCCCTTTCCTATCTCTCTCTTCCTCATATTATACCAATATCGTCGTACATATATTCATTATGATGGCTATATTCATTCATTATTATTTCGTTATTCGATAATAATTGTAATAATTACACTGATTATTCGGCTCGTTAAAATATATTATCGCGTCTATATTGTATATTGTATGTATATGTATATGTATATGTATATATATATATCTACAACTATATATTATTTATAAATATCCATAGGTGTACGCGTGAAATGTATTATATTCAGGTCGACAGAACAGGCAGGGGCTCATGAGCCGTTATCTATTGACCTGAACTAATTGTATCCATACACTACACCTACAGAGTAACAGGTATAAGTTACCTGTACGGCGCACACGTAAAACTTATCGGCTGATAATTATCATACTTAATTGCTATATATCACTAGGTACTATTTATCATCATATCATAATAACTGTCACCTACTTGAACAATAACGATCGTAATATTACGTCGATAGTTAAGTCGATAAAAGCAATACCGATTCTCATCGCGATAATAACCGTTCATGAATATAAAATAGAGTATTACTATTGTGGTTATCGTCATTATTATCATTATCGTCATCATCATATTCATCATTATTTTCATACTTTCTTATCAATTGTCATACTATATCTACGTATATGTATATATATACGGATGTACCAGAGGACTATCGGTAAATTTGGTTATTCCTATGATTATTGTTATTATTATTATTATTATTATCATACATTTCCCCACGATCTAAGTTATAATATGAAAGTATTATTAGCTGCTATACACACCTTACGCTCTGAATAATATTATCCTTTAATTATAAATACATATATTTCATTATACGATTTAATACAATATTATAATGTACCTAAACCTAAGAATGGTCGTTGAAAATGAATTTTGGTCCCCCCCCCCCCCCCCCCCCCACCACCTCCCCCCTTGACGGTAGTAATTGACAAAAAATAAAAATAAACCATGTTTGCAAGATGCGAAGTCTTTCAATTTAAGGGAAGGGGCTGCGCCTCTTGGCATTGAAGTTTAAAAATCCGCTTTCTCGTACTTTTGCTTCATAATATCAATTAGCTGTATCAGCGGTGTTTTTTTCTTCTCTGTTTTTTTTTTTTATATCTGTTCTCTTTACAGACGTATTTGGTAAGAATTGCAAATAGCACAGAAAGCTCTCCCCCAAAAAGCGTGTTTCAATGAAAGGGACAATTTTACAGTATATACATCACTCTCGTTCAAATGGCACTGAAGTAACTGTTATCTCAATTATATCAATCTTAATGTCGGCGGTTATGAATTATCGCACGTTCTTTGAAATTTTTGTGAAGATTTTCATAAAAATAGCTGCTCTTGTCTCGTTGAATGAAAAATATATACCACAAAAATATCCTACTCGCTGGGACACGTTTTTGGGCGGTACTTTCGCCGTGATTTGATATTTTTCTAAAATACGTTTCTAGATAGAACAAATATATCGAGGAAAGCCGCCAACACAACTAATTGATTAAGCGAAAGTGGACGAAAAAAAAGAAAAAAACGCGGATTTCGACAATCCAATGCGGATCGAGGCTTCCGTCCTCTTCAATTGAGACTTCGGGATTTGCAAATATTTCTTGATTTCTCTTCAATCGCCCCCGTTTCGGGGAGGCGGCAGCGAAATTTCGTTTTTAACGACCACCCTAGAACACCTAGTGTAATATTGTATGTCATACGCGAACGGCGGGCGATCTCTTTCTATACACTTTATTTACACGCGCCACGTGATCAGGTATGTGACACTTATTGATATATAATATCTATATAACATATGTATATAAAGGTCGAGTATATAGGATCGTTTTTCTATCCTTTTCCCTCTAAAATCCTGTTTCTTCTTCATTTTATTCTTCTTATCATTCAACATTGAATTCGAAGCGGTAAATATATCACTTCGTCGAAGTTTTATAACAATTACACACACTCCAAGTGGAATAATTGTGTATATCTATCAGCAATTAAACGCAGTTCAGTTAGAATGAACAATTCAATCGTACATCAAACTATCGATAAATTGTCTCTCAATAACACAACTTTTTCTTCACTTTTTATCATATATATAGTATCTCACACTCGTCATAGAATACATGTACAAATATATACGTGTGTACAGTATAGTGTCTATAAGTTGGATATACAGAACAACATTTTTTTGTGATATTTTTCCCAATTTCATAATGCAACTAGAAATGATAATAATAATGATAATAGTAATAGCAATAATTTATAATGGCGGCGGTGACCAGTGTCCGAAGAAAAATTGTAGTTTTTCATTTTTCGAAAAACTGTCAAACCGAGGGAAGGAAAGGCTCGTTATGTATAGTAAAACACATCACGGCACGTTGTTCAAGTCCTGATTGTCGCCCTAATGTTATGAAAATAATTTCTCTGAAAGAGTAAAAGTGAAAATCGTGTATTAGAGTCAAAAAATAGAGAAGGAGTGATACTTGTTGATATGGATTTATTTATAACGTGTGAACTTCCGGTGACAATTCATGGCACGACGAAGCCGCTCATTAATGCCGTAACGTGATCAAATTATTTTGGCAATTATGCGTAACGAACTTCGCGCAGTAAACTGAAAAAGTGATAATTGCACTCGTATAATATCCGGCGAAGAATACTAGCGCGATAACGAGGAGACACGCCTTCTCGAAAGAGATAAAATGATTTTTCGCGCGTTATTTCCAACCGAAAAAATACACCTCCGATGGAGTGAACGTTAATCGTGAGAAAACACGTAATTCTGTGCATCGCGTACTTCCACGTCGTGGGTTTTGTCGGAATTCCGAAATTATTCAGAGAGCTGTCACGCCCGTTATTTGCCTTGTTTCATCCTCGTTTTCATATGAAACGATTTTTTCCAACGCGTACCAGATGTACTTGCAAATATCTCTTTCCCCGATCGCTCGGATCCAGGTTTCCGAATGATTCGATATTCGGTGTACTTAGTTTTGCAATATCGAAATATATATTGACGTATCATGCACTTCGCGGTCGGAAGAGAATCTGAAAATCTGTTTCGAGCCTGCGAATGAATCGAAATCCAGGTCAGAAGCCGGGAGTATGAAGAATCAGGAGCGCGATACAATTAGTGCAGAATAACGAAAGAGGCGACTGCCATGCCAGGTATAATTCGCAGTCAACGGCGCGGGTTCCCTTTCATTTGACACTTTGCTTTGCTCCGGGCATATAGGCGGCGTGGACGCAGATGCGTGGGATAGGAGATCGACCGAAAGGTCAGGCTATTTCAGATGTATTCAGCCAGCTAGCATAAAGATGGTTTGCATGTCGTGTCGGCATCCCAAGTTGATTTCGCAGAGAAATTGTGTAACGCGTGATACGAGCCGACTGAAACGTCGAATAGAACTCCGGCTGTTTTACCGGAGTAGTTTCCTTCCGATCAATGACAGGTTCATTCAAATTTCACGATCCATTGGATAAGGTACAAATAAAGTACAACCCGAGACTCCTTTCAGAGAGCAATTGCATCTCCCGGCAAGAATTTGTTCTCCAACTCGAACTCCGGCGTCTTTTCCCTCAAGGGAAGCAGCGAAGAGAACCTAGATCAGTACCTATATAGGTATATTTGACTTGGCAACTTTTCGCATACATATAAATATAGTTGTAGGTTATAGTTGTTGAAATTGAATTTCTTTCGAGTTTACTATTCCGTCGGGACTCCTCATAACGTGACAATATCTCAAGATCCAAATGAAATTTTTAATTTTCTCCCTCATCGCCGCGCGATGCAAACTTTCATAGACTGTTTACTCTCCCTCCCTTCCTCCTCCCGCTTTTTCTTTCCATTTCTCTTCTCCTCCCATCCGGCTCTCCCATTTCTCAGTCTGCTTGTGAAGTTTTGATTGTGAGTTACGTGCCGCTTGACTCGATCCCGTCTCTCACTTTCGCGGTTCGACGATAAAAAATCATGCAACAATCTGTCGAAACAAGGAAGTAGCATTTTCAACCCCTGGACCAACAGGAATGAACGTCTTTATCCCCTCGACGCAACGCGAGGGCCACTAGAATAGGAAATACGAGGGACGAAGATCGATGGTGAGGGTCAACCGGCGCCAAGAAAAAGATGAAAGAGATGAAAACACCGGAGAATGAAATCAAGCATAAAGCACGACCTGATAAGAATATCGATCGGCCGTGATACGAGAAAGTTCAGTCCCGTAGATTCGCATCACTCGTTCTCGCACCTGACATCTTTGATCGTTTTCGATCAACAGTATACCGCCGAGGAGCTCGCGTGTACCAGAAATAAGTTGATCAATTTCACGGTCGTTTTTCGTTCTATGTAACTTTGTTTTTTCGCAAAACGTAATTTTCATTCCGCAGCCTTCCGCGCCGAGCTCAAATTTCTCTCCTCTGTCTTCTCATGGCTCCTCGATAATTCGAAGCAAGATTCAGCGTGGGCTGATTCGGAGGCGAAATAAATACATATACCCATATACTAAGTATATACGAGTATACTGCATATACCACGTGTATATACACGTCGAAGTGATTTCGAAGACGTATATAGATATAAATTTGGATTCGCCGTGGTATCAAATCTCACCGTGCAGAAATAATTATTATTAGCACGCATAGGCAGAATCGGTACCGTTCTCCCTCGTGCAAATGGGTATACATGTATCGTATATACGTTATATATGTATATATACATGTACCGCAGCATGTACTACCCACGATATCAAAGAATATATGTGTAAAATGAATAAACACTGTTATCTGTCCGATACGACATGCATATACTGCGGCGATGCCTACGCAACTTGACTTTTTCTTCCAACTTTCGGCCGTTGATCATCTCTCTGGTTCTCCGCGGTTTCCCGTACCGATAGGTATGTATATGTAACAGGGAGCAATCGAAGCGAGATAGATATATTTCATTGCATACGGCATATACAGGTATGCAGAGATAACTTTTTTACAACACTATACCAACGATTTTATATCTTTTATCAGATCGGGTGTTCCCGATGGTTATTTTTATTTTCACCAAGCCATAGTGATCGGATTCAATGGAAACCTGAGTTTACGTCTTTCTGTTTGAGAAGAGAATATCGAATTCTCCTCCCACTTGTACCTACTGCCGCGTTGGCTATCCACCGTACACGTACCTACTGTACAGAGTGCAGTCGCATCGTTTACATTTCATGGAGACGAGGATCGCGTGCCTGCAGTAAAACCTGATACGATTCACACACTATTGTTTCGTCATTTTTCCTTCAATGTTTCGGTCCATGTCATAAAAATATGCGTTCGCGTATGTATGCACGAATGTGCCTACCTTCGATCGATGATACGGACGTGCGGAGTGAAGCGATATGATAAATCAAATGGCGAAGGAATAATGAAAAAACGAATAAACTGACCAACAATTTGAAATACATGATCGTATGTATAAACTCTCCGTGCGCCTCGGTGGGGTAGAAATACAATGGCGTTAGTTCGTTTTATGAACGCGACGTGTTTCCTACTACATATAGGTGGACGCGGGCCGTATAGCAATGCCATTAAAATTTCATACCCATAGTAATTTCACCTAGCCTTGGGTGAAGAATTTTCCACAAAGATTTCACATCATATTGGGTGATATTAAGCGCGGGCGTGCATTCGGGTAGTTCGCGCGTCCAAAACGACATGGGGATGCATTTGAATAAGGAAATCTTGTCCCTCGTCTCATTCTAACCCCGAGACTCCGTGCATCCTGCGATGCTTCTGTACCCGAACGTCTGTAGGTACCTTTCGAAATTCATCGAAGAATCTATCCACAAAATGTGTGCCGCTCGACCTGAATCGCCCTGTATATGCTCCGAGCGAGTGATCTGATATTCCGATAGGTATAACGGTTTCAAGAACCCGTCGAAATATCGTCGCGAATTATTAGCATAACTGAATCACAATTCATGGGTATCGAGTAGGTGTATCCGCGCTCCGATCAGTTGATAATGCGGAACGCCAAATCCAATTCGTCATCCTCAAGTCAATTAATCCACGAACTAAACAGTTTGGCAAATTTGCTACCGAATTGCGAATAATTCACGCGCATTACATCATCGGCATGCATGGCACGATGAAAACTGCGAGCAACTGCAATATTCGCATTAGCCAATGATTCGAAAGTTCGCTTCGCGTTACCAACTTCTAACGTCTGACGCTTTTTATGGGAATTGCTATCTTCTGGAATTAGGAAAATTTCGCAAATTCCCTCGGATCTCGAATCGAGTATTGGAGTTGGCGAAATTGTACGAATGATCGCGACGGAATTTTGAGGGTACTATTTAAAGTTCTCTATCACGGCCCCAGCAGTTACGTTTATACATATAGTGGAGAGTTTTACGGTCAACTCACTTTCATCGTGGAAGAAGATTTCTAATCTTATAACTTTAGCTTCGAAACTTACTTTGCAACGTAGAGAAACGCAAACGCACAACGAGCGTCGGCCGCATTGGATAGAGTCTCGGGGCTAGAGTGAAGAATCGGTTTAATTCTTACCTAATTATACATAGGTAGAGTTGTAATGCCTGCGGAATTCAATTAAGCCAATCGTAAAGTGCAACGATCCGGAGTCGATAAAAGTCAAATAAACCACGGAGTTTCCATAAAACGAGGAAGACACTTTTACGTCTCTTTCGGGCGCCTTGATCCAGGTTGAATTCAATATTTCACAGACCTGCTGAGGTTACGTAGGAAATGGTGAGGAATCGTTAAAATTCATACAGAGGGAATCTTTTCCGATCGAAAATTAGCGTCCGACCTCAATACGCGTTCCGAGACAAAGAGTCTGACGAATCAATCGTCTGCGACGACATATATTTGAGATAGATTCGCCGTCACATTTATCAGAGAGCAAGAAACTTATGGAAGAGGCTCTCAAGTACGTAGAATATCCTGCGGTTCGGGATATCGGGTTATTGATAAGTGTGTTCCGTCTACGGTACGAGAATCGTAGCTACGATTTGAAATCATATTGAATTGCAAACGCGTTTCAAGAGGGTGAAATAAGATCCTCGTTTCGCAAACGTTTTGCTCCAAAATAGTTCAAAAAATCAACGGCTATCCCGGTATCGTACAATTGTACAACAACTTCGTTTCCGACGGAGGAGATTGACGGTTTTTAAACATTCCTACAAGGTTACGGTGCAGCGGAGAGCTGGACGAGGATAACTTTTCAAATTTCGCAAATTGGTCGATAATTATCAGAGATATTAATCGAGGATGCGTCCTGCAGTGAATCTGCGACGTGGATTGTGGGATGTCGATTGAAATGAAATTTCCTAATCTCATCCCAGGTTTCCCTCTCATCGTTGCAGTTGCTTATATTGTCTACGCCGGTAGGATACTGTACCGATGACGTTGCATCCCGTTATTCCGATCTCCGTAAGATTTCTGTCTACAGAAATACAAAATACTACCTATAATATTGCCCGACGACTCATTTATTCTTAGTGTACGCTGAGAAGATTCGTCTCAGATCCTGCTGATCTCGCCGTGCCACAATTAGTCGTTCACCAATTGTTACATCTGAACACCGGAGTCACTACGAGACGTAGAAAATATCGAGTACAGAAATACCGGAGTTTCTCAAAATGAGAGGCCGTAGAATTTTGCAAGAACGTGAAGGAAAGAAAATTGTCCGATTTCAGTCATTTTTCTTTCGGTTTTAGTTTCTTTCACAATTCGGACACTGATTCGCATCGCCATTCTCACGACGCTCAATGTTATTGCTCAATCAATCAATGGGGCCGTAGAACAACTTGCCTTGGTTAATTGTAAGTTGTTCTATCGACGAAATTACAGTACTGATTCTCTGGCATCTCAATAATAATTGTTACACGGAGGCAATGCCTCGCGACAAGTATAACGGTCACGTAGGATACAATTTCGTTAATAATTCACACACATACATCCTGGTGCATCAACGAACTATGCATTCACATTCATCGTCGTGAATTCGTGTCTAGTATCGAAACACTCTTTACACATAAGCGTAATATTGACTAATTGTAAAGTGAATATATACCTATATATATAATAGTTTTTGCTAAGCGTGGGATTGTTTTCAGGTTAGGCTTAGGTGGTAACCTTTGATTTGATCATTGTACAGCGTATATATGTATGTACATAGGATGTATGCAGTCCGCTGCAGTAGATGAGACCGTCATTACACATAGCCGGAAAATGATAATATACTTATTTATAATTCAGTTACCTTATCCACGTTGCGGTGAAACAATTTATTGCCTAGCTTCGCCCTTACCTGAAATGGGAAAAAATTGTTAAAATTATGAAACGGGGCGGGTGTAATATTCGTACAGAAAATTTGTAGACTCGATACTAGAATGCTCGGATGGCGAATATAGTTACGAAAATGGGAATGAGCGGACGGAATTTTTCGTCCATTTTATTGCGAAAAGAGCGTCATTTTTCAACTCAGGTATACGATACGTCCGAACGATTTTCTGAGATCCTCCGGTTGATTTTGTACCCAGATAAAGTGGAAGTCTTGCAATTTGTGCGTGGTCTGTTATTCGCCAAATTCATGCATAAGAAATCAGAGTATGAAAGGCGTCGTTAACGGCCTGCTATAAAATGAGATTCCAGATTCCAGATAACAGAAACTTCGAAAGACTCCCCTGCGGGAAAAGTCGCTCGAAGAAGTTTCAAACTGCCTATATAAGGTGCTTCGCTTTCATTGACCTTCCCTCTATTCCCAAAATGTATACCCGATTTCGACCCATATTTTTCACCGCGCTTTCCGCAAAAGAATCGAGAGAAGAAGAAAAAGAACGAGGCTCCGGGTTGTATAACAAATGTTGCTTCTATCCCCTCGATCTGTCTTCCCGGGTGCTTAGCTCGCTTGGAATTTTCGATTTAGAGTTAGTTTCGATGAGCCACATTAGTCGCGGTCGGCTTAGAAGACCGTTTCTCCCGAGTTGAATATTGATCCAATCACGTTGGGCACTCCGCCTTCCGATACGAGTGAGTTAGATTTGAACAGACAGCGATAAGTGGGCGAGTTGATTTTTTCGGTAACTCAAAATCGAAGTGCGATGTTTGAAATATATCCACTTGAACTGAGAGATTCTTGAAACACCCTCAAATCATTGCACGAAGAGAAGAGAGAAAAGCAGAGGGAACAAAAAATCGAGCTTGAAAACCGTTGACTGAAAAAAGCTTTTCGTAAGGGAAATCTGTTGAAGCATCGGCAAACTGGCAATTGATTAAATGAAAGAAGGAATGAATCCAAAGTTCTGCTGCCTCTTCAACGGTAGAGGTTCCTACTTCAGACTCGAGTTTATATTTGATTGAATTATCCCGACAGCGAGGAAGCCCTGGCTCGAATGATTAGCCGATAACTAGCTAGAGCTGCAACCCGCGATGAAAGATAATGAAAGTTCATTTACTCGAGTTAGCCAATTAGCAATAAGCTCGGGGCGTCTTATTTCCAGTGTCGTAATCAACGATCACTGCTCCTGCGATATAGTATGGTATATAACCATATATATATAACTAAGTTCGATATCGCGTTCGACGAATTATTAGTGAAAATAATTCTCTGCGAAGAGGATGCGTTCAATCCTCCATCGGAATACATTTTCGCAACTGTTGTTATAGCATAAATAGATCAACCGGGCGGATCAGGACAAACAATGCCCCGTACCTTTCGCAGCTGTATTATGTATAATACCTACAAGAAGAACTTGCAAAGCTGTCCGAGAGCCTGCAAACAACGACTTGCGTCCTATATCTACTCTCTACATACCCTTGAGCCTAAGCCAGCTTCCTGTTTTCATGTGTACCCATCCAGCATCGAGATTGTTATTCGACGTGAAAGTAAAACGCTCGTCGTGCCACCGGATACACACTAATCGGCTGATACAAGCTGAGAATTGCTTTTACTTACATGTACCAGTTGTATATACGTGTAACGTATATATACATAGTTATGTTATATAGTTCTAAAAATCGGCAATGCTGGCCTTTTCGTCTGGGAAATAAGATACGAACGGTTTTATCCCACTCCAATTCCGAATTCACCGGTTCACTCACATTTCACGCGTAGGTACGCGTGATCCGGACCTAACCTAACCCAACCGCTTCACATGCTTCCAGCCGATTCAAAACGATTTCGGGCGGCGATTTCCAGCGACCTTGAGTGAATCCATGCGATTTCAAATAGGTAATTCCAAGTGATTTCAAGGAATAACGAGCTATTCTGAGCTATTTCAAGCGACTCTAACCGGTTTCCCAGCGGAGATTTCGAGCGATTTTCGCAAGTCCAACAGAGATTGGGAATCGATTACAATTAAGCAGTTTCGAGTGATCTCATGCGAGTTCAAATGTTTTCAAGCAATTTTGAGAAATATCAAGCTACCTATCGCTATTAAGAGCTGTTTCAAGCGATCCCGAGGCCATGTAGCGAGCGAGTGTAAATCGGTATTGCAGTTTCACGAATTATCTGAATTATCGCACGATTCTCGCGTTTCTCAAGGTCGAGGACGATATGTCATAACGTCGGGTACTCTCCTCACTTTAAAAAGCGAGAAAATTGAGTTAACTCGGAAAACTGCAGCCCCGAGATTCACACCCGCGTATACAACATCGACTTAAGCGGTTTCCATCGACGATTACGAGCGATTTTCGTAAGACCGAGAAGAGATCGGTAATCGATTACGATAACAAGTGCATATAGACGCGCGGTTTCTCGAGTGAATAGCCTCTCTAAAATCGGAGTGAAAATATTCCGCTGCGACGATCGTGTTTCTTTCATCGTTCGAATCTATTCACGCTCGCGCCGTATGATCCCTCCCATCCGCGATGATTGCGAAAAGTTAGTATGGACCGTTCGTTTGAAACGGACCACACATCTTGGGAGAGATGATATTGTTCGTAGATAATAAAGACCCCGTACCGGTGCTAGTACCTACAGGGGTTGCCCGGGCGTACGCAGTTGTTAGGAAATAGCCGTAATAAGAGTTGGGTTTATCATCGCGGTTCACAGAACGACGTGGAAGGGAATAGACTCGGCCTCTAACAGCAGACAGTATAGCACGGATAGGAGGAGAGATACGGGAAAACATCAGATCGTCCGAACCGCGGCAGATTGTTGATGTATACATACGTATGTATAGTATGTGCCAGCCACGTAGACTGTTGAGAAGCGCAGCCTGGGAGAGGGCACGCGCGAGGTTCCTACAGATTACGGAATCCGTAACGAAACGCACGAAATTACGTCGATCCAACTGCAGCGAATACAGTTTACCGCTAAGGCGGGCGTAGCGATAGATGTATGTATATTGCACTTTAAATCGGCCTTAACACGTTGTTTGCCGAACGTATAAGCTATGAGCGATCGTACAACTGTTGTACTCCGTATTCGCAGAATGAATTGCTCGAGACTAGCGAGCGCCTCAAACGACGTAGTTATGTTTACGACGAAAATATCCGTACGATGCGACGCGGCGATTCTGGGCAGAATTGAATCTTCGAAAATTTTCACTCGCCGGTATACGTGTCTGACAATGAGTAGAATATGAATATATTGGCATGTAATAGCAAGGAGCTTATTTTTTGCTCTCGGAAGAATTGAAAGAAGAAGAATCGTGGCAACCGGTAACGCGATCGGCAGGAGGGAAGAGCGAGCGACAACCTGCGACGGTGGGCGGGGAGGAATAATAGGACGAGTCGTTATTCCACCCTACGCGAGCGTGAATCTCGTAACGTTGTAGCGGAGCGTATACGCTACCTTGTTGCTCTTATTTTTCCGGCCTCTCTGTTCTGTCGTTGGAATTCTTTGACTCGCCTACCAACGCAGAGATTAGTGCTACTTCGTTGTGCGCCAACTGGAGTGACGGCACTAATTGAGTCCGGGCGCTGTTGTTCGCATTTTTAAAGCTGAGCTGCAGCGAACGTTGAAGAAATGAAATTACAAACGTTCCTTGGCGTTCTGGTCATAGGTACTTCCTTCGCTCTATATTTCCGTATACAATTATGCAGCACAGTAGGTACCTGCGACATACACGTGCTGCAGCAACGACCCTACCAGTGCCGGGGCAGAGTATAGTCGAACAAAAATTCACCCCACTTTTCCCCACCGCAGCCCAGTAATATTGCAACGCGATGTTCATCCGATTATCCTTGCTGTATGTTCGGGGTTGATTATATACATATTACAATATTTGTTCAGCTGCTGCTTTTGGAACGGCATTGTTTTAGCTGATGATGAAACACACGGACAATATAATTCAAGCGTATTACATGTTCGTGCGAATGTCAATGCGATACCTGATCCTACCCCCATGCATGTATTATGATCGTAATTGCATGTGGATCAGCGTAATGCAATTATGGATAGCTATGTAGGTCCATCCGCCGCCGGTGCACTTGATATCGTGTAATAAATGACGTCAAAGAGTAGCTGTATCTTCGGAAGAGATGATTATTATTTAAAACAAACTTCATGGCTCAGTTCGACCGATCTTCGGGGGACTCATTAGTGCATATCCACGTCGATATCGATATCGATATTTGTGAAACAGATTGAATATCTCTTTCTGTCTCTGTCTCTATCTAGCTCTGCCCCCATCCGTCTCTTCCTCTCTCCCGTTTATATACCGGTTCACATAATGCGATGTTTGTGACTCTTCCGGTCATAGCGATATAAATTCATGGGTCTAGCTATGCGAACATTACAGAAATGCAAGAGAGGATTTTACACTTTATAACTCGTTTATTGGGAATGGACTAATTCAATTTCTTACCACTGCGCCGCGGGGTTTATGATTGGATTTTATCGAGGCCGCGGTAGTTTCTGAATGGCCGAGGTTAAACGAGGAGTATCAAAAATGGGTTTCGAACCTGTTATGAATTGGTGAGGTGAAATCTGTTGAGCGATCGTTATTCTCTGGATTATCCGGCGCCGATCATAAGCCCGAAGATATAGGAAACCGAGAAGGACACAGAGGGGAGCGAACGGCCGGCAGAACATCGAGTTACCACAGAAATCGCAGGAAAAAAAGCCAACAGAAGAGAAAGCAAGAGGAAAAAAAATTAAAACCTAAACGAAGAATTATTTCCTTGCCGTGACTCGACCATTTAAAAGGAAAGTACACCGACCCCGCGCGCGGTAATCTAATTTACAACCAATGGCAAACGAGTATTTATCGGAATAACGAAGCGCAGTACCTATTTTCATTCCATCGTCACTCTTCAGCACCCCAGAAGACGAATATTAGTATATATGTTTCACAATGTTCGATACCTTCATGTTATCGAAAAATTTCAACTTATGTATCAATTTGAGTAAAAAATGTCCCGACGATGAATATAAATTCAAATTAGTGATACCACAGTCGATCTTCCAGCCGCTTGGAGCTTCGGCTTCTCCTCGTGATCGAGTCATCAAAGACCGCAGCACGTTTTACGGCTGAATATTGATGGGCTGCAACTGAAGGGGTTCAGAAGCTGAACTTTGGTCCAACTACTGTACGTTATACAAATTAAGTGGATGTAAGGTCAGGAGAAAGCACAAAAACAAAATGAACAAATTCTAACGCAGTTTTCATATCCATAACCCTGCGGTAAAAAAGGATTGATGAGTGAGCTGATTCGATTTCCGGAGGGTTCAAAGACTGAGCTTTTTTCCTTCAAATCGAATCCTTGATCCGTACATCGTTCTTCTATCGGCATGGAAACCTAATTAAATTCAGGCATTATATTACGACAGACATTGCTTATGCGAGGCCGTCGCGGAAGTTGAATTTTCGCCGGGTGTTTGAAGCTTTCAACCCTTACTTAGAAGGACAAGGGTTTCTCTATCTCGCCTAATTAGACCCTCGAGTCTCTTTTTGACCATTGCCGCAGTGGTTTGTATTCTCTGGTTTTTGTTCAGTGTCGAAAATTCGCGGTTCGTTTCTTGGTCAAATAAAATGCCTACTCGAGCCGTAAAATCCCACTGTATAAACCTTTGTGGTAATTTCAAATGCAAGCGACTTTCTAACTGGGGGCGAATTCCGAATGACGAGGCATACCACTACTATACATATGTAGGTGGACACGTTTCAGAATATACCGACGGCTGCCCAGAATAACCGGCCATCTCGAGTTATCGTTGTAAAACCGGCGATCTCGAGTTATTCTTGAAAAACGGGCTATTTCGAGTTTCGCTCAGAAAAGCGGCTATCTTGAGTTATCGTTGAAAAACCGGTGATCTCGAGTTATCGTTGACAAACGGGCTGTTTCGAGTTTCGCTCAGAAAAGCGGCTATCTCAAGTTATCGTTGAAAAATCGGCGCATCCGAGTTTCGCTTGGTAAAGTGGCTATCTCAAGATATTGAATAGCCATGTTTCCAACAATATCTCGGGATAGACGCTTTTCCGAGCGAAACTCAAAATAGCCGGCCTTTCAACGATAACTCAAGATAGCCGCGTTTCCAAACGAAACTCGAGATAGCCGGTTTTTCTACTCAGCACTCGATGTATGATAGTTGTCCTTTCCTGCCGAAGCATCGTTAACGCTCCAAGCGCGACAGTCGGCGTTGTTTGAAAATATTTTCAAACATATCTTCATCTACAGTATATTGGCACGCCCACGCGTAATTGATTCCTCGAAAGTTGATTGAAAATAATTGTTCAAATCAATGACTATCACGTCGACGACCGGTTGGCCTCAATAGATGATTGCCATTAATTATTGTCATTTCAACAATTCATCCGTATCGTCCCGAGGACCGGGGGAAAAAACCTGAAAGCATGTCAACCCTCGGCCGAAAACTCGTTGAAACGCATTAGCATTTGAATTGCGGTCACAGATTTTAGCTCGCTAGTCACGAAACAGGGAGATATCTTTAGCCCAGCTACTTTACTCTATTCGTACGCGTTTGAGGTAACTTAAGTACTGTGTGGCGTCGGGATTTCCATTCAAGCCATTTCGTGTGCGGCGAATTAGTCCGCCATATGCGAATACACGTAACTAACATACTCACCTCAGATTTTCGCAACCGAAATTTCTCATTGTTAGTGCTCAGAAAAGCTTTTCAACAGGGGCAAGACTTTGGCGATGGCTCATCGGAGTTTCATACCACTCGTGAGATATCTGTGGTGAGCTTTATGCTCTTCATGAGATTGACGAACTCTGAACCGCGAAGGTGATTTTCTGCCGGGATCGCATTGGAAATTTAGCAAACATGAGTTAACGTTGTGAGATAAAAGATTGTGGAGAAGGGAAGCACGTGGATTATCGAATGTCATACTGGTGAGAATTATTACATCTCCGCGTGTTCTTCCTACGTTATAGAATCAGATGTAGACACACATATCCCGCTATCGCAGAGATGATCGTAAGAGGAAAGCAGGACTATTTATACGACTATTCTTCTGCAAAGTAGATAAGGTAGTTTCAGAAGCCACGTTTAGCACATTTCGTATACCGCTTCGCAATCAAATTCATACAGTATATATATCTATTGGCTAGTGGATGTCTCATATAATTCCTGAAAACGAGGCACTAAACGTGAAACATAAAACATAAAACACAGCGAGTGTATTCCCTTCCCCATTCGCTTACCTAAGGATGAAAAACTTTGAAATTGAAACTTCATGCAGTAGGACGCAACGGAAATGTACTCCTCTGTATCATTTCGGTAATAAGTTTCGAAGTCGAAAATCGATCGATATCCAGCTGTCTCTGTTTGCATAATGAGCACGACCGATAAGACGTCACGATATAATTGTCCACTTGCTTAAAATCGATTATCTGATCACCGAGCCACGATGATCGGCCGATATCTGATAAATTAACAATCCAACCTACCCCGTAGCTCGATTACACTCCACCACCGACACCTGTCTAATCCATCCACATTTGCCAAGTGTAAACCTAAACCGTCGAATCTTTCTAGGCCAATCCATGTAGATATTACATGCAGCTATCCTCGGTTTTTCCAAAGGTGGTATGAGAGCCGTGCTTTTTGCGAAGACGGGAATATATTCTGACAATAATTCAGGTGTGTACTTGTAGGTCCCTACCCTTCGAGATTTCCCGGAGACTGAGTCAGCTCGGGTACGTGGGAGTCTATAAAAACTCTGGAAAGGATCGCTAGCCGGAGGAAGCGAGGCGTGATCAAACATGTCGAAGTAGAAAATGACGGGTGGAAAGTGAGATTAAGTTGGACCGCGTAAGTTTTTGCTTTTTATACTGCATCCCTGCCGTTCTTGGCCCGTGAAAATTCTCTTTCGCGCAAAAAGCCGTGAGCACTCGAAAACTACGGGTTGTAAAGCCGGGGTTGATCCGAGTGAGCAGATACTGCGAAGAGTTGATCGTGAAGAAAACGGGAGATGAGGTGGGTTCATCCCGCCCGGGTATCAAAGTTTAATCAGCTGTTCGAAAGGCGAAAGTCAAGCGGAATTGAATTTCAGTAGGATACTGGTTTATCCCGGTTTCTATAATTCCTGTTGCCTGCACCCGGTGAAATACACGATCTCAATCGCACCCGAGTCGAGAAAAACATCGGTCCGGAACCGTGAAATGTTCTGGTTGATTGACGGCGTGGGACGCTCGACAAATTGCAGCTTTCTGAATAATTAAATGCCAATACCTACGTAACTCCGGCATTACGTCGCCGTGGCGACTGACCCAAAGAAGCCAAGTGAAACAACAAAAACCGGAAGAGAAATTGACGGGCGTAGTTATCGGTTACACAAAAAAATCTGCTTAACGCGTTTTTGTCCTGTATATTTACACACACTTGTTGCGAATATGCGAATGAACGAGTCGATGCATGGCGGTGCAGGCTTCCGAATCGGAAGAACAAAGCATCTCGATGTTCCGATATATACCTGTCGCGCGAGTCACGAATCCAAGATATCGGCAATGATGTTCAGCTCTTTGCGGCGAGGGGTAGGAAACAGACATCTTGATCACGTATAGTACGCGACAGCTTGTAAATTAGTTCGGAAGCAGGTGCCGTGCTCACCCGCGGGAGTTAATCGGTCACGTGTTTGTTGCCCGGCAAAATTATAGCACTATGCAATTAATTACAAACTTTCGCGGAATAATATCACGCGCGTTGAGCTAGGTTGTTGTTGCGAATTGCGAAGTGAAGTAGACCGTGTGATGATATAGCAGCGGATGTTAAGAATCATCATCGGTCGCCTGTTTTCCCAAGACCAGACTAGACGCGGTTGTTCTCGCAGCTTAGAGTGCATTGCATTATTCATGTTTGAGTTAGTCGCATTCGCTGGGTCCAGGTATAATGCCTTGCCGAGGTATGTGTAGCTTTCATTACCATAACTTCGTTCCTCGTTTTCATTCGTATGTAGATAAAATAGGGCAATATTTTTCCTCGCCCTTATATACATGGGTCGGTATATGTAGGTGCGGTACAGTTGGGTACAGTTGCGGCGAGGTCGGAACGTCTCGAAATGAAATATGTAACGCTAGTTCTGTTTCCATCGCACAGTAGGATGGGATGGAATTAAACATTTTCTTCAAAGGTGTGTATTTCGAGTTGTGCCATAACTAGAAAAACGAAACAAACGTGAAAAAAAGAAGAAAAAAAAGTCAGAAAGAAAGAAAGAGAAATTCTCTTCATCTCTTCAGACACCCGTGCGCGCAGCTCAGCTCCGGGCCTGGACTTTCGCGTGTGCGAAGAAAGATTCTTTGAAATTGATATCTGAAGTATTGCGAATAAAATGACACCTTTCCAAGTCGACTGAAAATTTCTCTACGAAACATTATGGCGGGAATCCGCACTGTTTCTCTATCGTAGCCTCAATATTGCAGAGAAGGTACCGCATCACATTATATATCCACGCTCCGTTAATTTGTATTTCGAAGGATTCCTCCACCTGTTTGAGGTCCGATTGCTCAAGTGACACTATAAAACCAGTTGGACTTCGAATCAAGGCATTCGCGATCGTGGATGGAAAGACGAAATGGAAATACAAAAATTGCGCGAAAAGCTCGCGTCTCTTTTCCGCGGTTATAATATGAATTATTCTTAGCTTTAATCGTTGCCTATCTTGATTTTACAATAGTTAATGCTGGTTGTGTTCGTGCTGATATGGAACTCCGAGCATAAGTTATAGCGAGAGGAGTGGGACGAGACGTATTGATATAGCTGTGTGCTAAACTAACTTCACCGAGAGTAATTTCCATATCAAGTTATTCTGCCTTAATTGCTTGGCGAAATGAAGGTCGAAGCCGCGCATTCAATTGTGGATTTAGGACTGCAGCAAACACTTGAGCAGAAATTAGTAAAACCTGTAAGTGCAGGGAAGAATTATCTTCATTAGCTTCGAGTCATGTTCTAGGATATTTTTAAAAGCTGATGATCAAGAGTCGTATGAAATTTCATCCACGGCCTGAAAGCTCTGCCCATACTGGCTCTCGCCAGAAATATCTGCAGGTATATATGCATAGGTACATAGACTACGATAAATTGATTCTACGAGTGGATGAATTATCTTTGAATACATCATTCCGTCGGATAGTATTTTCGGCCGATCATATTACCCAACTGGAGCTTTTTCGCCAGACTTCGAACAGAGCTGCGGAGCTTTTTGTACGCGAACCAATGGCGAAAGCTCGTCTGGTACGCAAATAAATGTCTTTCGAACATTCTTCATAACTTCATACATTTTAGTTGGCTACTGTGAAGTCTGGGGAAAGATTTAACGTCGCATTCGACGGAAATAAAACGGAGAGAATTTTATATCGAGCGACGCGTCGGTGGAAATTTTCGTTCGGACCATTCGACCAGTTCTCAATAATAGATATAATTCCGTATTTCGCATTGGCCAAACCGTCTTTGTGACGGCACCGGGATTTCACGACGTTTAACCTGGCGATTCGTGAGTATCGAAATCCGCGCAAGTCCGTTGAAGAATTACATTGTCGGAATGGTTCCCGATATCGAGTATGAGAATGATTTAAATTCCTTGAGAAATTTCATTCGGATGTCTGTATATGAGACGCGGTTGCCGTTGCGGTTGTATAAAACTTTGGCATTTTTATACACCCTATCCTTAGCTCACTCACCATTCGCGAGGTATCTCCATGGCCGCAGAATGTCTGCTTGCGGAACTGACATTTTTCCCGTTTTTATTACGCAAATGGAATTGCTCCGGAGAGAGAGAAAGAGATGTACCTCTTGGAGGAGAAGAGACAATTCAGCAAGTCAGTTGATGCACCTCGGTAAACAATAAAATAGACGAAACCGTGCACCGAACTATGAATTACGCGTAAGAAAGAAAGAAAGAAAGAAAGAAGTAAGATTCAGAATAAAGTAGCCATGAGGCGGAGAATAAAGCGAAGAATAACCCGGCGAACGACGACAGTGATATGGAAAGCTGGAGAGAGACGGAGACACGGCGACGATATCGGAGGGCGAAACGACGGAGGATTTTCCCCGCGAATTACATGAGGAAAAACGGCGGGCGATGATGCGGTAAAATCGATAGCGTCATCCGCGTCGAAACTTGGAATGCACGGGCTATTGAATGTTCGGAGCGAAATTTTTGTCCCACATAGCTGCTCTTCGTGCATTTGATTTTGAACGCCGGTTCGCCAGCGAGAGCATTAGGGGATGCAGATAGGTAGAATGCAATGTAATTTCTGCACATTTGGCGAGAAGTTAAATGCATACAGCCAGAGTCGAAGTTCCGTTCGAGAAACGACGCCGTTGCTCGCGTAACGCGCCCAAGTATTATTGGCGGGATTTTCAATTCTTTTAAAACTTGATGAATAGTTGGAATTCGACGTCAGTGGATGAAATTCGTCAAGGAAAGTTATCCCCGAAAGTTGGTTGCGAATTATATACAGAAGTTTTCAAATCCCAGAGGCCAATTTTCACTGTAGTGCGATGTCCAGTTCGATGAACAAACTCACGAAATTATATTCCTCCCATAACGTTTCAGCACTGCACAGTTTTTCGAAAACTGCTTATTGTTAAATGGAAGCTATCTAAATCGTTCACCGCCACACAGACTTGTCAGAGTGGTGTATAGTTACGTCGTTGAGTCTGTTCTACGTATGTATATAGGAACATTGTGATATCCCGTTGTGGGTATATTTTGCCGAGCGGAATCTTTATAACAGACTATACTTCATCCCTAATGTTTTTTATTAGCCCATTTTCCGCGATACGAACGACCGTGTAGCCGGTGCCAAATTCATCCGTATTTTTCTTTTTTTTCCATTTTCAATATATAATATAACATATACTATAGTTTCCTCTTTTTCATTTCGGTCGAGTGTCGTGTGGAAAGAACGCGCGGGGTGGTGGCTCGATTAATCACTGAAATTTGTTGCATCAACTTTGAGAAACGAGCCCACTAAATAATACTTGGGATAAGAGTTTGGCCTCGCGCTATTAAAGCGAGGAACTAAACGACAACGATTCATCTTTGGACGTGTACCGACGCCGTGAATGGTTTTTTTCTCCTCTTTTCTCGCTTGCCTAGAACCAAAAAATTACCACCCTCATTTCGCTTCCTTTCTCGCTCGCTCACTCAGTTCTACCGAGGCAGGCTGCACTGACGCGACGAAAGCTGCAATTCGAAACTTATCTTGCACGAACTAAAATCCGAAAAATGTTGCCACGTTGAATGTTTGGTTCCATATTATGAATAACAATCTTTGAGTAAAATCGCATTGAGCTGATACTTTATTGGGAAAATATTCGAACAATTTTCTATCGCCACGCGATGACGAGTCTTCGCAGTCCTTTCCAAACCGCGTCGATTTTGGGCTTCAAATTTCGCGAAATTTGCTAGAGAGCGAATGAAATTCGTCGATCGGTTATGTTTTTCAGGAAGTAAAATATCTCCGGTTTTGATAGAGTATCAGCTGGAATCAAATACTGGAAATATAAACTGAGCCTCCTCCGTACTTGAACATCAGCTTGACATGGAAAGCGGGATATTTTCTACACACAATCAGCGTTGATTGTTCAGGTCCATTCCGAAAGGAATGCAATTGGATTCTCGCTGTTCAGTCGATTTGCATAGTTTGGTCTGATATTGGAAATATCTTCGCGATACCCGGACGCGTCCCAGCAGATTACAGTAGATCGGTGAAAAGTAACTATATATGCAAGAACTTTTCCGTTTACGCAGTCTTTTTCATTTTCTTTTTCTGTCCTCTCTTTCCGTCTACTTCTGCTCCCCGATTTGTTCGGAGCTACTTCGTTTGCTGGACATTCGCAACGAATGAGCGTATAGTTTTATCTTTCTATACTGTTTTATCTTTTCTATCTCAGGAGAGAATGCCTCTAATCCAGCCATGAGAGAGGGAAAAGATCGAGCAACGAAATTACTTCCAATTACTATTGTCCTCCGTCATAACGTTTGGACACCAGAAACTCGTTAGTGCAGCAGAGAGCAGAGTCGAATTGAAAAAGAAATAAGTGAACAAAAAAGCTCTGCAACGAATTCCTCCCACCTTTTAACTTTTTATTCCGGATCACTAAACATTTTAACGTAATTTGTTCAGGGATTGTGTTACAGGGGAAGATAGATTGAACGAAATTGAATAGGGCAGATGAAATTTAGCCAATAAAACGATTATCTTTCGTTCCTTTTTTTTTTCGCGCCCTCGGTACACTGAACGAATTATTGTCTCATTGACGAAGGGAATGGCTGATTAAATATACCTACCTCCAGTTCCAAAGAACGTGAAGTTATCCCCGAAAGTAAAGCTTTCGATCTTACAGCTTTTATATGTATGAGTCGAGTCAGTTATACCGCTGAGTACTTTATCTGTTGCTGCGACTATTTGTAATTATAAGATAAGACCGATAAGTCTGCTACTCCGGCTTCCAATTTCGGCGAAACTTTTTTCGTTTTTGTTTATTTGCCATCGTTTCTTTTTGACATTGTGACGAATTTAATTAACAGCGATTATGAATTAGTCATGCCGCAAAATCTTCGGGGAGCGAAAGCCGTGGGCTGGTTTTTGTGTGCCAGGTTTATTCAAGATTGAAATTAAGACAAAAGCGATTCAACGTCCCTGAAGCTCGCGTATTTTCTGTTCTGAATACAGATCGTCAAAGAGAAATAAAACAAGGTGTATTTTGCCGTGTAAAACGAGAAACTCGTTTTCTCTTTTAAGTTCATTGTTATTTTCGCTTTTGATTTCAGTTTTAATCACAGGCCACGAACTTTGGGCGACAGAATATATCTTGCTTTCGGTCGAAGAACCGTACGCGGTCCACGAGAAAACGTTTTCGAAATCCATAAACGATCGAGATCATGTTGAAACAGTTTCGCAAAAATACACACGACGTCGAACATTAGAGAGAACGTGAGAATGAAATATACGGATGGATAAATTCAGCGTCGGACAAAGTTTTCGGAAACGAACTGCGAATCTCGGGTCGGCAGATCAGCATAAAGGCTGAAGTTTGTCGTTTTGTTGATGGAAATGTAACCGATGATTTCAAAGTCCCAGAAACATTCCGTGTCTAACAATAAGCCTTCCTCGTGCAAGGTGAAGTTTTCAGTAATACTAATACTTGTGTTGTGAACGTGAGCTGGCTCCTAAAGATCGCTTCTATCAAAAGCTCGTGGAATCTGTTCTCCCGTTTCCCTCACTTTAACCCTCATCAAAAGAAAATTACTTTGTCCTCACGAATGCTCGAGTGTACCGGGAGTTTTCACGGATGCGCACCACAGGGAATTGAAAACGCCTGCGGACAGGCAACCTGAGCATCACGCGGGAGGTTCCAGTCTCGCGCCTCGTCCGTCGGACATGCGGTGAGCACAGTAAGGAAACCGCAGGGCCGAAAATGATTGATTTTAATCCATAAGTTATCAAGAGAAAACGCACGCTGACACATAATCGGCAACTGACATTGACAGGTACGACTTAACCTCGCAGAACACATCCATCCGTCGACATGCGCATATTTTATCGCACTTTCAGCGCACCGGATTCATTTCTGGCCATGAGGTTTCCTCGCTATGCGAACCGCATGTCCGACGGTCGACGCGCGCCATAGAAACCTACGGCGTGACGCTCCAGTTGCCTGTCCGCAGGCGTTTCCAATTCTCTATGGTGCCCGTTCGTGAAAACTCCCGGTACACACGCATGTAGGTATATTTGAATTCAATGTGTGCTCACGTCAACCGCGATCAAGGCCTAGACGAATGTGGGAGTGAGGATAGAAAATAGTGGAAAATCTACGGATCTGAAAATCGCGCGGTAGAAATCCGCTTCAGGTATATATAAACTATTTTTAACTCACCTACAGTATATCACCCGTACTGGCTGCCCGGGTGGTTTTTGTTGGTGGTCCTCCCAGTCGATGATGAGGATCAGGGCGAGGTCTGCAGTAGATAACTTTGCGAAACGCCTTGCGGAAATTGTCGCTAAGAAATGCGTACAATATGGGATTCACGCAGCTGTTCGTGTACGCCAATACGTGGCTGACTATTTGGACCATAACTGCCGCAGCTGACGTCATTGGATAGAGATCGAGAGACTTGATCACAAGGATTAACTGCAAATTGAAAAGCCAAAAAGTGAACAAGGAAGAAATGTACGAAGAAAAAACCAGAATGAAATTAATGAAAATGGAACGCAGTTGAATTTGCATGTCCCAGGATGGATAATTCTTTTACTTCGCTTCAGGATTTTCGCGAGACTCGTAAAGCAGAAAATTTGCGAGGAAGGGATGAGAAGGAAATACAATTTTAAAATGAAATCGTTTCGCCACTATATTGTCTCCGTGCGTCTTACCCCACCGTGGGGTGAAAAGGTATGTAACATCGTGCGAAGTATAAAGTTCATGCCGTTGTGTCGTATATATTTATACACTACATCAGAGGCAGCTTCAAGGCAGGTTGTTCGAGTTTATTCCAAGCTCCTTCGCAACGCAACGCCGCGGTGTTCTATACCATTTCGCATTTCACGGTTTCAGGGAAATTACCAAATTTTCAAATATCACAATTTCATACGTTTTTAGTCCGAGTCGTTCGGATGGATTCCGAAGTATCTATCACCACGGCGATATGTATATTGGAATCAAAGCTTCGTGGAGAACAACGAAGAACTTATATAGGTACATAAAGGCGAAGAAAATGAGGAACGAGGCAATGAATACAATTTTGACCACGCGGTTTCTGAACCCTTGAAAATTTCTCAAAAGCAACTATGCGTCGATTCGTCTGTAGAGAAATTCTTAGACAAATTTTTCGATAATACCCGAAGATCAAAACTTGACAAAACGAGAGAAAAAAAGAACACAGAAGAAACGGCGAGATGCGCACATTGGATACGAGTAATGTGCACACATTATTAAATGTAAATACGACATCCATGACCTAGCGGAGCGCTACGTGATTATAGAGCACGTTTTCAATCACTAGAGGTACGATTCATGGTGTACATTGTTGTCGGTTGGATATGAAATGGATCTGTAAACCTACAAATCCTCAGAATTTCTCAGCGAATCCACAGAGGAAAATAAAGCACGTTTCCAATACTTTGAAAATGAGATTTATGTTCAATTTAGCAAAATATTATGGAATGGGATGGGGAAAATGTCTACAAAATATTTGTCACGTAAGCATGTAATTTTCAATCAACGTCGTACCGTGTTGAGAAACTTGTGGAAAACTTCATCCGAAGCAGTGAATTGAATATTTTGTTTTATTTTTTCCCATTTCGAGGGCATTTTCCGCGCCATTTGCATCGAACTAAGAATTAAAGTCAATATTTGGGAATGCTTTCTGGTAAAGCAAAAATGCAGATAAGGCAGTCGTGATTATTAATGGGATCTTTGATTCCCGGCGAACAGAAACACTGCGATTTTTTCCTAAGTGAACCCTTCGCGAATAATAATTAGTCAGAATTGTTTTCTCTAGATTTAACATCGTAATGGGAGTGGACGAGATCTTCGAGAGGTCGAGAAGGAGGAACGAAAGAGAAAAAATAAAATGAATAAAAACGCGAGCCAAAAAAAACGGATATTAAAACCTAAAGAACCTAATTTGCATGATATTGCTCTGCCACGACTTACGAGGTATCGATTTTTCAACTAGAAGACACCGTCTGCGGATTTATTTTTCGTTTTTTTTTCTCGTTTTACACATTTTTCTTTCTTCTGTCTCTTTTTTTTCGCATCCGCAATGAACAGAACTTTTACCTTTCTCAGCGGTTGGTAGGTATATATGAATTTTGGTCAATCGCCAAAAGTTCGCGTCACGTTCCATTTTTCGGCACGGCCACCAACGGTGTAATAAAATCAAATAAAAATCATGTAACCGTGTCTTCGAGCTGATATCCTAACAAACACTCATATCTTCACGGGTAACTGTTATTATAAACTATAACGTAAGCCGAGAAATACTGGCAAGTCGAAACATCTATTCGTGAATTATCGTGAGTGTATTATATGGAGAAATAAATTGTTATCGTTATATACTTTCACGTATACTATGTATCTGTAATAATTCGTTCTATTTCCATCGCGTAGATTTGCGGTTAGGTATGTAGCGAAAAATCTTCGAAATAAATTTTCGCTCTCTTTCTTCCTTTTACGCGAAGATGAAGTATTGCGATCGTGAAAACTCTTGATCTCGAGATTGTGACGAATCCTACAGTATATTTCATGCGGCAAAGAATTCACGATTAAATCTATAACTGACTAACTACACGGTCAGATTTTATAAAGTACAACAGATTCGCACGGAGAATATGATTTCGTCGCACTGACGAAAAACCGGCGAGCAGAAAGTTTGGAATCTGAATGGAAATATTCTCACCTGAATTGGACACCAGCAAATGGCGAATACTCCAACGACGACTAGGACCAGTCTAGTGACTCTTCTTTTCCCACGACGACTTTCGGCACTAACGTGAGCTCCTCTCCATAGTCTGATTAGCATGCAGACGTAGAGGCCGCAGATTAGCGTCAGGGGTATAATGTAGCTGGTCAGAAAGAACGTGACTTGGAACAAGGGCCAATTAAACTGTGGAAGGAATCTGCAGGCCGTGTGCTCCGTTGAGTTGTACGGATCCTTGAAGACAAAACATATCTACGTACATATAAAAAGAAGTTCTGACTTTTCAGAATTATTTTCCAATTTCTAAATAATCTAGCGAATCAATTTTATCCCATCTAATATCATTCGGCTCTCGATATGAAAACCGGAGGAATTATATTTTCGGAAAACCATGCGCCAGCGTATGTGTCCATGCGTGGGGTGGTTCAGATCGAGCGGGGCGGCACATTCTGACATTCTGCGGATAGATTCTCCGAGAAATTCACCTGCAAGCTCTGTGATAGGTCAACCTAGATCGGATGTAGCTCGATAACCAGAGGTCGCACGAATTTTCGACAAAGAGCTTTTCGTTTCAGAGTTTATCGAAGAATCTATCCACAGCGTGTGTCTCGCTTAACCTGAATCGCCCTGTATAATGAAGTTTACGTGTCATTTTTCGGGGCAAATGTTCAGTTTGTCAGCCTGCTCATTATCGCGCACTATAAGTATTCGACTTGAGGAACGAGGGAAAAAGGGCAAGGTTGACCAAAGGAGAGTGAGAATTCCAAATTTGGAATGGAAATGACCGGAGCTTTGTAAATTCGTTGTCCCTTTTCGTTCTACAAATGAATGTTTGATTATTCGACGCGCGCGCGTGTGCGTGTTTGTACGAGGGAAATGATACACTCCGTGAAAATTTGCGGAAAATCGGACACATCACATGATAAACACACACACACGCGCGCACACGCGCTTGACAAACAGAAGTTTATCAGTCCTCCTTATGTCTCTTCTTCCCGAAGTCAAAGATCTCGTTATTATTCCTTCGACTAACAAGCTCAGATAGGAAGCAAACGACAAAGCTATATTGACATTGAGGTTAAAATATTCTTCTCCGCACGCATAGCTCCCGGGTAACTAGCGAAATTCTCAAATATGACCTCCCGGTTAACGGTTTCCCTTGTCTTCTCGTTACACTCATAATATTCTTGAACTAACATCAATGCCGCAAGCAAATTCACCAGCTAACAATCGGAGTAAGTCAATCGCCTAACGATCGAAGAAGACTAACTGATGAAAATGATGATCAACAAAAAGGCAAAGAACCAAAGATCTTATGTAATCTCGTCCAATGATTTTTATCAGAAAACAGCTGTTCCTCGATTATTCAATTCCGGAATACATATTCTGCCTTCGAATTTACGTCTTCGTGTCATCCGTCGGAAATCCTAGGTTTAAATTCGCGTTCCGCAGTTATGTAGGATCATCGCTAAGAGCGAGTCTTGTTCAGTCGGAAATAGAATATCGAGTATCACGTATACAGGCCGTTATGCGAGCAAATTGCAATCAATGTTCAATGGTTCGTATCCCCTAATCTATTGTGAGTTAAGGTCCGTAGTGCCTAGAACCTAGATTTCCATGTTTCCGAACTGGTAATCGTTCGAGGAGTGACAATGGCCGTTCGCGTGCGCATCAAGGATTGTTTGGTAGCCAGGTAGGTATGAATAAAGCGGTTAAGCTTTCAGCTTCGATTCAAACGATCTGATATTGATCGTTGGACGCGGAAGAAGGAATCGTTCGAGTGATTCGGAGCATTCGTATACGACAATCAAACGAAATTACAAATGCAGAATTGACTCAATGAAATCGACGTTAATTTTTAGTTCCATGTAGAAAAGGAGAAACAGATAAAAGGAAATGGAGAGAACTGAAATCTGCTAGTTTTCCTTCCATTTTAATTGGGCATCTTCTTGCCTGATGGCATTCTTGTCATCTCAAGATCCCGGAGCCAACTGACGTGAAGATAAAAATTAGCCCGTGAGATCTAATTTCGTGATTCTAATTTCAGGCTGGCTTGTAAGTCCATTGCGTGGTAATTATGCAGAAATTTCATTACAAGGATTGCCTATGGGGCTGTGAACTTTGCTTTTATAATACGCAGCGTCCTTCCCTTGGGGAAGTCGAGGATACAGTTTTCGCCGTAGCCGCATACACGTATGTATATATACATCTGTGAAAAACTTTTCTTCACTCTCTCCCCATTATAGTCTAGACTTTGTCTAACGAATATCCATTCGCTCCCCGTGTCTGCAGAGTTGAAAATTGTAATGTCTTCCGTACCGATAGACAAAAGATCTATGTTTTTCGCGAGGTGAATCTCATTCTGTTGAAGCAGTTCATCAAATCATTCGTAACAAATTCGTGCCCATTGACGCAAAGATATTTAGTTCCGATCGACAATTGTCTGAATTTTGAAAGCAGATTCCCAAGTCAGGTATCTACCTCGTAGATTTATGTTATCCTGGTGAACTCGAACGACGGACCAAGGATTCTGAGATGCAGTGCAATTGCAGCTTCCAATTGAGAATCAATATCCTTCTCCATGAGTCTTTGCTCTCAAGAAGTAATTCCAAGATTTGATCGAGTGTGTCTACGCGTCTTATGTATTCCGCTAATGAGATCTCCGACACCTAGATCTCTCGAGTACCTACCTACGTGCGTATTCGTATAGAAAAATAAGAGGAAGAGGGAAATCCATGCAGCTGGTTCATTGAAATTTTCCAATCAATAATTCATACCTATAACGTATGTAACGCTATATTCGCGAAGTTCAGTCGCAATTTATACGAGACAAGTTAGGTGCTGATTGATAATGCGAACTTTAAAGAAATTCAAAAGGAATTGCATTCGTCTACGAGCATGACTGGAGTGTCTAGTTGTCATTTCGTCGCGGACTATGAATTGAGAAACGAATTTCATACATTATTCCTCCTAATCGTAAGCCCTGCCGACCGCGACGTCTTGGGCTCTGACAATGAAATAGGTTCGTGGTCGAAAGCTGTAATAACCGTTTCGGACCACTCGGATTAGGCTAGGGCAATATTACGACATATGTCACGATCGTCCTAGGACGGGGGAGAGATGGGTTTAGAGAAGGTTCGGTCTTGCCTCTGAGTAATTATGCGAGAATACGAGAGAACCCGGAATTCCAGGGGGCGAGACATATAGCTGTATCTGAGAAAATAAATTGCCGATAGGAAAACATCGAGTGGTATGAAAAAACAAACGCGGGGAAAAATATTACGGGCTTTGGGTAAACGGCTGTTTCAAACTAGACAAAACAGAATGAAAAAGGCGGAAATAAAGAAGAAAAATCGAATGGAATTTGGAAATAGTTGAACGAGGAGTGCCCAGATTAGCGAGAGAACTATCTCCACTCGGAACGCAACGGGGTCGAAAAGAAATTCTTCACTACTTTGCAATTTTCAATTATCTATCATCTAAAACATGGGACTGACAAAAATATGGCGCAGACATAATCAGATGGCAGACTCAACGATCAGCGAACGGATAGAATAGATACATATTTTGTTTAAAGTACGAGATAGGCAGGTTCAGCTAATCCCATCGCGTCCGATGTTTGGACAGGCTAGGCGTACTATTTGCCATAGGCGCCAGATATCTCCGATCGTAAGTGTGCGCAGGCATTAGTTCAAATATGTTCTGCTAATCTGCGACGTGCGCGCAAGTTTGAATACCGAACTTTCAGCCCCGAGTTATGTCTCGTCGTTGGAAGATCAACCGGGAAGCTGCACGCGGAGATAAGTTTCGTTGAATCGAACAAGAAGTTTCATTGCCGAGCGAACAAAAAAACTTGTTCGATCGAAAAACGATTCGCCGATTATGGTCGAGAAATTTATTCGATTCCGAACGATTTTTCTTTGATTTTAACCGAAAATTTGAAATCGTCTGATTGAAGAAAATATTCTTCCGAGTGCGATAATTGAAAATGCTGGGTAAGAATTACTGTCGGGATGAAATCTTGATCCAGGAACGTGGAGAGACGCGCGCTGGGACGCCAGTTTTTGAAATTCGATTGAAACGAAGTCTCAATTTTATCTCAAGCACGAAAATTCGCCGTTTCGATCTTCATGTACATACACCTGCAAATGACGTGAACGCGCGGTTTTAATTGAGTACCGGGCGACAAAAACGACCTGAGTCGATTCAGGTCGGTCTTGTAGCAGTCGAGTACTCAATTATCGAAACTTGAGTCGCAAATATTGCAGGAGGTGTAATTATACTTTTTGATATTGTTCGACGGATACAAAAAGCGAGATCCTTTGATCGGTGAATTGGTGGAAGTTGATACTCATTCTGTGAAAGAGGTCGATCGGAGTGGAATAGTTCGCTAGGAATTCGGGAAATAGATTGAAAAAATATACCGCTACGAGTATGATACGGGAGCGGGAGAGATGCATGAAGGAAGGTATGAAATATTGCAGGAAAAAATACGAACTTTTAATTTCTGAAACGCTGACCGTATAACCCCGAAGCTATAATTCTGGATATTGACCACAATTGAGAGGTAGAAACTTTTGAATGTTCATCTTTTTTTTTCACCAATTTTATACTTTTCCCTGTTGGTCGTGACAGCATTCCGCACATCCTGCTGTGTAGAAATTTTCAACGGAATAAAAAATTCCAATAAACCTGTGCCCACGGCTAATCCGACGGGCAGCTACTGATCACGTACGAAATCTACGTTGGAAGCCTTCGATTGCCGATTCGCAATTCAAATGTGATCCCACTAGGCCTGCGAATACGTTAGATATCCTGGCGAACAAAAATCAATCATTCGACTATCCGGTGACCTTTTTATCTGCGTTCGAACAGTTGACCGAAAAAGCGGCCCGCCCTAGTGACGTAATGTCGCGGTCCTAACGAACCATCATATAGATATTATGGTGTCGATTGAAATGAACAAATTTTAGCGAAATGTAGATTCTATTTGCCGAAATTTTGTGTCAGAGGGATACAGGGATATGCAGAGCGCGAACTGGACACAATTTTTTCTGGGCAAGTAGGAATCAGTGTATTTCCATTTTTCGTATTCGCCTGATTCAGCGAGGGAGCGTTTACGCGTGCGATATTTTGGAAACTGATTTTCTCCCTGCATCGCTTGCTTGTTGATGGCCACTGTCCCATCCATCCATCGAAAATGAGAATTTCTTCTTTTCGTACAGCCTTATCGCCTTATCGCGGTTTCAACGGAGAAAACAAGTTTGCAGAACGTCTGACCTCCGAACGTCCGAAATACGAACTACCTCAAACCTCCGGCGTGTCTTACAAAGTCTTACATAGTTAGAGCAGTATTTTCGCGACGAAAGTCACTCCCGAATCACAAACCGCGATTTCAAGCGACTCGTGATTTTTCCCCGATGATACGACCATCCAATACCTATGCGAGGAGGCGGCTATTTTGGTAAAGGAAGTATACGTATTCACCGGATCTTATTTTGACCGTAAATCGCACGATTTGGAAGAAACCTCTACGTGAAATGGAGGAAACAGCAAGGAAGACGAGGAGAGCATCGTGTTACCTACTCAATTCTAATTAGAAACTAAAAACTAATAAACTTCCGCAACAACGACTCACGAAAAGGATTGGCTTGCTGCGATTGGGTGTATTTTCATAGAGCCTTATCATCAAATCGTCGCATCACTTTACTCGTGTTTGTTTATAATTATAACCACAGGTAGGTATTCGTAATCAGGACAATCGTTGTTAATTAAATAGGTAAATATAATCAACCGTGAGATATGTACCAGACGCTGAGAAAGGATAGAGAAGAGAACGAAAGCGCGGCACAGTTCAAATTTGTATATACATTCTCCGAGCTTCATAGATGGTACGCGCACGCATCCTTCGTCTATTATTCTGTACGTACAAATTTGTCTCCCGATGTTTTTCACTTGTTCTTTGCTTCCACTCCATTTCTATTTTGACTGGACCATATCGATTCCAAAATAATGACGAAACGAAGAGAAGAAAAAGAGAAAGAAAAAACGAAAACTCCCATTGATGACTCACCTCGCCGTGAATGATCAGCACTGGAATGGAAGCTGTCAGTATAACTGCCCACGCGATGCATATTGCGAAAAAAGCGTGAGCCTCCGTCCTTACTGACATCGATGCTATCGGATGGACCACTGCCAGATACCTGGACAGAGACGGAAGAAGAAAAAGTTTATTACGCTTGATATTGTGGGTGAATGTCCGCGTTCGTGATGTGGATGAAAGATAAAGTGAAGATTCTTCCTATAAGAAAAGTATTCGATGATTTCGATTTATACATTACGAGTGAAATCCGTCTCAAGTTGTACCCGAGCCTTCAGCTTTTATTCCGAGCTTGCATACTCGATGTCTGCATCCGTGCATGGAATTAAACGGAGAGTTGACCAAATTGAAGGTATCATTTGACGGAAGATGAGGAATTTTTTGGCAATTTTTCGTACGATAGAGAAAAAAAAAACGAAAGAAACGAAACAGAGAGCGGCTGATAATCACGAAAACTCGCGTGTAACTCCGTAAGATGCGAACGGGGCGAATCTTTTTCCCTTCGCCTGAGGCTATCGACACGAGCTTTTCTCCGCCCCGTTATACATACGTTTCACCGCATTTATAGCGCGTTCTTGACACGGTTTTATTATATTATGTGCGGTAGTTTTTCTACGTGAAAAGAGTCGGATATTTTCCAAGGTATTTCATATGCCTGCAGCGGCGGGGCTGGTGGATACACATACCTACTATGGAATAAAAGTGGAGAGGGGGCGGGTATTGGACAGGAGTGGAATGTGGAAAATGAATATGAAGGAGAATACGAGGCGCCGAGGTATTGTTTTTACGTCTGATGTAGCCTCAATAGAATTTACATATTTTCATGGACAGGTACGTTCTCGGTGTTCAAATAACACCAATTAACGGCCCTCGCAAAGAGGAAATTAATTCTCTTTGATAACGGGACACGATAATTCATGAATTGAGACAAATTTTCGCTGTCTAAAATCTACTCAGCTACCGGAACTACAATTTTGTTGGAAAGCTGTTGGTGTCTATGCGTATTCGACCGGATTTTGTCGCCGACTCGTAGTCACTCGATCATCTCTAGATTTTCAAATTCTCAAGAAATCGAGAACGTTGGCTTTTGGAATCGCTGTTCCAAGCAGCCTCCGCACCTGCTACCTAATCTACGTAACAACGATCGAGAGCATTTGCTAAATTATCTCCATTTCCTTCTAACCCGCGTCCTGGACCTACGTACCTATACTTGTACGTATATAGGGCATTCCGCGCCGTTTCGACCATCGTTCAACCCTCACGCCGTTCGATTTTGATCCCGATTATTCGTGTTGTAGTACTACTCGAAAAAATTGCGATTTTTTCCTGTTTTCGTGAACCTATAGCTCGTAGTTTGAAAACCTTGCGTCCCATCGAGGAGACTTGAGTCACGATAAAGCCGCACCATCGAGTGACCATTCCGATGGACACGTTGACACATTTTTTCGAGACTTTTGAGTGCAATTCTATTGCAAAAGTAATGAGAAAATAGACTTTACCAGCAATACGACACGTTCGATTTATCTCCAAATTTTCAACAATATTCTACACGCCGAGACGCAATTTTTAACACTTTTTCGGAAGTGCAGGTATCTCCGAAGACACCGAAGATACGGGGATTTTTCTTCGAGTTTTCGACAAATTTTCTTAATTCTGAATTTTTTTTTTTCGTGACTCAATTGACGGGAATGAAAAGAAACCTTTATGATTACTGTTCACTCAACGGTCAGTTGCACATCGCGCGTGATGTTAAACAAAGCCTACTTTTCCGTTTCGGGAAAAACCAAAAAACAAAATTGAAAAAAATGAATAAAAATCCTCATATCTCCGGTGTCCTCAAAGATACCATTTCCAGAAAGAACTTGGAAATTCGCGTCGATGCGTATATAAAATATTCATGAGAATTTTGAGAAAAATCGAAGCTGCTGCATATTGCAGCGGTAGAGTGTATTTTTCCATTACTATCGCGTAAAAATTGCACTCGGGGCTCTCGAAGAACTTTTTCGTCTCATCCATCGAAAAGGTCGCTCGATGGTGCAACTTCATTGCGATACAAGTCTTTTCGATAGGACGCAAGGATTTCGAGCTACGAGCCAGAGTCACGAAAACGGAAAAAAATCGTAGTTCGGTGGAATATCCATGAAAGGATTTTGAAAAAATTGTTCAGTGCTTTTTTCGGGCTGTACTACAACATGAATAATCGGGGTCAGAATCGAGAGCGGTGAGGTTCGAACGTTGATCGAAACTAGGTGGAATGCCCCATACACAGCTGGTTTAGACAAGCTGCGGTATAATTATCCAAAGAGCTTTACACAACTGCTTACCAATTTTCGCTATGGAAACGTTGAGTATAATTATGTGATCAGTTACTATTAATCATTAGGAGAATTGTGCCGCGTATGAATTGCAGTTGTTGAAACAAACGGAGGATATGAATCGTTTCGGGCTACCTTATTCCACCGATCATTTAAATATAGAATCGAAATCGTAGGTTTATTTATTTAGCAATGAGTATAACAACTTGTACCAAGAATTCTGATATCTCGATATACAAAAATATCTTCTCTCCGTGAGTTTGATCCCGGAAACACTCGTCGGAGTAGATTATAATAATAGATGGCAAAATAATTTCTAATTTTGATCGCACTTTGAATCTTTGAACTTGGAAGTGAATTTTCAAAGCGTAAAAATATCTCGGTACTCTTTCGAACCGATGGTGATTTTCTCTCGAAAACCATCGACGATTGTTCAGAAGTTTTCGGAAGAATTTCAAACCGATTGCTCTGAGCTGCAAATTCTTTTCATCTGCAATTCGGACTGCGGCCCATTGACGTTTTCAGTTGTATCAACAGCCTCCGTACCCTTATTTCCCCGTGGCTGTTACTTTTATGTTGTGTATATACATGCCAGACAATTCTGGGCCGAATGTCCTGGATACGACTTGGACTTGGGAAGCTGCTCCCGAGCCAACGACAAACGAATGTAAAAATACGACAAAGAGCATGTTTCCACGCTGAATTCATTTTACGGGAAACCTTATCGCCGCTGCTGATCCTCGTCTGCATTTTGTACTTTCGTTCCAATCATAATTTCTTTATCCAGATTGCGGCTCGGTGCGCTCCACTGGCCACACGGCAGTAATTTACTCCCGTGATAAACTATTGCGGTTTTGAGCTACCGTGGACGGCGATAAGAAATCAGCTTTGTAACGAACCTGCCTAATGCTTTGCAATTTTCGTGTAGAGCACCTTGGACTGAGAAACAAACGATAAAAACAAAGTTACTTTGCGATCGTTAATGCCGATCTTTGATTAGCCATAAAAGCCTTTTACTCTGGTTCATATTGGCAACGCCTTTACGGGTCTGATCTAACCTCAGGATCTTTATGATAAATTAAACCCCGTAGAGTGAGGGTGTAAAAACTAGCTTACACTTTTTACGGCCCTGAGCGCGAGTTGATGAGGAAACTACTCGTCTTCGTCGTCGTCACTTTTCGGTGGATACGGACATAAGAGCCAAATATTTTCCCGGCCTTTTCTGGTCGAAAAAATATTCGAATCTCGAATGAAACGGGGACACAGTTTTCGATCGGAAGGGAGAGCCTGCGGCCTTCAACGCGTTCCGCCTGGCATTAAAAAAGACAAAAGCTTCGGGAATATTGAGCTTAATGCCACCCTGACAAACGAACGGTTGTTTCTACTGTTTCAAATTCTGATTACCAGTTAATTATTTAATCAAACTTATGTGACTTACCTGTCGAGACTCATGAGAACGAGGGTGTAAACGCTGGCGCAGGCTGTTACGATGATCAAATACTGAACAACTTTGCACCACAAATTTCCAAACGGCCAAAACGGTAGAACGTAGTCCGTAGCGGTGAACGGTACACAAAATATCACAAATAATAAATCGGCAATAGCGAGATTGATGATTAGCAAATTGGTTGTGGATCGCATCCCAGGATTCGCGGCCACAACGATTACAACGAGGAAATTGCCGACCAGTCCGACGATACCGATGATACCGAACAAAAGGGGAACCACAATGGAGACTACTTTTTGAACAAGCTGATCGTCGAATCCGAATACAAATTCGTCAACGCCCGACTGATTGAAAGTGCATACCGTGGTATTCGACGTGTTACAAATTCCCTCCATTTTAAATAACGTCGAGCGTATACGAACTCCGCGATAGGTCGATTGATTCGGAGGTAATTCGAACAAGACAAGAGAAATACGAGAGAAAACAATTTACACTTTTCTTCGACTCTTCACCGAAACTTTTTTCCTCACCTTATTGAGCCGAATTTTGTGTGAGCTTTTGTTACGCTCGATCATTAAAACGTTCGTTGGGAGAAATATTTTTACAGATTAATGCGTGTAATAATTTCTAGAGGGGAAAAATCTTGCCAGCGGTTTATTTTCACTTGCAAGTATCACTTTTCATCGGCAGAAGAACTTCCGGCCTTTCTCCATCAAATTTCCATCGTTCGGCTTACGTACGATTCTAATTGTTGTTAACGATTCGTCCCGTTCGGGTATTGCGCCGTATTTTTCGAATATTTTTCCTCCGCAGTTCCCAACTTCTCGATCCTCTTCGTCAGTGAAGTGCAACCGTTTCCCACGTAATGCAGCGTCCACGGTTCCTCAGCATAACTTAATCTCGTCGTTTCTCTTCCGTTCTGTCATACTTTCGGCTAAAACTTTGCGAGAAGTTCATTTTATCTCGTCAAGGTAGGAGGGCCGCGTTTTCCCAAGTCACATTGGCAAAGCCGTAAAAAGAAACGACATAAAAACTCCAGTAACCGTGCATCGTCGTGGGGTGAGCCGGATTAAAAGTCAGCTGATTTCATACAGCCTCTCATCGTTGTTGGGATTGAGTAGCTCCAACGACATTCATGTTTCGAAAATATGACACTCGCTATTCTTTCGACTCGAATGGAAGAACTCTTTCACACGAATTTTCGGTGAACGGAGTTATTGGACTCTAGAGAGCTTTAATCGTTCTCGGGTCTTCGCAACTCGGTCGACACAGGCCTCAACTCCGGCGCTTGAATTATGCAGATTTTATTGTTATAGCGTTTTAGCAACTGATGAATAATTCCGCCCCTTGTCCCGACGTCGGTCTTGTTTACCACTATAATATTAGCATATAGGTCAGAAGAAGTTATACTATGGAAACTCAATCAGAAACTCGTAGAAAGTTTGAAAGTCTGACCTCGGCAGATCCGAATGATCCATGGCGGTTTTATATTTCATAAAATATCATCCGCTCAATTTTTAAACGTTGCGAAAATTAGATTCCAATCATTCGTGATCACCGACCGGACGAGTAAAACTTTGCAAATTGATCAATGAATCTAACCAACTCAATAAACCCTGTGAATCTTCTCCGTGAAAGGATGTATGGATGTGAAAACAAAATAGAGGATGAACGATTCGCCGATTTTGTATTACAGTTTGTCTTCGAAGCTCAGGACGATTTGTCGTGCTACTCGACGAGCGGATATTGAAACTTGAACAAAGTTCATCGGCTGGCTGTATGTGCGCTTTCAATGACAATTACTTCGTGATATTATCTCTCGAATCGTCGGTGAAAAATTTTGTCGAAACTGAACGAGCACAGAAGAGACAGACTCCTTGGTTATTACACACGAGAGTTTAGTTCGAATGGAGAAAATGAATGTGGATAAGTTAGCAGAAATTTTTGGGGCGTTCGTCACGTGTCTTCGGTGATGATACAACGCCCCTACGCTCTTTGGAAGAACGTCGCTGACAATGGATAGAACGCGACTGTTGCACAGCCAGTGGGAAGTAAGTAGCGATATGAAAGTTTGAGCCGGCGCGCCCTCGCGCATTGAACATGCGCGCACCGTTCCGTCGACAGGGAAGAACCGGAAGCACAGGCGAGCTGCACTACTGGTTGCCGGTAGAAAAATGTTCGTCACCACGTGGGAAAAAGAGTCCTCGTTTATCCCGGAATGTCTTCCCTATCCCAATCTCTGGATCGAAAAGTCTTCTGCACTTCGGGCATACTCACAGGATTCTCGTCGCGTACGTTACCCACCGAAGATCAGTCGCTCTGACGAAGAGTTGGAGTTATCTTCTGATAAATATAACGTAGAACTCTGCTGGAAGTAGGTTTTGCGTCGGATTGAAAATTCTCGCGTGCCCAATGGATATACGTTGCAACAACTGGTCCCCGTTTTTCCACACGGTGTAATTATCATTACATATATTCATTGTGCCGATTATCCGGCTTGAATAGCGAACAGTAACTTTCTTCTTTACCTCGATTTTGGCAACGGAAGGTCGTCCTTTTCTCCCCGGATGAATGAGAGGTACATACCTATAGCCGTGATAGTACGAATACGAGGACGTTGGCGAACGAGGTGACGTTATCGGAGTATAAAATCAAATACCGCTTTCAATCAATGCAGCTAGAAAATCCAATTTATCATCCAGCACGGATCCTATAAGCCGATTGACCCAATCCTCGATCCTCCGTTATTCCCCGTAAGCAATTCGCTCTGAACTTTTGCTTAAAACGGTTATAAACCTCCGAAGCTATTTATGTATCGCCAGAGTTCCGCACACTCCACTCCACTCCACTCCACATTTCGTATTATAAATTGAGTTAATTCTAATGGATTCTTTCTATCGCGGTAGAGAAATCGTCCGGGCTTTTCAGGTCGTTTGATCCGGTCAGGTTTTCCGCCGCAGGTCTTTATACCATAGAAAAAAGATCGTTATTCCCAGTGGCTCTTTGCTCCGTAAGCGAAATAATACGAATGAAAAACTCGCGGAGAAACTTGAAAGAACGAAATTCTACCGATATTACATCATCCCGACGACGTTACCCTCCCCAACAGGGTGCAACAATGACCGATAACAATGAACTTCCTTTATTCTTTATGAATGCTGCCTAGTTTATCGACAGATCAATCGTGAGTCGCACTCATTATCTATGTATACAAAAATCTACGCGGAATGTGAAAATGAGCTTTTTGTTTTATACACGCATTTTTCGGACTTCGGATTCATTCTGTATTTTCTGGTTTCTCTGTTCCCTCTCTTGTACCTGTATGCAGAAAAGTTTTTTGAGAAACGCGTACTCTTCACAATAGAATGTGCAAGATCGCGCTCCACCTACCGTTGGAGTCGGTATAGTTATACGAGGATTCTAAATGTGTTGGCTGGGACTGGGAAGTATAAGGGAAAATAGATTGGCAGTTGGGATTATCGACGTTCGATCTTGAGATATCCTGTCGTTTCCGTTTTACTGCTTTGGCTGTTGGAAGTTATAGTGGTAATAAAAAACAGCAGATTACTTTTCGTCGGCGATATAAATTTTGCCTCCCTTGCTGGGCCCGAGGCAAAAACGCTCGAGCCTCCATCGCACCCCTCCGCCCCACCTCCTCATCCTCCTCATCGTCCTCCTTTTCCAGCGTCACAGGGCTGTAATTATTAATAATTGCTACCTCTGATCATATATCTTTAGCGGACAAAAGGAGAAGGGCGGAAAGGGAATGATGGATAAGAAAAAAAAGTGCAAGAAAAAGCCGCTGTGAGAGCGAAAACCGATGATTCATTTCCGTCGAGTCCCTTTATTTTTGGGGACTACTTTGCCAACTCCAGAGCCAGGGCCAAACGTCCATCCTCCGAGAGAATTCGGGAGGTTAAATGAAGACAAAGAAGGACCTTCTCTAATACCGAAATGTAGATCCCTGGAGCTGAATATAGCGATGCCATTGCTCCTGTACTCCTTAAATTACCTTCAATTGTACTTATTGTTATGAAAAAATTGAATCAGGATCTGTTTTCCGTCGATTTGCACCTGTGGCGTCGAATATCCAGTCTAACCTCTCGGTAATATAGGACTGTCGTCGAATAAGCTGGATTTTTCGCCTGACGCCATTCTGAACACTCAAACGCGAACAAACGCCCCGATCGTCGTTCGTTCGAGGGGCCAACGTTTCATATATAATACGTGAGACACTGGCCCCTGTTGGCCTCGTGAACAAACGACATGCGGGGCGTTCCTTCGTGTTTGAGTATTCAGAATGGTATCACAAGGTTTTGTGGTACAGCTGTATGTACGGCAGAGAGTCGACGAATCGAAATTGTACAGCATTCAAGGAGAAAGCGATTGGATTTGTTTTTGTTTGGCTCCGACGATCAGGTCGAAAGTTACGTCTGATTTATGAAAAAATGAAATTCCCACCAAAAATTAGCAACAAATGACAGCCGGAATTCGAAATCGTGAGTAAAAAATATTCGCGACCGCAAAACTCTTCTTTGATATTTTGCCGATTTTTTTCGTTGATATAAACATAGAAAGAAAGAGAAAAACAGGAAAAAGGGGTAAAAGAAAATGTACCCAAAATGAATTCAACGTTCGAGACGGATCCTCGAGGGTTACGCTAGAAACGAGCGTTTCTCGGCTATTTCTTCGGGCCGTTTTTTGCAGAAGATGAAAAAATGGTGACTCTAATTTCTGAAGAAAATTTTATGCTCCACGAATTTAGTGCAGTTCACTTTCGCGCTTATACTCCAGCCGTTGTCTTCGCGGCGCCGAAGGATCGCGTGTTTTCAACGTTTTTATTTTTATTACAAAAATCAACGGGGCTACGATCCCATCAACTGAGATTCTCGTCGCGTACGTCGTCTCAGATATGATCCATATTTCTTCATCAACTATTTAACTACTTGCGTTCAAAAAGTTCACCTGACTGACTGGCCTGGTACACCAAATTTCCGTTCGTACCTAGACCGTAGTAACTGAGCAAAGTCAAGAATGTAAAGAGTTTAGTGGCGTTTGTTCGTCTGTACCTCAGGAACGTAACCCCACAACAATCGGAATTGGCCCTCTTAACCCAGAGACCGAGTTCACCGATCCGCCGGTGCATTAAACTCGCAGGGATCTCCCCAAGTCGCAGCAGCGATCCGAGGATCAGTGGTCTCCTCTTTTCCTCCCTCGCGCGTTCTTTATTTTTCGTTTTTCGCCATCCACCCGCAATTTTACGACGGCAGCGACGTAGCGGTAAAATACCGACGATCAACCTGGGCCCGATTTAATCCTACTTTGTTCCTTCTTACCGTAAACTTTTACCCCATTAATGCATTTCTATTCACCTCGCACCGCTGCTGCTACGTTATCCCTATTTTTGCGTGTTGTTTTCCAGTATACAGAAAGGGAATTTTATGTGAAGTCTCTATCAACTTTCCATACTCATAAACGTCGTGATATTTCATCCACTCGATAGCAGAGTTCATGCGACGACAGGGGTTACAGATGAAGTAAAATTCATCGAATACCTTCTGCGTCGGTTGGTTCGACCGGTCAGGATGAAGAATTCCTTTGAAGCTGGACGTCTGCCGTATAGATGTATACTGTGATCAAAGCGGACTAGAAAACTGTAGACACGGTGGCTCGACGAGCTGGTTTGTTTGAAGGTTGAATCAAAGCATCGCCGAGTAGAAAAGAAGAAAACACAATGTTGGCCGGTGCATCTCGTGAAAAATAGTCGAAAGCGTTACACGCACGCGTCTTTTTCTTCATCTCGAGCATATATCAGACATTTCGGTAAATATTTCAGCGAAAAATGAATACAAAACAGACACATGAAACATGGCTGTGCGGGATAATTAGAACGATGGAATTTGAGGGCTCCTGTATGATCGGACGTGGGAGAATTCCTGATTTTCCGTAAGGCAGCGTAAACGCATTGGGGAAACGCGTTTCTCTGTTTGACATCACCGATGAGGAGACTGGAACTCCGTGTATGAATGTCCTCTCCGTTTACACGCTAGTCAAACCTAATCCATATTGGATTCACAAATCCTCCTGTGGTCTCGTTGAGCCAGCGCTCTGTACGCACAAGGGCAGACATGAAACGAAGAAGAAAAAGCGAGTCCACGTAGCGTTTTCACACGTCAACGTCATTCCAATGCCAACATAATACCCGGCTGTCGGGAAATAACAAACATCGGGATACCTTCACCGAAAATTAAATGTCAGGAACAACGATTAGAGTGAAAATCGCGTTGGGAATATGATCTTGAAAATTTCACCCACCTTTCCATTCTCAGCGGCAAGCCTTGGACTGATAGAACTCGAGTTCTCTCCGGATAAATATACATATGAATAATCTGATGATCTGGTTGTCACCGTGTGCCGCCACGGATCATTTGAACTGATTTTATTACTCAAGGCGAACCTGGGTTGAACTGCGCACAGACGAGTTGGTACAGAAAAAAGAAGAAAAGAAAAAAAACGGTACGGAATCGTTACACTATAATATTTAACAATAAATATTAATCTGGATTATCAATAAATGGTTAAATTCACCTACAGTGAAAGCATACGTTGATTTGTTACATCATACGTATATACATTCATTGATTAATTGTTGCTTGAAACTTGCCATAAAATAGTGATAACCGAAATAAATTGACGAACAATTAAGTGGCCGAAGCCGGTCTCCTTCAGATCACAATCAATTATGCAACTGGAAGTCGAGAAAACCATCGCGATGTTCGAGAGAATCTAAATGGATTCGCAGCTGATTGGAAGAAGCGGGTTAATGCCTTCCGGATACCCTGTCGATAATGGTTTGCGTCAGGACTCTCTGAGCCAAATTTTTTGCGAAATTTGTCACCTGATCAGTGAAACTAGGTTTTTGAGGCTGAGGCTGTGGCTGTCCGTAACCTGGGTTGTAGCCACCTTGCGGATTGTAACCACCCTGTGGACGATATCCACCCTGAGGATTGTATCCACCTTGTGAATTGTACCCGCCCTGTGGATTATACCCTGGATTTGGGCCGGGGTATTGGCCACCGGGCCGTAGGCCGCCGGGATATCCGCCTGGATAACCGGCATTTGGATTTGGATAACCGGCATTTGGATTCGGATAACCAGATCCAGCGTGACCCTGATTTGGATAACCGCCGGATGGATATCCCGCGTTAACATTGCTTCCCGACGTCCTTCTCACCGCGGTCTCACCTCCAGGATATCCAGAGGAACCCGAACTTGGATATCCAGAGTTTACAGGATACGAACTAGTTCTGCGAGCGGAGTTGTCTACGGCACCGCTCGAGGGGTAACCAGATCCCGATGGATAGCCGGATGAGCCCGAAGAGGGGTAACCAGATCCCGAAGGATAGCCGGATGAGCCCAAAGAGGGATAACCCGATCCACTAGGATAACCGGAGGAGGGAGTTTGACGTGGATAGCCAGTTCCAGATTGGCCCCGATCCGGATAACTGCCGGATGGATATCCCGCGTTAACATTGCTTCCGGACGTTCCTCTCGCCGCTGTGTCTGCTCCGGGATATCCAGAGGAACCCGAACTTGGATAGCCAGAGTTCACAGGGTACGAACTAGTTCTGCGAGCAGAGTTGTCCCTAGTACCGCTCGATGGGTAACCAGATCCTGAAGGATAGCCGGATGAACCCGAAGAGGGATAACCCGATCCACTCGGATAGCCTGAAGAGGTAGTCTGACGCGGATAACCAGCTCCAGATGATCCTGAACTGGGATATCCGGAACTTTGCGAGTTCGGATAACCGGAATTAGTTGGATATCCAGATGTTTGACCGGTTGAGGCTGCCGCGTCAGAACCACCGCTCTGACGCTTCCACAGTTCGTTAGCTGATCCACCACCACTTTCTGCGAACAATTCATCCACTACCTTCCGAATTACTAAAAAAATACCTTTTCAACCAGCCGTTGCAGGTCCCCGCGTGCCATGCCGAGTCCAACACCTGTCTTGCGCATTGCAATGTCGATGAAAACTGTTTAATTCGATTATTCTGCCTCGAAGAAAAATGTGTTACAATGGACATTGAAACGATAGTGATTAAGCATCGGTGAATGTGCTGCACGATTAATCCCACCGAGTTTCTCTCGTGGTCGGTTCGTTGGATCCGCGACGATTTTTATTTGATTTGTTTCGATTTTATTTGATTTTTTGTTAGATTTGTTAATTCAGACCAATTTTGATAAAAGCTCGAGTGAGTTAATAATTCAAGTTCTCTTATCGACTATCATGCACCTGAATATTATTCGATCATGCCGTAGCACATACCACATGTTTCCAGTATGTTAGAGAGTAATGTCAAAGTATTCGAATATCTCGTCTCAAAGATATTCTGTGCGAGGATCAATGGATTTCAGACAAAAACATGGTACGAACAAGCAGTTTTGTACATCGTAATAATCGCGTGCGTAGGTATACAGTATATAGAAAGCTATGTATTTTTCGGTAACGTATAAAATTCATACTTCAGAATAATGAAAATAGTATTTGTCAATATTTTAATCTTAGGTTAAAACGATGTGAAAAAGTATTTCGCACTTTCTCCTATCGTCCTATATATTCTAACTCTAAATACATAATATGCAAAATCGAGTACATAGTATTTTTGTTTGTTTTTTTTTTTTTGCTTTTTTTTTTATTTGAGCACTGGTCAGTGCCCGACTGACGGTAAGTACGTAAAACAGATTACTATTCACGAGTGAGTGGGATATCTCACGATATAAGTATAGATTGCCGATCGTTGGGAAAGGTTACATGGATCGAGTGCCAATTTTGATAAAACAGTCGACGTCAGGGGCGTGAGAAATTTCTTATAATATTTGTTCGCTTTCCTGTTTTGTTCCTTTTCGGTAATCATATTTTACGCAAAAGTTCAGATGGGCTGTTCTGTAAGAAAGAAATGAACCGGTCGATGAAACTCTGTCGGGTTCATCAGTGAGAGAAGGTCCAGACTCTGTTTCCTCGGCTGTCTGTTCTCGTGTTTGTTGTGTAGTAGTTACTACTTCCGGACTGACGTGTATCGGAAGTACGACCTCCGTAGCCAGAATATCTTCCTGCAGTATTCGGTCGAGGCGTATTTCTGTCCGTACCGCCCCGTCCGAAGATACGATTGTAGATTGGATTATCTCCTATGGTACCCCGGGATCCAGGATATCCAGTTCTCCTCGGTGGTGGGGTCGGACGAATCGCTGGACGCATTGTTCCACGCGTTCCAAAAACTAAAGAACGGTTTTTTTTTTTTCTCTTTATCTATGCGGTCGGCGATTATCAGGTCTTTATGGTTGTGGTGGCGTCAGACATCGGGGTAAAAAAATATTGGGCTGTTGAGCAATTTTTCGGAAATTTCGATTCTAGGGGATGAAATGAAATCCGTCGAGTCTCTGGATCGGTCAATCAACAGATTTCGAGGCTCTTCAGTTGATTTTTGTTCGTTATACAGCTTGGGAAATTGGTGAAAAATTGTCAACCTCCAAGTATATCGTCGGTGCTGCGTAAATTAGCGTTCGACCTAGTGGGACCGCCGATACGTAGAAGAATCGTTGACGCCACCATCGAGTATAAGATAGTTGATTAAAAGGAAACTCGGGGTCAGGGCTCGAGTGTTTGATAACCCATGGAGATACAAAATACTGCGTTTTGGACTTTAGCCGTTCAAGTGCAGACGGATATTGGTAAATAATCTACCCAAGAAATACAATATACTGTAATATGGGATTTATACAGAACAACAATTATGTTTTGTCGCCAGACTCAGCGTGGCGGCCCGGAGTGTAGCTTCCTTTAGTTATAATAATACTTTGAAAAATACACGAATATGAATATATTACGTATGCAGACTTATATACTATATAATTATCATAATGTTCATCAATAATATCATCATCATTATTATTATTATTATTATTATTATTATTAATATTATCACTATCGACTATCGTACAGCGTAGAAGAATAATTCGAGAATATAACAAACTGAACTAACGTATTTATCATGTTTGTACAAATATTTTATGTATATATGTATATCTGTATGTATCAGGGGCTCATAGTTCGTCTTCCGATTTCGCTAATCTTAGAGAGGGACGAATATTTTTTAGACGAGTATTTTCTCTCCCGTTATACGTGATAACGAACAAACACAGCGAGATATTTCGAAGTTTTTTGGTGAATTTTAATCGATTTCATAGCTGCGAACAACCAGCGATACGATATAGCAGGTTCTCGTCATCGCGAGTTACGAATCACTCATTGATTCATTTACTTCAGGCGATTGCTGAAGTGAGCTGGTATTCTCTCGACTCGCGAAAGATACTCATTACAGATATAACTTTGTCGTAAGGCACGGAAGCAACGCTGTTTGGTTTCTACGTCGTCATGGCTAGGATTTAATACTAATCTATACGATTCACGATCTGTCTCTAAATTATGTCATTCTATTCAGTTCACGATTTATCGCAAATCACTCCTCAAATATACAGTTCCATTGACCGCGAGTTTCACGCGACGATAATACGATTTTAGGTTATCAAATTTTAGCGCAGAGCGTGTATGGAACAAGGGAAGAAAAAAAGTTGTCTAAACGGGTTCAGAAGAATGTCTTGTTTTCATAAAAGTTTCTGATCTTTGGGAATAGGGCAATAAATTCTATCCCTCAAATCACATTACGAGAGCTCGACTTGGGGTAGCTGAAAGACACTAGGACACGGCCTCATTCTATTTTCTGTTTCTATCGCTCATGAGTGTTGAAAACACCTTCGAGATGGGATTCCGGAATCGAAGGAGATTAACGACGAGAGTTCCCCGCTCGCTCAATTGCATTTAAAACTCCGACGTATTTGACACGCGACAGATATAAATTCCCGTGATAACTTGAAAACTTTCAAACTTTCCCACGCTCTTCCATAAACTCCAAGCTAACAAATATTACGTGTCAATGAGAAGGAGAAGGAGAAGGAGAAGGAGAACAAAAAAACGTAGCGAAAAGACTCCCATTTCAGGACGATACATTCTGTTTGTCTGTTCGTTTGTCTTATCTGTTTTGCGTGCCTGCACTTCTACCGGTAAAATCGCGATCCTATTTTTCCCCCACGGATTGGCCTCTTGAAACGGAACCCAAGCCAACCCAACCCAACCCAACCCAACCCAACCTAACCTAACCCAACCCAACCCAAACGATCATAAATCGGCGTACATTATTTTCTTTTTTTGGCTTTCATCGTTATATTTTCATCGATCCAGGAAACAAAAATTGTATTTCGCTGGTGTTTCTTTTACATTGAAAAACTGATCGATGTAGATAGGGATGGGGGTGGAGGTAGACGAAGATAAGTGTGTACAAGGGTGATCGGCTTACTTGGAGAATACAGATTACACGTAACGCGACACTGATTGCGGTGAAATGCATTGAATGAATTACGAAAAGTACTTGGTTACTATGAGAAAGCTGATCATCAGGAGGGAAATTGCTGGCGTGGTTGCCGAACTAGAATTTTTCCCGCGGTAACCAGCGTTCGAGTTGTACCCCCGATTCTGGTATATAGTTGGATAATTTTGCTGCCCCGGATAAGTTTGCGGATAGTTATTCTGCTGGGGATAACCACCAGGATAACCCGCCGGTGGATTTTGCTGGGGATAACCACCAGGATAACCCGCCGGTGGATTTTGTTGCGGATAGCTCGGATAAGATTGAGCTGGGTAGTTGGGCTGAGGGTAGTTAGATTGGTGGTAGGTGGTGTGTCCAGCTGCCGGCATCCGGTCCACGGGAGGGTACGGCGGATATCCAAGATTCGTTCCACTCGAGGAAGAACCCCCCGCGTTTGACGGATAGGGAGGGTAACCGCCGGAGGAACCGGAATTCGTACCAGTGTTCGATGGGTAGGCAGGGTAGCCCAGATTAGTACCAGAATTGACGGGGTAGTTATGCCCGGGACTTATTGGAAGCGATGGCGCATTAGCATTGGCATACGGATTTTCATTGTGATCATTATTATTCGAGTTTGAGTTTGAGTTGGACGATATGGAAGGCGTGTCATGATGCACGTTCGTTCGGGATGGCTGTCCGTTCACGCTCGAGACGCCCGCAGAATCGTATCCTGAAAATATGGACGTTTGATGCGGGATACCTCTTTTTTTTTTGTTACGGTTCAAAATCACAACACGAATTCACATGCAAACGAAAATTCTTTGGTTTTAGTAAATTTTTCTTTTTTTTTTCTTTTTTTTTCTTTTTTTTTCTTTTTGTACAGGCTTGCGAAAGTGCGGGAATAACTTGTTGATGGGTATAGTGGTGATTGTGCCCAAGTTTTTGTTTGTTATTCACACATCACACAGAGTCGAACTTACTACACCGAACAACCGATTTGGACGAAATTTTACCAGAAAAGGGCCAAATATTTCATTTCACTAAATTTTCGAGAAAATTTTGAGTTTTGGGGGAGTTTCCGATCGCTAGGTTATGTTTGCTCCTAGGTTAGATTGGGCAAACTTGGATTTGTGATGAAGCTCCCCAACAATTCGCGGACGTGGGATGCTTAGCCACTTTCTGCCAAAATACTGCATCCAATCGAAAAAGTTTCATCCGAATCGGATATGCGGTGTAGGAGCGGCAACGAATCGCGTTTCCGAAGTGATAACAATTAGTCTTCTAACAATAAGTAACAACGGGTGCGAATGAGTCTTTAATGGCAGCTTGAAATAACAGTGGGAGGATGTTCGGGAGACGAGTTAATTTATCAGTCGGAGTCAATGTTACAGTCGCGGTGTGAAGGATCTTGGGAATTTATCTGCCAATTTGTACGGGGAAATTTAACAGTCGTGAATCAATATCAGCCAGGCAATTTCAAGTGTAACGAAAGAGAGATGAGAGAAGGATGGTGGCGAAAAATCGCGAAAATGTGCAATGTCCAACAATAATTTCCCATATACCAGTTATAGTCATGCCAAAGCCAATCAATAATTTTCAACCAAAAATTTGCCAAAATACGGGATGGATATCGAGAATAATTAAATTCGATCGTCGCATGTTTTCGATCCACTGTGACACCCCTGAGTGGATATCTGTGAAGAAATGCGGTAGGGAATCGCCTGCGCAATATCGTTTGTTCCATATCATTGGAATTAGTAGTAGTAGCACGTACGTATTCATGTTAGTTTAGAGACAAATATCATTTTACAGTAAAATGTACAGAAGATCATCCGTGAAGTCGCGACAGTTTGTTGTTCAATTATCATTACATACATCTGCATCGTAAAGAGAAGTTTGTTCTGTATCGATCCCATATCTTATAGTCTATTAGAGTGATTAAAACCATGAATATGAAAGAAAAACCATATCTCCAAAAGAAACAGACAGAAATTAAAGAGGAAGATGGAAACCTTGAGAGCCACTACTTAGAATTAGTTACGATAGCTGTGCAAGTGCTTTGTGCAAACTTATATGATAATATTATTCTACTGCATACATGTCGTCGTAGTTTGAAAACAAATTTGTGTATGAGTAGAGCTACGTGAGAAGTGGGGCTCGAATTCATTCTTTGCATAGCATGAAAGTTCACTTTTTTTCTGCCTCGCAAACAATTTCAGAAACACTACGAAATCTATGGCAACGGTTTCAACGGACGGTAATACCTATTATTCGTCTGAGCATACTTCGAGCATGACCACTTTTCGTGGCTGGAGTATTCGATGTGAATGAATTTACGGTATCATGTTGAACAGCTGAAATCGTTTGCTCGGCATGATATAGGCATATAGAGTAAACGATTCAAATAGTCGGCGAGCAAGATTAATTAATTTTCAAAACTCACCACTCCCCGGTACAGTGTTCACGCAAGTTGGTGCGCCGTTCTGAGTTCTGCAGTACTGACCACTCGGGCAAATCATTGTGGTACACGTTGCAGCTGAATTGAGAAAAAGGTTTACGATATTGGTCTATCGATGATCAATTTCAAATGACCAAGTACTAGACCGCGACAAGAAAACGTGAGTGGAAAACAATCTCTCTCGGATTTCAATGAGATCGAAATTTGTGTACCCCCATCTATGTTGTCAACCCCCTAAGCGGTAAGGTTCGAAAATTAAGTTACGAAAATATTCTCCGGTGTTCTGGTCGAGGAACATTTTGGCGCGGGTTTCGTCGTCATCGTTCGACGCTTTGTTCTAAAAAGTTTTAGATGCTCCTCAAATTGACGAAAATCCAAAAGGTGTTCTAACCTCGTAGATCTATTTCTGAGCCGACAGAACGGAATACGCGTCTCTCAGTTTTACATGCTCTGTAGAAAATATTACAATCTCATTGAAATCGGAGGCGGATAGGTATCCACGTTTCCTTGTCAGCTGCGCCTGATCTAGAATAAGACGAATTTTCCACAGGGACGAATATTACACGCGGCTTGACAACGATCTTTCGTTCGCGTTCGCTCAACAGATTTTTCCTCACCTCCGGAATCCGTAGCCAATTTGCAAGTTGGATATCGTCCGCATTGAGTACTGGAATATGATGTGCACGGGTCTTCGGTCATAACACAGACCTGGTTGGATTGGCACCCGATGTCTTTGCATGTTCTGCCATATTCTAGAACGAACAAAAATGTACACGTGAGTCCGCGACGAATAGAGAGCAGAATCCCAATTTCACGCATCATTCGATTCGCTATACCGTCATATTCTAGCTTGGAATGAAATTCCGAGCAATGGCAATAGTGCAGTGCTAACACTGTGACGTCAATTACTGATTCACTCTACCACAAGAAGTGAGATTAATCATTATTCATAGTGCGACAAAACAAGATAGCCTTATTGCGAGGGTTTTGTGCCGTAACACCGCTCGCGGTACAAAGTTCTTCCTCTTTATGTTTCCAGAAGGTTCAGGCATTCGTTCGTCATTCACTGCGTAGTTTCAGTGGTGAAGATTATCGAACAATACCGCGTTCCAATTGTACGTCTACTTCGTTGAGTTGAGCTGCTGTAGTTGAGAGCTAAGTTGCAATCGACGTTTATTCTTCTCCAATCAAAGGTAGTCGAGTAAATGTAATACGCGCGATATGCCATATTTGTATTGCACGATCGAATTAGTTTATTGAAAACGGCAACCGTGCTGCCTCGCTCTAATAGTTTTGAGTACCTATACTTATCCCATGGGCGAGGAAAAATTGAGGACATTTTTAGTCAGCCTGCCAAAATTAGGACACGCGACGCTCGTGGAAACGGATGTAGGTCTCTATAGTTAGGGACATAATATAGGCTGTGTACTTGGTTCGCTCGACTGCCAATACCGAATTTCACAACATCGATTGTACAATATTTCTTTTCTCCGCAAATCGACAGCGAATTGGCAACGTGATCGACGTACAGGTGTTTAATTTGCGGGAGCAAATGTTCGGCGAACAAAGTAATGAGGCGGTCACTCTGATTATTGGAAATTGATGTGGCCTCTGGATGTGATTATAATCCGCTGAGTTATCGCATCAAGTGGCCAAACAATACGCTCTCCGATCGATCGGGTATTTTTACCCCACTGGCTACATCGAGTCGTTCTTCACGCGTGTCGATGCTAATCAACCTCAAGGGTGCGGCGTGACGGTCTGCAACCGATATTCGACGGGAAAACAAGGGGAGCTATTGAAAACGGAAGCGCGCTTTATTAAAATTGCAACGAACCGGTTTTTTCAAGCTCTCTGATTCGTCGTGAAACCGATCCACGGCGTGTCTCTGCGACTTCGGTCAAAATTGGATTCCGGATGATGGATAGGAGATGAAAAGATCGATCGGAGAAATCGTTCAAAGGTTGACTGTGACAATCGAATACCTGCACCGTCGACAACAAAATCAACACGGCACATTGCTGTTTGTGGATCATGACTATTTGCTTATCGACTACCAACGTTCCAATTTCGCCGATGAGTGTACAAAATATTGGATAATGGTAATTAATCAGCCAGCTGTGTGCAGGTGTTAATTGAATCTGCCGATCAAGGTGCAAGGCGTCGACGTAGAAGTCGAATCTGCGGTTCGATTACTTGCAGACGTGTTGAATAGTTCGACACGGAATACCAAGATGATAACGAAACTATTGCGGATGAACTGGAAAATTGGTAACTGATACATCAAACCACATTAATACGACGTACGGAAAATAATTTCAAAAACACGTACACGGCATGAGACGTACGCTGTATCGCTGTAATTGCGAATGCGAGTCAACGCGATTGCGGTCCGCCTTGAAGTCGATGAAGAAGTGAGAACGATTTTTCGTCGGTTTACAAGTACACCTCGATCGCGCGTAATCATGAGAGCTCCATGTTTCATCATCGTCGATTCAGGCGGCTGAATGTGAGACAGAATACGAGAACGCAAGTTTCAAGTGAAAAATTTGCATTTGAAGAATATAGTTGCCCCACGTAATTGCAATATTCTATTTCAAAGGTCAGAACAATTGTGTCTACGTTGTATATAAGGATCTCGCAGCAGCTCAAACTGTCTTTCGGAAAATTATTCCCGTACTATACCTACGACGCAGAAAGCGAAGACGGTCGCGAGTAGTAAATGAACTCAGGTGTAGTCCGAGTTGGCAAATTTTGGGGATCAGACTGTGTAGCGGAGTGGAAAGCTGAAGCCAGTTTCCAGAATGCACATAGATCATGTTTTTCTATGAAGTTCATATTTTCCTTGAGAGTCACTCGCCGGCGGATGCGCTTAGATTAAACTCTCTTATCCTGTACACAGACGCGTGCACGTGGTATACCTATAGCAACGAGACCGCTATGCCGAACCGCTGCGCAGTAGCACGTAGGTACGTGGATTACGCAAACGCGATTATACTGCAATTAAAAACGGGTTTCAGCTAGAGTTGTGAGAAGCAATAGCAATCGCATTATCGAAAAAATATTCTCGATGAATCGAGCCAACTCTGCAGTGAGCGTATATGGTCATCGAAGTATCCCGACGTTTTAGAATATCGCTACAATGGCAAACCGGCGATTCGATGATCAGCGGTCATAATTCAGGAGCTGAAACAAGAATCGAGAGAAAAGAAGCAGATCGCAGCCCGTATAAAACGTGAGAACCGAGTCGCGTTTGAGTAGTCTAATCTGTGTTCATAACCTTGCGGTGGTATTGATTTCCGCGGACCTTGAAATTCGCGGGATGTACCCATGTAGCCGCAGGATCTCCAGGGATAGACTCGATGCCGCGTTCATTGTAAAAAACCAATTAGAGGAGACAATTTCGCGAAGAAAAGTCATCCCGTAATTCTATGTACATAGGACTTTGGAGTTTGGACTGTACGTAAAAAATAAATTAACGTGGAAGTATCCGGTAAAATAAGCGAAGCCGGAATAGAAAAGAAAAATGACCAAACTTACTAGAATACGGGGCGGCACCCACCAGTGACGTCATAAGGAGGACTGCGACGCCACATTGCGTCGCACCAAACATCTTCTGCAACTGAAATATATGTTCATGTTAGTCGTAATATTTGTTTTTTATTTGAACAACGGCGCTATACCGTTCCACCGTTCGCCATAGTCACCGCGTGTAAACTCGTGAATAGATAAAGCCGACAGACTAGATCACGCTATCAATGAAACGAGGCTAATTGACAAAATTTTAAAAAGCAGGTAACAACGCTATTCGGTGGACCGCATAATCGCGTTCTACGAAAATCGAAAGTTGGCCTCGTTCGATCGATAGAATATTTCTTTCAACGAAGGAACTATAGATTCAAAGAATTTTTGAAATTCTATTCAGCCAACGGTCACTTCCCGTGCCCGATATTCAGCGAATTGGATATTGAGAGAATCGATGAAAATTTCATCGCAGCTTCTCAGCACTATAATATCGCGCGATGGTAATGTATCCGTAGTTTTTTTGTTCGGCCACGGATCAACCGGGCTCTGAAAGGTCAACCTGTTACCCACAACGCGGATATTTTGGCAGAGAAGTTTTTCTGTCTGATAATTAGCTCCAGGTTTTTAGCTTGATCACTGTGTATTTTGGTTGGTACAAAGTGAGGTTAAGACAATCGCCAAAATCAATGCCGTCTAATAGGAGAATAATAATGTGCTCGAACTTTCTGATCTCCTTAAAGATTCGCTGACTGTGAGATATGTACTGTCTATGAGTAATCAAATTTGAGGGTCAAGTTCCGGATACAATGAACTCGCGACGATCCACGCATTGAAAAATCACGAGAAGGCAGTCGTGGTTAATAATAAAGCGGTTCAACTCGAGGCCATGACAGTAGAAAACGTAAGAAGCAATTTGCTGACAAACAACCAAAACGGATGTCATGTGCTAATGGCGAACAGCGATCACCGAACGGACGGAGCACGTGATTATTCGAATACGTTTCACGGCAGCGAACAAAGATTTCCATAAACAATCGTAGGATGGAGTCTAGGGCCGACAGAAGTGATTTCCAAAATTTGTTCTTCGTGCCAAATGAACGACAACGCCGAATACCTTTCGCGCTACGCACGGAGTGATTTTTGAAGTATACATTTACGAGAGTGGAAAAATGTAGGAGTGTAGCTCCGCGCCTAGCTTTGTCGCCACGTCCATTTGACATCTCATTATCAATGAAATGTCATTACCTTGGAGCGATCGGTCGATACGGTTTGCCAGTTTTGTTTGACGACTGATGACTAACTTTAACTTTTGCAACATCAAACGATATTGTGAAATTGACGGTAAACGATCGTCGCGTTGAAGTAAAGGGATCGAGAGAATTTGGTCTGAGGATCGAACACCGATCCTGATAATCGAACGAAAATGAGCCAATCTCTGGGTGCTGATATTCGCGCAGATCTGGGCGAATGAATACGAATGAACAAGTTATCCGGGAGTACGAAAATGCGAGGACAATGAAACGGGGAAATTTGGAAACCGTTTGGATTCGCAAAATATTGCCAACGACGAATGATGTCCCAGAACATTTGCTATTCCGACTATAGACGTACTCTGGTGTGTATAGTTTCTCTTTTACAGTGACATTGAGACGTTGAATATAAGCAGAATCTCGCCCTCCCCTGGTCGAAAAACGATCTTTCATGGTCTATCCATTGCACCGGATGATTGAACGGGATTTTTCGAGCGCATGAATCGTGCTTGAGGATCGAAAAATGTAATGAAAGCTTGTTAAAAACGTGTGAAAACATACCATTTGTTCCAAGCGTGATCTATCCTTCACCAATGTTACTGTGACACTGAAGTCTGAAACGGCTGACGAAACGGAATCCAAGATGGCCGGAGAGAACGAGAGAACAAGAGAGAAAGAGCGAGCGAGCGAGGGAGAGGAGATATCACGAGCTATACCGAAGCCAACGTCACAATAAAGAGTGGGATAAACCAAGCCCGAAGACCATGAGCTAGCGGCAAAAGTCCGAGAGCGAGAGAGAGAGAGAGAGAGAGAGAGAGGCGCTGCGACGAACGACGGCGAGAAACGAAGAGGGGAACACGCGCGCCTATTACGGAAATAGCACGTGATACTCGAAGTGAGAGGGGAAAAAGGGGAAATGAGTGTTCGAGTGTAATCCGAGTTTACACGAGGCGACGACGAAAGGGATAGCTAGCAAGCTAGACGCACGAAGTTTAGGGAAAGAACTGTACCTGTACTGGAAGTTCCCCCGATACTCCTGTAGTCTATAGTTTGGTAGAAGATGGACGTATGTGTGCAAGGACGATCGTAGAGCGGGAACTATCGACGAGCGAGAAAAAGGTAGAGTAGAGCCACTGATATAAGTATATATATCAGTGAGTAGAGCGCACAGATTTGAATAGGAATATTGGATTGCGCACGTCACAAGTCAGACACTACGGTGACGTAGCGTAAATGTTTTCGGTGACGTCGTCACGCGCAATTGGGCGTAAAGTATAAACGGCAGTAGAAGGGGCAGAAGAAGAGTTTAGGCTCGCGTTATTGATGGCTGTTGAATAACATTTTTGGGGAAATTTATATCGCTGTATTACGGTTTTTTGTTTTTTTTGGTTTTTGTTTTTTGTTTCGGGCCTTTTATCTCTTGGTTCACCGGGAGTCCGAAATTCCGTTGTAAAAACGAAAAATATTACGCGCACATCTGCGTTAATACCACAAATCATACAGAAGCTGGCGCGGAAGAAAAATGTGATAAATTTTGTGCCTCAAGGATTAATAAATCGTTCATTACGCTTGATTAAAACGTATGTGTTGGATAATAAAACATATGGATGTGTATACCGTTGCTTTATTTTATACTGGAAGGTGGATTTCAGATACACGTATATGTTTGCATATATATATACACCCAAATTTTGCCTCTTTTTTGCCTCTTCGTATACCAATTGCTGCATCATACCCAGCGGAGAATTAAAACACGAAGGGGATGAAAGAGGGAGGGGGAGGAGGAGAGGGAGAGGGAGGAAAAAGGCGTCGTGTTTGGCAAACTGGAAGATTTTTTTTACCGGAACGTTAATTTTTGAACCAATGGTAGCCGCCTGTTACCCTTTTTCTGCATGATATGCGTGAATCTCTAGGAAATATATATTTCGTTTAACTGAAAGTAGAGAAAAGTTCACGAGTAATATCACACGCGTGCGGTTCTATATGTTGTCCGATGTTTATTGTTGGTTTTCGAAAAACTGTGAATCTCTCGTATCATAATTTATCGTTCGATAAACTCGTTCACTGAATCGAGTCTGCCAGTCGTGATACTTTGAGATAACCTTCTGTGTGAAATGACCTTGACCCTGGAACAGCGGAGCTTGGAAAATAACGGCGATGACGTGTGAAGTTGAGATTGGTAGAATCATTAATCCGCACAAGTACTCCCAACAATTTTCAGAATGAACAAACAAGGCAATTCGATCTGGCTCATGGCAATGGAATATCTTCGACTGCGAACATGCTGCGCATTAAGATTAAGTATCATGTGCTTTCTCTGTTGAATTGCCTCACCGATGTCCCGGCTCTCGGGTTTGTGGATTGATAAGAACGCTCCTTACTCAGAGTTGGGATTCCCGTCGTCAGCCTTGCTGAACAGTCAGGAAGTTTGAAAACCGCAAGTTCTACGATCCCCGATGTATACGATACGCATTGAGCGAGTTAATTGTCGAGGAAACATCTCGCGGCGGAACTCATTCCGTACGTGAAGTATAAACGCGGCCGTTTCAAACTTTGCAAAACTCCGAGCCATAGCGAATTGTAGACTTCGAAGTATCATTTTATAGCAGCAGATACTCGCTATATTATTCTCTCGTCGGGGAGTCTGGATATTTTCGACCAATGACTTGAACATACCTACAATTAGGCATAAAAACAGACGCCTCCGCTTAAGAACGGAAAATGATACACGCATGTATGCTGTTCTCATCTTCCGCAGGGACACATGCACCGAGAATTTTGCAACAGGTAGGTATGTGTACGGAAGTGTGCAAAGATTACGCATGAACAACCAGAGAAACTACCTGATGTTGTATCCGCCCATTCCTCAGCTTCACAAGTATGAAGCGAAAATAATTGATGTTCAATCGCGACTGTTACAGGATTTTCCAAAAATTTACTCGTCGAATTTATTTTGCGGGAATTCTTCAGCTCGATAACGAAATTTGCGGATCGTTGACGAGATTTGTAATCAACGATTGAAAATTGATTCAAGCGATGTGTTGCATGGGCAAGGAAAAACTCGACGCGTATATCTATGTTGAAACAGAAGCGGTTTTCGACCTCGTACGGTTAAATACGCAAAATTTGGCTTCCAGGTTGGAAACGAGAGGAAAAAAACATCGTCGGAAAACACAGCCGCCGGAAACGGCCGGCTTCCTTTTGCGGCTTATTTTTTGTTCGTAACGTTATTCACAACACAGAGCTATACATGCCAGCACGGTCCTTCGCATCCCTTTCCTCGGCTTGGCAGTACACCGCATCTAAATAACAAAAGTCCCGCTGTAAACAGGCTAAATAAGTATATGCCGGTGTACACGGGTCGTTATGTGTATAGATATGTGTACATATTACACGTCCGAATGTGTGATACCACCGCAGTGTGGGGAAACGGTCCGCGATTTTAGCGTCAGAATATTTCGCGTCTTCCGCACACACTTGCGCGCAGCGAACCAGCAATAAGGTTCGGAGTTCTGCGGCGACATATATAGAGCATGGAAGTAAATGAAAAGAGAGGAAAACCAGGACCGAGATAGGACTCAGTGTCAGGGAGACGGGCACCGCGAAATTTTGCATTACTTACCAAGCTGCAGCTCACGGAACCAAACGGAGTGCCGCGCCGCGCCGGATGCTAGTGTATAACGAGCTCTAATTTCTATCCCCAGGGGCAATGGACAGCTCTGCTGATAACTCTCGCAGAATTCACGACGGATCATTTGGCTTCGGCTTCTTCGGTCAGAGAAGAAGAAAAAAGAAGAGTTTCATACACGATTCGAGAAAGTTCGACAACGACGGAGAAATTCAATTGAGGATATTTACGAAGCCACGATTCGAATCGACGCATCCGGTATATTGTCTTCGGTAATACTTCGTGAAACTGTTCAACCGACGAGAGATTGAAAGTTCACGGAGATATTGTCAAATTTAATTTTCGAATGAAAACGTTGGTTTCCCGAACCCGCTGTGCAGTACGTTCACCTGGATTAATGTAGTACTTTAATTTGTGAGCTGCACGGTTGCGGCCCGGCCGGGGCCACAGTATGCGTCTGCTGAAGTGAGTACAATTTCACGCGAAGGTGCAGGCCGCGGCTCCGTTCGTTGTAACAAGTCAGTATTATATGTCCCGTGCTTTTTTCTCCACTTTACTTTTCGCTGTACGTTTGTCACTTTACGCTCCGCGTTTTACTGCACTGTTTTATTTTCACGAAGAATGGCACACAACAGCTCGACGGGCTTCCGAGCCTGAGTATCAGAACGTTGGATCGTCGAGCGACATGAACTGATAAAAAAGAGAGGAACAAATCGGAACAACCGCCGCCTCCAAGCATGCCCTGCTCATGCTTTATATTTCATCGACGACTGCAATTTCTGGTGTCGAGTTCTTCTTCTCTCGGGGCAGGGTGATTGAAACGTCGGCGTTCATTTCTCCCGCCGCGCCTGTTTCTACACTGCAGTCTCACGAATACATGCGAGTTTAATGTTGTCGGAAGCATAGATATACTATGTCAGAAGGAATATATCGGCGATGAAACATTCGAGGTGGATCATCGCTGCCCCTTCGTACTGTTTTTCCGACTCGCTCGCCTCTGCGTTCCGATTGAATTCTGAACTGATGATAAAACTGGCGGAAACGCTGATAACTATCTGGAAATGAGGAGCTCGCAACGTGTGTAACGCAGGAATGACCAACATTGGCATTTCCGACTCGCAATGGCTAGCGCAAAGGGCTTGAAAAGTGTTAATTTAGTTGGAAACCACTTTGTCGACAGAATCAGCCCCCCGCTCCCTCGCCGCCGGGCGAAAGGGAGCGCGCGTCCTCAATTCGATGGCAAACGTAGGGTAGTACTCTCGATGGGGGATGACTTGAAATTGGTAAGTGATATAAATTGGAATTTGATCACTCAACGGATTTGCAAAAAGCGATAATAATTCGTGTCCACCAATGACGGTCAGCTTTCCCAAATTCACAGATTTTCCTCGGTAATCATTTTCAGCGAGCTTCAACTTTGAAACGAAAAATCGAGGAATGCGTGACGCACTGGCTATAATCAGCGAGGAGGTGAATCAAATTCGGAGATCAGATTTTTCATCCGGATTCTACACTGCTTCGGAGTACTACGCAGTAGTAATTTCACTCTTAATCTTATTAACCGTAAAAGAGCGGAGCAACGGAGGAGAGGGGCGCCCCTGAACCGCTCTGCAGGTTCTCTCCGCGACGCTAGACAATTCTCAATTACCTATTCAAGTTTCAGCCCGCACCCGGAGCGGCGGAGCCATCCTAACCTAACCTCAACGCGACCCGGGTGCACTGTGTGTGAATATTTAACTGGCACCAGGAAGTTGCGTGGCGAGTATAAGCCAGATGAATGGCCAGCCAAAGTGGCTCGAGTAGGTACAACGATACCCGACCGCCTTCTATACGCGTGTCTAACGTACAGTACATCGCAAATTTCGTACTGTTATTTTGTCAAGTTATTTCTTCTTTCTCCCGCCGCTCTCTGTTCTAGGGACATTTTTCGTTCGATTTTGCTGCTTCATGAGCTCGTTCGGAGAGGAGACAGAGAAGGGAGAGGGGCTTGAAGTTACCTACGTTTTTCACAGAAAATTAACTACTTTGCCATACGCGAATAACAATTCATCCGTAAAAGGCGTGGTGTCAGTTTGTTCGTGCGAATTGCCCGATTGGATATCAACAATTGTTCCCGATTCGAAAATTTCTTCTATACGTCAATACGCAGCCACTGTAGCTCGATTTCACTCCGGTTCGTGGTTGGACGTTACAGCCCTGCAGAGGCAAACTGTTCGTCTTCGGAGGAACTGAATCTCATTCTCGACGGCTTCACGATGAAGGGAAACTTAAGTCTCGGTTGGAATATTGGTTGGTATTCTTTTACTGGAATAACGGAATTTCAACACTCGTCGTGAACTTTTCAACCTCTCAATATGAAGAAGGCGAGACTCGCAATCAGTACTTTTATTGTCACACGACGAGATCGTTACTTCGGTATCATTACATGATACATGATAACCATGAGATAACATCGCGGTAGGTGCTATTCGCGAGGACTCTGAAGAGTCATTTCTTCGGTGGGATCACAATATCAGTGATTGAATGACGAGAGAACTCTTTGTGGACACTTGACTGAGTATTCATTCGACATTTAGTGATCAATTGTGCAAACAGGCGAGGTTGTTTCATTCGCCGTAGCTCGTGCGACCCAGATTTCATTCTTGTAACGAGCAATTTGATTTCTGCCATGCTTTTATCATGGAACGAAAGTTATAGTTGTCACAGCAGTTTTCGAAACTGGTACCGCAATGGAATGAAACTCATTACCGTACGACTGGCGCAATTCTCATGGAAGGCAGACCTCAAACAGGACATTGATGGGTTTCAGGATACATTTCCTCGGGTGTTAGTTCTGCAGCATCATATACACGCACAGAAAGATTTCGGATTTTTTGACGTTAAATCCACCGACTTTACGAAAACTTGAAATCCGGAGTGAATTTTGTAATACGAGGAATGCAAAAGCACGGTGGTGTTTTTTTTTTTTTTTTTTTTTTTTTTTTCAGAAAAATTCATTCAATGGCGTAGCTCAACCCGATTTTTGGTTTCATTTGTATTTTTGCCCGGATTCTAACACATCAAATAGCCGATGAGTATTTGAAATTTGAAATTTTTCTTACGGGCCGAGTTTCCTCACTCTCGAATTGAATTTCTCGTCGACTGCAACATTCCTCGTGACTCGAACGGATTTTTGTTGATGGAAAAATCTCCACGTAGATTATAGTTGTGCTTACCTATCTCTCACCCGTCTGGTTTACAACCGCAAGCACAACTCGGATCCGCGAAGAAGGCCAACCCCCTCGCTGCCGTTGAGTGAGGGCATGTCAGCGCGTGCGCTGATTTGGAAGGGGAACGAAAATCATGAGGGAGTAAGAGGACGCGGAGGAAAGTGAGGGAAGAGAGGACGTCGGGACAGTAGGACGTCGGGCGTCGACCGGTAGTCGGACCTTCTGCTTCGCCCCGGTAGCCGCAGTCGTTACATCATTCGTGGGGAAAACTCGTGGAGAAGTTTCGCCCGCGAGGTCGAAATACGTGGCGAGAAAAACGAAACGAAATGAAATGCGAAGTAGAGAAATAGGTGTAAACAAAAATTGAAAAAATTCTTTCCCATTTTCTTGGCTGAAAATCGAAAGAAAACAAAAAACCGACGAAGTATAAGCGGACAAGTATTTGGGAAATGGAATAAAAATAACCGGGCAAACTAACGACGTGACAAAAAATTTCGAAATGAATTGCGCACAGATTGTTGAAAATTTTGTGGAAGGGTGACCAGCCGAAGAATACAAAAATGACAATAATAATCCGGAGCAGATCTGACGTAGGAAATACTTGGACACGTGAACTTTCGGCTACGGGTCGACCACGTCGCTAACTCCGGCCAGAGTAGAATAAATCAGAGTAATCTGAAAATTGGCGAAAGAAGACGAAGAGTTGTAGAACAAATCAGATTCTCAGCGGAAAACCAGATATAAAAATTTATTGTGGTCGGTTGTACAGTGATCTCCGAGAGATATTCACCGCCACGAATCGCCACTGCCAAGCAAAGTGATAAATCATCAATTTCATCAAGAATTAAATTTGCAAAGTCTTACGCATCTTCAACCGCGACGATAAGGTTGCCTCAACAAATCACAAGACATGACTGCAACGGAGTGGAATGACGATACGAAATCGGGGCGCTGGATAGCGGAGATATGGGGCACCACGTCCATAATTTTGTGCGGTTCCGAAAAGTTTTGAAGAGCGCACAAGGCGAGGTACAAACGCCGTACAAAACCGACGAGCTTGCCTGGAATATATCATTATTTTATCAGTACCTGGGGCAGAGATTGGTGGTTGTATAGTTTGCCTCCAGCGCAGCAGCGTGCAGGATAGTTATTCGAGCGTACGTATGCGGTATGAAATTTACACGAATTTGAACACAGGAATATTAATATTAACGATCGAACGGGTTCGAACGGATTTTCGGAACCGATGCACAAGGAAACGATGCTCCGTAACTTTGCGGTGAGGAGATCCTCCCGAAAATCATACCGCACAGAGTGAAGTTTGTGCTGACGAAGATCGGATGAAAACCTAAAAATCTGGTGGCAAAAATTCGCTGCAGGCGCGTCCGATCGGGCGCGTATTATTAGACCGGCAATACGTACATTCATTGAAATCCACGTACCTGTGTACCTGTGTACCTGCGTACCTGGACGCGGCGGGGTTTCGTTCGGTTGATAAAATACACGAGGCACGTGGGAAACAATATTGGCAATTACACAATAGCTGGGGCGCGATATTAAATTATTCGAACGGATCATTGGACTGGAGTGCAAACCGACTGGATCCTAAATTGAAAACAACTAGATTCCGTGAACCGAAATGTGTTCACTGAATTTCACCTGCAGTCATTGAATCGTAGAATTAGTGAGTCGGAGTAACGATCAGAAATTGGTAAATAAAATGACAAATTTTGCAAAATCCAATTAATTCGTCGCAGTTTTATCGTGAACTCGAAGCACACCGTACTCCACCAGAGTGTAATTTTCACCGAGATCGCTTCGAACGTTGATCAGAGAATCGGAGACGGAATATTACGGGTGGTAAGTAAGGTAAAATATCTTCATCTGGATCCAATCGATTCGTTAATTATCATCAACTATCAAAGAAACGCCGGAATCTAGGTAGAATAAGAATTTTCATCCCAACGACAGAGAGCTCCCAAAAAGAAATCCATATATTGCCACCATTTCATATGAACCGAATTGTGGAATCGTGGTTAACGGAGAGTCAAAATCGCACTACCAACCAACCGTTGATCGAAGAGTGATAAATACATGTTTTTTCCAATCACATTGAAACAGGGGAAGTTTTGATTCGTTTAAATTGAGGTGGTCAATTTATCGGCGAACGGATTGACGTATCGTATTTCAGATATTGCAGTCGCTAAGGGTGTGTATGTACAGCAATAAAACTCTGTCACAGTGGAGTGGAGACTCGTTCGCGATATCGTGTAGTACATTCGAACTTCGCCGAATCCGCGATTCAACATCAAGCAAAATTTGATCAATTATTTATCTGCGTTTTTGCACGAACCCCATATATGTACCTACCATGTGTGAAAAAATGTGTAGCCACTTCTCTCACGCGAATTCCTAAGTATTCGTCAACGAAGTATACCGAATATATTCGCGAGGGTGAATAGAAACGTCTTGAATACTACATGTTCATTTTATTTTGGGTAATTTCGGGGTAGATGGCCGCGCGGGAGATACGGCCAACGACTTTTTATCTCCGAGAGTTAACTTTTCGCCAAATTTTTACTCCGCGTTATTCCTTGGTACAGACGACGAGGAGCCGAATTCTCGGCGAATTTTCGGCTTTTCGGCCGTCTCCCACGGAATCACCGCGACGAAAAATTTCTTTTCGGCGCCATAGTTCAGAAATTTGTTCCCACCGCTAGCGATTCCGCAATGGATAGAAAATACATGAATCTGCATATCACGCGGATATACGTATGTACATACATATCTAGTGCGGAAATCTATGAGTCTGATACTATACTGTATTGGCAGATCAATCGCGATGGGAGATAATGAAAAATGAGTAGCATCGTACGCACAAATACGCGAGCTGCAGGGATTGCGGTGGGAAAACGACCGCGACAATTTTTTCCAACTGGCGTGAAACATTGTTTCGAATTTTCACCGGCTGCAAGTAGATCACGCACGTATGTAAATTCAGCCGTTACCACTACGTGTACTCTTACATACTTTTCTGGCTATCTTGAAGTATAATTTTTCGGTAGTTTGAGTCACACGACGAAATATTTGGTGCGGGATGTTATCGTGGTTTCGATATCTGAGGAATCCGCGGGGAGAGCAAATATTCTACGAAAGATGTTTCTCCGGATGATGTATATATCCGCGTGTCGCGCGTACGTAGGGATATATGTATGTACATACGTGTACGTGTACATTGGTATATGAATTTGAGAAATATTAATCACACGACGGTCCCTCTTTGATCATAAATTGGCCCGTCACTGTATCGTAATTTGCATGGCGCCCTTAAATTATTCTACTCCTGTATCCACATCGTGTGTATACCTACTATATACGTATCCTATATACTGTATCGAGCTTTCCACAGACAGCGAGAAAAATAACCTTCATTCAAATCTCTCTTTCCTCCTTCGCACTATCCATCTCTTCGTTTATTCGGACAGGAAAGATGAGAATGAAAATGAGAGAAGAGGGAGAAAAACGAGGGAGGAACTCAAGGTTCAGTTTCCTCCTTTACCCATCTTTCTCTCGGAGAATTTTCACCGCCTCCTCCCCGACGATCGAGCCTCCGTGTAGAATATCATACTATAACGTAATAGCCGGTTCCGGCTGGCCTCCACGCACTTCGTACAACACGCTATTCTTGTTAGCTATAACAAGGGTTGCTCCGCCCGTTGCGAGGGTGACAAAGATAGGCCGTTTTCGATATACCGTGCGGCAGGTATACGTATCTATCACACGGAGCGTGGTAATACGACGGCTCTACATTATATATATCGGATACAGGTCGACGCGGTAGGTAGCACATAGATACGTACGTACATACACGCCTGTACCGTGACGTGTGTGACAGAGAGAGAGAGAGAGAGAGACGCAGCAAGCCCCGCGGAAGAAACTTTTGTGCAGAATAATGAAGATCAACGGGTACACAACGGATGAATCCCGCCAGGCAGCCGATGCAGTGAATTATTATCACGCTTCTATTTTTCTCAAGATATACCTTCTCCCGTGAAAAATTCTTGCCATGCATTTCACCGATGGGATGACGATCAGGCGAGATCTTAGGAGGTTACTTCGCTCCACTAATCCAATTCCGGGATCTACGGGGGTTGCAGTTTCCAATTGCGAAAAGCTCAGATTCATTGTACGAGCTCTAGCTACGCAGTTTCCAGCCGACAACGATGATCTGTCCTTCGCCGAGTCGCTGATTGTGGCTGCAGTACCGTACGTCAGAAGAACGATATCGGTGATGATTTTCGTCGAACCAATCGATCGATCCTGCCCGATGAAATTTCCCGCGAAAATCTCGTCGCCCCGAGAGGCAGTGATATTTTGAAAATATTCTATTAACGGATGAAAAATCACCGGGGTAAATTTGTCACCGCTTGAATCTGCCGTGTGAAAAATTTAATGCCCGATGTTCAACTCGGCTCAAGACGCGGTTATACCGGAGTATAATTCTCTGCGGCACAAGTACGCACGATAATCGTGTACAATATACTACAAGAACGGGGCAAAATGCTGTCTGGATTCCCTAGCGCGGTTATCATAAAAATAGAAACATCTGCAATAAGGTGGATCTCTAAAGTTCCGCAGAATTTGTTACTGCGCCAACTAGTAGCCTGCACAGCTGGCTGCAAACTCTAATTATCATTTCCTTCCCCGCACTACCTACCTACCTAGCATACCTATTTATTATAGCAACAAGTTTCTAGCAAACTTTTCACAGTTATTATTATTCCTTAACGAACAACTCGGGGGGGGGGGGGGGGGGGGGGGAGGAAGGCGGAGGTGGATTTGTGTTGAGAATGGGATATTGTAGGTTGGAATGCGTGTTAGGCGTGCGATGAAATGTAATAGGCCCTTCGCATGCGGAGGACAGTATAAAATGAACCTAGCTTTTTGTTCTTCACATCTGAACGAAATCGAAATTTTTTGTTGTAATGCGGTTAGGGGGTTAGCCACGGCGTATTCATCGTACCACGTAGGAAAAATTTGAATCGACTTTCCGTTTTTGATGAGATGATCGATGAATCAGATGGGAGACGAATCGAGTCGAAGTCAAGTGTGAATGAAATAGTGCAGGGTGATGTTTAAGAAAGTGGCGCAATTACCGCGAGTACCAACGTTAATCCGGTGCAGGGCTAGAAATGATGCTTCGGTGGTTAATGCCATGCATTTAATTGCCACTGCACTGCGCAAGGAATGTGGTAATGAGAGGATGAATGTATATAAATTAACAAGACCAGCTCGGACGCTTTGATTCGATGTAGTGAGCTTTTCCGGAACTGCGAGATACCTGTAAGGCAAACATACGAGCATGTGATTTCTCGACCGTTGCGACATAATTTGGAAACGAGAACGTGGATGTTTCTTTCGATCTGAAATCTTCTCCGGACCCGACACGAGGAGAAGAGGAAAGAGCGAATGGAAATATCGAGAGCGCGCGAGAGCAGGGGAGTTCCGACGCGGATAGTTTGTCTAATGAACGGTAGTCGAGATATTGCACCGTACATAATCCGATGTGATTTTTTCGAATCCAGTGACTCTGAGGATCTTCTTGTTATCTGGGATATATCGAGAGGCTTTACGCTGCTCTCTGTCTTTTAGTAGGTATAACCGATATAGGGATGTGCGAAGGGTAGATAAAGCTAAGCCTGATGTGCCAATGAAAGTCCCTCGCCTGCGAAGCCGCACGCACTAGGCTTATCCTACTAGCAAGAGAAAATCCGGCTTCAGGCAACATCTGGGGATACATGCCTGTGGACTGTTCGACTGTACCCTACCTACCACTGCAACTAAGCTCGCGCCAAACTCGAGGCTGGGCAGAGTGGAGCCGCGCTGAGCTTTGAGAACGTTTTTCAATTTACTCGGGCTGAATATACAATCGTGTACAACCTGCCGCGTTAAACTGTTTCAAAGAGAAAGCCAAGTACCTGCCTCGTAACTATTTGAGAAAACAGTTACACGGGCAAGAGTGGAGGGTGAAGGGTGAAGGGTGAAGGTGGAACTTACGGCTTCACTGCCTCCGTACTTTCGCGCAGAAAATGGAAGTGCGCTATTCCGTTACGACAAGATTTTCTCCTCGTTTGTATACCTGTATAAATATATTCGTTATGTTATCATCACCCACCGGGTCAATCTCATACGGCGTGATTATCACTCCTCAATCCTGTCGCGACGTATCTTAAAATTATTCACGGGTCCACGTCTCCCAAATTCTTTTACACTGCACGGAGAATATATAACTGCTCTTCCGCGGAGTATGTATAATTTAGAGAAAAAACGTTCCCAGCTCGCAAAGCTCGCCTTATGCATTCATACGCGGTCATTGACTCTTTGTTTCACGAAGTGGATGCAATTTGGAAAGTACTCTGTCTCCAGAGTCTAGCTTTGTATTTATAATCGAGCATTCGGCAGACATTGCGTGCTATCAGAGGGACGCTCGGCTCTCGAATGTCTGTTGAAGTTCAGAGTGAAAAATGAAGAAAACGAAGATAATTATTCTGGACTATGACGAACTAGAGTTCACTCTCCTCTGTAGATCGTCCGTTTCGGTTTTCATCCCATTATAGTGGTTTTGCTATATCTCTGCTCCATAAAAACCACACGAAGAAGGGAACAATTTGTGGCTGAACGTACTTACGTTGAATATGCAGCCCGCGGTAGGACGAAGTTGGATGATCGAAAATTTACCACTGCTAATTTTATCCACATAATTTGAGACTGAAATTCCAGCTTGAGCCCAAACTTAATTTTTTGTAATCAGAAAGGATTTTTGCACTCCAACTGCAAACATTATCATCGATGCCTGAAGCACAGGTCTATAATTATTCCTGACATATCTGAGCCTCGGGCAGAGCATCAGAATCGCTTTGGAATACACAATCAATATACTCGTGTGTAATCTGATCTATCGCATCATCACTCTTCCCCACTCGGTTGATCTTAATTTCGTATCGATCTATGATAGAAATGGGCCAAAAGTTCCGTTTCCATTTCCATCTATGCCGGATTCGCCGCGAGTTACGACGAGCCCACGCGGAGGCGAACAACGTCCGAGGGTAGGTATTGACAAATGTCGGTTTCAGTTTCGGCGATCTTTCCTATCTTGATCTGTTCTCATAATTCAAACTTTTATCGCAAACATCGTGAAAGCGATAAATTCTCTTGGTTCGGTTCGGGTCCAGTTCTCCACGATATCGATAATACTCAGAGACTGAGATACATTTCGGTTACGGCACAACGATCTTCTCGAAAAATTGCTGATGTGTGCACAGCCGTCTACCGACGACAAATTTCAAGTCCAGTTTTTCCACTTCGATTTCGTCGGCACTGAACAAAAATTTACATACTTTTACCACCAATTTTTAACTGGTCAGCGTCGTATCGTAAAACCGCGAGGAAAAAAAAATCACCGTGGTGAATAATGAAATATTGAAATATAGGGAGAAGTAGAGAAAATTGACCACCCGGCAAATTGGACCCCCAGGTGAATCGAAACGTTTATAGAAAAGTATTGGCCGAGCAATGTATCTACTTCCTGGGGATGGCCCCATTTACCTGGTGGTCCATCTTACGCCTCTTTCCCCTGCAAAATGAGACCCAACTCTCTCAATTCTTGTATATATTTCATACGTCTTCAATGTCATATTCTTTATGAATCTGAACCAAGAATCGAGAATTTTGAAAAGCACGAAGGAAATCGATACTGGGTCAGAGAAAAGCTCATCGCTCATAATTGGATCTCTGGATGAAGCGAGGAAAGAGTGGAAAATGAATTCTTTGTCATTACCGGCAAGCCGGAACATCTGTCAATTGTGGTCCCGTATTGCAGTTACGAGCGTACGCCTCACAGACGGAGGATACCGCGTATACAGACCGCACGCACGTAGGGCATGTGGTTCGAGTGTGTCGTGGTCAACTATTTTGAACAAAGCATAGTTCGTCGTGTAGAAACAGGACCGGTGGTATATAATTTTAAGCGGCCTGCGGGGTAATCCGTACTGTAGTACGGGTGAAATTTACTCACCGGAAACGTAGAGTTTTCCGAAAGGGAAAAAACCAATTGGGCCAAGCGCCTTCTGAAATTCTGGTAGCCTGCCCCAACTCAAACTCGCCTTAACGGTTTCATCGCCTGATCAGTCCTGAATAAATGTCGGAAATTCGTCATCACCCGAGCAAATTTTACGCAATATCGCTCTCGCAGTTGCACGAGATTAGAGAAAATATCTTTCGCTTGTCCCCTCACTCTGGCTATCGCCTTTCCCCATTATTTTATATCCTCGTATCATTTTCGTGGTCAGGTTCATCCTTTCCCTTGTATCGATTAGCTGCCATCGCAAGCTCTCCTACCTGACGTATGGCATTGTGTAAGGGGTTGATTTTAGATCGCCCGCTTCCTGTGCCTACGCACGGTCTCCGAACCACTCCTCTGCAATCGGATTATACGAAAATTTGGATAATTGTTCAAGATTTTCCGTAGCTTTCCCTCTCTCCCGATGTTACTGTTTCGTCCGTTCGTTTTTCACCGCCTAATGCCAACTCGTATACCTCTACCTGCGCGGAATCGTCTTCACGCCATACCGATGAATTGTGAATGCCTGCCGTCAGCAAGGATTTTCTATTCGACAAACCCCTCCAGCGAACGTTGATAGTCTTCAAAGCAATTTACTCTCGATCAATACGCGAACCGCGATTTGATTTCAGATATCAACAAATAATGGCATTTCGGTATGTGGCAGCTTAGCGAATAATGAGAAGTGGATACTAACGCATGAATATCGGGAGGCATTGACTGATGAGAATTGGGGGATGAAGAGCATGGGACAAATTTGGAGCCATATTTTCTCCGGTAAAGTATATACCTCGGCTGCAGAAAATGGAAAATCGGGGCGAAACGGACAATGAGGTGAAAATTCTTATCACTTTCTAGGGAACGATTTTTCGCAGTTCGCCGAACCCCTTCGAGCAACGAAGGAAAGAACCTCGAAGACCCGCAAAAGTTACCCACCAAAAACAGAAGAAAAATCCAAAAATGAGATTTTTGTAAAGAAACGAACAAAAAAGAAAAAAAGCTGTATCCAATTTTGGTTCACGTTCTTCGCGCGTGTTTAAATTAGTTGGAATGAAAAAGAACGTCAGAATTTTATATCAGATGAAATCAAACTCGACGAATCTTTCATTTCCAACTCTTATTGCCTCAGTATCGCCTATACTCAATATGCGAGAAACTTATACCCAGCCCCCGACTGATCGTCTTAAGGCAAGTAATAGAAATTTCAATCGAGTAAGGAAGGAATTCTGTATACTCAATAGCCGCATCGAATATCGTGAAAGTTTGATAGTTTGGCAGTTCAATTCGTTAGAAAAGAAAAACTGTGTATAGGTTTCAAGTAGCAAGCTCAATAAGCACAGTTTCGAGCTAGCGCAAACTACAACTTAGATTTCGGTTTCAGTTTCGGTTTCGGTTTCGGTTTCGGTTTCGGTACCGCCTCTGCGCGATAATTCGCGCATCAAACATTACGGTGTATATTAAATTACGTATGCTACGTACAGTAAAGAATTACGCTGCAAGAACAATTAAGTGATCTCGGATCGTTATTGTAGCCGGGTAGTGAATCAGATTCGGATTTTATTTTTTTGCTAAACCGATAGAAATCGATGATCATGAATCTCTGAATATACACACGAGTAGGTACCTGCTTCCCGAAAGTATACGTACTCTCACTCCATTTTCTCAGTTTGATATAATACGTATAATATGCCTCGCTTGAATTGCGGTTAATGACTAGGTATACCTACTCGCGTAGGAAAAACAATTTTCTCGTCAAATATTGACTCACGAAAATTATCGCGAGATGTGGATATTCACGTTGAGGTAAAGTTCACCCCAATCTGTTCGAAATATAAACCCGTTTCAGAAAACAATACCTATATCATCTTCGTCGCTCGATCCCCTTCACCCTTGTTGCTCGCGTTCTCCTTCTGCTTCTCTTTTACGTTTACGTTCACATTCGCGTTTTTTTTCTTTCTCATGGTTTTTTTTTTTTTTTCTTCATTCGTTTCCGTAATATTCTTCTTCGGGTTCATAAAATTTTTTTTTTACTTCACGCAACACTCTTTTCTCCCCGATCTGAGATCGCGGTATTATTCGTTCCTCGTACAAATGTTTGATCTCCTTTGTATGCACCCCTTATTCTTACAACACTCTTTTTTCTTCCTACATCCTCCTTTTTTCTTCCCTTATTCTTCTTCTTTATACCAATATCCACCGCTTTTCCCACCTAGGCGTTCATCTCGGTAAAGTCAAGAGCTTCTTGAGAGTTTGGCCAACGATAGGTAGCTATGTGGGTGTGTACAGGTATGTACCTATATATACCTAATATATATTTTGTGATATATCTTCTTTTTTCCTCTCCTCCGAAAGTTACCGTGAAATCAATATATCGCACCGTATCGCTAGAGCCGGTAACTTACACGATCACCGCATCCGCGGCTACTTACCCCGGCTACTGATCCGCATCGGGACATTTTCAGCATTTCAACCCGGCTAAAGTCACGTTGTACTCCGGCCAGTTTCTTCTCCAAGGATTCACCCGCCCCAACACAATTTTTATACCACCTTCTCGAACGTCTCACAATTCAGCCGAGGCTGGCATAGGTTAAGCGGTTAAGCTCAGCCTCGCCAATACCTGCACTCATCCTCCCATTGACTCTATACCGAAGATGAATCAATAAATCAATGAATAAATAAACAACGCGACGGTGTACTAAAAGCTTAGAGAGGAATTTTCCACGCTACATACATTTCCACTCAAAGTTCCTGTTATACCTAATAACGCTGTATTATATACCTTGGATACATCTACACTCCGGGGGTGGCGATAGCGAGTGATGTGGGCGGAAGGAATTCTTTGTCGCCGTAAGTGCCAAACGGCTACCTGCATTTGACCGGTGATCGGTAACGATCCGACGTCAACGATATCGCAAGCGAACGTTCGCCGCGCGTCTCCGATTCGATCATCGTAATGGATTCCCGTTGCACAATAATTCTCCGTCCATGGAATCTTCGTAGACGGTGTCAGGTATAGGATATATTTCTTTTTCCGATGTTAAAATGAACTTTCGACTCGATCGACTCCATGTTCTGCGGATAATTTCTTCTCGCGGCCAGACATTATGCCCCCACATCGTACACCCACTTAATAATTTTTGATAAATGTTTAACGTCGCTCAATTTTGAGCTATTATATACTAGCGGCTTTACCTGCCGTATGAAGATGCGCATGAAGAGTACAGAATTATCGAATAGTAGTAGGTATGTTCCCGACGATAATGAACATGCTAGCACACTCGGAGTACGCTTCCGCTGCTGCGACGTATCGCACCGTTCCGTTACCGGGACAAATATCTCTGCAGGCTATGTCAGTTTTATGGACCACCGGTGTGTCGTGTCACTGATCCTTGACCCGTCGTAGATGCGCCCGTGATCACTTAGCATCGCTACATCGTGACAAAAGCACACTGTTGCATAGAATTTACGACGCACAATGCCATCCCTGCGAGTTGTAAAAGTTGTTGCAATTGCGATAAAACGTAGAATGCCTCGCCGATACATTGCAATTGGAAGGCACCACCGAAATGTCACATTCATGTCTTATCGCAGAATTACTGTGCGGCCACCATGCAATTCGCCACTTCGTGCTCTAGCCTGCACCTTGAATCGTTGAACACATTAAAGAATTTGCTGGAATCCGGCATTGCGTTATTTTGCCACGCCTGCCCCTCCTGTCTATGCATGTGTATCTGTGGTGCAGTGCAATGTTTTAACTCTACTCTGTTATCTTTCCGCTTGGTCGAGTGAAAACGACCGAAAAAATTTCTTTTGTCATGATTCTGAACGTAATGTGCAGTCCCATCGCGTATGCACGTATACGATACGTTGATATGATGATGAAAACAAAAATTTGCTCGTTTTTTTTCCGCCTATATGACGAAGAAATTCGAAGTGCCGTGTATTTTGCTCGTCAAGACTCCTGCCCGGGAAGGTTGATCGTTTAAACGAGTGTAGCGTGCGTAAAGCATCGCGTTCCTGCACCGCCGCGCCGTGCAAATAAGCTATACTCTTACGAACGTTGCGGAAAAGTACTTTGCGCACCGGTGCGGGATTGCGGTGCCTTACGCACGTATACTAAACATGCTTCGAAAATCAAATTTCCGAACGGCTGTTACAAAAATATTCTCTCCAACTCGGTTGGACAGACTACGTACTACGTACGTACATATTAATCACTGACGCCGTAGGATTACATTAACGGACTTCAGGTCTCTGATCTCTACTAAAAGCGTGAGCATTGGAGCTTGGACTTGGGTTCGGTATATATAGGTACTACCGCACAGCAAAGTAGAATTTGGAATATGCAGTCTGAAACTATCAGCGGAACGCTTCCTTCCGGGTACAGATACCGCGCTACGCCAAACTGACAGTCAAGGTTTAACGACAGCTGCTTTTATGAAGCCCCGAAATGTCTCTCATATACATATATACATCTCTACCAACTCGTCAATTAGAAGTTTACGACTTGCCTCAAAGTTGAACCAAAATTCGCCCCCCCCCCCCCTTGCCCCCCTTCCACGACCCGTTAGATTGGTCGAGTTTTCTTTGTTTCTCTCTGTTCCTCTCTCTCTCTCTCTCTCTTTCACCAGACTCTAGAGACTATTTACCAGCAAGCGCTTGCCTAAACTTTGTTTTGCGCACGATCGAGGCGAGCTATTACAACACTTTCCAAAACTCATCCCTTACAGATAGGACCGTTATTATATTTAATCAACTTTGACTTTATTAGAAGCAAAATTTCCCCAAATTGTGTATCATATACAGACATATATATATATATATATGTTGGAATGTATATATATATACATACATTCCAACTTTCTAAAAAAAAAAAAAAAAAAAAAAAAAAAACAACCGACCAAAAATTCAGAGGAGAATATCAATAGTATACTTCATTTGCGAAAAATTTGTTTCGAGAGCGATGAGTGTGATTAATGTTTCGCAACAGAATGAAAAAAACAAAAATAAATAAATAAAAACCAACAAGAAAAGTTGCCAATTGATTGGCATATGTATGTACCTGCACAGATTTTTTGATCAAGATAAACAAAAATCGAAAGTAGGTATACATGCATCTAGCTCACGGTCGGATGTTAAGGAGAGAAAAAAAAAATCACGGGGCGAACTGTGGCCCCGTGCAGAACCGTTCTTTTGACCTATTATTCATTTTTATTTGCTATCCATTTCACATATTCCCGAGGTTTTTTGTCACACTTCAGTGACCGGATTTGGTAATGCATTTCCGATAGGCGAAGCGAAGGGGCCGCGAGGAGTTGTGCGAACGTGCTGTACGATTTTCACTAAAACAAAATAAATTGTTTGCGATTCTCGATTTTTATGGCTGGCTTTTTTTTTCTTCCTTCTCAACGCCGGTTCTATGTTGTACACACCGTATGAAATTTGTCTCTTTGCACGATCAATGATCAATTTTTGTTCGTGTACTGAGGAGGTTCGCTAATTATCCGTACTTTCTGTAATCCGCGGGCAGTCTCTTTGGATCAATGTGTACGTATATATAATATACATGCGTATACAGGGTAGTCCAAAAAAACAGAAAAAAAAATGGACTAATTTAGAACGTGAATAAAATCTGAACGCGTCGACCGATTTTCAAAAACGTTGTTTCACTTGAAATGAGAAGAATGGACCTTTCGTCTCGCGTTTGATTAAATCCGAAAAATCCGTACTCTTTGCTGGGATACACGCTCTTGAGAAACGGGTTTCGAAAAAGTCGCTGGGTGGGTGATGAAAATTAATATCAAAGAATGTTCAACTTATCCATCTTGAATTATGATTTGAAGACTCATTCGTTTCGGTCCAATTTATATTGACAAGAAATTTACAACAACGTGTTTTCCTCTTATTCCGTTTATTTTTCGTATTTCAAAATTGGCTAATAATTCATAGGATCGATGCGATCGAAGAGAACGCAAATAGGGAGCGCGGAATTTAGTTCTTGACGTGATTCTCAGCCGACTTTTTTTTATAGTTGACTTTCTTGACAATGTCCCGAAAACCGAATTGTAACCTCGAAGCGCGCGTCCTGGCTCTCGTATCACAAGAAACGTTTCATGCCGTGTGAATAGAATCTAGGGGCATTGCTAGAATGTCGGAATCAAACTTCGAATCACAATTCGAGATGGAAGTTAAGTTGAAGATTCGTCGATATTAATTTTTTTCATCATCCCAGCGACGTTTTCTTGACTCGTTTTTCAAGAGCGTGAATGGCAACAAGGCATGAAAATTCTTTGGATTTCCGAACGCGAGACGAAGGGTTTGTTCTTTGAATTTCGAGTGATACAAAGTTTCTGAAGATCGGTCGACGCGTTAGAATTTCATTGACGTTTTAAATCGGTCCGATTCTTTTTTGGCTCACCCTGTACATACCATACAATATTACAATAGTCGCTATTCCGGGGTAAGAAAATGTGAGCCGAGAGACAGACAGTGTGCACCGGGTGAACCGAAGAAAAGAAAAAATTCATTCACATAATTACAGTTAATTATGGATTGAAATTAATCATTCACGGATCAATTAACACTATATATAGTCGTCTCATCAACTGGATGGGTAAACAAAGGGGTGCGGATTTGAACTTGAGCAGGGAAACTACGTTGATAGCTGTATAGAGGGGAAGGGGCGGGGAGAGAAGAGAAGAGGAGAGGAGAGGAGAGGAGAGGAGACGAGAGGAGAGGAAAGGAAAGGAAAGGAGAGGAGAACTTGCTTAACAAACGCTTCGGACTGGTACGACAGGGGCGGCGCGGCGGAGGGTGAGAGGAGTTAACTTATACGGTAATTAGAGGTAGTTTGGCCATCCATCCTTGTTACGTTCATTTGAATCAACCCTCTTGGTCAAAGTAGGTATAGGATATATATAGGTGAGTATATATCGTACCTACGTATGTATATATAGGGTGGAACGAGCCAGCCTAACGCGACCCTAAGTCCCTCAGACCTCGTTCGCACCCGCGACCTCCGTTGCCTAGCCTTTTCACCTTGGCTGTTCCAGCCGAGTTTCCAGCCCCACGACTCCCCGTCTGACATGAGCCATACGTCTTCTTATGCCTGATGTTATCCAAAGAAAGTAGAACTCCTAACTAACAAGTACCCATAGCTGCGGCTGTATGGGTATAACTATATTTCACGAGTGTGAACGAAGAGACGTGATAGGTATGACAGGAAGAAGGAATACTCACCTGCCTGTACGAGTAGGTATGTAATGTGAACACAAGTACACCCATGCAAACATCAAACGGTATTCATTTCGCTTTGAATTTTCCAGATGTCGTACGTATTTCTGCACGTATACGTATACGCGTTCGTATTTGAAAACAATTTTACAAAACATACATGCGTACGTACATCAGTGAAAATATTTTTCTCGTTTCGTGAATATATGCATATAGTATTAGTACTTCGTCTTCGTACCAATGCAGTACGATTACACCGACTACGCATGAAACGGATATCAATATTTGAGCTGAAAATAACCTCGGGCCAAAAAAGTTTTAAACAAAAATCGTTACCGCGTCGTAGTATATATATATATACATACACATGAATGTATTGCACGTATATATACCTATGCATACGGTTGCATGTGATTATTTGGTACACATAGGAGCAGGGGGGATGTTTGACGAAAATATGGTTCCGCGGAAATAATCTGCGACGTGAGCGATAAAAGTAGATTCAATATGTTTCGTCGAATAGCAAATTTTTCATTTCGAATCCCTTTTTTTTCCTCGTATCTGTTCTCCGAATGGCTCATTGACCGTAGTTGAAACAAAAAATGAAAAACACACGAAACATCGGTGGGCCAGAGAAGAAGGAAAGTAAATTGGAAGAAAAAACCAAAGATTTCCTTATCCTGTTTTCCAATTTATTTGCTGAAGTTTGGTTTTTCCTCCCCTTCTTCCCCGCCTCGACGCGAATGAGGAAAGGTCCTTCGGAATTGGTGACGATACAAAAAATGAGCCGCATTGTGATGATTATAGATATACTATTATATAGGATAGCTGCAGTAACTCGAGGAAATAATTGATCAGCCGAAGGTCGACGGAACTCCTGGTATTCTTTGTCGAAGAATCGTTTCACAATCAGAGACAATCGATTCGGGGCTTGACGTTCGTGCCCCGTAACGTTGACATCTATCTTGCCGAAAGAAATTCGCTACCGGTATTGATGAAAGGTTGATATTTTGACGGTTCTGAATCGTGATTAGAATTGAATCACCGCAACGACTGTTCTAAAATGCTAACTAGAAAATTCTCGTGATCTCTGGAAAGCGAAGTAATACTGTAATTACAGAATGACGAGATTCTCATGTTATTCCGACGAGATCTCAGAGCGATCTCAGCATCCTACGTGAATCTTTCCATTCCTGTTCAGCTTCGTGTTTCGCCTCTTCTATTTCTCTTCTATTTATCCTGTCCTTGCGTTCTCGATGCTTACTTTCTGAAGTAGGAAAGCTGCTTTGCGGTTACTATACGTGATTGCCGGTTGACTTTCAACTTATCAAAATGCCAATTGTTCTTCTCAAAGCTCAGGCCCTAGGGCGGGGCACTGCTGCAGGTATTTCTTGAGGTTTCCATTCCCACCTTCCTTCCTCCTTTTCTCTTCTCCTTCTTATCCTTCTGCATCTTTTTCCGTTTCAGTTTATATTCTTTCACGGCGCTTGAAAAATGTCTCTCTTTCATCCCTCTCTCCCTCTATTTTTCTATTTCGGTACAGGCTACGGCTTAGGATGGCGTATAAAAAGGAGCGTTCTGAAGTTCTGAATTTCTGAATATAAACCGAAATATTTTGCAATTCATGGCTGGCACGGACTTTTCGTACACCGTACACACACAACGTGCGGAATGTCACGGACAGACGTCGACGGTTACTTTGAATTATTCATTATTTTATCTCATTCCAAGGCAACGTCTGCATCATATCTAACCTAGCTTCGTGTCACCAAATGTCACTGAAATCGGCCATTACCAGCGTTGAAATAACTATATATATTACATACATATATACTTACGGTATCTACAACCAGCGACAACGTCCCGCTATGCAAGCGGCACCGCGGCTCGCGTTTTGATTAGAATCAACATACCAAAATTTACCTACCATTGTGCTAGTGCGGATAGTATTAGCGAACGGGAAACGACGCGACTCTGGGGAATCGCAGATCCCCCGCATAAGTACCTACCCCAAGGTTTGCCGACTAATTATAACTTGCTTTCCCCCGTATAATTACCTCCTCGATTACCATTACCATAGCAGCTGCAGTGCCCGTCCGTCTGACGTAGAAAATAAATGAAGATGACAACCTGCGGCCGCCGCGGTATAATCTTTGCTGGTTTTTGGCAAATTTCGTTTACACGCAAATCTACAATCGAACTCCCGGTGAAAAGATTCCGGAGAATTTTACCGCGGTTTCCGAAACCGTGGGCAAATTGTATGCGTGTCGCAACGATCGAGCTCCCCGCCGCAAGAACTGCCTGCGTCGACTCGGATATCGGCACCGGATAGTTCAATTGAAATTTTTGCAGCTCAACGCAATCAATTACTAAAATCACTACGGACCTTGCCGAAGGGAGATTCTTCGCGAACAAGAAACTATCTTAATTTCTTCGATAATGGGACCTCTGTTTCAGGAGGAACAGGCGCTTGCACGCGTACTCGTACTTCTTGCGAAGATTCGATCTCTTGCGGTTATCTTACTACTGCAGTATGTTAACATTTATTGAGAAACGCGTTTCCGTATTCGGGAGTTTACCCCGCCGCATTTGGGGAAAACTTGCAAAGAAAAAGAAAAAGAAAAAGAAAAAAAGAAAAAACAAATAAAAGTAACGGTAAAATTCACCCGGTTGAGGGTAAACCCTGAATTTTGAGAGTCAAGCCCTGGAAGTTGAGGGTTTTTTTTTCGGAAGGGTGGTATTCGCAATCTTGCAGAAATATACGTGTACCTAAGTGCCGTGCCGTTGGACTTCGGTTGAAATAAAGTAAGGAAAGTAAGTTTGGAGTTGTTGAGTTTCAAGTTTAGTTTGAGTGTGTCTCTTTATTCCTACAGCTGCACGCATACCACTCTTTGCTTCTAGAATTGCTTCTACAGATATATCTCCCATATCCTTTAAGCGGGGTTATCCAACTCCCTCGTCAGTCCTTCTGTACATCCTTACGGTATAAAATAGAATAGGCTGGTACATACAGACCTATCCATATACGTGTATATATATAGAGGGGGACGACTATCTTTCCCATTTTCATCTCTCTTTCAAGATTCTTCCTATAGGTACTTTTGTGTCACGCCTTTATTTAGCAAACTTCTGTTTATTAAGATTAAAAGAAATTATCTTTCGGGATTATAGAGTTTACTTTACGAGGGAGCTTTGTCACGTCCGCGTCGTCGGCAAGAACTTTTCCAACGGGGGATGCTTCTCTCTTTCCTTTTTCTCCCGTTGTTCTTCTTTTTTCCATTTTTCTTTCTCTTTATTCTCATTTTTTGTTATTCTTATTCATGTTTCTCTCAACGCTTACATACCTTCTTTCTCTGTTCTTCCCTCTTCTTTCTCTTTCCTTCTGTTGATCTCTATTTCTCACCCCCTTTTTCTCTCTCTGTACCAGACGCTTTGCACATTTCGCAATCGTTGTCAGCTCGCAGCTCCTTTCTCTCGGCGCATAGGTGTGGTAGGTACATACGTACCTATACTCGTACCCAAATATTATCATCTCTCGTATACTGAATTGTTCTTACTCCCCAGCTGTATTCTTTCTTGTATAAAATGTCGTTCCCTTGCACGTCCTCGTGTCCGAAGAGGTGGAAAAGAATTTTTTATTTCCTTATTTCGTTCTTCAGTATCATTATATCCGTCGCTTCTATTTTCTTCTTCTTTTTCTCCTTCTTCTTAATCTTTTCCTTCACTTTTCCCTGTCTTCGGTTTTCCGTTCATTCTAAAAAGAAGAAGAAGAAGAAGAAGATGAAGAAGAAGAAGAAGAAAATCTCTTACCATTATGGGACACACTCCTGACACGGCGGAGCCAGTGATTAAGTTGAATGTTAACGTTTCACAAGAAACTCGACTACTGACTTCTTGTATCGTAGCTTGGACTCCATTCTTCAAGAAAGTGGAAAAGTTTTCATGTACCTATGCGACAGAATACATATAGAAATCTCGGACGACGATGTGGTCTCCCGGCTCAGACTTATCCTCAAATGCAAACGGTACTCTGACCCCTCATTTTGTGTGTACATCATTTATATAGTCATCACGATTCACTAGATCATCAGCGAATCGAATGCCTAACGAGAAGAACCGAGCGGTGATTTACCTACTCCGCTTCGGCTTCATGCTTTTGCAGTATATTGTCCGTACAGTAGAAGTATAAAGACGTTTCTCCACGAGGTATACGTATCTGTATCCGCTAGGACACAATTACTTGTGCCTAGACGTTAATGTCCATTCACTCTACTCGTCTGAACAATGATTGCGAAACGAAGAAGATGAGGTTCGCAAGCTGTGCATCAGTCCCGTGAAAATCTGCGTTACATCTACCCTGCACACAGGAATAAGTACGTGTGAAAAATGGGAACGAAGTAGGTACCCGAGATAGCGATAAGAGATGACTTCACTCTTTTCACTCATTTTTTCCGCTTTTTGTCGAGAGATTCGCATGATACATAGGTAGGTATAATACCCTACCGCGGATAATGAATTCCGAATTTGTCGTATGAAAGCCGGAGCTTAATGCACTCTCTGGTTGAACTCAGTTGGTGAGAGGATCCGAGCGGAGAGAACAAAAGCGGGCATTCTAATTTGTCCAATTGAATTCATGACGCTGTAGCTGAGATAATACACTACCGTTGACGCAGACGTATAGCACGTATTGTACGGAATGTATGCAGCGCATACGTATATACATACATTACATACACACCCATTCTTCTTGATGAATCTTCAGAATATTGCAACGGAGTAACTTTAACATTATCAACTGCAGCACGGACACGGAATTAGTTAATTCAGTTCTAAAACTACCCTCCGGTTATTATTTATGGATGTTAATATCGCGCGCGCTCAACCAAGCCCCGCGCTGCAAGCTCCCGCAGTAATTTCGATCTGAAGTAGGTACACACAGGTATTGCATACATACATAGGTATACGGAAGGAGGAGTAACAACTGTAAACTGTAGTTTGTGCTCGCTAAAGGTGATGAAAAGCGCAACAACCACCTGTACGATGTGCGTAGGTATATACCTGTATACACGAGCCATCTATCGCACGTCGGAGCGATCAGGAAAAGCCGTCATGTCACGGATTCTTGCGCCAACACGAGCCATTACATGCAGAGAGAAAAAATATCCCGCCGACGAAGCGTTTTCGAAAGTGTTCAAAAATTGCGCAATCATTGGCACTTGAGTATTTCAGGAGTGTCGTTACCGCGCTCCATTTGAAAATTCATATATCCGAAACTATCGATCGTATCGGGTGGATTCTTGCGGCATTTTCTTGGGTAATGAGTGTTCCTTCGTGCGGCGTGGTAGGACTTCGGGAGAGTTTCCTTCTTATCGCGCTTTTTGTCACCGATTGCTTTACTCGTTTTGTCGCTTTTGTCGCGGGACGGAAACGGAGAATTATGAAAAAGATGTTTTCCAATACGTCCGAAGTCTTCATCTGCGGAAGGGGAAAAAAACGTATGGAGACTTCATTACTTCCGTAGGAGGCAGAATTTCGCGGAGGAATACTTCGCGTGTTCGAAAACCGTTTTTTTCGTAATTGTACCTACGCGTAGTCCCGCGCTAAAAGCGATAAGATCGGTGAAAGAATCGCCGATAAAAAATACGGGAAACGGAAAATTTCTGGTTCATCCCTTTTTCCGTGGGGGAACACTCGATGCCAAGAAAATACCGCTACAACCAACCCGATACGATGCGTAGTTCCGGAGATACGAATTATAAGCGCTGTAACGCCGCTTCGTGAAAATTCAAGTGCAGGCAACAATCGCGTCATTTTTGACAATTTTCGAAAACTCTCTAATGGAACATTTCCTCTCCCATAGTACCAAAGATTTGTGGAATGGCGGAAGAACCCGCGACGCGACGGTTCTTTTTCCGATCGGTCTGACATAGATCTATAATACCTAAATTGCGCACATTATACACCCTATCCAATGTTCCCGCGGTGCCAACATGTATCCGTAGGTATGTACTACGTACACACGCACGTCCGTAGGAATGATATATTCCGGCTCGTTGATAGCCCCCGATACCTAGGTAGGCAGGTAGTTAGATAGATAGACAGACAGATAGGTAAGCAGCTGAGATAACAGGAGTAGGAAGCTAATTTCTCGTACCTAATGAAACAAGTGGCTAGATACTTGAATAATTAAGCATATATTTAGTCTCATCCGATCGACAATGTTCGTTGTTTCATCGCATTTCCATACCCCAATTCGTTGAATAGTTATGATTGTGGGCCAATTTGGGGAAAATCAATCGCCCAGGTACTACACCTATATATTGGGCAAATAATCAGTCGTTAAACTTTTTCAGGTATCGGTACGAGTTAACTTCGTTTTATCTCGTATCCGGGCGATCGATAATGATCGGGGGATATAGGAGAATAGCGGGGTGGAGAGGGAGGAGGAAGCGGAGGGAGGAATAATTACTACGTTAAACCTCTTCTCGTACAGAATCTCAGATTTTCATGGAGTGTTCACAATTTGCGCGATTGTCACGGCGCGGCGCGGGTACGCGGGAGGGCGCAGGAGAGGTTGTTGATGAGGTTGTTAGCTGGTGGGTAATGAACGTGTTTATTATCGAACGCCTCCTTACCACGTTGATGTACTAAAGAAATCTGGAAGCTCCGCTTCACGGCGCGTTCCGCAGCGTCGTATCGTATCGTATCGTATCGCGTCGCGATGCGCCTAATCTACCAACACCGGCTACACGACAACCGTGGTTGAATAATACAGTATAGTATACGTACATAAAATATATAGTATATACGTGGAGGGTGAATTTCTGGCGTCTGAACACTCGGAGCAGCGTTCGGGCGGCCGTGAAACCTGCGTCGTTAATTTTTTGCCGTTTTTAGCTGCGATCACTGCGTTCACATTCACACGTTCTTTCATTTTCCTGTTTTTTGCTTCTGTAGATAAATTTGAGGTCGGAGGTTAACTTCCGTTCCCCGTTTCAGATACTCATTGGTCGTAGTTCGAGGTACCCCTAGTATGCAAATTTCTTCCTCATTGAAATCCACCTACGGATGATACGGATCACCTCGAAACGTGAAGAAATTTTTTACTCACAATTGGTGAAAAGAGGCGAGAAAGAAAGAGGCGGTTGTTTTTTCAATCAACGTTACAGATCGTCATCGAGATTGGCGAATAATTGATAGTACCGGTGTCATCGTCCGCAGGTATTAGCCCCCTCGCCCTCCCAGTCAGATTGGAAAAATGTAATTCTGCCTCGTTGGATCGCGTTGGACCCCGAAACTGATCGCGATTTCGTGGATGAGGCTGTGTATGTTTCTACATCTGTAAATACACATCTCTGCGTATGGGTGTGTAGAATGAAGGTAGCCAAGTCGCAGTGCAATTCGAAGGGTAGGAATGAGGAGGAAGGAAACTCAACGGGAAAAAAAGGAATAGGAAAAGGAAGAGACACACTGCAGCAGAGGGACAGCAAACTGCCTCCTCTCGTATTTCTCTTTTTATTTAGCAATATTATTGGGCAAGCGTGAGGAATAGAATCCGTCAATCGGACGAAGTTGACTCCTCCGGTCTTCCCTAGGGATCGAAGAGCTCTCCCTCCGACTGCTCCCGGAATACCAAAGCGGCAAAATATCAAGAAAATAATATAAAAAATGTGTGTCCTTCGGACGAAAGCTGACTGAGTTATTGAACGTGATAGGCTCCGATTTCCGAATTCTCGTCAACGACGATGAAAATTATCGCACGTTGCATCGGAACGAGAGAAGTAAAAGAAGAAAATCAAACTTGGAACAATCAGTAAGAAAACGAGGCCGGGGGTTGAAAAACAAGTCACCGGTTGTATGGGAGCGGAGGTCGCGTAGCCTCGAATCGAAGAGGTCGGACATTTGTTTATAGAAGTATATATTCCGAGCGAATTGCTCTCCCGGAGTTCAGTTCCAACATATTGCAAATATGTCGCCCATAAAACGTACGAAGCAAATAAAAGCCGAGATATAACTCGGCGATGAGATATCCCAGCTCGACCTGACTTAAACCTTTTCCTCCCTCGCTCCCTCCCGCCCTCCCTCCATCCATCCCGCCCTCCCGCTCTTTCTCTCTCACCTCACCTCAACGAAATCCCCGCAACTCTACACGCACGCCTTTTCCCCGCTGCCAACCCTCCGCCGCTGCTGGTACTGCGCTATAGTGAACTATATTATGCCACCCCGCGGACCGGAACATGGAAGATTTTTCCTCTCCGCTGCGAGGGAGGAAAAACGATCGGTTTTCAAATAAGATTCCCATAGAGGTGTAACACGCTTCGCGAACTGTATGATATCGGAATGTTCAAAGGTTGTATACATATATGCGGATTCTGCGGTGCACGGTTACCACCGTGAAGCCCGTTTCCCCGGTCACGGCGCGCGCGCGCCGAACGGGAATATCTTCGCGAGCATCGAGCTTCTCCACCTTGGGAATCGAGCATCGCCTGTTGAGAGAAGTATTTGGTATCCATATACCTATTTGTGACGGGTATACGTACTCACGTAGGTATACCTATCCACGCTCTGAAAATTTTCGCAGAGAAATTTGCACCGCTCATTTCCTCCTGAAACTTGAGCATCGAGGCTGGGAGAAGCTCTCACAGCTGTCATCTACGACTTTCAAAAATCGATTCCCAAAATTTCCTACTCGATGATATATATATATATATTTGATCAAGATTTATTCCAAATACTAATGAGTATTGCGAAGCTCGTTGATTGTTCGACTTGAGCTCGCGGATTTCCGGTTCGACTGTATGTGTATGCGAATATATATATATCTACAGTATATCTAGTAAGTGTGACACACATAGCGCGATATAGGCCGTCTCTGACTTACCAATCGAGTCCCAAACTTTCGCCCCTTGCTTGCGTACGAGTCGCTGGCTAATCCGAAAATTTTCAAGTAGTTACGGAGGGAGGTGAAGGTGTAAACTTTGCTTGGGTATCAGTCTATTAGCTCCACCCAACGAATTGAAACTTGGATTCGAATCGGGCGATAAATCAAGTGATTTTTCTTTCGAAAAGTTGAGAATTTTCCCTATAAATCTTTAACCGTCATTCTTTGGAAAAGAGAAGGAGAAGGGATCGTGCTCGGCCTGTTATGTATACTCACGCACGTATACATAATATGAAGTTATTACACTGTTATACGGATCGATAATCGGCGATGCGTGTTCATATTACTCCATGACGAAGGGAGAGGAGAAAAAGAAGAAGAAGAAAAAAGAATGAAATGCAAACGAAAATGAAAATTAGAACGGGAGGAGGAACTAGACGCGATAAAAGCTCGTCATTACGCGGTATACGAAAAATCTGTTCTGAGAGATTGAACAGACCCGGCCGTTCGCGAAACCCCGTAATGTATGTACTATACATACATTATGCGGTCTTCTCTAAGCAGATAATTTCTCCGTGGCTAGAAAAGAAGAGAGTAATGAAAACGAGAGAAATATATATGATATGGGCGAAGTAGTTTCAGCGAAGAAGATGAGTTCATAAAGGCGGCGATGTGATTTGGACCTCGTATTTACGAGCTTGCTCAAGAAACTCACCCCCGCTGAAGCCACGAGCTCGTGATATCCGTGCGGATATAGATATTTTATGGGAAATATATGTAGGACAAGTTAATGAACATAATTTGCGTAATGTTTTGTCTCGTATACGAACGTTCAACGTTCGACGTTATACCGCCGAAAGGATATTTCCATTGGTACATTTTTACGTGCATTTCTATCTTCTTTTCCTCCTCTGGAAAATCGGTGCTCGCGAAGAAGTTCTTACGTGAGGTGGGGAATGGTCGTGAATCGAGAGAATTACAATTGGTTCGTTGACCGCAGGTTGGCGAAGAACGAAAACGCATCCGTGCGTATAGACGATCCGTCGATTCGCCAGGACCATACGTATACATGCAAACGTGGCACGTATGTAGGTATGCGGTGTATTTGCCGATAGATTATATTCGCCTGCTACATAAGTAATGAAGCTCCCGTCCCGAAGCTTTCGTCCATATGAATTCATGTTATTCTGGATGAAATCGTTCGAATTCTTCAAATCCATGTATTACAATAGTGCTGCATTCTTATGTCTGTAAGGATGAGTCGAAGTTTGATAAATTTATTCGAATCTTGTATTGGAAGGTCTATGCAGCCGCAGTGGTTATCCTGATGCGAGGATTCATGTATCGCGTTGCTGATGCCGCAATGACGTAAGCGACGTTATAACGACCTTTCGGCGTTCCCGAAGCCAGTAGAAGGAGATTCGCAAGTTTTCGGAGTAGACACATATTTTTGAGAACTACAAATTTTCGCATATACGACACGGTACCTTCACGCTCGGAGTAGTTTTTTGGAAAATGGATAAAATTTTCCAAGATTCCCAGAACTGGTAGCCACGTATCGTTGCGTTTTGCAAGTTTTCGAAGCATTCGTTTTCTCAATTCGACAAGGTCGTATATCCGGCGGCCAACCCGCGCGGCCTTTCGGCTTCAGTCGACCAAATTTCACATTCCCATTTCTCGAACGTATTCACACACGCACGTTCCTCGATGAATGCGAAAAACAGAATTCTACGACCTTCTGGCACAGAAATCGTACTTTCGGCGCTCGCGTCTTCATATCGCACAAGTAACGCGACATACGTATGCTAGTTCCTCGGCGTATGTACATATATTCGTAGCTCGATCTGCAGCTTGAAATGCTTTCTCACAATATATGTACCCGGAATATTTTAATTAGATAATTGCAGCTGGAGCCGGTGATGTTCGCGTATAGTTGTTGTAATTCAGGGTAGAGTCGCACGGAGTTCGTACATACTCGTGTGTATGCACCCATGCCTAGACCGTTTCCAGCAAGATTACTGCTGCAGTCTGTCTCTGAAGCGGTGGAAGTGTTGAGTCTGGTTTATGATCCACAATTAGTTTCGGTTATTGTTCGGATGCAGCATATAATCACACGAGAATGCAAACTCACGGGCTGTATAACGACCGGCATAACAGCGTTTCATATTGCTGGTATCATAACCCTATGAAAACAAAACCTCTTCTTCTTCTTTTTTCGTTTGATTTTTTTATCAAAAATCGAGTTCGGTTAGGTACCTACTCGATTTTTCAAACAAGATAAATTTCACTGGAAACTCATCCCCGATTTTCTTTCAACTCGCGCGCAGGTTAAAGCTAGCAGTTATGGCTGTTACGTACGGTTTACGATGATGAATAAAATTCCTAATTATATATCCAAACGCAATTAAACTACGGGCTAATTTATGCAACAACTTATGGACGTACAACCCTCATTTTCATTTCTGTTTCAGAACAAAGGCTACGCAAGTTCAAATTAATAAAGGCTCCGGTTCGCTAATGACCATGAAAATTGATTGCAATTAGGTTCGAATAACGTGCCGGCATGGCAGTACCTACTGCCTCGTCTTACATTTACTGCTCCATACGCTACAGCCTCGTGCGTTGCCTCGTTTCGCACGTTGTGCTTTGGTCAGGTAAGGCAGGCTCTTCGTTAGCGAAATTATGCTGGCCGGGGGGGCTTATAGCCTTGATTACACGAATTTTCTTTCGTATCGAGTAAACAAATTTATTATTTCATACCGCACATGTATACATATATATTTATGTTGGTATATATATTTCTGTAGGTATATAAATTATTCGATGAGTGAATTTCTCACGCGAAGAGTGATACAAAAAATGTTGCCTCTGAGCTCAAAAGTTCGCGAGATAGCTCAGTCGGCTTTGACGAGTCATTGGTATAATATCATGGACGCCTGATGAAAAAAAAGTTTTGCCCACCAAACGGAAGATCGAAAAATATTGCGATCAGATTATAATACAAGGAACGGAGTTTCAGATTAGACAGTGTTTGAGAGCTTGAAACATTTTGTACGTCAGTGATTGCTCTCCGGAGAGATTCGCCGATGAGGGAGGAAATTGCTGTCCTATGATTTTCATTTCCACATACTACATGAACAACATTAGGGTTTTCGGTCGGTACAACAGAGAGGTTTGCAAAGTGTGGCGCAGACTTACTGCGGTTGATTCAATTTCTTTGTTTTTTGATGAAATAACTTTGTTTGAGCACCGCTGAGAACAACCGCAGCGCCGCCGCGCCAGCTGTGTGGCGGTTGAGGGAAGCTGCTGCTTCATTTTCTGCTGTCTATGCCCGATGCCGATCAAACACCGATTTCTAACCTCGTATTATATTCCGGTAAATCGAAAATTATCATCCTCAACTGATAATTGATTAGTACTATTGATTGATACTATGTGTTTCTTGTAACACGTCTGCCTGGGGTTTGATTTTCGAAGCATTCCCGCACTAGTGCGGAAAGTTACTCTTACGAACAGTGGGAGAAAGTACTTTATGTATTTGAATTATTTCCAGTTATGGAGAACGATTCCACGTTTTCTTTCCCCCTTTTTTCTTACACTTGCTGAAACCGGAACTGAATCTTAAATCCCTTTCCTTTCTCTCTCAGTATTGGACCAGTTTTTGTTCTTCGCTGTTCGAGCTCAGTAGAACGAACGCTGAATGAAATTAAATGAAATGAATTCCACATTGCACAACGCGGTTGTGAAAGATGTTTGCTGTCGTTCGAGATTGGGTAACAGATTCTCATCTTTAAACTCATTCTTTTAAATTCTATACGGCGGTCATTCGTTCTTCGTTTTATCCTCTGTGCTCTAAATTTCTCTTCACGATTCTTCATTTTTTCGTACTCTTTTGTCGTTTTTCATTCCTCTTCCGTGACACTCTCGTTCTTGTTGCTGAAGAAACTAATTTCTCTCTTCATCGAAATCTGATACCTCGCAATCGCGATCTGGATACTCGGAGCTGCCCCGATCATTACATTGATGGCAGTATCCAATTAACGAGACGTGCTGGCGAACCTCGAACGTATGAAATTTCAATTAGTATCTACGTACGAGTAAATGGCCGCGAAAAAATGTATGCATAACTTCATCAAAGTTTCACCCACGTTTACTCGATATAGGTATGTTTAAAAATATCTCTCCAGTCGTTAGTTAATTCGGACCTTGGCTTGGCTCGCACGAAAAACGATGTCGTACAGTAGATACATCTTGCAGTAAAAAGACAAAAAATTTCAATGTACCGTCATGCATATTGCCGGATATTTTTTTTAGCGATTGCTTCCTTTCCATTCATTCGGTGGAAACAGACTCGAAGAGAGCTTGCAGGATTCGGTAGCTATGGGTATAAAATTTCTTCCTTTTTTGAGTAATGTAAAGAAGCCTAATATATTATGCTCGAGGGCTTATTTCACTGTGACTTAGGAAATGTGCTCCGGTAGGTACCTACAATCATTTCATTTCTGTAGTACGCCAATTTCATTACGAGCTCGCATCACATTGTGCGGTTAATAATCCAGGAGATTCGTGTACACACGTAGTATATTCGGCGCATTGCGAGCTTGCGGAAGTCTTTTCTTGTACAATTTTTCATCAAATTTATACCGAGCATACGATTATTATTATCCTTATTATTACACGCACCTATATTGCTTCCTCACTGTATCCGACGACGAAGATAGATAGTCGCCAGTCGGAGCTTCTTGACGTTGGAAATTCTCATTGGAATATGATTGTCCTACTGCCTGCGATAACTCGGCCAATATCATTCGGCACTTGATCAACTTATTCACTGATTGTCGACCGATGACTGATTATCACACTCGATCAAACGAAGGGAATAGTACGTTTTATTTTCCGAATTTTCAACCATTATTTGATCAGTTTCAGAATTTAGTTTTTATAGATGGGATCAATTCGAATCAAGATGAATCGTGAGCTGGAATTAACGATTCGAAACTTTCGGACGTTTCGACGTTCACGGTAGAGTTTCGTAAAACGGAGAAGGAGCTCGGAGGATCGATTTCATTACGAACAGGCCAGCCTAAATCATAAGCTCTGGTGATGTACATTTGATTACAGCCTCAAGAGGTATTAGCGTGCTGATCAATGGCGACGCACAGTATACATACTATACTTGAACCGTGAATCGATATCTTAGCGGAGTGAAGACGCTCGCTCGTAACGACCGATGCTATAGAAGTGTTTGCATCGCGGCGTAGACCTTCTTTAATATTTTACCAGACGAACTTGCCACTAAACGTTGCCTGTGATCATTGAACATTGTAATCGATTTGTTATCAGTGAATAAGGAAAAATCAGTAATATACGTAAATCGCCGATCGAAGCTTGCCACGATGCGAGGTACGAGTATCTATCCGACGAAAATCCTGCGATCAAATGTGAAATTGAGTACCTGCCTGGCTGCAGAAACGATCCAAGTAGACAAAGGTCGTTTTCGCCGCCATTGTGATATTCGCATTGCGCAATGTCTCAACTCTATTCCCTGTAAGTTACAGGCGATCGTAGGATATATCGGCCCCGCGGGAAGAATTCTTTTCGCAAATAGCGCGCATGAAACGCCGCCCGCGCTGATACTCGACGAATGCCGCGCCGGGCGGGATTCCCCGCGCCTCGTGAGTTAGCCCGTTGTCACGCTCGTAACGATGCGATCCACATCAATATGGAATACGATCCGATTTCGGCGCAAGCGCGTTTTTTTCTTCGCGAAATAGACGCTACAGTTTGCGCAATTCGAGAAATGAAGACAGCTTCTGACTGTTCCTAAAGAACCGGGCATTGAGAATGAGCAATCCCCAAAGTTCGTAGCGATTCCGGTCATCGATTGAGTTCGGTATCGAAACTTTTATCGAACGTTTTTTGTGCCAAAATAGTTTTTTTCAGCCAGGAACTCAAGTATGCTCTGTACGAGTATTTCCTGCTCTCTGCATCGTCCCCGAATCCTGCACTGTCACGTCAAATGACACAATTATTTTTATCAGAAGATTTTATCAGCGATTGAAGCTCTTCGTACTCAATACTCAGTCTCCGCGTTTCACAGCGGTATTGTATTGTATTCCGGTACAAATGAAACGAAAATGAACGGAAAAAAGAAGAATTTTTGGCAAAAAAAAGAAGCAACGGGGGCGAGCAAACGATATTACAATGGGTTTTTTCTTTCTGTTTCCTATCTCATCTCGTTTTGTTTCATATGATACGTGTATATCGGTGTAGGTGTACGTACCGTAATACGTATGGACTTTTTTCCATGCTAGGTAGGTATGTATATACATACATCAAGTTTTTCCGCTCGTGGACAATATGTCATATGCAGGACAACGCGTCGCTGGCTAAAAATGAGAAACGACAATCAACTTTCATCATTTCTCGTCTCTCGTCTCTTCATGATACGAGCGCATGCATAGGTGTATACCTCGTGTAGACGCAAGGTACCTACACCTATACCTACACATGTTGCGCGTACGAAAATCACTCCAATTTTTCAGAGGAGAATATTACACACGTATCGTAGTCGGTACTACGTGTATACATGGGTCGTTGATACACAGTACTACGTATACACTGTAGCAACAGACTCCGAGCCTGACATGGACGGACGTGAACTATTCTAGCGTAACACGTTCTTTCAAATTCTGATCTCCGCTATGCGAGATTATTATGATATCAATACTGTATTATAGGTGCGTATGCATAAATAACTGTACATCTAAAGCTGTATATAAGAGCTTATTCGCCATGGAGGCAATCTTCGACCCAAACGAAGTCACGAATGTGGCAATTGCATGAGTATATTATGAATATTTGGAAATCATGTATTGTGGTATGTGAAACGGAACTATCGCAGGTATGTAACGTGGATAAATCCGACGAAGAATTCGCCCGTAGATCTGCAGATCGAATATGTAACAGTGGTGGATATCGTTATTGGTGGTATTTATTATGGAAGGACTTTCCAATCGGCGTTCGTCGAGCTTTGAAACTACGTAAATGTGTATCTACGATATTCGGATCGTATGGAGGTATATATAAACCGGTGATGAAATATCTACTGTGAACGCGAAACTGCCAAACTGTCGTTTGAACAATCCGATTCCATTCATATACCTATCCGTGTAGTTTCTATTGTATACGTACGTACTCACTTTCTGACGACAAAGATACATTATATATTGATTGTCAGTACCGAACGTCGACGGAGTTTCGTTGCCCTGTCTTCTTTTTCCTCGTGCAGGTATCCAGGATATCATCAGGATCATCGGGCTACACCAGCTCGAAGAAATAATCACGAGTCGCGACGCCCTGCGAGATTCGAGTTGCGACGCGACGTACCTACCTGCGTACCTGCAATATATTAATTGCCCGATTATCAGGAATCGTATAACGCGTCCGGTCCGTTTGACCGGATGGTGAATAAATGTGTATATCACGTAATATATACCTGAACTGTACCATTACCGCCGCCGCGTGCCCGTTCGAATATGCCATGCGATTCAATCGTAGCGGAGTATCCGCGATTGTCCAACGCTTCGGTGAACCGATTGAAAAATATTTCCGGAGAATATGTAGAGGACGAACGGTAATCGACGCCGGGACTTTTCCGCGGGGTAATATTGCTCAAAAATCGGATCAAATTTTCCCCGTCAATTCTTTCCCAAAATGCACAGACTTCTTGTTACGGACCATCGAAGATTGGCCAATCGCGACGCGCGTTCTACAAACCGTAGTAGCGTCACTGCAGCGTCGCGGCGCTCGGTTGTGCGCCCTACGTTTGTTCCTCGCAATCCGCGACACATCGACAACCGCCGCGCCGCGCCGGTTCATAGAACGCGTTTCATCGGCGTATCTCCGATCGTCCATAACAAGAGATTTACGCATTTTGGAAAAGCATCGGTGGCGGAATTTCGATCCCCGCGGTTTTCAGGCACTGGCCCCGATCCTTTTGAGCCAAGAAGATGTAACCAGCATCCTAGGGAGCAGAAGAAGAAGAAGAAGAAGAAGAAGAAGAAGAAGAAGAAGAAGACCCCGTTGAAGACTGCAGCGTCAATTATGGGCGGTCACGCTGTTCATTGTAACACTTGCATGCATCTATACTGAAATTTGAAAAATGGCAGAGATATGATACAAATGTATAGTAGATCGCATTCGCATATTTTTTTTCCCTTCTCACGCTATCCGTATTTCCGAATTTGTATTCTTTTTTCTTTCCTCTTCTCATCGTACGGATATACATATACGCCTGAGCATGATTGTAACGCAAGTAACAAAACCATGAACCTTGTGTGCGTCTATGAGTTTCAAATTTATTTATCCGTTCTCTCTCTCTTTCATGGCTGTTGAAAACAAAGTTTATTTAAATGGGACCATCAAGCAGTTAACTGGCCGCAGAGCTCTCGTTCGAATGTGCCGTGGGACTCGGCATTTGGCAAAAATAAAGTAAAAACGAAGAGAACCGAAAGAAAGAACGAAAAAAAGAAAAAGTGAACAAAATGCGAAGAATAGAGTGAAATGAAATAAAAAATCCCACAGTATTCGTGGCTGCGGTTTCTGCCTCAATATACAGGGTGGGGCATTGAAGTGTTACGAGTGGATATCTCGAATACCGAGCGTCGTAGAAACGAGTGTGTCGAATAAAATTTGTAGGGCTTTGAGGGGGACATCTAGAGGCGATACTAGATTCTCAGCAGCAATCGACGATTTCGGAAAATCGATATGATTTTCGTTACATTTTGGAAAAGAAATAATGAGGAAATCTCGTTTTCGTCTTCAACAAAGATAACCCCGTCGAAATCTCGGTGACAATTACGGGTCACCCGGTAGACCGCGAATCTGCCACCGCGGCATCGCGCACTCCAACACACAACGAAAAGTGAAAGAACAACAAATTTCGCTGGTCATAGGTGTTGTAAATTTGTCGAGAAATATTTCGAAAGTATTTAAGGTAAATCGATAATGCCTGATTGTAAGATTATTTTCGTACTTGTGAACTGCGTGCCTTATATCTGTATATTCTATGATATAATCTACAATCACTGCTCGATCGACTGCCGACAGTTTCAAATATTCTCCGCTCCTGCACTCGTTTTTCAGAATTCTTTTTCTACCTTTCCTTCTTTTTCTGTTATTTTTTTTTGCTTTTTATTGTAAAGTTGGCAGTAGGAAAAGTTGAACTCGGGTCAAAGCTCAAGTCCCGATAATCCCTGGGGATGAGAGTGGCTTGGGGTAAGGGAAGGGTGACTTACCAGGTGAAGTAAGGTTGGGCCTCCGGTAATACTGGATGAAAAGTCGCGGGCGAGGGTGAATCGAACGCAGTTTCCCTCCGTAGCGTCGCAGAGTCTACGGATTGCGCTAATAGAAACTTTGGAAAATTTATACCCGCGTCTGCAGCGATTACTTCGACCCCGCTATACATACAAACCTTGGTATTCTCTTGCGTTGATTTTATTCTTTCTTTCTTTCTCGTCTTCAGCATCTCGGACATGATTGTAAAATGAGGTAAAACCGCATTACTTTATTGTCAAAATGTTCACTTCATACTCTATGCTCACGCACTCCCTGTCCTCGATTTATGTATGTATATATATATATATATCACATTACCAATTTCAATTCGTAATCACACAGAAAGCGAAAAAAGCTGGAGAAGAACTGAAACTGGAACAAAAAATGAACAGAAGAAGAAATCGTCCGTCGTGGATAATCGCGCCGTTCGCCTGCCCAATTATTTCGTAATTGGGAAATTCGTAACCGTTGCCAACATGTACCTAACTTGCAGTGGGATTCGAATTCCCTTCCGCGGAGTTCAAGGCAGTCGAGGTACAAGGTATAGATGTACATTTGAATTATCCTTTGAGAAGTTTTCACCCTGACAGACGGGATTTTGTGGGTTTTAATCAAAGTTTTAACGAAGTATGATAATAAAGAACCGAGGTTCTGTTAGTGTTTTAATCACCTGTTGAATTCTGCCTCCGGTTGTAGCGCGCGCCCTTCTTTTTCAATTTCATTTTTCCTCTCTCTCTCCCCATCTTCCTGTCTCTCGTTCCCACTTTTTCTCTCTCCGTCTTTAGAACGCGGGTTATATAGTTCAGGTAGACCGTAGCTGCAGAAATACGTGGGTCACGATCCACCGAATTCGAGTGAAAAGGCTACTTGTCACTTTACGATGCTTCTGATCTGAGAACACGACCCTATTGATACTGACATACGCTGCAGTAGCATGCGCACATTTCGGTTTCGGTGGCGTACAAATATTCCTCCCCGTCCCTTGCAATTCCGAGATAATTGTTCCACCCTCCGATTCATTTCCCTCTTGTGTATGCGCCGAAGGTTTCATCAGTGACACGAAATGAGTCGATCCTTTCTCTATCTCTTTTTTCTCTCTTATCATACCTTTTTCGTATATATGTATATATATACGGGGCTTACAGTGGATTTCGCGTTCTGTTCGTACATCATTTGATTCGAAAACGAAAATCTGACGCCCTATAAATGACGTGTGCCAATTCACTCGCCGAGAGTGCATTTGGCTAATTAATTATTACGCAGCAATCTCTCGAAACACGTTCTGAATACCGTAATCTGACCCTCCCAGCCCCTAAATCACGGTAGAATTTTGACAGCTACTCAAATTTGAGAAAATCTACAAAAAAATTAGAATTTTAAATAACCGCAATTCAATTTGAAGAACCAGAGTTTCAGTGCTGATAGAAAGAGAGAGAGAGAGAAAGAGAGATAGATAGACAGAGCGCTTTTGCCAGGCCATGGAGCAAAGCTCCCAAAGGTGAAAGACAGAGGAAAAAATAGAAAAAAAAGAGAGAGAGAGAGAGAGAGAGAGAGAGAGAGAGAGAGAAAGAAAATATGAACCCACGTCAGAAAATCGATTTCATTAAAAAATTCGAAGATTTTTCCCAATTATTCGTAGCAGAATTATTTCAATCCCGAGACTCTTGAGATTCGACGAAATTTTAATGAAATGACTTGCTGAGGAGAACGTTGTCGTGACGACTCGTGGCTCGGCCAGAGTTAGCTCCTTTGAGAAGTCTGAGCTCTCGACGACGGTCGTTCTTGAGTCTGGCGAGCGGCGCGCAAAAGTATAGAGAAAGAGAGAAGGAGAGAATAAGAAAGTAGAGCATCAAAGCGTTGAAAAGATCTGAATTGGTCCTCGGCTTTGACAAGTATTGACTACCTTATCCTCTGATTAAACGTAAAATAAGACGCCGTGCCGTCTCTCCGCTCGTACCTGCCTACTTGACATGCATCTCATTTTATTCGTGGAGTAAACGTATCTCGTTGTGAATATAAGCGTTTCATTCAATGCGGAGATGACAGTCTCACTGAATATTAGCTTCCTGCTCGTTTCACAGATCTCGTATAAGAGAATGAAAAAAAGCAGAATTTCTCTTTCATGGCCAATAACAGTTGCGACGAGACTGCACTGATATACGCTCAATTGATCCGTTCGATGAAACTTAGATAGCATTAAAATCTGAAGCAGATTATTCAATCAGGAATGTAATCGAGTAATTTTGTTGGTGTTTGTTTCTGTTTCAGATGTTGAAAGCTTGATGGGCGAGTGGTTCTCCGTTATTCAGACAAAGCGCAAGCGGAAGTGGATAAAATATCAATATCATTACCATTTCCGATCAACGGAATTTTATGGCGGACGATAAACTCGCGGCTGCAGCATCCGTCGTTTCGTCGGCGGTAAATAAAATCGTTAAAAATTTGTTCGGAGTATGAACTGCAGCGGAGACTTTTGATGAAAGGTCAATAATTTTCTCAACGTTCAATCAACGTCGTGAATCCGACGAGAAATGAAAATAGTAAAGGAATGAGCGCACAAACAAAACAAAACAAGAAAACAACCACAAGTTCCGCTTTTATTGCAGGAGGTGAGACATTGAACTTGTCGAACAAAGATCTTATCGGCAGTCGCAAATAAAAGTTCCTCGCATCCTCCCTGTATGTGTATATATATATAGTGTGTGTGACAGAAAGAGAGAGAGGGAGGGAGATATTTTTCGTTCCGTTTGTTCCTTATCGATGGTGTAATTTCGATAGGTGAAAACAAATGACACTTGCGGAGGCCGCGTGAACGAGAGAAAAAAAGAAATCTTCCGCCTGAAGACTGCTCTTGGAGAGATACAAATGTCCAACAAAACTGGTAATTCGTTTTGCCACAAATGTATCAACTTTGACAAGGCTGCAAAAGTATTTTCTCGATGATCAATCGAACGGTTAAACAAAGAAAAAGGAAAAAAAAGAAAAACAGGAAAGTTGGTACCGAGGGAAAGTCGAGACTTTGATCGATTCTGGTAAAATTGAAAAATATGCCTGAATACGCGATGAAGCTGAGTCGTTCGGGATAAAACTTACGATTAATACATACGTATGCACAAGTACGAAAAGCCTGACGTTCAGCACGCTACCGTTGTTTCATCAGAATCCATTTGAAACAAGGATCCACCTCCGGCGTCCAATTTCCATAAATGCAGATTACACTGTTGCTTGTTTGTTCAAATTTTGCATAATTCATACCTTTTTAATTATAGTCTTCGGGAGTGTATCTAAGTACGGATTAAACCTGCATACACATTTCCTGAAAGCGAGTTCCTCTATTCCAACGTTAACATTAGTCTCGCTGAATTCGGTATTCACCGCGTTTAACGATCAGCGATTTTCACACACACGCGCACACACACACACGTGACACGTACGTGCATACATGCTTCCAATGGATTTTTGATATCGTTGTGAAATCGACAGTGATTCAAATGAATTATAAATTTATCAATAATCCTCAAGCCGTAATGTAATGTGTCAGTTGCGCCGCGTATATCAAACAAAAAAGTGGATTCATCAGGCTCGCTGTAATTACCGTAACGTTAATTAGGATGAGGTGATACGTACCCGGGGGGGCAGCTTTCAGTGCGGATTCCGACTCAACTCGTGATTATAAATAAATCGTGAATGGAATAACCACTACGATCATTCGAAGTTCAAGCATAACAGCGTAATCATCGGCCGAACTGGCGCACTAATGATAACGATGACGATGATCGCTGTGAAACGAAGTATCGCGGTCGAAAGCGAGGAAATATGAAAAGATAAGAAGAAGGAGAGAGAATAAATTTGGAAATTTTGTATATCGATTACAGAAGAAAAGAAAATAGGAACAAAAATCATCCCCTTATGATTGGGGATGCCCCAAACGGAGGAGAGGTCGTGATGTCTTGCTGCTGTTGCGGAGGGTCGGCTGGGAATGGCGGAGGATTAGGAATAACTTCGGGGATATCAGCGCTGCTATCACTGATCGTTATTACGGTGGCAATTACCACCGGCGAGTGGCTGCTGACCGAGGAAAGACTGCCCAAGCCACCATCAAGCAACGCCACAACCGAACCGGACAGCAAAGTAACGTACAGCGGGCTCTGGAGAGTTTGCGCAACGCTCGGTGAGTTCAAAATTCTACCCTCGGGCCTCGTCACAACGTAGCCATAAGCATGGTACTCATGTAGGTATCTATCTATGCATACTTACTGCGGTTGATTCGCGGTCGGTTTCGTCCCAATTATTTTCTGGTTGGGCGATATCAGACAATTTATTTTGACCACCACTGAACGCTGACGGCAGCGCCGGTCAAGTGCCGGTGAATCAAAGTAACTGCACGATCTTCTGCTGTCTAGCGTCCGATCTCCGAGTCTCCGATGACAGTGTTTAATACCGATACCTAACCTCGTAATCTGTTTCGGCAAATTGAAAGTCGTCATTGGAAAGTGATAATCGTTCAGAAAATTGTTGCTGTATGAATATTAAATACTCGTTGTATGGGAAAATACAGCTACGAAATAGATTATGAGGTTAGATATCGGTATTAAACTGCCATCGGAGACTCGGAGATCGGACGCTAGACAGCAGAAGATCGTGCAGTTACTTCCATTCGCTGGCACTTGACCGGCGCTGCCGTCAGCGTTCAGTGGTGGTCAAAATAAATTGTCTCAACTTGCCCAACCAGAAAACAATTGGGACGAAACCGTCCGCGAATCAACCGTAGTAAGTGTACATGCCTTGCCATGTTCAGGTATAAAATTGCTCATCCCGAGAGATACGCGCCGTTGTTATCACATCCGCAGTCGAGCTTTCGACGAACCATCTCGAGCAAGCGATTCGGCGGGGCTAACGAAGAACAAATCGCTGAATGGCTTTTGGTTATTGATTTTTTTAAATTTGCAACATCTTTGGCAAACTTTCCGAGCTGGTATCGGATTTCATTCCGATCCATTCAAGCCTGTATGTCCATTTGTCCGTTTCCTCGTATCCTTGCATTGTGACAAAAATGGCTGCTTCTGGGGTAGATTAAATTCTGCGGTAGTGTCCGCGTAACTACGGATTTGGTCCTCGGACCGCCGGTGTCCGATGTATAAATATACATATGTGATATGAACCTGGATACACAATTTCCATGTGCCTCGAGGTAGTTTCACATGATGTATAAGCTTTCGGGGAGCTTACGTGGACCGGGGTGAGGGGTCCATGAATAAAATAAGTGAGGTATCGTTCGCGGCTTGGCCTAGTGGCAAAGTTCATAGATACCCCGGAACCCGCACGTACTACCTACCCGGAAAACCAGGAACCCAGAAACCCAAGAGCCCTGCAGGAGCCCAACCTACACCCGACTCCACTTCAATGCGGCTCTATAAATTTCGGCCATCGCCTTTAACCGCGGGCTATGAATACCTACCCTACGTAGAATGAGCACTGCATTATGCAAGGAACTAGATCACTTTTAAATCGCACGTCGATTCGCCACGCCTTATATTCCCTGATATTAAACATAATTTTTCATGTAACACCACGTAGTGTATAACCACCTACCGTTCCATGCGCGTACAAGCCACAAAATTTAGTGGCTCTAATTAGTTCGTGGCGATAGATTATCGATTCATTATGTACAGGGACATGAATAGGCAGTTGCGACTAGTTAATTACAAGAGGATTGTACGGCTGATGGCTCTGAAATGGCCGATGAAAAGGGAAAACTTACGGTATTTGATATGAGATATGAAAAATCACCTCCAAAGATTTCAGAGGGCTAATTAAAGTCTAGGCGCGCCGGACGACGACGACGACGACGATGGCTTACACCCAACAGGAAGGCGATCGATCTTCCGCTGCATAGACAGAACTGTAGAAACTAAAAGGCATCGGCGTATCGGCGCACTCGGAAACTTGAGAGTCCTGTTAAGCACTATAAGTTTTAAACGAAAAGAAATGTGGAGATCAAATGAAAATAGAAAATGTCAAATGGTCAGCAGCGATCGATCGCGGTTGGCTCCCAAGACTTCTGCAACACCAAAAGGAACGCGAAGAAGAGAGAGAGAGAGAGATAGAGAGAGAGAAAAAAAAACAGTAGCGTCGACATCTGGGAGATGGATAAAAGTGGCTGCAGGCGACCGAAATGCCGCGCGTTTCGTTCATTTCTTCCCGTTTTTCGATCTTCGTTTTACCAATAGAAAATCTCCGAACGATCCGGGTATTCGGAAGTGCCTTCAAGTTGTTGCATGAAAATGACGCATTGAGCGATCAATCGGACTGATACTATCGCATAGCGTTCTTTTGCCGAGAAGAAAAATATCCGTGAATTCCCTAGAAGATAATTTCGAGTATCTCATAGAAGGCGGAAAATGTAACGGTATTCAGCAGCTTCACCATTATGTTGAGATTGACGAACAATTCGCTTTGGATATTGGTGTAGGTTAATTGTAGGGTTTCGCAAGTTTGGATTCAGGATTAAAGAGACACGCTCTTCAACGTTGTTATCGTCTCGTAACAGTCCCAAGTAGCTATGGCGATTTGCTTGGATCATGGCGTATGGTTGTCAGGAGATAATCACGTCGACCAGAAACCCAGGATTCAAGGATTCAAGGAGTTCAGACTTTTAAGTTTGTTAGTTCAATGCTCTAGGTCTCACGCTTTTGATCCCTCCGCAGCCAGACACTCACTACTGCTACGAAAGTGTGTAAAATTCACCTGAGTTGGGATTTATCACGGGATCTAGAAGAGAAACTTGACGGCTGAGAAAAAATGGGAAAACTGAACCTCGTGTCCTGCATATCACAAAATGAACGAATTTCGAAATATTCGGTTTCAGCTGCGAGCAAGCTTCCTTCACTTTTTCTTTTCCCTTTCGCAAAGTTCGCCGCAGAAATAATATTGTTCGACGTTACCAGATATCATTTGAATCGGAGCGCTGATTGGCGGAGTTGGTTCTACGAGAACGGGGAAAATGCAAAGGGGTGCCGTCATAACTTCCAAGTTAGATTGCCATAGAACGTTGAATGAGTGATGAGTGTCGGTGAAATTCTGAGAGAAGAGATGTTCCATTATTTTACGATCCAGCCTCGAATTACTATTCGGAAAATGGGAAAGTGCTCGACGAATAAGAATAAAAGTGCGAGATGAGACCAACACAGATTTCCGCGAGGAACGAGCATCCTTTATCTATATACTTGTACAATGATACCATCGTCGCTTTCTGCGGTTGTATGGGAGCTTCTACACTTCTGCAGGATAATTGTTTCGCTCTGAAGTTAGCAACGTTCGCGACGAGTTGCTCCGAGGACGAAGCAGAGATCACGATCAGTGCGACGTATTTAAACAAATTTAGAAATACGTTACCTCTTGATCGGTCGCTGCCGCACCACCGGAGCGACATTATTGCCGCCAGTGCAGCCAACTTCAGAGCAGAACCATTAATGTGCGGCGGTGTACGCTGACGTGTATGTATATATAATAGATGAACAAGATTAGCAAAATTATTACGCCCAGTGGGCTGGCCGCGAAAATGTGAAGAGAAAACTAAAAGAGCGCCCTCTACGCGAGATGGCGAGACCTCCCGTGGGGTCACTATCTTTTCGATATCCAACTGGACTCTCTCTTCTTCTCTTCAGCCCCGGCTCCGGCCCTGCCACTGTCGCTGTCGCGGAGGAGAATATCTTAAGGTTTATAACTCATCGCTATTATTCGACCACGGATATATTGTACATAGCGTGGACTAGAGTCGGCTCGGATCAGTATAGAAATCAATGTGAAATAGGTGATATTGGAAAAAGGATATTTGCGGGGACTGAGTTCAACTAAAAGAGCCGAGTACTGACCCTTGGAATCACACTCGTTCAATTCCCTCACCCTCACCCTCACCCTCACCCTCTACCGCTCTTTCTCTTTTCCTCTTCCGCCCTCGCTGGCTGGCTCTATGTGGCTTTTTACACCTCCGATGGCCCAACCCCTCTTGTGCTCTTATCCTTCAGATTTGCATCTGAATCCGAACCCCTTGGCGCCTGGTGGTGCCTTTGAACACGATTTCATCCCCCCGTAGGTATAGGTTAGGTTCGGCTACGGCTACATACGTCCGAAAGGCAACAGGGATTTGTCGTATGAGATTCAAGATATTGCGCTTCTCTTTCTCGTTCCCTCCCACTTCCTCCATTCCATTTTCCCGTCTTGTTTTCATTATACTTTACTATTTTCAAGCTATACCGCCCTCGAGGTTAACAAAGCCACGGAATTCACGGCTCGGTTAATGCTTGTGGCAAGTTGCGGAGGACTGCCGCCCGCCTCTGCAAATATATATGCTCTACTTGCGGCGAACTCGAGCGGAGGGAGGATTCTGGCTCAATGGATCTCGTATCTGCTGTGCGCGGGAAAACGAGCTAACGATCGCATACTCGAATCATATCACATTCGGGGATCGAGGAAATCGGCTCTGCTTTTGTTTGCAGAATAGATGAGGGGCTTTGAAATGATTGATTGGTCGTAGATTGTTCCTTATAGGGTATAAATTAGAGACAGAAACAGAGAGACGAGGAGACAGAGAGAGAGAGGTGTGGAAAATTACGATTTTCGCCAAGTAGGAGCTACCGATATTTGACCTCGCGGGTAAACAAGTTCTAAGTGTATTGAACTTCAATTTCAAAATGGCGAATCGGATTCATAAATTTCATATTCTCAGCTTCGCTAGCACTACGAGTAAAATGATTTAAACGTTTGTTTGTATCCGAGAATATATTTTTCTCCCTCACGTTGCATTAGATTCCGGAAATAAGAATTCAAAGTTGCAAACTGACTGAGCTCCCAAATCCGGACGGTCGCTTATACCTGTTCTCTGAAGGTATTGTATCTACACGCTGCTTACGGTACATGACGGTATCCCGGTACGCCCCGGCATGTCGTTTGGAAATAGTGGTCTCATTTCCTGTATTAAATCGGCTACGTTTTCCCAGCTTCGTACAAAATAATTTAATCCTCGACTCTGGGTTCCGGTTCGGATCGACGATCGATTTTTGTAATAGATATATATATGTATGTGATATAATATACGTAGTATATATGTGGACCCAGCGATTTAGTTGGGCGCCACTCAGTCATAGAAGACGGAGAGACGAGTTGAAAAAATGTGACGAATTGTCTCGGTTGAGTAATGAAATCTCTATTTTCTCAAGATTAGTTGGGCTGAAACTGAAAAGAAAAATATGACTGGTGCTCAGAGCGCGATCGGCTACGACTCAAGTTCTTAAAACGAGACTGGGAATTGTTGCTCGGAACGTGGTTCGTGACAACGTTGATCGTCGCGGGTGCTTAGAGTTGGGTAAACAAACAATCAACGAGGAGGAAAGAGTTCAAAAGCTGAAATATATCGTAACGATTGAAAGGTTATCCGAAGCAGGGATTGGTTTTCGTTTCCACCTTTCGCGAAAGCCCAGTGATGATCCCTTTCATTTTATAATTGGTTGCAGAAAGGCGGCGATTGAGAGCCGCGATTGGCAGAGACTCCATCTGATACAATGTCCGCTCACTAAAACAATCAATTGCGGCTTCTGCCTGATAAAATACATACCGGGTATACCAAAATTCTCCATGCCAGAAGTTAAAGTCCGCGAATTTGTTATCCTGCGGGTGGATACGGAGGGTAGGACGGACAAACGTGTCGCCAAATCGGTGTTCCGTCTCTTTTATTTCTAATCGAACGAACAGCGGGTGCATACATGCACCATGCGTATGTACTACATACCGATAAGGTACGAATTTAATTCCTCCTCCAGCTCCAGTGATAGTGTATGTGCACGTATGTACGGCAGTGCCCGCTTCTTTGACATTGCGCCATCGCGAACTAATTTCACCTTCCAAATCCGAGGAAGCTTTTAAATACTTTCAATTCCATCAACTCGATTTACTGTTCGCGGGGTGGTGCGCGTTAGATTTGAACTCGGCACCAAACTCGCGGCTTGAAATAGCCAAATCGTTAAGCAATTAAAAGTTAACGTTCCCGCACCGTGTGTATATAGACGCACATCGGCAGTGTTTTGATTTTTATCTCACAATTTTGAACATCATCGCGACCGTTTTTACAACCGAATACGAGAGTTTCGCTTTCGGATTTGGAGAAAAAATTTGGTTCAGCAATATTTTTGGACATTCTATATTTTTGGTAGTAAAATTGACGAAAGGTAGGTATATATCAAGTTCGTATTTCGTCTGCCAGTTGACTGCACTCCGCCAATTTCACGTGAGTGAAGTACTCCGTGGGCGGGAACCGATGTACAGTCGAATATATCGGATTCCGCGGTGTTTTCGAGCGGAGAATATAATATATTGTTCCGGAGAGGGGTCAACGGGCGGCGGTTTCATCCCCGAAATAATCAAGCTCGCTCCTGTACAGGAGGAGGGAAAAGAAGTTCGAATCGTAGGGTCCAGAGTAGGATGCAGGTATATGCAGAAGGTATAGGTACCGAAGTTTGCCTCGATTCCGGCACAACGCGGTGAGCAGAAAATGGTTTTCTCTTATTCAAACTGTAACACGTTTCTCGCCAATTCCCCCGATGCTCGCTTGTTTTATTTCACATTTTCTCATTTGCCGTCTAAGCGGAGCCCCCGCCCGTTCCACGATCGCCGTCTTCGTCCGGGTATTTTCCCACGAGGGCTCTTTATGACTCGCTAACGGAAAATACCGTGAGCGTATAGGCACGTCAGTAGGTACCGAAGAATCCAAAGCTTTCCGAAAATTGTTGTTCCCGTCAATTTAGTGACCCATACCGGCTACCTACGCGCACAGTATACCTGCTACCTTTCTCTCAATATCGCCGATCCACTCCGTTCCTCACGAGGAAATCGTTCTTTTCTCTCATTCTTATACCGCTACCTACATTCACCCCGCGGGTGCAGCACGGGCCGAAGATACAAGATATAAAGCTCTTTTCCTTCTCCACACGCTTCCATTTCCCGGACCTCTGAGCACCTACCAGCCAGCTCTCTACTAATAACGGCGATCGTTCGTTTTAATCCGAAACCCTAAGTGGGCGCTATATCTGCGATGGTTTTCCTCTTGCTCTCCAAGATGGCAAAAATAACGTATGTAAGAAATCGTATCGCCGATATTCTGACTAATATCGTTATCATTGTTGTATAGATCGATATAGGTATTCGATCGAGCAGAAATACATTCACTGCAGGTTATTCTGACATAAATATCAAGAGACCCGGTAAAGTCTCGCGCCAAGTATCAAGAAGAACATAGATATCTACCGGAGAGTGTGAGATGCGTATACCGGAAAATCTGCGCGCCAATATTTCTCAACTATATATATACCTGCCGCAGACGTAGCGATGTGACTGCGAGTAAAACGCAGCCATTATGAGAATATTTCGATTACACGAACCCCAGTATTTTCATACATTGCCGCAGTATTCTCACCTAAATCATACCTTCATGCGAGCGAATATAATGCGAATTCACATTATAGCTCTGCGCAAGCTCTGGCACTAGCTTTCTCTCTCTCTCTCTCTCTCCACCAGATGATCTATCATCTTGAACTTCGTAGACAATCGGGCTACAGAAACGGTCGCGGTACCCAAACCGCGGAACGGATGATAGAATGATAACCATTCCTGTATTCTCTGACTTTTCCCAAGCTTTCGACACAATTCCGCACTAACTGTTGCCTCGCAAGCTCAGAGGTTTTAATTATTCGAACGGCACCATCTTGCGGATCCTCTACTAGCCCCATGGGAGATTCCAAGCGGTCGTGGATAGGGATGGGATGACCTCTGATCGGGTCGATTCTCATGCCGGAGTGCCTGAACACGGGTCTGTTTCAGGGCCACCGTTGGTTGCCATGTGTATTAGCGATCCTCCTAGCGCTTTGGAACACTGTTGGCACATGATCCTTGCCGATGATACTCAAGCCTGCCATATTCTTCTTCGCCCCTCGTTAACTTCACTGACGGCCTCGAGTAAGGTTCCTGTTGATGCAGAGGCTGTTGCCAACTGGGCCCTGACCGACGGGGGCTGAGTCTCGATCACCTCACTAACAATAAGACCGAGGTTATGATTCTGGGGAGCTTGGCTAACGTCTCCGAGATCTACCCGTTGTCCTTCGTCACATAGTGGACAAATTTAAGTATTTCGATTCCTTCGTCCTTGAATCGAGAGGCGGCGGGCTCATGGGGCGCCTCACATCCTACGTCAGCGTCGGCATTCTCTTCCGTCTTCTCTTCGGAAAAACTTGGTCCAGTCCTTAGTCTATCGTCATTTGGCCTGTGCGTGTGTCGTGTACAGCTAGAGGGAAGGTACAACTGGAGGCGAGATGCGCGTGAAATCTTGAGCCTGAATTTGAAGAGAACGAAAACGCACGACCAACTCCTTGTCCTTGTTCGATTTCGCATGCGTATCAAGGATTCTGCCCTTTAGAATTATGCCATCTCCCGGGAACACCGGCCTCCAGAGTGCTGGATTCTGGCGTACCAGCGTATCTCGCTGATTCGCTTATCCGCACTTCCGAATTTCCTGTTTCCATGAGATCTCACCGTCCCGCGTCGTGGGGATGAGTCCTCCGATCATTCTCATTAACCGCACACAGACTTACCAGAATTCCTTTTCCACCGCTGCTTCCCGTCTTTCAAATCCGCTTCCCCCGGGTCTCCTCGCATCATCTTCCGTCGACTCCTTCAAGGTCAGGCTGTCCGCTTTTCTCCTGCGTAGGGACACAGCAGACGCCGCATCGCCGGTGCCGGCTAATCCTTGAACATCCTGCTACCTCCTGGCACTCCGGAGGTACATACATCAATGGTTTTGGCCGCGTTCACCTCCCGGCCGCGCATGTCTTTCGTCTTGTTCTACTACCTTTGCCGGTCATACTCGTTCACCGCTGTTGTGTTTCACCATTGTTGCATTATTGTTTGTATTGCTTGTGTTTGTTCAATATCCTATAGATAATATAGATAATTGCTTATGATATAGCTGGTTCTATGATTGGTTGTTTTCTCTCCTTCTCATCTTGTTTCGCCTATCACTCTTGTGTGTCTCTTATCGTATTCTCATTTTTGCGTAACCCGGTTGCTCATGGTTCTTTGGGGTCGAGTCACGATTCTATTCATTACTTGCAAGTTTCGTATCGTATTTCCTTGTTATCTGCGCTATCGCTTGTCACGTACCGTTTTGATCCAAGTTTTCTCTCCGCCTCGCTCTGTTAGTTACCAGACTATAGGTACTGTACTTTTTTCGTATCTGCACTGTGCTATACTGTATTTGTTCGTACTATCCCCGACAGAGTGATACCCCGAGGCTAAAAAATGCCGCTATACTATAACATCTACCCATCTCTCTCGCTGCGCGAAATTTAAATTATTTCTGATGACCGTAACTGGAGATATTATGCACGTTGAGGGGGAAATAAAATTCAGGTGGCAAATTTCACTCCGCGCTGTATACAGGTACAGCTCTAATCTCCGTCGAACTAAATCCTACACGGTTCTAAATTCGAATGAATTTATCACGATGAGTTTCTCCCATCGCTATTCTACGTCTGTCACAAAAGTGAAATTTATCGTATCGTATGAACGTATAATCTTCTGCCCTGTAAAATTTCGCCCCGAGATATTATACCTGTGTGTAATATCGCGGTAGATCGATCTCGAAATAAAAGAATTTTGTATGAGAGGAGCTCGGGTATTTTTATTGTTACCATACGAAAATCGGTCGAGCATGAAGTTATCGGAGGAATACACCTGTAATATATACGTATAGTATCCGTGTACCGCAATATACGAGAATGAAAAATGAAAAAAAAAAAAATCTATGTAGCATAACCGCGAGGAAAAGTCGAGTTGAAACGTGGAGAACGAGATTCAAAACGAATGCCATTCACCGTTGACTGGCTGGCTGCTGTTGTATAAAATCTCTATCCGGGATCAGCAGAATTGTAGCTTGTCTTTTTCTTTCGTATTTTACGTCCGCTTTTTGTGTCTTCTTCTTTTTCTTCTCGCTCCTCCGCCTCCGCCTCCGCCTCCTCCTCTTCGTTTCCTTCTTCATACGCCGTGACGGTCCGTGGCCTGGGCTTAGCGAGGGTACGAAATTTCTAACATTTATTCGATTTTATAGCAGAGAGCTTTCAAATTAAATACACTGCAGGGGTAAAAGTCGGGAGCGGGGAAGATTCGGCGGCGGCGAGGCGGAGTTTCACTACCTAATACTATAAACGGGTAGTTTTCCACTTGTCTTGTGAAAAGTTGGTACTGCAGCTAACCGAAAGATGGAGAAAATAGAACGCGAAAAGTAGATTGAAGAGGTCAGGCTACAAAGAGAGTCGAGGTGATGGCGGGAGCTCCGAGGCTCGGAGCGAAGCAAAAGTGGAGCATCGCATCTTAACAGGTATTTCAAGCTTTTCAGCTACAGAATTGGATTTAGGCGACGCTCTAACCCAATTTACAACCATTTACCCGATTGCGTCTTTCGTTAGACTCACTTCGTTTCGTTTTCCTGTTTTCCTCTCCTCTTTTCCTGCCCCCTACCTCGCCAGGTTAACTCAATGCGCAAAATTGCGAAACGCTTTGAAAGCTTATTGCCAATAACCTGCACCAATACAGTAACGCGCACGGGATCGATTCCGGTATCCTGAACACCGCGCAAACGGTAAAGAGTAAGCACATACACTGCGATAATTGGATGGGTTCACCGGATCAATGAAAATGCCGGAAGCGAAGAAAAATTTCTATGGTAATTCCGAATAATAGTTCATTCTCGTTTTCCCTGTTTTTTTGTTTTTTTTGTTTTTTTGTCAAGCTAATCATCTCATGGTGATCAGTAGAGTTCGGCAGTCCACGGACAAATCCATCCCGCAGTGATACAATAAGGCAAATTTGAAATTCTGGCTAGCTGCGCATGCGCAGTATAAAACGCGTTCGCAAACCAGCTGTTCCCGATGCGTCCGTCCTGATCTTCTTCCACCCAACAACGTACCTTCCTACCCTCCTACCTACCGCGGACATGGAAATACTTCGGTATAAGTAAATAAAATAGCAATTACAAGATCGTTTTGAACCCTCGAGTGAACGCAACTCCCCTTGCAACAGCAAAACGTAGGACAGGTACCTCGAGGGTAGAAGATTTGCGTGGAGAATAGCCATCGGGGTAATTTGAGTTAACCGAGTAAAGCGAATTAAAAGGCTTGTCGGGCGGCTTCTCCGAGGGATGAAATTAGCAGAACTAAGTGGCCGCTTGTGGTAGCGAGCGCCCTTCTTTTCACGGAAACTGTTAAAATTTCTCTCTCATTCTTTACTTTTTCATTTTCTATTTTCACACGAGTGAAAACCTTCTCTATACCAACCCACCACAGCTGAAATCATTGTAACCGGATGCAGATTAAAATTTGCACAAGTTTCTTCGGCAACCGTTCACGATGGTCACTTAATTGGATGACCGGTCTTTTGGGTTTAACAGAATTCAGCAGATAATGACTACGAACGATCATGTACGCACGCCTGTATCGTTCTTTTTTTTCCCTTAGGTTTTCCACCTTTTCGTATACGAGGGGAGCAATCGGGTTGATCTTGAGATCACTCTTTACCCCTGTATACAGTGTCTTATACGCTGACTTTTATCTCTACCGGAATAGTTGGCCGATGGTCCTCTGCTAGAGCTTAGTGTTTCACGTTTATAAGACCACGCGCGGGAGAGGATGAGCTGTGCCGAGACCGGGACAAAGTGACAATCTCCCCGAATAAACCTGGATTAAGCTGTACCCCGGGGCTGCGACAATCCCTCGAGGAGTAAGTCGGGTCGTCGTCTTTGCGCACGAGGATGTTAAAGGAAGCGAGGAAAAGAGAGAAAGGAGGAAAACACGGAAAGAGAGAGAGAGGGAGAGAGAGACAGAGAAAGACAGAAACGGAATGAAAAACGGAAAGTAGGAAATCCATTTCTGTAGGCCGCAGATAGAAAAAAATGGGCACTTCGTGTAATTTCGTACTTGATTTTATTTTCCCGTACCTATCGTCACACTCGAAATAGACCAAAAATGACATTGCGTTATTCTGCCTCCCAAGTTTAGACCGTAACAAGATTGTCGGAGTGAGCTTTTCCTGAATCCGAATTCGTACTCTCGCGGTAGTACCTACTGTTCGCAAATTCCCGACCAAAACGAATTTTCGATACACACAAAAAACCAAAACAAAAAAAAAAAAAGAAAAAACAAACTCCTTAAAATTGAAAAATCAAAATAAATTCACCGAAATTTGGCCGCTGCTAGTTTATCGGCGAGCGTTTTTCGCCGTGGTTCACAGAATCCGAATGCTTATCCATTTCTGAATTACTCGAAGGGTATGACCCTCGGAGGAAGCTTGGCCCACCTTGAAATTAAGGTGAGAGCCAATTATTGCGAGTAGAGAAATCGATTGGCTAGATGAGGATGTGTACACGGGTGCATGTATGTAGGAGGGGGGGGGGGGGGGGGGGGGGGGGGCACAGTACCGTACCGCTAACAAGTTGTAGGTAACCAATGCACACAGGCGGCCGTGTACACATCTCTGTCCGATACTGACCGCCCGCGCCCGAGCGAACAATGTAACTCGCTGGCCATGTTGAAAATGAATTGAACGAGAAAAAGGAATACTAGAAGAAGAAGAAGAAGAAGAAGAAGAAGAAGAAGAAGAAGAAGAAGAAGAAGAAGAAGAAGAAGAAGAAGAAGAAGAAGAAGAAGAAGAAGAAGAAGAAGAAGAAGAAGAAGAAGAAGAAGAAGAAGAAGAAAAAAGAAATGGAAAGAGAAGAAATAGAGCGGATTCCAATTTCGGAGGGGCTACTATGCCGGGGCGGTTTTCCGTTAATAGCGTTTAAAAAGTTCGCCAACGAATTAATATCAGGGGCACAAATGGTTGGAGAAATTGATCCAGTAATGGACTTGGCGATGAAATCTTGTTCGAAAACTCGCTCAGATGACCATTTCTGACGTTCGATGACTTCGATCATTGGATACAGAGAAAGAGGAAAGGGTGAAGGAGGCGGAAAGATGAAGAACATAAGGGGAAAGATTGATCCCAGGGAAGACGACAGTTTTGTACTATCTTCTGCATAATCGGGCGATCTGCGTCCATTTTTACCCGGGTGGGGTTGGGCCGTTTGTCAAACGTCATGCTCCGCGACTGTGAATGATTACGCGACATCGCACCGGACACAAGCAAACACCGCGCCGTGGCGGAGAAAGAAGCTTCCCCGGGGTACGTGGTGTAACCTAACGCGCGCGTCCTAGAGAACGTGTGTATGAGAATTTTTGTGAATCGACTTAGCGGCTGGGCCTGCGAAGTGGAAGTGATTTATAATTATTTGACGCATTTTTCTTCGGCCGGAGGAGGAACGGATCACGCGGGAAGACGGGTTCCGGAGAGAAAATAAAGCTTACGGCTTAATAGCTAACTCCGAACTGTCTGATCCCGAACTAGCAACGGTGATACCCCGGGAAAAAGAAATGAAATACTTTTGAACAGAATTGCCAGCAATTTATAAGGTTATAGGGGCACGAAACTGCCCGGTAGTTTGGCAAGTTTAAAGTCGGACGGTGGAGACGCATGGTCGAGTGTCATACAAGTTTGGTAAACTGTGCGGACTGCTGGATCGGTTTACAACACAACCTGCAGCCTCGCGAAGTCCAACTCTTTCAAACTCGCTGTCCATTACCTCAAGAATTTCTCTTCCCCGCTTCTCCCTTTCGACTATCCACTCTGTCTGCTCTGCGGGCTTCCGCCAACTTCTTCACGCCCCCAAAGCCATCTCGGAGGTACATTTGTCTTCAAAACTATCCAGTATCCACCGAAAAAGGGTGGTCGTTCAGGTGAGAGCTCTTCAGATCGCGTTCTTCGTTTTTCATTTATATTACCTCCGGTTCGATGGGAAAACAGATTTGTGGGATGTAACGTTACTCACATTCACAGCTACGATCTATACTCTCTTTCTCTTTCACTTCTCCCGAGTGCCAACGATCTCTCAGCGCGGCGATTTTCCGGTGAAAATTTTCGGCAGCTGTGAATTTCAGACAACGTAGATTCGGAGGTGAATATATACTCTGTAAAATAAGATAATGTTAACGATGGTTTGGCGAATTGCGAAAGCACAAATTTTCTTCGCGTGTTTCCTCGATCACCTCTTTTTTTTCCTTCTATTTTCCCTTTTCTTTGATCATCTTGGACGAAAGTTTATACCCGTGGCCGTTGACGTAGGGAATATCCACGGTCAGGGGTTAGGGGTTACGTTCGGTTATAGTCGTGACAATAAACGATATTTCAAATCTAGCGTGCCAGTGGAAAAAGTAAAATCTACGCCAGCGAAGGGTTGGAGGTGATGAAGGCCGACCGGAGGTTATACTGAGGGGAGCAAGAGGGAATGCGGACTGGAGCTCGGCGTGGGAAGTGGATACCGGAGAACGGAGAACGGAGAACGGAGAGCGGAGAGCGGAGGACGGAGGACGCGGAACGGGGAAGTACATAAAAAAGAGAAACGGCCTGCGATAAAGATGAGGCATGAGTCGCGGATTCCCTAAAAAAAGAGCAAAGGGATGACGGAGAAAAATTGAGAAATGAAAAAGGACGGGCTGGTACAAGGATGGATAACGCGGAGTGAGCAACTCCGCGCTGTCCTTTATTTATGTCAGAGAAGTTCTCCCCGTGAAATCGCCGTGCAGAAAAGCTGAAAATTAATTTCACCATCGAACGCGTATACCGCGACAAAAAACCTGATCGATCCCAAAGCGACGTTGAACCGTTCTCCTGAAATCTCGACGTATAGGATTGAAACTTCAACCAGAATAAAGAAAACTTTCGACCATTATTTTTTCTTGTTCCGCAAAAGCCGATAACTTGTTCTGAAAAACTAACGAAGAATTATTCGTTGAAGAAAATCTCTGCAGAGTTCATGGAAAATTTCACCCACCAAATCGAGATGCCAGAATCAACAGGTTCCTACCAAAAATAAGAGCCTGTTTAAATAATTCATACTTAGAGGCTGCTATCGCGTAACGTACGTGGTGGGTAAAGTTAATTGCGAGAGTTTGAAACTTCGTTAAATAATCAAATCTTAAAAGCTTTTACTATGTAAACCAGTTTGAGACGTACCTACCCAAGTTATTCGCAAAGTATGATGGATATTTGAGCGCGTACGCGAACGCTGTACGTGCATACACACGCCTGTCTCGTAAGGTAATTTCATTTTTTCTTCCATCGCCGCGCTTTTACCCCAACAAATTTTTCTCTCTCTTGCGAAAAACTTTCGCTCCCCTTCTCACACCGTGTGCACCCATCGCCGACTATGCGCGAGTTTTCACTATTGAATAAATTTTCAAATACCAGCCGGATGCTCGCAGGAGAAGTTCTTAACACGTTCTCAACAAAATATTGTATCGCATCTACAGTCGTATACTTATTTGCTTCGCATGGAATTCTGCCGCCACTGCTGCAGCCGTTACAGATCGAATAAGATTTGACATATATGCGAATGGACTTCGCACTAGGAGTGTCGCCGTCCTTCGATATTATTTGATGAAAGATAGGTGTAGAAATATTGCGAGCACGGAAGCCTGCAGCTCGAGTTTCAGCGGTCATTCTTCACGAGTGTATTATACTATACCTACTCACGTTGGTATATGCTGTGGAAGAATAACGCAACCGCTGCCTCACCAAGAATACCTACTATTCCAGCCGATCGGCGCGCGAGGCGGGAGCCCCGCGCCACGACTTTCCACTCACGATGACAGATATTGAAACTCTGAAACTTCCACAAAGTTCATACCAACCGCCGAGCGAGAATTATTGAAGTAGTTGAAGGAATTGGCCGAAGAACCTCGGTATATCGTTTCGAAGCTAGGACATAACTGACAAATAAAAATATCAAATGGGTATGATACTGGTAAGATTTTACCCTCAACCTACGAGACATCCTGTCCCCCCGCGATGAGCAATACGCGACAGCTACGCAATGGAAATTAGTTTCAGTTAGTTCCCTCAACTATCATGTGCCACCGGCAAAGTTCATGGGAAAGCAATTTACAGCGGTGAAATTGAGTTTCTTACTCTGGCAATTAGAAATGTCTCACTAATCACCAGTTCCGAAGGTTTGACTTCTTCGAAGTAGGTAATGAGAACTGGCAGTACCAATATCCATTCGCACGCTTGCTCATCGACATGTCTGAACGCTGGAATGTCATCCATTGGTGGAAACGATTCATACCGAAGATCGTGACCACGGCTTGTCCTGCGAAAATTGGGAAAGCAAAAATAAAAAAAATAAAAATAAAAAACCACTCGAAAACCAGAGAATTAGAATGCAGATAGGAAAGTAACATTCCCAAATTTCGGATACGGAGAATTGTGAAATTTGAGTACCGATCGATTTGGTATTGAGGAAATTCACAAAATTCCTCCCCTGGACGCTCTTTCACGCTACATTTCTGCACCAAGGATGACCGGGAAATGAGGTCAGATTGAGAGCAGGTTTCCGAAATGTGTCCTCCACATCAATACTTTGTGGGTATCGGGATCGGTATTCCTCTTTCGAGGCGGGATCTTGAGGCTGATTACCTGTACAGGGGTTTCACAATGTGCCGGTGATCATAGCCCCAAGATTCAGCCACAGACTTCAAAAACTCAGGTAGGCACACATGCGCGTTCTACGAGTCAAGGGGGTGGTTTATTTTCGGCGCACACTTACTACCCTCCATCTGTCACCAGTTTTACTCGATATACTGTACTATGGTACGTACACTATACATGCTCACATGCGGAGAAGGGGTCCTCTTGTGGTGCCTGGAATGACTGTGTAATTAATCTTCAAAGTGTCTGAGGTGCTTAGGCAACACTATCCCTCCTCGTCTTCGGCGATGTAGGGTTGACAAGGTGACGCGGACTTAGAAATTTTGTCGCGATAAAAGTACAAATTTTGTGAAATGGAAAACCGTGAAATTCGATTCTCGAAGTGTACGTAAGTGTATTGATACGTAGAGTATTCCCACGGAAGCTAGACCGTGACAAATAATGGGTGGGGGTGAAAATTCGAAAGACCAGAGAATAGACGGGCCAAAATGCCGAGAGTCAAACTACCGAAAGTCCTAAATGTATAAATGCCGTGACAACGAAAGGCTATCAAGTAGATACGCAAAATTCGAAATACAAAAACATAGAAATGGATATAGACCGAAAATTATTCGTCAGAATGGGCGAGACCACGAGCGGTGAGATATGCGATTGGTAAAGATATCGAACGCTTGAAAAGTCGCGTGTTCGAAATTCAGAATCGTGCTTAATTATGAAAGTTAACGAATCCGAATTCATTGAATCGGAACAAAAACCTGAAAGGTTAGAATTTCGAAACCTATTGGAATAGAGTGGCAAAGGAAGTCAAAGCTCAGGCGACATTGGAGAAACATTCGTCGTTCTGTACCTACAAAATCATCGATTACTAGTCATTTTTTCGAAATCTTGGCCTTTCGGAATTCTGCTATTTCGACATTTTGCTTGTCGAAGTTTTACCGTTTCTGAACCTTCATTCTCAACCTTGTTTTCCGCGGTTCATTTGCTGACAGAAACGTCAGCCGCTCTAAATTTCCGAAAATAATAATTCTCCAAATTTAGCCGATCTACGCTTCGTTCGTTCGGGATGTAAACTATCTGAGAACACATTTCCGGAGACGAGCGCGCACGAATGAGTAGCCTTCCGATGAAACAGTCATGCAATTTAGTAATACATGAAAAATGACAATTTCGCTTTCTTGATCTTTCGCCACATTGAAATTCGTATCTCTGAAATTCGGAGTGTAGTCCCGTCCATTCTTCGGTCTTTCGGAGTCTCGATTCCAACCAAGACAGCAATTACAATGAGGACGAAAATCGGGAGGACAAAACGTTTCGGTCTATTTAAAATGCGAAATGAATTCCTCCCTCTTCTCCGCCCGTTAAACCAGTGCTCGTCACACCAGGGCGCTTGAATTGTTATTGAAATTTTGTGAAAATGTTAATTGGATTCGCTCGAGGCAAGAGGTAGGCAGTAAACTTACGTATACCTTGCACTAAAGACCCCGGGCTATACAGTCTGAAGGTAATTTAAACGGCGGGGGGTACACCTATACTAAGCTGGTTTCGCGATGAAATGGAAACCAGATCTATTCATTTCAGTCGCGGTACTAGATACATTCGACATTCAATCGTGAAATAACTGTGTCAATCGTGAGAAGAATACAAATCCTTAGTCATGCGGTGCTGCCATTAAGCATGAAAGTATCAAACGCAGGAGCATTGGCTGGCCAATTTAAAGCATGAATATAAATACAGGATGAGCTTGAGTCTCGTAAAAGTAGTTTTATGGTGAAGTCACACTGTCTTCCACCCTCTACATATATGCCCCTGTAGGACTACACAGCACCCAACTAAACCGCCCTCGGAGTGTGATGAAAATTCATATCTGCTATTGAATTCGTTCACGGCTTTCAAAGCTCTACGTCCGCGCTACGTTCACCCGCCCATGTCACGGGTTTAGTACTCCCGAGTAGGCAGAGGTATATCAACTAATGCTTGCGACGCTCTGCACCTATTTCCGGGCATCATGCCATAGTTGTTTATAGTATGAGTACTTGCGGTACTCCGATTTACTGCTCGTATAGGCGCGTTTTGTTAATCAACGATTTCTGGTCGCTGTATGAAAATTTAAGATGGTAACTGAGCCTGGATATCACGCGGTGATCCAAACGATCCAACACGCCGGAATATTTCGTCATTGGAGAAAACAACGCCAGAGGGAAATTCAAGCTGTAACGTCGAAAACTGTACTCCATACCATATGAGAAAAAGAGAGAGAGAGAGAGAGAGAGAGGCATGTACAGAAGTGGCAGAAAACAAGAGGCAAGATAAGCGGCAGGTTATTTCTTCTGACATGACAAGCGAATTTATTCTGGATGTGAATTACTCTCTCTCTCTCTCTCTCTCTCAATTCTCAGGAACATTTTTCCCGACCAGTACAACCTTAACGGCGAAGTGGGAACCTGGGTGTCTAGTTACAGGTATCGCAGTGTCCGCTGCTATAAATGATAATGTAGGATTTCTATCCGTCGTATCCCGGACGCGTGTCCAACGAACTATAATCCAACAGTTTTCAAAGAGCGTGACCAAAAGGGTGGAAATTCTTGCCAGCCCGAAAGATGGACGAACTCCACCTCCAGGTCCACACATGCTTTAACAAAATTGGCCACGGCTATGGCAACGGCGTGACGGGGTCCTTTTGCTCCTCGGACGCGACGCGACGTGCGGGTCCCTGCTACAATGTAAATATGAACAAAGGGTAGGAACCCCGTTGCGCGGGGGATTAGGAGGCACCGAGGAACAAAGGGGAGAAAGGCTTTTTCCTCGACAAGAACCAGGCGTCCCTCGGCGAAGGCTGGCGCGTTGACTACCGGACCCAGGAGTCCGGACTCCGGACTTTGAGGATGAGTGAGTTTCAGCTGACTATTCTCTTGGACCGAACATCCGCCACGTCTCTTCGGAACGTCCATCTCTTCACACGACGCTCACAGTTTGTTTCCCTCTTTTGTAAAATCTCGAGTGAAACCGTTCGCATTTCAGAAACAACGGGCCCGGTATTTCGAGAATGAAATCCAGCGTGGAATATTTTGAGAGTATTTTTTTTCTCGCGATAATCACTCGTTCCTGAAAGTGCCGGAGTACGGTTGGATTTGATATTCAAGTTGCGTCAGGATGGAAAGGGAATTGAGCGTAGGTGGAAAATCGGTGCCATGACTTCGGCGTAGGTTCAGCACATATATCCTCACCTTCTCTCCGTCAATTGCCAACTCATACCCAGCAGATTACAAGGAATTACGAGAAAATGAGCGCTATCTTTTTGTTCAGATTTCGTTCAGCACAGTCATCCGCAATTTCAGCCTGTTGCATGGAAATTACAAACCTACTACATTGACGAGGATGAGGTAAACTAGAATTGGATAATCGTATGGACTCACGTGAAACTGTACACCAGCCTAATCATTTCCTATGATGATAATGATGATAATAATAATAGTTGTAATATCGGAGCGTGAGGAAATGGATCGAATTTTTCTTCCAGAAATAGATGTATGCAGTATGTATTGATTATTGATTATCATCATTCCTGTCGCAAAGCTTAATTTCGACGAGCTCGCCGATGCGAGGAGAGAGCGAGAGATAACGAATGAATGAACGAATGAATTTTATTATGCCCTGAAAAATTTGTCTCAGGCAAATTTCGTACAATAATAAAGAGCATACAGTATAGGAAGTGAAGCTAAAACTAATTGTAAAACTGAACAAGTGAGAAGGTCTAAAATTGTACTCACTAAATTTGTTCATGAGTACCTACATATGATGTAAGCCAACCAACAATTAAGTTCGCTGAGTGTTTGGCAAAAATGCATGCAGATCACTCTTAAATGCAGAAAGAGACTGGGCAGAAGTAATGACGGCAGTAAGCGAATGCCAAAAATACGGTGCATTTAGCGCGAAGGAATTTCGCAATGTAGATATGCGATGCGAGGGAATGGAAGAAGTAAGTAAGAGGGATAGGGCGTCGGGAGAGAGAGATAGCGCTAACTTTCAGGTATGTCCAAATATCATGGATATCGAGGGCTCGCTATATTCGAATCAATAATAACAATAATACGAAAAATAATATTGACGATATCAAAATTGGCAATTTTTTCGGGGGATCCGGATGAACGGGCTTTTAAGCTCTTCAATATTAAATTCTGAGATTACTTGAAGCCGGCGGAGGCGTAAGGGCGGTTCTTGACTTCGTTTAATATATTCAAGCTTTTATGTATTTCGGGCGCAGGGGGTGGCATGCTGTAAGTTCCCGAGTAATGCGGTCGTAGAATGTCTCAAAATCCGTGCCAAGAGAAAAGGATGCATTGTTTTAACGTCGTAGTGAAAAAAGAAACAGTACAGCGGATATGTCGGTTTAATGTTTCCTCGTTCCGCACCGGCAACCGAACCGAGGAATCGAGGGTCGGGGGAAAAACTACGGAGACGCCCTCAGCGAGTCTTGAATACTGATCGCGGGTGTGATTATAGAGGCTCCTAGCGACGACTGAGAGCAGAGGTGAAAAAAGGAATGAAAAATCATGCAAAAGTTGAGCGGTGATACTGCTATACCTACCCGTTATAATTTCCCCCCTGCATTGGATGAGTTTAGAGTTAGGTATAATGAAAATACAAACTCAGCGTTTTTTTCATAAAGTTTTTAATGTCATCGCGCGCAGAGTTTTACCGAAGCGCGAAAGCGCCTGGACGTGTAGGTCGTAAGTATTTGCATAAGAAAACTGAACACCGCCGTTGCTCAGTGTTGCAAAGGAAGCTAATTAAAGCTTCAAAAAATATAATCAAGTCGCGAAACACCCGGAGGTAGGAAAATTAGTCACTCCCTTCGTCGGCGACTGGATGGTGGTTCGAGAACTTGTTGGTCGAGAGGGTTCCTTGTTAAAGAGACAATTTGATCAATTCGGGACTTAATGGAAACTAAGTGGCATTCTTACCCCCACCTAGTCCTCTCTACCTTTCATCAACGACCCGCCTCGCTCTCTTCACTCCGACGGTACGCTAAACAGTTTACAGTTTTTCTCATCGCGCGATTTAAACGCAGTTTCAATTTTCCCCCTAATTGGAAATCCGCTACGCCTTGATTATGTGATGCGCATAATTAACTTGAATCTATGTTGCGTCTGACTGAGCGCAACGCGTTCGGTGCGGCTCGATGAAATCGGTGGAAAATCGAAACGGTAAATCGGCACGAGGTTGTATAAAATTGAAAAAATTGTTTTACTACGATTTCGGGCTCGGCTGGTTTAGCGTATCTGCCTGAGAAGAAGGTTATTGGCATCCGATTCTGTACCGTGAGTTGGAACGCGGGTGAGAACGCGAATGGAAACTAGTCTGGCAACCGTAGACGGGGGTAGGATTACGTTGGCAAGCGTGGAACAGCCATTTCCGGATCGCGCCGGAAGTCGGGCGCATTGCTTCTCTCCGATATTCGAGAATCAAACGAGCAATCATCTATGCGAATTGAGCTTACCCGAAGAGTTATGTATTCCGTGGATTCGAGCCGTATTTTTCGGGAGTGAAAAAACTCCAGAACGAAGATCGAGGCTGACTGACTACATGATCGAATAAAATAGTATTTTGCGTCGCTAGGGAGGAAAGTCAGTGTTTTCTGACGAGTCTCACTGTACGGAACGAGGTGAGGCCGAGGGCAAAACGTTCACAGGAACTAAAAAAAAAAAAAACAACACCTATTGTCCCTATTATAGTTACCACGATATTTCTTACTGCGCAGAAAAAGATGCCGATTTTGCAAGACAGATTTTTCGAAAGCCGGGCATCGCAGGGAGTAAAATAGCGTTTTGTTCCCGCTCCCTCGGGAGGTAAGTGATCAGGTATTGGCGTTGCGCACATGCGCGGAGTCTCTTGACGTCCTCGGTTGGTAAACGGTCGTTTTGCTCCCGCTCCAGCGGCATGTGTGATGAAAAATCAGCATTTTCCGATTGTGCAAGCTAATAGAGACGAAGATCGCGGTGGTATAACGTGACCGCAGGTAGGAAGCCGAAAGATCAAAATATCCATCTGCGTGCCGTGAATTCGGAAAAAGGATAATACAGATTTTCGAACACACACGTATGCGAATAGTGTGTATGATAAAAGCGAGAAATATTTTCCAGAGTTTCTCTCATATGCCACGAAATTCATATATATGCCTCATATTTGCACGAGCGTACATACCTGGCTACTTCGTTCCGCGCGCGTAGGTGCGCCTTTCATCTGTACGGTTTTTTGTTCCGTTCATAATTAATATTATATACACATAATACTGCGTACGGGTAGAATTTTCCACCAAGCAGTTTACTTGCTGGCTAACTAATTGTGTCACTCCGCGGAAACCCCGGGACGATGAAAGGCCGATGGAAGCATGGTACCTTTAGTAGTTGGGTACGCCATTAACTCCATGGTGCGGTAGAGGGAATATGATATGCAGTTTTACGACACCCTGCACCTACCTAGCTCGAACACAGCTCCGTGACACGGCGCCGTGTAATCAAACCGGCGGAGAAAATGTCTGGAACAGTTATTTCGCCAGATCGCTTGACGTGAACAGGATTAAAAAATTGTCGAATCACCGGTACCAACGGATTTTCCGTATCATCGTCATCACCGTTCGCGTTTTGTTTGCCCACTTCTTGTTTCGTCCTTCTTCTAGTTCCTTTTGGAATTCTATTTGATAACGGAGGCAAAATTCGGAGACCGGATGTGGGACTTCTTTTTTCCATTAGGTATAATACGGAACCACTGCAGACGTATGGGCTGCGCTATAGTCGAACGTGATTTTCCGCACTGGAATCGGGAAGTGAGAATGTATCTGTATCGATGTGAAATTTAGTGCGGGGGAAGAATATCTGGTATATGCAAGTGGACGGCGAGCTTACAAGAGTAAAAAATAAAACGTGATGTGATCTTGGCAAACTGCATAGCAGCATGTTACAGCGGGGGTCTAACAAATTGCACTACGTCTACGCAAGCAAGTATAACTGTAGCGTTGAGAAGCTTAGTCGTGGTAAGATTTAACGCCCGTTGACGCGGTCGCCGCAATTCCCATTGGTCGAGATCTACGACCCTCTGCATCGGTCCTACATTATCCGCGATGCACGTAAAGCAGCGATCGAATATGAAACTGGGACAAAGAGTCCGCGTTCGCCATGTTTCCCGTGTTCGCCATGTGCATGCGTACCTACTACGCGGATGCGACGCCCGGAGCGCTGATTCATTTTCTTCAATTGACAAATCTACCTGAGCACATGCCGGAGCGTACATTTCATGTACCGGGTGTTACCTCGCTCGCTCTCTAGTGAGCGCAATTGCCAGCAATCGGTTTGTACGCGATTCCTGGTCCTCGATCGGTCGGGAAACAGCGAAACAAGAGAATTTATCTGTTTATCGCGAACCGTGATCAGAAAATCTACTCGCGGCACCTCGGAGGTAGCGCTATAAGTTTTCGGTGCCGAGGCTAACAGCTACGTTATTTTTGTCGTCCAGGTCAACCGCCTCGTAGTTTTCGGTATCCAGATGGATCACCGTGTAGTTTTCATTGTCCAGGGAGATCGCTCCGTGGTTTTCGGCGTCCAGGCTTAGACCTCGATCGTGTTTAGTTTTTACGCTCTTCTGACGCGAGAAAAGGATGCTACCAGGCGGTGGACCTGGACAACAAAAACTATGACTCGATGAAAACTACGAAGCGATCCACCTAGACACGGAAAAGTGCGACGCGTTGAACCTGGACAATGAGAATACCAAACCCCGGCGGCCTGGGCACAAGATACTTATCGAATGAGCTCTGAGTGATCGCGTCGAGCAGATCTTTTTGTCAGGGTTCACGATACACATATTTCTATCGATTCGCTCTCACTTGGCCGATCGGGGACCAGGAACCGCGGACAAACTGCAGATTGCAGTAGACAACTGAAGTTGCTGAAAATGAGAAGCACGCGAGAAGAACACCCGGTGTATATACCTACTTGTAGTATATACTACACTGATTTATTGTACCTCGAAGGCACCGGTGATATTTTGATAGAAGAAAGTCTAGGTATACCGTACAAGGTACCATATTTCAGAAAATCGACGTTAGTCAATTATCGCCGCCAGAGATCGAGCCAGTCTACATACGCGGTGGGTTACCAGTCGATCCCATATGAAGTACGAAAGAGAGATGAAGGATAGAATAGACTGGAATAAAATATGTTCATCGTGTTCTAGCCAAAACTGAGCCTCAGGCAGAAAAACGAGGACAAAATATACGGAAAAAGAAAATGGCTCGTGCTGTGAACTGAGATCGGTTGATACGGTTAGATCAACTTCGTCAACATATAACAGTGGAGAAACTCAGAATTTAATTACTTACAGTTGGGTATAAGATTATGACAGCTCGTACATCACACTATACTGCGCTATATCGCCGGATATGTAGGCTGCCGATGGTCATGTTTCAGCGAGAGAGAGAGAGAGAGAAAGACAAAGCTCACCGAAGAATCTGTAAAGAGAAAGAGAAAGAGAGAGGTGAACGCTGCAAGCAATAGAGCATGGAAATAGAACATAGCTATAAAACTATAGGTGCGAAGTAAGTCGCCAAGAAGCGATCTCGTTCGGGTGATTTTCACCTGACAAACTCTCTACGAATCGCGGCGTGCTTAACGATAGAGCTAGAGAAATAGGAAGTATGAAAAAACGGGCGCCGCCTAGGTACGAGCAGGCGTTCTGCCAGGCTCGATAACTTTTAGAAAATTGTAATCCGAAGAATCAACGACGGGAAGAGAATTCGCCAAATCAAAAGGAACGGCTTCCCGCCTTATTTTCGTTTCCTTTCTGTTCTCATAATTTTCGCCACGATTGGGGAAGAATTTGTTCGATTTCTTGCCACCCACGCGAGAGGCTATCTCCACGACCCTCCTTGAGCCTGGAAAGCGAAGGGACGGCAGAAGGAGAGCGACTTCCGGTACGCAGGGTAACGAGTCATTTCCTCTCTGGCTGTCCCACCCCCTTTGAAAACTCTTCGTCGCTCCGTCACCCCGTCGTTCCGAGTCCTGCCTCGACCCCATTCCTCACCGGAACCACTAAAGCTCCTCGAATATTACCGGCTAAATGCTGGTAGCTGCTCTGCAAGCGCTGGCTGTGGAAACTGCGAGAGTGTAAAGCCAGCGTGATCCTGAGAAAAGCTTCTCTTAGCTAGTAGCAAAATTGACTCGGATGTAAAACTGCGGTATTTCACATTTCCCTTAGCATTTTGATTCCCCCAAAAGAATATGTACTGCGATTCATTATAACGAGAGGCCGGTACCGCTGCTACACTCGGATTTTCTTCACCCAGAAATCGAAAAACGAAAGCAGAGATAACAAGGAGATGAACCGAGATTCTGAAACCATAGAGATGACAGACTGGACAAGTCGAGAGAAATCGGAGTCGTACAGTAATATGTCGCGCAGTAACGTTGGCAGTCGATGCTGCCGACTATATTTTACAGTAAAACAGCGGATTTGTTGATAATCATTCGTTAATATTTCATACTGTTGTTAAAATGGAGTTCTAAACGGAAATCTACGTAAAAGAGACTTTCGATTGGCTTGATTTGCGCCTGCTTTCGTCTCCGGACACTAACCTGCGACGTCATCCTGTCCGATCCAGTACGTACCTCAAATCTGTGGTGAAATTGTCATCGAAAATAAGGCCTGCAGTTGTGTCGTTCAGTTGATATCCCCATTACCTATACCCACCATGCATACTGTATAGCTTGTGAGCATTCGTGGCTGTGTTCAGGCTAAGAGCTTTTTCCAAGGGGCTACGAATACAGTATCATCCATGCAAGCTGAGAAGCTGAAAAGCCGAAGAGCGAAGACAGGATGGCTAAAAAGTAAGAAGAAAACGAAAAACGGAAGAAAAATAAGAAGAAGGCCACATTAAGGACGGAGGCAGCAGAGCAGGGCCGCTGCACGTACCATCTGAGCATCAATATCTATAAGGCTTCTTTGTTATTCAAAGTCAGGAAGAAAGTTCCGCGGCGGCATAGGTGTGTAGGTGTATTAGGAATGGAGGAAAATTTCATCGTGGGGGTCGTCTCCGAAGAAGTGGAGAGAGCGCCACCGCCGCCGCCGCCGCCGCCGCAGCCTCCGTCTTAGCTGGAGATAAATTTATCTTCATTTAAAATGCTTTTAGTGATTTACTAGAACGGTTTAGCAACTGTGGCCAGACGAATGTCTCAGGCCCGCGACCTCACCGATTCGATAGTTTTCGCACTCCGGGTTTCATCTCGCGACCTCACTTTTGAAATTGGCGAAAAGTTTGTCAATTGATCGGGTAGACGGTATGAAGGAAAGAAAAATTATTCGTAACTTTTGCGAGCACCTTTACCCTACTCCTGTTACTTCGGTCGATCTTATCCCTTTTCTTCTGAACAAGTGCTTGCGAAAGATTCAGCCAATTAGGGGGATGCATACAGCCGACAAGTATGTCTCAAAGATTTCTATTCAGCATTCAAGAACTGCATAGTACCTATCCCTCACGCAGAATCTGCAATCCTTAGAGTTCACGGTAACAAGACGTTCCTGATAGATTCCGAGCTCTACCCCGAGTGTCTCTCGAGTTTCTGCTATTAACAAGCTTATGGCGGGCACCGAACACAGACTTGAGTGACAGCCTGGCGCACAAAGTTATATGTTATGGTATGTGCATATCGCGATACCGAAATTAAGTAAATCCAGGATTTACTTAATCTTACGCAGATGTAGACGCCAGATGAGAAACGAAAGAGAGAGGAAGAGATAGAGGATTTGGGGCGAGGGAGCGAGATGGAGGGAGCCATTGAACAGAACTACTAGTGTGAATAGCGGCTAACTATACTACGGCGTATAATATGATCATTTTCCTTTGATGTTACTGACGAATTGATTACCACCGCTCGATCGCGGTGGAATATTTTTCGAGTATCATATGGCAGAGGTTTTCGTATGAGCAGGTATAACTCGTTATATCGTATTATATTATATTATATTATAGATGCAATGCAATGCAATATTAATTTGCCAAAGTATAGTTCTGCACACGGAGGTATTCATTTCTGTGCATTCATTCCTGGCTCGCATCGGAATCCTCTAATCAAAGTGAAGGGACCGGTGCAGAGAATTCATTCATTTCTCTTCCACCGCGATCCAGAGAAATTGAAGATACGATCTCCCGCCGTGGCTAGTTCATAGCCCAGACATTACCTACGATACACGCCGAGGGTCTTCGAATATACACGAAGTCGGACTCGGGCTTGTAATTCTTCCGTACAAGGGAAATGGATGGGCATGATTGGCGAAACAGTATATTGTGTGGCAAAGGACGAAATTCATTTTTCGTCAAACCTGTGGGGAAAGATTCGGCTCTTTGTGCCTGGAGAGCGTGGTGCTCGGCGTGAACAGCGGGAGGAAAAAGCCAACGAAGTAGAGGCTGGAGCATGCGCACATCGCGAATACTATACCTTCCGCACGTAAAGATCGAAGCCACAGGGCGGAAAATGTATTATATTCGGGACGTTCGCGTGCGTCGACACCTTTCCGCACATCATTCGGAATTCGGCCTCTCTACGCCCTTTACGGGCACGAAAAGTCTAGCTTTCTGCGCAGGTGTGACGAAAAGCAGATTTCCAACGCGATGTCGTCCTCCCCAGTTGTGTGAAACGTGCGGGGAATATATTTCACGCCGCTGACCTGTTCCACCGGGAAACGAAATTTTCTCAAATTGTCTTTTGTATTTGAGTACCGCATTTTCTGATCGACAGAAAAGCGCAGTTGTATACAGTCCGTACGTAACCTACGTACGTCCAGAAAACAACCCTAGATTGGAAACGGGGGGTAGATGGATGTTAGAGAGAGGAGAATAAGACGAGAATTGGTAGCGTGACCGTTGGAATTAAGTTAATTGCAAAGGAAAAGCAATTCTTCGTTTCTTGTGTGGTCTGATCAAACCAATTGTCCCCGATCTATCTAACGCCCAGCGAATTGCAAGATAAGATTGGGCCACGTTCCAATCTGACAAAGATCATTCGCCGTTTCTTTTCCCTCGGTCATTCGTGTCCCATGTCTAGGTATGTGTGGAGGCTGCTGTGATCGAGAATTGTCTTTTCATTCGAGCTTTTCGTACGTTCGTCAGAGATTACACGAAAATACATATAGACTAGCGATAACGATTCAATACACACGCGGAAGCGTCTCTGGACCCGAAATAAGAGAACCGCCCACCGAAGAAGGAGCGGAGAGGGCAAGAAAAGAGTGAAAAAATAAGGCAAAAGTAGAACGAGTTTTTTACAAGAGGAAAAATTTCTGTTCGCTCGCTATAAACTTTACGGCGGAGCTGATTCATCCCCCTGGAAAGAAAGCTCCGCACGAATTGCTAAACGAGAAATCTTTTATGTAATCTCAAACGAAAAAATAAGAACGTAAGACTTCGGTAGTACAGTTCTCCGAGTGTAACTTTTCTGAATACATAATTCATCTTCATCTATAACAACACCTCACCACCGAACGACAATTCTAAGATCTGCGATTCTCGCTCTTTATTCCTCCACCACGTCGATATAGACAGTTGGGTCGGGCTCGGCTAGACGCAAAAAAGGCAAATCACGGTATCCGGAAAATCGCGAGACGCTAATTTGCTAATAAGAATATCACCCGCGGAGGGCTAATCCTGAGTTGTTTCATGAAACGAAAGTTTCACCCGGATTCTTATAATCATTCACTCGTTCTCGTTCCAGGTTTCAATATCTCATGTTTTTCGGGCCATCGCCCTTCGCGGTGGCTTTCTCAGTTTCATGCATAATCCATCCGAAACTCCCGGCCACAGTATAGGCAACCCTTCCAGCGCTAAATTGAATTGTTTTTTGTTCGTCTCTTCTTTTTGCCTCCGCTTTTCTCTCCTAATGAAGCTCGGGGTGAAATACAACTTGTATATTTATTCAAATTTCTTCACACACATTTGCAATGTTATATCATATTCTCTGGATATAATACGCGAGTACAACGGCCGAGGAGTCAAATAGCGTGAAAAACTTTCTACCAATGGGAAATCCCCTGAGCTTTTCTAAAATAAGAGCTCAAGATTCAACCCCTAAATCTAGGCGGGACACAAAATCGCCGCGTCGTTCGCCTCAGCTTGATTACCACGAGACTGAATTCATGGTTCATCTTATACATCCATACACCTGTACAGCATTCGCGTTCTCGTAATCTCGCCGTGAGATACAGTAGACCTCCGTACCGCGATTTGTTTTAGAGCGAAGAAAAGGAATAATAATAATAAATTTCTTCACTAAACGCCCCCTCGTCCTAATGAAAAGTTTCCCTCTTCCCTCTTCCCTCTTCCCTCTTCTCGTTTTTCTTTTTTCTTGTTCTCTCTCTCTCTCTCTCTCTCTCTCTCTCTCTCTCTCTCTCTCTCTCTCTCTCTCTCTCTCTGCCGTTCTCTCATAAGCTCACAGAAAACTTTGTAACGAGAAATCTTTATGCATCGCTCTACCAAAGCCGGGAAGAACAAGAAAAATTCTTATACATCGCTACTCAAGATTAGCCATTCGCGGTCAGATGTGTTTTCTTCCTCGATTCCCGTGAATAGTGATATCAGGATATCGCGTGAGGCGAGCGATTCAAATTTTCACGTACACGTCCGTGAACGGATACGCGACGTCGCGATACAGCTGTACCGACAGTGGAATCCAGTGCTGAAAATCCTTCGCCGAACAGGTACATACCTACGGTATACTTCAAAGTAAATGGAGCGTGAAACGTGTGAGGTAAGCTCGCGTCTAAAAAACTTTTGATGGGTATGTAAGGGAGAACTTTGAAAGATAGAACCTGCCGGCGGCAGGATGTGGTTTTACGAAAACTTTCAGTAACAGATTTCAGACTCGAGGCTAAATAGCGGAGATCACGAGAGCGCGCGTGTGTAGCCCGCGATTGTGACTGACTGTGGGAATGGAGTGAATGTATGTACCTACGTATAGTACTGACCAATACCGCTAAGAGAATGAGAAAATGAGAGACTCTCGGTAAAACGAATAGTCGGATGATTCAAAGACGTTGGGAATTCACTGAGTTGAAACTCCCGAGTGCAAACAACAAGTCAATGAAACTCTGAAAGCAGTAGCTGAGTGAACTTCGGCTGCAGTTACTCGCATTTGACGGAAACACGCGCCAACTCTCCCGGCTGGCTTGCGGTTCTCTCGGGAGGAGTGACGCAATCAATAGCTACTGCAGAGTAGTCTATACAAACAAACACGTATTATACATACACGTATTATACGCAAATGGGTTCGTGCTTGTTCGGGTTTCTTGGGAAGCTTTCGCACGGATAATGCGGTCTTGAATTCGCCTGCGATTACTGAGGAGGAGAGCGAGTGGCCATGATCGCCGGATGGTTTATTCCTTGACAAATATCCCTGAGTTTAGATTGCTCGTTGTTAACATTAGGTCTATGTCTCGGCATTTTGGTGACGAAGAGGAAAATGAGTGTAAATTTTAACGGCGAGAGACGAGAGGCTGAGGTAGTAGGAGCAGGAGACCCGTAACAAGACTCTTTCCACTCGAGACACGCGCCCGCCAGGGAAGAGCGAGGAAACGGGAACGGATCGCCGGAAGAATTCAGGCAATTAGAAGAATCAACGCTTCCCGAGTGATAGAATCAGTGGTTTAATTAAATTCTCCGCTGGTTACCTATCGCCTTTCGAACGACTGGATTTTTCGTCTATCTGTATTGTTCTCGAATCCTTCGTGACGGATGCGTGGGCGAACGGGCTGACGTACGTTGATGAAAATCCCAATCCCCGCCACGGAATCTTCGATTTGGAGAAGACCAGTCCGTCCCAGATTTGATTCGCAGGTTTCCTTATCACACGAAAAACGGGGCTGAAAGTGGAATCGGTTCAATCAAATAATTACTCTGGCGGGTACCTATCACAGAAACTTATTGTTAGTTTCGATTGCCCTGCAAAGAATGAAGGATGATTCCGTGAGGAGGAAGGTAGAATGGAATAAACGAAACAGAGCGCAACGGAACGGAACGGAAGGGAAGGGAAGGTCCAATTACATCGCAATTTCAGAGTATTGAAAATTAGGCCGCTTTTCACGTCGAACCTTCAGCCCCGTCACTGCAGGCTCATACCTACGTATTCCACAACGGAGAATACAAGGTTCCTGGAGTAAAAGGGTCTGAGGAGTCTTTGGTCTGAAGGGCGAAATTGAAAACGGGCGAAATAACGCTCGAGGAAACGAAATGTGGTCTTGAGCACACATGGTTATTTTTATCTGTCGCAAAATTGCACAGTTTTCTGTCTCGTAACCATACTATAACTATATCCACTTTCGCGAAGAAAAATACGAGTATAGGTAGGTATAACCTACGGGGAGAATCTACAACCGCGAGCTATTGCCAATAGCACCTAATGTTATCGTCAGCAATATCGGTGAGCGAGCATGGCACGAGCTGGCAGATAAGTGCCTCTCAAATCTCTGTATCTATCTCTTTCCTCTCTGCTTATTCTTCTGTGTTTACTACGTGTAACGATGCAGGAATCGAGGCAGTGAAGTATGCAATAAGTTCGGAGAGAAGATCCTTTTCGCGGACCGTGAGAAAAGCACTAATATCGCGAGCGAGCGGATACCTATAATTCATTTCTTAATTTCACTCTTTTCTACGTAAGTTTTCCGACGAAAGTCCTAATGCTAATTAGCGAAGCGTCGAAGTAATCTACATCAGTTTCCACCGGGCAAAGTTCGTGGCCCTCTGTTTCCCGGTAATGTTAGATGAGTTTGGCGGTTATTACTATTCAAGTCAGTCGCGGAGGTGAACGTGAGACAATTAAAGGAAAACGTGCCGGCCTCCTACGCGATCGGGGCGGCTGTTCTCGGTAGGTTCTTCGCCTCAAAGAACTCTGTTCCTTCGAGAATGGAAGATAGATAGAGAGAGGGCTAGAAACTAGAGTTTAGGAGAAGAAAGTACCGCGATAGATTTTCTCCTTGTCAGTGTACGTCAGTGCCATATCTACAGGCGGAGGAGCGAAAGAGGCTTTCGTCAGACTCGAGACTCTGGATATATACATATATCCAGGAAAATTCTTGTCAGCATTTTATTATCCAATTTTCTCATTTGAGTATATATAAGACGAGCGGAGTGAGCGTCTTAGACAGTCTTACGTATACGCTCTTGTGAAAAGACTCGCCTTAAATCTACTGGAAAATAGAATTTTCTCACTCGCTCATTGAGAGAATCATCATCTATCTACCGTTCGCTCTTCTTCTGATCTAACAGACTCAATTTTCCGTGAGATTGACTTAGCCTCGTGACAAAGCCCGACTATACGACGTTGCGTCGCCGCGCTCGTTCCATCGTTCGTTCGCTCTGTACCTCGCGTATCGTTTCTCCGCGCATGATCTACACGCGGCGCATCCCTTCGCACGTTTTTTATACCCTCGCCACGATTTATCTCTCCCTGAAGACGGTGGAAAAATTGAGAGAAAACGGCAAACAACGAATAAAGTTCCACCGAACACAACAGAACAGAACACAACCCGATCCGATCCTACATACGGCTCCAATGTCTATGGCTAAAGGAAACAGACTTATGGGTCATGTGTGAGTCGGGTGACGATGAAACGATAGATATAGTAGCCCGGGGGTTGTGACATATCGCGAAGGACCACGTTGAATTCCGAATAAGAAAGAAATATATATATATATATGTATAACCTTATATATATATATTCTCAGGAAGCTAGATGATCAAGTTTTGCGAGGCTCCGCAATTCCCGTTTTCATTCTCTACCCATACGTTCGATTCGAATTCGTGAAAGCTCACCGAATATTGTTTCTTGAAATGACAACGAAATATGGCTACAGATAGACTCAAGAGCCGCGACTGCAGGCTGCAGGAAAATGAATTATAATATCATAGTCAGAGTATAACTTGGGGGGAAACCGAAGCACGGAAACGGTGCTCGAGCAGAGTATGAACGAATGGAAGAGATGAAGAAAGGAATAAACAGTTTTCATTAGAGCCGCGGTTAGTACGCGACGAATCGCGTGCCATTACGGGGCAAATGTATGGGCGGCACACACACACACACACACACACAAACAACGGGACATTTATCCAGTAGACTTATTTGTTTCCTTGCCTCGTGGTACCCGAAGCGCTGGATCGGAGCTGGGAAAATGCTAATAGAGCATACTCTATACTGCGGATAAGGAAACGCCTCGATTCCGTACCGCACGGGTAGTTCAAATCGTTCCCCTAGCGGCCCACGGTAGTAGAATTTTAACATGAAAAGGGGTAACTAATAGTATAAAAGGATACCAAAAGCGAACCCCGATGGAATGAGAATGGGAAATGGAAGGGAGAATCCTCCAGCCTGAAGATGTGATTCGGAGTCGTGACCTAATTTCCACCAACGATGACTACTGCCCCATGCTTAGGTAGGTATATACCTACATGTACTGTGAGCATTTAAATAGCGCGCTAGGAGTATAAAGAGAGAAAGAAGAAAATGTGAGAAAGTAGGATGAGCGAAACCCCCACTTATACGGTAATAAGGAGACAATTCAGTTTTGGAAAGTAGGTCTAATTGAGCAGGCATGTTCTAGAATAGTTGCTATCGTGTACATTAACTTTGAATCAGATAAATTTAACGGCTCAGTCAATGTATTACCCGTAAGAAAGTTATTTCCATCTTTATAAACTAAACATTGTTTGTACGAACTGATCCACGAGGACAAACTGATAGTCACCGTCAGCATTTATAAGTTTTACAATCTTAAAGAAGTATGCAAAAATGCATTAAACATGCTATCACGAAACAACACCCGAGAGGATGACTATCGAAATACAAACTGAACTGACGAGAACCAAAAAAAGATAAGATTTATCAATACCTTTGTCTGTATTCCACATTTCATTTATCATCAAATTTGATTGAATATAAAAAGAAAAACACCTTTCCAAGACTCAAGATTTCACTATTTTAATCAATAAGAAGAGACACCATTATCAATTTTATCGTGTTATGATACAAAAAGAAAAAAAAAAAAAAGAACTTCATATACAATATAAAAAGGCCTAGCTAACAATATTAACTTTGGGGTAATATTGAGGTAAATTATACGAACCAATACGTCGTTTGCATTTATCGAAATCACATAAATAATGAAATATATACGATTCATATTTTTTTTATGGAATTTATATGGAATGGAAGTATAAGTGTCATACGTTCTTTTGCCCGTTAGTTGATGATTTTATCTCAAAATACTTTATTTATAACTCATCCGTTAGCAGCAGCAATTTTTTCTGGACAATTTTCTTCTCGCTCTCTATCTTTCCCTCGCCGTGGCAGCTCACGATCACGGCCGTTGTAGAAACACCGGCGAAATAATACCGACGAATGTCGGATGGTTTTTCCTTCTTCATTTTATTCCTTCTTTTTTCCGAGCCAATCAAATTTATCATCTACCAGTGTTATCAAAGGGAGGATAGAATGATGCTGAAATACATCGACAAACTTTTTCCATTTTTCCATTTTTATTACCGACATGCGCGTATACGCGAGCGGCCATTCGAACTTTCGGTTCGAGTGACGAGCGTTTTCAATTACCGATTTCCACGTGAATGCGAATACGAATACAAATCATTTTCAACGATTTCAATTGATTGCAAGCGATCCGAAGAAAATCACAAGCGGCTTCGAGTAATTCCATACATACGATTCCAAAATTTCGATGCACAAATTTCATCGATTTCAAGCTGCTCTCACGATTTCCACGTCGATTTCGCAGCCATTTTTTCACACAGTGGTTCGCGATTTCGGCCGGTGAATAGCTCCCGCGCACACATGGGTCGAGGTACACTGGTACCCGTTGACATTTCATCACCGCACGGATCTGGTCACTTAATCAACCCGTGTCAGTTTGTCAATCAGTTTGTGCGGTATTGGCGCGTCGGAGTGAAAGCCAATTCATTCAACGGCCAATATTCCGGCTGTATCGTTCTCTGATTTTTCCCTCTTCGCACGTCGCGGTGCCTACGGGACGACGCGTTCCTCGGTCTTGTACTCGACTAAATGAAGAAAACAAAGGAGCAAATGTTTTCGAAATTCAACCCAGATTCAGTTGGATTGAGTTTAGTCATGGCACATTAGTCCCGAAAGTGTGTGGGGTTCGGGTCGCTCCCGTTGTCGTAGAGTCGAGCATGAAGGGCCGAACGATGTAGCGCGCGTTCTGCATATACGTCGTTTGCGAAATCAGATAGCTGCGCCGATATGTAGGTAAGCATAATGACCGACGCTTGGGAATCGGATCGTCAACACTGTCGACTCTACGTACTACTTTCGTTCAGTCCTAATACGTGAGAACGTGGCTGGATACCGAATGAGAGGGTCAATGACTGAGAGTAATACGATGTGACGTAATGCGACCGCTGTAAGCACATAGTTTTGGCACATAGTTATTTGATTTTTCCTGACCCGCGGAGAAGCGACCAGGCTAGCTTCTTTATTCTTTATGTCTAAGAAATAAGCTAGGGGCATCAGACTCGCACAGAGCCAAGTCATAATCCTGGATCACCGCCAAATAACACTCTCGCAATAGCCAAGAGCAGAGCCATCCGCGTCTACAACTTTTAAACTCTTTATCTTCCACTGATTGTTTCCGAACTCGGAGAAAAACTTATGCGAGTTGAGTTGGGTTAGGTGAGGTTTAACGCCGTACGTAGAGTTATTATTCTTTGTATAGGTATGTACGTGTGTGGATGTTTCGCGTACATACATATATCTCCCGTCCGCGCGGCTCGAAATTATTAGTATAACTTTCAGGGTACGTATCATTATTTCTCCGGCGTAGCAAGGTATCCCGAACGAATGTTATTAATAATAATAATCATTATGGCTATCGGCATCATGTTTCTGTATAAATTGAAATTCTTTGCTTGAAATAGTTTAATTACACGAGAATATTGAATTCTGCGAGCTGTTCTATCGAAGTGAAGTATTTCAAGCATTCCATGATTATGACAGATACGATATATCTATGCAGAGTAGGTATATATAGTTCCCTGCGTCCACTGGCTCTCTCCCCTAGGATATGGAATATTCATTGGTAATACGAAGTCCGATATATATCGAGGACTTCCATCCACCGTTCCGATATCGGGTTATTATATTTACTTCAAACACGTGGATTTCCATTAAAATCTGCATGTCCGGATGCGGATAGATTTTCCTCGCGCGATCGCCGGCGAGAAATCATTCGTCCGCCATAATACTGATCATCCATTTACACGAGCTCTGGACTTCAAGCCTAATTGCAGGATCAGGTTCCTCCACGTCTTGTATCATGAGAATCGAAACTCTCTTTTCTCAATCAGTTTTTCCAGCTTACGAAGAAAGCTTTGTTATCCCTGAAAACGTTACAGCAGCGGAGAGCGGAGTTCAAGTTTCAACGAGGTGTTCGACAAGCGGAGTGAGCTCATCGAAAAATCACATGCGTGAAAAAATGAGCGGTACCTACTTCGGAAATCCTCGGAGAAGGATGATTAAACCGAAATTAAATTGCGTGAATACCGGTGCAAAGCAAATTTACCGTGTACGTACATACATACATACATACATTGTACGTATATCTATCTGTGCATAACTTCACCTGCTCCAACGAACTCGCACCATCGTACGCCATGGGAGCTTTAGGGGATGCAAGCTGTATAACAAAAATGTCGTATAGATTCACTCTGAGTGGCACAAACCATACGAGAAACACAATGCAGAGGGTGCTTGGAGGCGAGCACCCTCTTCGGTCCGTAAGTACCTCACTCACCCTCGCTCAAAGACGTGGGCAATATATATATATACACGGGGAAAGGTGGTGTACACATGTATAAATACGAGCGAGGGAACGAGCAGCACTTGCTAGCCGAGAGAGTATAATATTCTGTTCTCTGTTTCCGTGCATCTGGAGTTTCAGGTATATCTGGGTAACGATCTCGAAATAACTGCAGGACCGCGTCTTATCTTGTGTAGAATTTTCCGCGCTAGCCTGCATATAGTAAGATATTAGAATCACCATAGAGCTTATCCATAAACCGCAGGATTTCAAGAAAATACGCTGAGTTTCGTAGTGGGGATGAGATTCCGCCGCGCGAGGATGTGCTACAGCGCATCATGAACAAGGACGAAATAAAATGCCAAACGATGCATGAAACGGAAGGGAACTCGGGCCACCTCCGTGTTTTATGACTTGATAAATATAATGGAAACCTTGGTCATTTTCATCGTAAAATATATCATTCCGTCTTTTTTTTTTTTTTTTTTTCTCTTTTCCTCGTAAAGTTTCGAATATTACTTGCTCCACTCATTCCACTTCCACGTTCCAACTTGCACCTTATTCTTTCACTTTTTAGCCTCCCTTTTTCCGCCCACAGCCTGTTTCCCTCCGCCCACTTCTCGTTCCTTAGCTTTCTAGTTTATTTCTTTGCCCCGAAATCGCACATTTTGTGTGCCTACAAAGTTTAAACTGCTACAATTCTTGAGCTAACCAGCAGCAGCAATTCTTATACCGTTACGACCGAACTGCAAAAACTTCGGTGGAAAGAAAAAAGAATAAACGAGCTTTACTCCTAAAGTTTGGTAAAAAAATGTGTTCCCAACGCGCCGGCCTGAATATTCGTACAAACATAATTTCACTTTATCTTTCTGCAATTGTGAACAATTATTTTTATAGCGCAATTGTGAAATGAGTGATCGATTATACGTGAGATATGGGATGAACGGAACTTATTGCGCGTAGGGAGAATTCATTCGATCCGAGAATATCATGCACGGAGAATAAGTTTGACCAATCAGAAGGCGCGAGTACTTCGCCTGGGATCGTAAAGAAACGTGATGCGGATAACGCGGGAGCATTCATTTATCCAGAGAACCGCCAAAAAGTTGGCGTCGCGGTTTGGGGAAAAGTGGCTTGAGGCACATTTGAATACAAACAGCTTTTCTTCCCTCATCTTCGCCCCGATAAATCATTCCGCCTATATTAATGACGTCATTTCCTGCTCCGCCCTATTCCAATCTCCCTTCCAGCGCCTCGCGCCCTCCCGCAGAACCTGCAGGTTGTATAATAGTTCACCGCACCGGCGAACTTCCTGGGAGGAATATTATTCGGTTCTGACTGAACCGATCCAAACGGGGTCGTCCGCGCAACGCACCCTTATAGTTGTTCATCTGACATTCCGCCGCCACTCAAACTCCTCGTTCGAACACTCGGGGCATTTGTCACCGCTTGAATTTCGAACGTTTCAAATTATCGGGAGGTGCGTTTCCCTTGTTTTTATTACAAGGGTTGCCCGGGCACGGGGCGGTCCCAAGGAGGGGAACGTAGGTACTAGAACTTTATTGCCAATCTTACGGTTACCATGGCAACAAATTCGAAAACAGATTCTCCGGTGCCGTTTACGACCCGTATTTATTCTTCGACCGCGGCTAGGCAGTTGAGCCAACGCAGAGCGCAGAACGCGGAATTTTTATCGCTCCCTAAAGCGGTCCAAAAAACACTCGAGAATTATAACACAGTATTGATTGAAATCAGTTTAGTTTCGGAAATGGTTGTAACGAAGTCGAACGAACTCCTGGTTAGAAAAGAGTGGAGAGAGAAAGAGCGGGAGAGAGGGAGAGAGAGAAATGAAGAACAAGACATTTGGCGGGGGTCTAATATTTTTCAAACATGAAATTCTCATAATGAAACGGGGGTAGCAATTTGAGGAGGAGATGAAAGGCCGGGCGTTGTGAAAATGGGAAAATATACGATCCTTTGTCCCTTCTGCCCTTAGCGGTGTTTATCGTAGCTTTCGACGGTCCCTATTAGTCCGTCGATTTAGCTTCGTCGTTACTGGAGTTCGTGACTGACGTCCCAATGAAAAGTTGCAATTTTGCTACCCCAGGAGCACTTTGGTCAGGCACACCCGGTACCTCTACACTCAGTGCCATTGGGCGCGCGCGGTTAATTGTAACGAGAGCGGAACATCCTTGTAGTCTTGCTACTCAAACTCGCTTGCGTACAAGCTTGAGTGTTTTTTTTCGTTTGTTTCATTCGTTTTTCTTGTTCATCAAAAAGATCTTGACGCACGTCTTTCGTTGAAAATCGACGATGTAATTTCGTTGAATAACCAAATCACCGCGATTGGACATGGATTATGGAAAAAATCGATCGGGCATTGTTGAAAGATTTGAAATTTTTCAAAATGGGGTTTACAAATTTGTCAAAACCCTCGACCACCTCACACCAACAATTTTCGACGGTGCAGGGGACAGGCAGACATATGAACGTGGTTGTAAAATCCTGAACTTGTTTGAGCTAGCCATAAGACGCGAGATAATAAGAAAAGCGGTAAGTGGATGGAGGAAATTTTCTCTTTCTGAAACTCTCGCGCCTCCGCGCTGCCCCGTTAAGACTCTGGTCATGTTCCAATATCTACGCTAATCTGTTCGATCGAGTATTCGCCATTTCCCACTCCGCTTCATTCTTATTGCCTGAACTTCGAAATAAAAAAAAAAACGTATACCTATACACTATGCCCGATACATTTTCACCCGATTGACTTCACCTGTATACACCCCGTATATTTGCGACCGCACGGGGAATGCAGACTCCGCAGTTTCTCCTCGTCCGAAGAACTCCTAGAGAGCTCTTTATTACAGGAAAACGATAAAGATTAGGAAAACGAAGGCTATGGAGTACAGTGGATAATTTTTATATCGCAAAATGGAAGTTGCCGCGAGTGGAGCTAGCGCAGTGAGAAAAGCTTTAGGTAGCGACTTCAATTTTATTTCATTATTAACGCTCACTTCAGCTTGCGTGCAGGTAAGCGATTTTTGATCCTGTTTTATCGTTTCCTGTACCGCTATTCGCTATTGAGGGTACTCAGCTACAAAGGCCAGATTTCCGACCGCATAAACTGTACCCATCTCTCTCTCAGTCGGAATAGGTGAAACTTTGCATCGCACGCGCGTATGAATTGAGTGCACTTTGGAACGTGAATCATTTATTTCCGGCATAACTTTTAGTCCAGATTTTCAATGAAATTCTTCAATTCAATTCTATCATCCCGCTGGCTTTGTGGCTGATGAAACTGCAGTTGCGAATTGATTGATTGAACCTCCCGGCAGAATATTGGTTCACGGTGAGTGCGTGCATATTGTAAATATTATGGAAAATTGTTCGTCCAATTTGCAGAGTAATAATTGATACCTGCTAAAAAGGGTCGAGTCAGAGATGAAAATCATCCGTCTTTACATGGATCACGAAATTGCGATCGTCCCTTCAATTTGAACAGAGTTTCGTACTAGAGATATTAATACCGTATATCATGGAAAGTTTGTCAAACCTGAGATTTATACGTATAATATGAAAGACGAGAAGAAAATGAGACGAGAAACTGTTTATATATGAAATATTGTTAACAACATCGAAAGTGATTGATGAGAAATATATATGTTTTCTGTTTTCTTTCCCAGTTTCACACATGCAGTACGAATGCTTTAACATCGACTACTTCCCCAGTGAGGAGTACAGTCCGGATCCAAACGACTCTACGATGGCGATACCGTGTAAGCAATATTTCAAGACACCCGCCTATATTGCATGCGGATAATCTCAATCTTTCCGCAGATTCAGAATTTACCAATATTCCGCGTCTGGGCAACGCCATCGACGAGATATGGGGGAAGAAATTTTCTCATGCTGCTATACGTTCGGGTCGTGATAAGAAAGAGGAAAACACTCAATCTCAATGGCGATATGATTTAATGAAAAACTACGCGCTCGCGCTCAATCGAAGAGAGCGAACATTAGGTAAAGAGGATAATTCTATGTGATGACGTTCGCATCGGGACTTCACGCGGTCTATATTTTATATCCTGATCAACTTAACCTCTCCTCCGATATCGAAGAATTATGGTAAGGTAATCTTCGCGCGAAATAATGATCGAGCTTCATTTTTCGTTTTCGATTTAGTACGCCTGTAGCTCGAAGATGGAAGGGCTTTCGGCTTGCTCTAAATTTCTCTCCCGCCACAGGTGTGACGTGATCCCGGAGACCCGAAAACCCGAAAACCCAAGAGCTCCGGTCTCCGGTCTCCCCTCAATCATATATCACACGATAATTCCAATATTAGGTAAGGAACAGAGACGTTCCAAGTTTGTTTCCGGAGTAAGCTGCTGTAAGGCTAAAAGACCGATCCCCCCGTATCCTTATCATGTATTTCCTGGGTAGGGGTGTTCGAAAAGGGATGACATCCCGATTGATATAGAGTCGTTTCCCTCCGAGGCTATACACTATCCGGAGACAATTTCCCCCTGAATAAGTAATATACATACATGCACGGCACATACGCCGCGTGGTTGTAGGTATCTTCGTACGTACATACATGTAGGCTCGTAAAGATAATTGATGCGCGCCGTAGAGAATAAGAAAACGTGTCTCGCGACACTCTCCCTCGCGACTACACAATATATAGCCAAAAGAAACTTGTATTACAGGTATCCGAATCACGATTTCTTCTTTACCTTTTCTCCGATCTCCGAATCGCACACTCTATCACGTCATGTATGACTAACCGCGAACGAATCGAGCTCAAATATATGACTTTCGATTGCGCCAGTGTTGAAATGTGACATAATTTTACCCAGTACGCGAAAACTTTACGACCTTCTATAAGTTCAGGATTGTACGTGTGCGAGCGAGTATTCTAGTTAAATTATCGTCGGTAAGTGCCATCAGAATGCTTTGTGAACGGTCGAGTAGCACTTTGCAGCCCTTATCACAGCAGCGAGGCGCAATCATCTGTATAAGTTTTATGTATGTATAACTCGTATGTTTCTTTTTCCGTAAGTTTCATAGCTCTCGTCTGAAAATTTATTCCACGTGATTCAATGTAAAGGAGCAGCTTTTCATTTGGCGATCTGATCATTCCTTGAACCGGAATAGTCACTGGCTTGACATGAGTGGAGTAAATTCTGGAGACCAGGGAAAATTGTTGGCGCGGTTCAATTGCTTCATTTGAACAGAATCATCGATTCTCAAGTCTTAACCAATTGTATACAGAGAAGTCGAATCGCGTAAACGAAATAATGAACATTTCACGAATAGGGACGATCTCATGTACGAGCTGGGGGAGCTGGGGATCCAGATCTCTAATTAATATGCGCAGGATAGTGCGAAAATTGAATTGAGGAAGCTGCTAGACCTGTACAAGAGACCACATAGAGAATAGAGAATATGCTGTCGCTACTGGGCATGCAGCTCTTTCAAACTTTCGGATAAATTTAACCTGCCAAATGAGAACTGCAACCGCGAAACCGTTATGTCGAATGTTATCGTACTCCGGTGTTCACGCTCGGAAATGTTTTATGCCCTTCGTGTATCTAGGGGTTGAATCTGAGAGATACGCACGGTTCGGCCGGTGCTCGACCACTGCCTAGGGGATGTTGAGGCGCTATACTCGTGTGTCATTACGCAGACCCTCGCGGCTAAAGTAAATTGTGTAAATTCACCAGATTAATTAGATTGTTCCTCCTAATTAGTTAACATAATTGCGGCGGAAAATTGTTTATACGAATTAACCACCGGTAATGTGGTTAGAGAAGATGGCCGGTGGCGAAAACATAAAAAAACCAAGTGCAATCTATTCCCGGTCCCATTTCCGGAATAACGTAATTCCGACTGTAAAACTGAAGATCAAATTATTCGAATGATTGGACAAATTTTCTAAACGACGATTTATGGAAGGATTTTGCCAAGGATTTTTCAGCACGGGATGGCGTGACCGATTTTCAATTTTTTCAAAATCTCGGTCTCATTTTTTCGCATAACTTCAATGCGATTTGGAATTTCTTTCAAAAGAATTGCACATGTGTCAGGAACTGCGCTCTGGTCGACTAGGTTCGGAAAATCGTCGTAATAATTGTCAATCGAATGATTCGGAAAATATAACCTCAAATCCCGTCTCGCAGCGAAATAAGTTTATCGAATATTCGTACGATATTCATTTTGCCCAGGCCGACCAGAGCGCGATTCCCGATGAGTATTTGGCAAAAAATTTCACATCGATTCGAATTGTTTTGCGAAAAAATGAGACCGAGATTCTGAAAAACTCTGAAATCGGTCGCGTGATCCCGTGCTCAAGTATACTCCCTGCTATCACGAGGAATATTGTACTGCTTAAAGACCTTGTTGGTATTGTTCACGCGTAGAGCTCATCTTTGTGAAACAATTCCTTACGCCCTGTCAGTCGGCTTGAGCCAAGGGATAATGCAATAATGGCATAGCTTTGGTGTATAAAGGTGAGCGCGTATAGAAGCGCGAATAGAGACGCCAATAAAGGAGCGAATGGGGGTGGTGAGCTGTAAAGATTCTAACGTGGTTATGGTAGGTACGTACATAGGGCGAACGACCTTTCATGCAGAACAGGTATCTAGGTATCCGTATTATATACTATATGTATATTCATATGCGTCACCTTCGCGTCTATCAAATTCGACCGAGTCTAATACTCCGAGTATAACGCCGCGCTGTAGAAACTTTCGAAAATTTCCACCACCTGCACCGCGGTATCTTACACTATCCAATTATTCTGCTAGCCCAACCCTAATTCGACCTCTATGTAGGATCTCGAAATCCGCGGAGCAGAGAGGTTCAATGAATGAATCGTGCAGAGTTGATTGAGAATACGTGCAATATCCGGTCGAAAAATGATTTCTTAGAATTTGATATTCCTCATGGAAAAAGCCCGTGAGTCTGAGAGGTCAGTTCATCAACCTCTCGACGTTCAGGGGCTGGCCGATAAGATTTCAGGTGCACCCTGAACTTGGGGAAACTTTAACAGAAAAAAAACAAACAAACAAAAGAGAAGACTCACTTGAGAGTGAATTCCATATTTTGAGGGTTAACCGCCAAACGTGTCGATGGTGACGAATCCTCAGCCCTCGCGGATTCGAGGAATTTTCGGTGAAGGGTGAAACTGTAGTAATAGTTTCTTTCTTCCGAAAATTTTATAGACCTCAGATCGGAATCAATGACGTTCGTTTAATTGGTAATATCTCGGGCGAGCAAATTCGGTCGAGTTTCCGTAATTCAGTTATTTAGAGTTGCCGATCACGTGCGGGAGACAAGCAACGTTGATAACCTGCACGGCACGAGTACGTTGCGGTACGGTACGGTATGGAACGATTCGGAACGGGACATCCGGTGAAAATGTAATTTCAAGTAAAACCTAAGATCTAGTTGGAGGTAATGCTGTTTCGTCCGCTGTTGTTCATTCTTCGAAAAAGAGAGAAAAAGAGTCGGGGCGCGGTGGGCGGTGCCTGCACGGAAGCTGGTTGCCCGCAGTTACTCCAGCTCTTTGCAGTTATATAGCTGCAACATTACGATTGTGCAACGAGGACTTTATCATTATACAAAGTGCGATCATAAATTTTATTCCAAATCCGAATTTTTTATACAGTCCGTAAGAATTTCGGTTCATTAGCCGAAATTTCGAAATTTCTGTCAATCGCTGCGAAAACCGAACCCCGTGCTTCTGCAGAAAAAATTGATCAACTCTTTGTCGAGAATATTATGAAAGACGTCAACAGATGTTTTTGAATCAGATTAATTTCATCTCGTGTAAGTAAGACCTTCTCATCTTTCGTCATCGAAATAATATCGATGCTCGAATTGAAAAATTCCCCACAAATTCAGCGCCCTTCTTAATGCTCCGAAATACTTGATCGAAACTCAAGAGTATATAACTTATCTTGACTCGCAATGAGGTGTCTTAGAACGAAAAAAAGTATTCGCACCCTGAGGACTATATTTTTTGCCGATCGCCAAAATTCCATAATTCAAGGCAGAAAATTAATAAATTCAGCGTTTCTATGTAAGGCTGGTGAATTCATTGAACGAATTCTATACCGTATGTCTACCTGTTGACTTATATTCATGTGATGTACGACGAGTCTATTTCAATACTATTTGGGCTTCATATGCATAATAAATACCAGTGAACCGTCAGAAAGCGCGGATGAACTCGGTGACAATTCAATGCGTGAGCAGCCTCATATATTGGCCCAAATGAACGCCCCTCGGAGTATGATTCAAAAGCGTCACCCGGAGGTCCGAAACTCTCCTCCTGTGAGTGAGAACTCGCTTCCTATAAGAAGTGGAAACTTGGTGGAGAAAAGTGAGAATTCGCTCGACGACGAGGGAAAATTGTGCCACACGGTGTGAACCAATGGAGTGAAATATTTCGGTTGCAAATATTGGAAAAGTCACTCCACGAGATTTTCAGAGTGCACTGTACGGAATGCAGTCCTCTAATCACAGAATTCGACCAGCGCTCTAGCGAAATATCAAAAGATCAATACGTGTTTCGGTTTCAAACTACCGGTTTTTCGAACAATTTTCACCCGAAAAGCTCAAACGAATGAGAGCAGTGCATTACGGGTATGCATCGAGTCGCGGATTACCGTTGTATTGTTCGGTATACTTACGCTTTTAGATCCGGACAATTTGGAGCAAAACCAACAAGCTATTTCATACTCTTTGCATCATGCGAAACAATGGATACGCCATAATTGTCGACGAACACAGACGCAGGTATATTGTTCGAGCCAATAGCACGATGTACGAATGAACGACGACGGCAATATATATTCGACGTTGCGTGCATCCGTCTGTTTCGCCATGGGATCCAGGCGGTAAAATAACTTGAAATTTGTGACCCGGAAGTCCCAGGGACATTGATGGTTAAAAATTTAATGTCGTAGTGAAATTTTTCATTCTGTGTACAATATTGTCCGTCAGAAAAATCTGAAAATTGTTAAAATTCTACCATGCTTGTTTTAATGCTCTCTTTACAGACGCGGTGACAAAGTCGACAATGTTTTTTTTAGCAGCTGCTCTCCTCCTGGTCACAGCAGAGGTCTGTTATTTCGCCGCACATATTTCCCACCCGAAACACCGGCTTTGTGTTTTTATCGCTGGTGTAGTCTTCATAGTTTCCGGTGAGTAATTCACAAAAGCTTATGTTGTCTCATTTTTCGCGTTTCTTCTCCGTTTCGCTATTTTCGAATTTCATGTTCGCTTTTCGATGTAATAATGCATAAATAGACGAATGAAAGGATGTGTCGTCCTTTTCACAACTGAAATTCTTCGCCCCTGCATCAGACAGGAAAGAGAAAGTTATTTTGGTGCACATGATTGTAAGTGCGCGTCATATGCCGCAATACGTACCGACGTGACGCGACGCGACGCTACTGCTTCCACAACAGTAGAATGAACAAAAAATCTCAAACGAATCCCTCCCGTCTCTCGACGAACAATCTGATTGTGAGAAACTTTAGCCACAAAACTCTAGAAGTTTTACGGGTAACCAAGAGAATTTCGTGATGTTTGCAATCTCGAGGATACTTCGCCGCCTCGCCTCTCTCTTCACCGGACGTTTCCTCCGCCGCGACCACAACTCCAGCTGCAGCTGGAGTTGCTCTATTGCTGTGTTGCTGCGGACGCTGTCGGAAGACATCCCCGACTCCGATATTTCCTTTATCCTTCATTTTCACAACAACAATCCACTCTTTGTACCTATACTTCAGACTGAAACATCCGTCAAGCTACGCTGACCTCGTTTGTCCATGCATTTCCGAACTTGAACCAACGTGACGTATACTATGCTACACTACGCGATACAGTAATTGGGAAATCGTGAAGCTGGTAGACCAGTAGAATTGTTCAATTTTGTATACGAACAACGAAGGAAATAGGAATCGAGCTCAGCTATCGATGCAGCTCGATCCCTATTCCGAGTTTCCGACTTCATACACGGAGACTAAGTTTCCGAGTAGAAATAGATCCGCAATCCGCACTGCGATCTCATAAACATCTGTACGCGTCCTACCGCCAGCACTCTGCAGCTTTAATTAACTGAAGAGAAGTTACGTTTTAGTTCGACATCGACACACCTAGGTGTATACTATCGCCTGGCGAGAGTAACGTAATTCAGGTGGATCTGAATTGTCGGCGGTGTGAAAAAACAAAAATTAAATTATCGCTGGCTGCGGAGCGTTGAAATTATTCGAACCGTCTCTTTCGTCTTCTAATTTTGTTCAATCTCTGATTTTTCCAGGGCTGCTCATGCTGGTCGGAATGGTCATGTACATATCCGTATTCAAGGCAGAAGTTGGAAGCAAATTGAGAACGAGATCGTCTTTTCAAGTGAGAAAATAGTCCAGGATTAAACATTGTATCGTTCACACATTTATATGTACAGGGTGACCCGTAATTGACGCCGCGATTTTCAACGGGGTATTCTTTGTTGAAGACTTGATCGAAATTCGCCCAATAATTCTTTTCCAAAGTGCATAGATTTTGCGTTATAGTTGATCGAGGATCTGCAGCCAGTGACACATTGTTCAATGAACCGGCGTTCGCCGATGTGTGAAATAGAAGCAAACAAACGAAGGACACACAACCGAGCGCCGTGACAAACTGACACTACTCCCGTTTATAGAACGCGTGGCATTGGCTAATATTTTAACAAAAATTCTGTGCATCTTGGAAATTCATTGACGGGGAATTTTCGATCCCGTTTTCAACTAAGAATTGGCATCCCGTTGAAAATATCTGCGTCGGTTCCGCGTCACCCTGTATAATGTTCCGAAAAAATCTTCTCGATTGTTCATCAGGGTCTTTCCCTTCGTGACCACTTCGGAACGGAAATTGATAAGCTTTGTAATTTTCAGGGTCCGCAGTTCACCTACAAATACGGTTTTTCGTTTTTACTATACGTCAGTGGCTTCATCACAACCGAAGTGGCTGGTACTTCAGCGATATTCTTGTACATATCCTGGCACCAGCAGGAGTGGATCCGGAAGGACTCCAGACGCAAAAATTACGGGGTTCGTATAACAGTTACCGTACATATGCATATACGTATGTATATATTAGTTTCCCAGTTGCCTGTGAGCAGGCGTTTCCAATTCCCTGTGGTGCGTATCCGCGAAAGCTCCCGGTATATAGTAGCTGTAGCATTCTGTTCTAAAGGTTACTAGCCAGGGCCTGCCTGCAGTCGTTATCAACGGAGTTATACGGAATGATCGAACGGCCGGGGAACCAATTTGCAACCGCAAATCCAATTCCGGCTCAATTCTTTTCCTGGTCTTCAGCGATACGCGCGCTCACGATTTTTTCACCGCGCTTCAATTTTCTACCTTACGTATTATTCTCCCCACACATATTCTCCAGCGCCGCTATCATCATTCGTACCCAACGGCGATGAAAAACATTCATTTCGCGGCCGTCCCTCGAATCGCCATGTTGAAAATTTCGCTCATTAGTTATCGATTCTGACTTGAAATTCTGATTGAAAATACAGACAACGCGAATCCCGTTTTAACGGAATTTATTAATGGAGAGAAGACATCATTTTTGAACATACATTTGTATGTACATCGTACCTATCCATGTAATGTACGGATGCAAATTTCTGAAGGTATTATATCGACAAACTTCTAGACATGTACAGCCTATACATACACACGACATTCTATTCGCCCGGAAATCGCGCTGTATGAGGCCGGGTAGTAGTTTCAAGGTAGATGGGTAGAGCTGACCTCAGAATTGAACGTGAAAACGCGAGTAAAGAGACATTATTGTTTACTCTAGCTGCAATGTTGACTTACCAAATGCACTCAGACGGCACCGCTACCAGTTGAAGCTCTGTTTACATTACCATGTTTCCATCCGTAACTACACTGCACTCGGAATTCCCGCTTCCTGTTCCTGTTCCTGTTCCTGTTTAGTCGGAATGCGCATATGATTATTCAAATAATATCGAAATCATACAGCCCATCATACTTTTGCAAATAAACTTCTATACCGAACTTCTCGAACAGCCTTATTCGACGAGCGTAGGTATAATGTTTGTTAAACAATTATCACCGCACGAAGTATTCGGTGACTCGGAATATTAAGTATCAGACATTGCGAATCTAGGTTTTTTTTTTCGAAATTCATATTCTGAAGACAATCGGCAAAGAAGAAGTAGCACGGTGTCACGTCTTCACCGGACGGTCTACGCATTGACACTGAGGGGCTACTCACTTGTCGAATCGGTGGGACACTTCTGTTCGGAATCCTTTTGTGAGCACACGGAATCACTTGGAGGCGTTTGAAATCACTGGAGCCACACGAAATCTCATCGAACTCACATCAAGTCTGAATGGAAACGCATAAAATTGCAATGAAATCCGTCAAGATCACTTCGAAATCATTTGAACCATTCCTACCGATTACATGTAATTTTAACCGATATCACCAGCGCATGCTAGTTCGTTACGATTCCATGTGACTTCGTTGCGATTTGAAATAATTTTCGCAATATATCGTAATTTCGTTAGATTTCGGAGATTCCACGATCTCGCCACGGAATCACATTGAAACCGCAACGAAGTCTAATTAAGTCACCTGAGATCCCCCGAATCACCCGAAATCAGAAATCAAATGTACACCCTCTCAACGAGCGAATGACATCCCGTCTGATACAGAAGTCGAGGTTTCCACACGGTCTATGTTTTGAAAATACGCTTTCGTGTACTGTTTACGATGCCAAATGCTTGTATACCAATCTGGTAGCTCGTGGGATCGGTGGTACCGGAAGCCTAACTCAATATGAAAACAGATCTGTTGATTTTCTTCTTCTGTCATTCGTGACGACGAGTGCGTGTGACATGATTCATTGATTCGCGAGCAGATTATTATTCCAAGAGACTCATCACGCCGATGGATATGTTATTGGGGCTTAGAATCCAACGAGATACGTGATCTTAGATGATTTTCACGTGGAATTGAAAAGGTGTAAATAAATGATTCCCCGAGGTCTTACTTTGTGGAAAGTTTGCGGAGTTTTCTTTCAAACATAGACTCACCTCGACTCGGTTGGTTGAGACCTTTTCTCGAAATTGAAGATTCTCTTGTCTCGTTCATTCAGGGTGTGTATCATCTGGAGAATCACGTGCATCAGCCGAACCACGTGAACCATCAAAATCACGGGAGTTTTCTCTGCGAGAGGCATCAAAAGCGGTACTTCTTCGGCAGGGATTCGGTGGACGTAGATTTTGACGAATTTGTACCACCGCCACCGAGTCTGGACTACATAGAGTATCCTAGACAATTCCCGCGGGATCTTACCGCGCAAACGGTACGTTGATAAATATAATACAGCCACGGATAGATCTCAGAATCTCATCTCTGTTTGGCGAGAATGCAAAATTCTGTACACCTGACACCGCATCAAATAAATTCGACTGTTGAACGAAATTCTTCTTCCGACAATTTCTCAAGGTCAGCACCACTGCAGACGTCCTTCAGGAAGAGTACAGCCCAAGTTCTCAGCACGAGTTCGTCACGTTTGATCTTGAGGAACCTCTTCCGCCACCGCCTCCAGTCAGAGGAAGCGAATGGGCGCTGGATACGCTCAGACGAACAACTCCCGTCTGATACAGCGTCAGGTGAGTACAACGGTTCCTAGATTTATACTGAAACCAAAAGGAAGGTATGATCGATTCGACAATGGAGAGGTTCATTCATGGCAGAGTGCTGATTATTGTTGGATGATGAGAATTCAGAAAAAAAACATGAACGATTTCACTTGCCACGGCTTTATGATGATCGGGTTCAAATATGATGTATACAGGTACACGAAACTGGTACAAGAATTTCAATCGGATGACGGAGAAGCTGTTGACGAGGATGAAGACGAAGATGACGACGATGTGGATGGAGATGAAGAGGAAGACGACGACCTCGATTGCATCGGCGAGACTTCGAACGACACTGAACCTATTTTGAAGAATAATTAGTGAAATATATCTACGCACATTGTGAACAACAAGTTTCATGACAGTTGGAAGTTGGAAAGTTCGGAACTGTGCTGCGAGATTGATAAAATAATCCTAGTAACGAATAAAACAGAAAAAAATTAGTCGAAATTATACTATACATGTACGTTAAATATTATTCAACACATACACGTATATAATATATAAATATATAAGCTGGATGACGTTGAAACTTGATGAAAGTCAAACAACAAGACGTCGGGGACTTCTATGCGAATTCTTCTATATAAATACTCAGATATTATGTGCGTATCAAATTGTAAGTTATTCCGCAGAAATTGAATTTGATAATTCGTATATGATTGTAACTGCCAATAAATACCTACCTATACTGTTGTACGTGCGTAGTCAATGAACAAAATCTGAATAATCAAGAATCACGAAAAAGAATGATGAGATGATGGAACGAATAGATAGAGATAGAAATCGAGATACCTGACCTGACCTGAGCAGCCCACGTGTGGTATCTCAATGAACATATAAATTAATATTTAGGTACACGCATGTAGTGTATCGAATTTGGCGAGGGACGCGAGCAGCGATAAGCGCCGTTTCTGAAAGTGACATCTCAATAATTATTTCTCAAATAAACTTGAAATGACGATGATATAGCTGGTATACGCGAAATTTCAAATTCCACGGATTCTGAACGTGAGGGAATAAAACGGAAGAAAAGTGATTAGAAACATAAAACGAAGTATGTATAGGCATCTTGCTAAGCCTATATATCTGCATTAGACTAAAATATTAACATGAATAAATTTCTTCCAGCGAAAATAAAGAATTATTATTAATATTATCATATATACTCGATACATAGGTAGGTAGATAGTAACGCCAACTGCGGATATTCGATCGCATAGGTATTATACATGAGTATAAAAGTATATTACGATATTGTATAAATTGAATTGAACTTCCGTGCCAATAACTTCGTAATACTTATAATAATAATGATAATAATAATAATGATAATAAATGTGACTGTATATATTATTACTATTACGATAATATAATGGAATAAAGGCCCGATGAAACCTGCACCGAACTACTCACTCGTTACATTACGCATCGTGAAATAAATTGTTAATCGATTGTCCATTGGTAAAGAAATTTTGTAAGAGTTAATTGACGTACCTAGATTGTCAATCGATCGATTCAGGATACGTATGTCCAGCTATAAGAGATGTATGTGCCGTTCATTGGGTGATTCGATTTTCTTTCTTCCCCCGGTCAGGGATTGAGATTTATTTTGAATATAATTTCATAAATTTGTGTAGCGCGAAGGTACTGCTCTGAAGTTAGCTGCGGCTGTGGCAAGGCGCTCCAAAGGTAAGGCAGAGGCCAATCAGCGCGTCGTATCTTGCAATTCGTTCGAATACGCCGCGCTGATTGGTCTCTGCCTTACCCGTAGAGTATCTTACCACTAGTGTAGCTCACTTCACAGCGTAGTACCTACTTACCATCTATCCTACTAGATATACCTATACGAGTACTGATGCGTATTCGCATTCGAACGATTTTTACTGAACGCCGAAGACAATTCTTGTAAATATGAATCAGTGCTGTCTTCAGGCGAGGGGGCCCCGGCGTTCAGCGGGAAGATGAATTTTGTTCGACCGGAAAATTTGATATTCTGAATATTTTCAGGCAGAATAAAGCTATATCTTGAGCGAAAATTTGTAGTTTTGTTAACTGTGAGTAAAAAATATACTACTACGGTGGCCCCCGAAGATCTTCTGGCCCAGGGCCCCGCGGTCCCCAAGCACGGCACTCGTGTGAATATTGAATACCAAATTAATATAATTGATTATTATGGTATATTGTATACTGATCACGATGGACGCCAGACGAGTCCCGCTCAAAATATTGTATACTGCGTTATATACAGTATTATATATAGTAAGGTGAAAATCGACTTTGAATTTGAATTTGGACTATAATTGCTTGCATAACTATTGTAATGTCCACTTGTAATGGTTTTCTCGTTCATATTATGTATATGTATGTATTATATAGAGACCGAATGATTGTTAAATATTTTTTATTGTAATATACATATATTATACTGTATACTATATCCCACCAACTATTCGTTTTGTAATTTGTAACTTTGCAAGCATTAATTTGTCGAACCGAATATTATATTAAATTATATCATATCATATTATATTATATTATATTATACTAAATCATATGTAAACAAAAGAAGAAGAAAAGTAATCAGTCAATATAACAATTGATATAAGGAATAAATAACGGATTCATATCAACGTTCGAGTGATTACATATATGAATTAGTTATCTAATTAATTGATTCGTTCGTATTTTATTTTTATTCTTATCTTCATACAGCTTAATATTCGTTCATTATTATTACCATGATTACACGTATAATAACAATAATAACAATAACAACAACAATAATAATAATAATATACAGCTGGTACGAGAATTTTATATTTACAGTCAATGTCTTTTTATGAACAACACCACAATACAGTTGCGATACAATATTATTGGTATTATTATTATCATTATCATCATCGTATCGCTATTATTATTATTATTTTAGAAAAGCGATGAAAAAAACATGAATTCCATACAGCATTATATATATCCGATGAAATTATACCCTGATTAATATCATCATGATTACCAACATTATATCGACGGTTACAGTATTATTTTTCTTGCAATTAGGCAAAGAATACTAACAAATATAAATATAACAATGATGTATAATATAATAATATATGATATAAAAAATAAATGATTTTTTACTAAACAAATTATATAATTTATGCGCCCGTTACAGCTGCCTTGTGTTCGGATGAAAATCAATCGAGGTAATCAATCGGCACTCGAAGCTTACATTATACTATATACTCATGATATGGATTGAATTCAAGTGATTCTGTGGTAACATAACCAAAAAAATAAGAACAAGAGGAGGAAGAAGAACTATAATCTGCGATTACATTCAAATACATTCCAACTCTCGCAAGTATACCGCATATAATTTCATTCGTCGAACCCTTTGTACTTTTATCGCTGCGGTGTGTTTTGATCAAATGTACTCCGTTTGGGCACCGCTGAACGCAGTGACGCGCGAGCTTGAGGAAACCTACCGTGCTCGATCTTTTGCTCTCTGGTGCCTCATGCCAGTTGATCAGCAATCGTTATCATTTTACCTGACCAACGGACTCTACGAACGATGAACAATCGATAATTGTTTTCTCGAATGAATCGAAATCTGTTACTTGCTGTAATCACTGCAGTATTTTGTCACACAATGAGTATTTCTTATCTGTTGCTCGTTATTCACTTAGTGATCATTTTCTGAACGATTGTCACTTGAAAATGATAATATTCAGTTTGCCGAACTAAATTACGAGGTTAGATATACATCGGTGTCGAAACTGCCGTCAGGCGGAGACTGCAGAAGATCAAGCTGTGTTCATTGCTGGTGATCCAGAAGAGTTGTTCGCGCGGTATAAAAACAAAGAAATCGTAACCGTCCGCGAATCAATCGCAGTAACGTAATGACGCGAGTCAGTTTGATAGCTCGCAGATGAGCTCGTGAGTATAATACATATCATAGGGCATAGTATGTGTTATAGGGACAAAGGATCACACTTATATCGAACACTGTTTGTCGAGCATGAGTATGTTCGAACTACACGCGACGGCGTTGAGCCAGGAGCATCTCGATATCAAACCTGATTTGTTGTAAATTCATATGATTATTTTGAGTTATCATATCGCACTGAAACTTACAGTCGTAGGAGCTGATCGCACCCTTCGGTGCTTACACTTTTCCCCTGTGTATCTATATCTATTTTCTTTGAGTATCAAATGTTCGGTATAAACTGCATCAGGCATTCGTCAATAGTGTAGTACATAATACATTACTAAATTACATTCAAATATGTATGTTCTGATATTACAGTGTCGTATATTATATAGTTCTTCGCTCGCGAACGTTTTCCTCGCACATCAATCATCGCTGAGTATTTCCACTCATTTTGTATGACAGGGAAAGTCGGCAAAGCCGGGCCCGAACCGAAGTTTCTCACGGATATTTTCATCGCATATTTCCTTTAATTTTATCCACGAATATCGACCGCGGGTCGGTCTGCCACGTTTTTCCGTGAAACGAATGTACGGTACCCAAATTATACGCGAAGGGAACGGACCAAAAATCGAGCGAGCAGAATCTGTGGTTTGCTTTACCGACGACGAATAAACCGAGGAAAAAGCTCCGTGAGCTTATATCGCGGTGGTGGATAAGAATTAGGTATATCGGGTATCTGTTTTCCTCGGCTAGTACTAACTCGGAGCACTTGTAAATTCAAGCTCACGTTTCGCTGATTATTTTTCTTTCTGCATCACCTAGATCTATTATACAGGCAGCGTTGAAAAAGTCGCTCAAGTTTTTAGCTTTCGACTGAAATCAGGGAAAAGTGAGGGACAATGAAAACGAATGAAATTTCAAAACTTAGGAAAATCTTATCTGCATTTTTGTTTCCCGAGTCGAATCTTACTGAGATCAACGACCGATTATCGTCGGCTCGTCGGCCATGGCTATTTCCTCCGTTGGTGCTTTGTCCCGTTTTCGTTTCTTGGAGAATAGCATGAAAGCACAACCGGAAACCAAGTTGCTCATGAAAACAAGCCACGCCAGCACGAGGGAATAATCGATTTTTTTAACAGCTTTGTCTGGGAAGCTGTGAAACACATTACGTTTCTCGAAATCAATGGCGGACTGAGCTACCTGTATGACCACAATCACGCAGGCACCTGTGAAGAAAACATACATTGAGAGAGAAGAAGAAGAGGAAAAAAATAACTACAACGAAAACAAAGAGAAGCGGGTCTTTCTCAATCGCTTTATGTCGAATTGGGGGAGAAACAGCATTACGATAAACGGCAACGAGCTTTTTTTCTATCTCTTCAGAATAAGTAAAATTATTCTTCAATTTTGAGACTTATTGGAAGTTGATCAATTCTGGATTAACTGCATCATCTCAAACGGAGAAAGCTCGTTGAAGTCTGTGCGAGATAGCGGATGAATAATATCTCAAACCCCTGTTTTCGGGGTTGATCGTATATTTACCAGTGATGAAATGTATTCCACCAGCGAGTCTCTTGAACATATATCGCGGATTGCGAAACGTGTATATAGAAAATCCAAATCCCATGAGCATCACGAATATACTGATAATCGCGAAAAATACCTGCGTTCTCGAGTAATCTGAGTAGAACAAGGTTTCAAATATAAATAGTGTACTCTTATACCTGACCATATATATACATATATGCAAATCAGAAATTTTGAGACATACATAAAATTTTGAAATATACGTATATGTATAATATTTCGTGAGTATTTTCACTATAGGTATACTCACTGAGCATCGTGTCGGTGAGACTGTTCTGTTTTCCATCAATTTCCTGAGGAAACATATCTGGATAATGACACTGCGCTAAAAATTCGAAAAATTGTATGACAATTAAATTTCAAATTCGAAAAATCCATCGTACTGTGATGTTTTGTTAAAGTTTACTGCACGTTTGTTTCTTCAGAACCTTCTTATTCTTTGTCTTTCTTTCTTTCAATTTCCTTCTCTTCTATCTAACGAAACACGTAAATTGAAAAGAAATATTATAGACCGCATAAAAGTCAGGCTCCATTTATCAGCTGGCTCGCCGAAAATCCAGCCATTCGAATTCGGTTGTTTATTTAATTGAAAACAAATAAACGCATGAGCAGGCTTCTGTCTTGACTGTAAGACTTTCGATTCTGTTGAAAAATTCGTTTATAAATAATGCGGCAAACCGCTTACCGATATCGAAACGAATGCGAATGAAAAAAAAAAAACCGATCGGGAAGCGTTTGCTTTTCCGCGTTTTTTATACCCCACGTATCGTGTATATAATATATTTCCGCCCTCTACCACGACCTCCGCACTGCAGGGGGTGTAAAACGCAGAAAACTTTTCCCCACGCGCTCATAGCGGCTGTTTAAAATAACCGTTTATTTTTCGTTTCCCACTTTGCGTCAAGCTTATACGTATATCGTAGATATAGGTAATATTGTACAAAACTTGTTCGTCCGTTGATCACAATATTGTTCGATTCTTAGGCTGCAAGCTCGAAGAAAAAAAATGAGGGAGGTAAACAAGAAAAAAGAACCCATCACCGCCCCCTATGTGTTTATCGAATTTCAGGCTTAAGGTTGCAAGCCAGTAAGCTCTTCGTCTAGAGCAGACCCATTTCTAACACAATCCAGCTGCCTGCCAGGCAGGTGTTAACCCATCAATCCCACTCCAACGCTATTTTCGGATCGTTTTTATCTCCACTTCTCTGCCTAAATTCTTTACATTAGAATAAACCCTGAGAGCAGTCTGAACGATCCGGTGTATCACGACCGATATTTACCCGTAATACACCTACTCCCGATCACTCGACCTACTTCACGTCTCTTTCCCGGTCTCACCAATCTACCGTTCCACGCACAATTCACGTCCTATATTCATTTCGCTTCGTAGAAGCTGTATTCAATTAAGGCGGTGCAACACTCCCACCCTTACCGACTGATACGTCATTCTTATGTTTCGTCTCAATTGTAAACCAGTGAAAAGAATGAGCTAAAATTTCGAGAGTAGTCTCAGTTTATATCGTCGGACGGTGGAAAGTGAACCACAGCGCGAAACTAGTTTAGAAAATTTACAGATTTTCATCGACTAATTTATTTTGAATTTTGATCGGTGAATTTGTTAAATCAGTCGCGCGATGCGGTTGACTTTCCACTGTTCGACGATATAAAGTGAGTATACCGTCAAAATTTCAGCCCATTCTTTTCACCAGTTTACAAATGAGACGAGATTTAAGAACGACGTGTCTCAGTCGGTAAAGGTAGAAGTATTGCATCGCCTTAAGAATCATTTCATTAGGGCTTTTCATCAGCGATTTTCGTTACTGCGCGTGCCCTAACTTCCACCATCTTTGTCGGACAGTTCCGTGTAAAATCGGCTCAATGCGCGCAAGCGTCACCGCCGTGTTGCGAGGCGGGAGTTCAAAAACGGGGCAAATTCCGAACGTCCTTACGTTCGGAGCAGCGTACTGAAGCAACAAATCGCGCACTGACGATCTTTCACCGTTTGAATCACAATTTCATCATAAGATCGAAGACCACTGAAACAATCTGGGCCGATTCAGATTTGTCATCATTCCAAAGCTTATCTAAATGTACAAGCATGAGAAATTCGCCGGTTTTTCAGAGGCTGCATGCACTTCTGACCAAAACTATCCGAAATATTTGAATTCCCGCTCGTATAAAATGGCGGTAACGCCTGCGCACGTCAAATTTTTCGGAAGTGTGTTGCCTTAAGGAGCTGCGTCGTCTCTAGTTGTTTTTCGTTTCATTGGTTAGTTCAACTGGATTCGGTTCCTATTTTCGATTTTGTTTTTCGTTCTGTAAAGATTGATAGTCGGATCAGAATAGACATACTATATAAAACCATTCGCGTGATGTTCTGCGTTCTGTTAGGCTCGGCGGGCTTGAGGCCCGTTGTACATTCTCTCCAGAGGCCCTGGTGCCTGTAGAGAAGCATCCTGCCCAATTTGTCATCGCCTCCTAGAGGGAGCCCTCCCTCGTATCCTCTGGCATCGACGGTAAACCAGTGGTCAGTACCAATGGCGATGGCCCAAACACAGATGGACAGCCCAACGAGACACGTGCAGCCGAGGAGAACTCGCCGTTCGAAAATAACCTGCGGGGAGAGAGAGAGAGAAAGAGAGAGAAAAAAGGTCGATTTAGATGTTTTTTATTGTCACGTTTCGAAATTTCAGGGGAGGAAAAAGGCAACGAGATATGATTTTTCTGGGGAGAAAAGGATTCACAAATCTGAGTACCGTGTTGGAGATCCGGTGATCCTTCGACATTGCCTTCACGGTATAGTTGAACCACGTTCTTGTACAATTCCGACAACAATACTAACAATCAGTGCGAGGAATCGTTGTTCGATGCGAATGAAAACAGACAAAAGAAGAAAAAAAGCTTTTGGCACCGCGGAGCTATTTGGCCGATCGCCCCGAAACTTTTTTTGGCTGACATATACGGCTGTTGATCACGTGACTGCTGATTTTCGATTTCACTCATCACCTACATCTCTATTCGGCTTTTAGCTACGCTTCGAACCATGAAATTTGGGATATGAGTTTTTTGGAATCGAGTCTCAGACTACTCGGGATACTCCGAATCACCGATCTACGTGCATACGTCCGAACAGCATATTTTCAATTCTTGGTTGAAATCCAATCGCGAGTGGGTGTTCGTTAGAGAAAATTAACGGGTTGAAGCTTTCCCACGTTTGTTCAATCGATCGACCAACACAGGCCGCGAGAAATACGCATCCACACATATAATTTATCAAAACGAAGTTACTTCGGTAGCTAGTAGGTATATGTACGTCAATCGTTGTATTTTTTTGCTGGCAAATACTCTCTCCACCGCTTGTTTCTATTCTGACGAGCCCCGTTTAGTGCAGTCGAGTGCGCTCGGATGCTTTCAAAGAATATAGAGACGCAAGTTTCTTTCACGCTTTTTTCCATCTCTTTTTTTCGTCGCAGACATCTGGAGCTGAGAGGTGGCTTATATCCGCAAAGCGCGCCCGCTGGATTACGGATTTAACGACGGATAAAAAGTTCTCCCAAATTCATGCACCGCACCTATCATCGCCTCGGCAATTAGAGCCGAATGCAAATACTGAGCTTTTGGAACCGTTGGGAGGAAACGAGGCTATACAATTAAATCCGCAGCCACTTGATTCGATTTGCCATTTCAAGTGGAAGTTCCGACCCCACGAGGAAAATACTCGGGGATAAAGGAGAAAACCGTGCGACAAGAGAAAGGGTGTCGATGCAGCTACCTGAGATGAAGATTCCTAAGCGATGGCGAATGCTCCACGTAAGCTGGCTAGCAAACTGCGAGAGATCTAGCAAGGAAACAGAAGTACCTACAAATGGAACCACGAGCTTGACAAAAGCTCACCGTGACATCTAATGTCACGCTTTTCTGCATCGTGTATAGGTCGCCCGTAATCGGACCGAGGAGAAAAAAGCTTCGATGACTGATATACATACCTAGACGAGAAATTTCGGAAACATTTATCCACACGATTGAAATTAAGCTCTACCTATCAGGTAAACGTCGAGAAACCCAATCCTCTCCATACAGAATTATCACATCTTTACAATTGGGAAGAAGAAGTGTGAGCTGATCGTCGCGGATGGACAGCCAAACAGCGTCGTCGGCTGCGGAGGGCGGCGGAGGGCGCGTTTCTCTATTTTTAAAACGCTGCGACGCTCTTGCAGTTATTGTAATGCGGTTGGATATACCTGTGTTTACGAGTATTGTACTCAACGACGCCGTATGCAGCTAGTGGAAACGATACTTCCGTTCGTCACGAAAATTTTGTCAGCGAAACGAGAACAATGACACGATGATACATTTCGAGCTGGAGATTCCGACAAGAAATCAAAGCCAGTCGACCATTCGTCTTCGTCTCTATTCCAATCCGCTCCGATTCGTTTGTTGTTTGGTCTCGATTGACAGGCGAACGAACGCAGAGTGCGGCTGACGAGGAGTCGCTTGAATTTTCAAAATCGTGTATAACCTGAACGATATGCTACCGAGGACTGTGCCAGCCTCTGGAACCCCTGTGCTCGCGTCCAAATCGTAAAACACAGATGTGCCGTCGCGCTGGTAGTTGCGTAGCTATTTTATTTACAATCCAAAACAGGGGTGAGCCTTCTACAACGACTTTCTGACCATTGGCGGCAGCTCTGCGATGCTCGTTGGCTCAATCTGTCGCGCTGCTTACGGCGGAGGACTTTATATCGCGGTAACGGTAACTGATTTTCCATCTCATCCCTCGTCTAGTTTCTACACCCGTATGGCACCGCCTGCGAATCGGTTACGAGAGACAAACGTACGCGAAACGAAAATTATCAAGTTATGGGAATTCGTTTGAAATTGGAGCTGTACGCATCTTCCGCAGCGGAGAGTAGCTACGAATCGACGGAAATCCTTGAGAGGAGGTTACGGGGATTCGTAGTCGTAACGCAAAGTTGTACAATCGATTTCAGAGCGAATATTCCAGGTTGCGTGATAGGCTTTCCGAAAGGGAAGGACAAACTCGGAAAAGTCTTATCAATTTGAAAATCATCCGAATATCTAATGTGTAAAAAAGTGAAAGATCTTTATGAAATTCTCACCTGATTGTAGAGCGACTTCATTCTGTTTGCCATAATGTCCGACTCTCTCGGTAATATATAGTTGTCTCTGAGCTTCTATACTCAGTGATGCGCCAGAGAATCGTGGAAGTGGTTGAGTTGCGTGTAAAATTAGTCTAGTTAGTCTAGTATCTTTTAAATATTATTTCAACGGGGAAATATTAGAGAACTTTTTTGAACTACGTTCGATCACATGTTAAAGGCGCAATCTCCGGTGATATGCTGCGCGAATGTTTGGGCCACTTTCCTTTTTTCTATAACTAACTATAAGTTTATTATTCCAATTATTACAGTATAAATTTCAACGCGATATGTTCTCTCCCGCCCGCGCCCGCGTGTTTCTAATTTTCGCTTTCCCGCTTCTCCCCCGCGGCTACAAATACAACATATACTATACACAAACGAAATTTTTATCTACCCCGGTTGGTCCATAAGATCGATAAATATTACGCGCGTAGCGCGAGGTTATTGGCACATTTGCGATGCTGATTTTCTCTTTTTTATCTTCGTTTTTACTCTTCTTCTTCTTCGTCTTCTTCTTCTTCTTCTTCGTGTCCTTCTTTTATTTTCTTAATTTTACGATTAGTGTGCGCGGGCGCGATGCTGCACGGCTATACCTATAATCCCGCCGTTTCTTTTGATCTCATCGAACAATTTCATCCAACAATAATTCAAGGTTTGAGTTTTAAGTTTTCCTACTTTTTTTCAACTTCGGAAGACACTGACGACGTGCGTAAGCCCGGTTCGTGGTGAAGAGAATTTCAAATTTAGAACGGACTCTTCGCTCCCGTTCCCTGATGTCCGATGTGTAGGTATTCTCTGACACCGAAAACTCCGACGGTCAGTTCTCTTGACCCCTTCCTTCCTTCCCTCGCTCCCCCGCCCCGAAATATAAACGGTCTTTGGACTTCGACTAAACTAGACTAGACTAGACTAGAGACTCGAGACTCGAACTTCGGCTGTCTATAATTTACGTGACGGGTTTCAATAGCTGAGATACCTGCACTAATCTATGAGTATCGGTTGAGCACGTTCGCCCCCCCCCCCCCCCCCCCCAAATCACTTGACGAGAAATGAAAAGAGAAAAGCAAAGGAAATGAAAACTTTTCCGAAATCTTGGTGTACTGTTCCTCTTCTCTTTTTCACGTTGTTTCTCTTCCAGATTTCTCACACTCACGTGCCGTTTATCACTCCTTGGCTCTGAAACACAAGAGAATGGGTTTTCAAATTTCGATATAGTGGGTTTGGTTCTTGCTGTAAGGACGACGGAGCAAAGTAGTATCTCGACTGCCGTTTCTCCGACGATTAGTTACAAATTCGAGTCACGATCGAGCAAGAATATTCATGTCGTACCGCGGTCGAGTGCGGACGCGGCTTGTAAAGAGCAGTATAATTTAAATTCAACAATACGCTTAGCTGGGTGTATACATCTATTTAGATAATTTGTTATATGAATAACAGACTTGTTTTAATGTGATATAGGTAATAGGTATAAGTGAATACTTGTAGTTGTCTATACGGTAGGGGACAAGTTCATCTTTCATTGGATTCATTTGTCGCTCGTATTAACGAGCCAATTTTCAAACTGAGTCGCGTGTATCGTCAGCGACATGTCGCGAGCGACGGGAATGAAAACAAAACTGACGAGGTGGTCGCTGGAGGCGTAACCACCAGTTGTCAATTATCAGTAGAGAGTAAGAAAGGAGGAGAAGAATAAAATCGAAAAAACCGATCGAAGAGTTCGCAGCCAAGAAGCCGCCACGTGATATCCGACGTCGGAACGACTACGAGGTCGAGGTATTTTACTGATAAAGCAATACTCCGGCTGAACAAGTCACGGGGATAGCTTCGAAGTTCTAAAATTCCGCAGCCAGATGTTGGCGGATCGGGAAAGACAAATTGTCTCTTGTCACGGTGGATTTCTTTTTCTTTTTTATTTTCTTGCTCTTTTTTTCCGTTTGGTCAAGGTCGTTTTGTATTTCCACGGTGCCATGTAGCTTTTAGCCAAACAACCGAGAGAACCTCGAGTTTCGGGATTCTACTTTCGGCCTATCTAAATTTATGAATTTTATGGATTCGTATTTTGGTCGACGTCACTGTGAATGCTACAAACGTTGTCCCCGCGCGTGAGCATGAAATAGAAGACAATAAATTTTGCTACCGGAATGCTACTGGGCGGGGCCAAAATTTGGCCGTTTCACGAAATCTCAAATTTCCAATTACATATTGACATTTTTGTTTCATCAACAATATAACCGCGATCGCATACTTCAACCGGGTTATTATTGTTCATAGTTTTTTTTTTTTCCTTCCAAAGTTTCGAATTCGGAATTGTGGAATCTTATCTCACGGCGGATTAAAAAGCTGCCCTTTTACCTCGTTCACCTTCCTTGGGGTAATCCAATTCCAAAAAGTTTTTGGGTATACCAAACTACTATTGAGAGCTCGAAGGCGACTCTCAGATCCTGAGCATCGTCGTCACTGAGCTACTATTTTCCGTGCATCTACTTCATAGATTACATCTCTGGTTTTCCTCCAGCTCTGATCAAGTTCAACCTGAAGTTGAATTTTCTCACTCCTTTATTTCCTTCTTCCTGTCGTATCCGATCGCTACCCTCCGTCAATTTTATTCTCAGCTTCGAGAAAAAGTTTCACAAATTTTCGACCGACGCAACAGTTGGCCACGTCCGCTTCCGGTCCAGAATGTTGTCTCCGAAGCTTGCAGCTTATGCATTCGCAGCGTTCTGAAATATAAAGTAAAAATGGTCAGGAGATGAATTAGGTGGAAAAAACAAGCAAACAAAAATCCGTATCGCCCGATGAGACGCAGTCTAATTGCTCTGACGTCAGAATTATACCTAAAGGCGTCACTCGAGGACACCAGACGCCTTTAACGAACCCCATTACGTCACTTCCGCCCCGGGCATGTATAGTATTTTCTACCTTTCATCCAAGGCGGGTCTGGCCACGTGCAGAGGTAGCCGTGCCGTTACGACAACACGCGACCTTGTCACGTGAAGAGCCGGAAGTATGAAAAGTTACTTTATAAAATGAAAGAAAAAACGCAAAGTGCAAACCCAGCATCCGGTTTATCACCGTCAAACTTGGAATTTACTCTGAACTATTATGTTAGCGCAAATAAGTTCACCCAGCGACAGTTCATTTTTTGATTAGCGCGATTGGTCATCTTGTGTTTCGTTCCACGATGGAAGATAAATCGGATTTTTCGTTCGCTTCCGAACATTTTCACACCCGTGGAATGCTCCCTCGCTACTTGAGATCCATGTGAAGCTTACTTCTTCCGTCTTATCGCGTTCGCTCACGTTCGCCCGTTATCCGAACTCACGTGTGTTTATTTTTCGGTGATACGAAAAGGGGAAACCCTTGCGATTGAAGATCGCCGACTTCGGTAGTAATTCTGGAGCCGGTAATCCACTCAGGATCTCTGCTCGCCGGTCTCACGATATCGAATCAATGCAATCTATGATACGCTGCTATTGAGTTATATGAACTACAGATTTGCGAGGAGGCGCCAAGACGGTATAATGTAACGATCCGCAGTGCGCGGTGCCAGTTCCCAGATTATTCGTGGAGAAGTTATTACTCGGGTTAACGCTCGCCTCTGACTGCACATACAACCATCATCGTCATCATCATCATGGCCGTCGTCGTCGTCATGATCAACGCAACTTCTTCCTCTCCTTTTTTTTCATCTTCTTCTTCTTCTTCTTCTTCTTCTCCTTCTTTAATTTTGTCTTCGTATACAGTACAGACACTAATTCGAGCGAGGCGCCGAATGTCTACGAAAGTTACCAGCTGTGAACCGATATTTTAAGTCATGACGTCACGGACCAAAGTGTTCTGGATGAAAGTGCACGCATAGGTTGGTCTTTGCCACTTTTCTCGAGACCCTGGTCTTCTTCAGCCTCTCACGATGACGTATCTAGGTGCTCATAATTTTACGCACGGCGTAGAGCATCATCAGAGAATCTCAATGTTTCGTCATCGCGATCGTGATAAAGTTACAGCGATTCAATTTCACCACGGACTCCTCGCTGCAGGGTAGATGAATTTGAATTATTCATTAGCATGACAATTACGCTGATGAAATATGCCTTGTGCACTGTCTGATTAGGCTAGTGAAGACGCGCCAACGGGATACGTAGAAGTGGAGAATATTCTCGACCGAATTACCTGAATCCCTGACTGGGGAACGGGGAATAGAGCTTCGTTGATAGTTTGACTGTATACCGAAAAACGAGACCTTCGCGAGTTTGGTGTTTCTTTTTTCGTTTCGCTTCTTTTGTTGTCTATACTCATCCTATTTGAATACTGGCACAGATCAGCTGAAAACGGCCCGATTGAGCCCCGCCGAATGCCGAAAATTCTACACTGTTGTCTTCGGATGGGACATCTGCCAAATTCCGGAACAATGCCTAGTCTGGTAAGCCACAGTGATCTCAAGAGCCAGTCTCAGTTAGCTGACCCACGCTCTGATGATACCGAGTGAGCTTTTCGAGCTTCGCCTCTCGCCTTTCGTTCGTCGAGGCTGATGATGCCACTATTTTTGCGCCTCGTTTGCAACCCGCACCAGGAGATTGCGGGTAGCTCTGATGTGAATATATCCACCGGTCTGACATGATGTCTGCATAGAAATAGCGCCGGTTTCAAGCTCAAGTAAAAGTCATACCGATTTACGCAAGCCGCTGCGTTAACTAAAATTTCGAATCTACTTTTTCTCTTCCTTTATCCGCTCGTTTTCCGTTTTTTGTTTTCTCTTTTTCGATGATGGGGAGTTCGTCGATCGTTACACACGCAGCGAAGAGATATATTGCCCATGGGAGTCGATGAGCATCTTCTGACTCGCTGTGAGGACATCCAAGGACATCCAATTGGGAGTCAAGGTCACGTGAGTCGGCTCCGTGGCCACGTGCCCTACCTCGAACAACCAGTCGCGCAGTACCAGCCAAAGAAACGAGAAGTAGAGAGAAAAGAAGAAAAGGGAAAAAAGCACAATGTTTCCATGCCCCGAGACCGTAGTTACTATTTTTAATACTGTTACATAATCTTTTTGAAATAATAAACAACCGCCAAGTGGGCTGTTCGGACTTTCAAAGATATTCAATCTCGTTCAAGCGTCCATAAAAACTTCTTTTTTTCAAGTAGAAATCAGCGTCGCTACGACGACCACTTGACTCCATGAGCCCGCACTTGACGTTACGGCAATTTTATCTACATTGCTTGCAAACTACCGAAGTAGCAGTTTTCAATTTGCTTACAAGTGTATCGAACGGCGGTGGACGGACGTGAGATCAACGATTCACAGTTTCAGAAACTAACCCGCTCGTGGCGTGATCCTACGTCCAGCTAGCTCAGAATCAATCTCATCTCCAAGTGGGAAAAAATTGTACCGGCCAAGAACTCCGAACGTACGAATAATCCTAAGTTGTGATACGTTGGGACTTTGGGTTGTCGGGGTGAGTTTAGGATCGCGCAGCTCATATCCGACGTCCGTTATTATAATGTAGGAGTGCGGAAAACGATTTTCTCGAGCGGTGGAGCTCGCGCTGGCGCTTGACGTCAATCGACTCGAATCTGCACCATTGTTCGAATCGTTAAGAGTAATCGTGAGATCGTTCGGGAGTTGGTGCAGTTAGTGGGGTTTATTTCGGAACGCAGCTGTTTCACTCCACCTTCACCTCCACCGTCATCGCCCTTCGCGCTACTCGGACGGCTGAGAAAACGCGGCGGGAACATCTACCTACATAATTATAGTCGATATGTCCCAGTCCGCGATACGCCACCCTGCAATAATGCCCAATATACGGCCGGTCGCGGGGCTATTTAAAACCTTCGAACTTTTCGCTTCTTTTTTTCCACCATGCCGCTTTCCCATTTCCACTTCTTCGCGGGCTAAGAATAATCCCAACCGGTGCACCGACTTAATTCTGTATCCATTCGACCCGATTTAACTCATCCGCTTGTGTAAACACGTCAATCACACTGCTGCTCCAACAGATATGCTCTCTGCGGTGCAGCTCGTTCAGCCGGTATGCAACTGGCGTTCCCCTTGTGCTAGCATCGCATCGGTCCGGAAGCGTACCTTGATTATGTAATTCACGGGGAAAATAAACGAGGAAGAAGAGACGTCGGGATAACTGGGTGAAAATTTATGGTACTGTACCTCGCCGAAAGCTCAGCCCTGGAAAGGGAGAATAGAGTCGAGTGTATATTTCTTGGACGAAACTAGCCGCGGGGAAGATCGAATCCTCAATCAACAATTGCAGGCCGTAATATGCCATGTGGGTAGAAGACAGAATGAAACATATCTTCTGCTCGACTGGTTTGACGTCATGTTATAGCTTGATGCAGAGAAGTTTGTAAATTGAAATCGGAAAAGCCGCGTGAGAGGTGACAGCGGTTTCACAAGTCGTTGGCGAGGGCGCCCGGTGTAATGCCGATGTAAAATGCTGTGTAATTTAAATTGAGTATCAATTATTCAAATTATAATTCTGTTTGAGATTGCTCTTCGCGGTTGCTGTGCGGTGGCCAGACATGCGGCAGGTAGAATTCCATTATTGTTTTAGTTTTTGGGTTGGCGGTGCGGCGCTGTCGAGTTGGTTGTTAATAATTCAATGTAGGTGGTTGGTATAGACATCGTGGGCGGGCGATGCGACGGAGAAGTTTAAACGAAGACGTTAAAGCATCCAAAACAAACAGCAATTATCTTGAGACCGCGAAAACTGGGATATCTGTCTGAGAAACTGTGTGCGATGAGTTATGCCTACTTCGCAGCTAACAGGCAAGCATTCCGTTATTATGAAGCAGAGATACGTACGCAAGTATTTCAAACTTGTATCTTGTTGTTTGCTTGTGGATTCTGAATTGACTTCGAAGGCAGCCAATTCTTGGCGCAAATGAGACGTCAACGATAGACGAAACGTGCATTATTATACCCTCGTAGACTTGCGAAACTTGAGAACGATTCGCAGTCAGAATACAAGCCAACCAATTCTGTTCCACAATGATATTCATTGCCATCGAAATATGTACTAAAGCTGTCTTCGCTGTTCGGGTGACAATAACTTGATACAAGCTAGGTCTGCTCACAATGTCACTTTGCTAGTGGCAGTGGACTAGCCTCTCATTTTCCGCCTCTCTCATTTTACGAAGATGAACCAGAAGCAGGCCCGTGTGTACGTAGCGTCACGTTATCGCGTTAACCTTTCCATCTGTGGCGCGGCGGGGTAAAATGGATTCGTGAACCGTGAACTTTTTTTGAGAAGCATGCGTTGACGCCGCAGTCCAGGTATGTCTCTGGAGAAATTTAATATACCAGTTATTTTCCGAGGTCATTTTCCTCCTCGTCCGATTAAAGTTGGAAGCGAACCACACCGCAATGAATTGTCTTCTTGTGGAGCGGTGAAATTACGAACGTGGATCTTACTCGGTGGAGAAAAATACTTTATTAATACTGAACGGAGAGGGTCTCCGCACCCCGGATACGAGACGCACGTATACGAGGGTGGAAACATTGTCCGTGTGGTTGTGGCCCTCCTCGATCTACTGCGGTGGCATGGAGTTATATTAAATTCCACAGATGTGACGTGGGAGATAGGAAGGAAAAGGAAGAGAAGGGGAGGGAAGGAAATTGAAGGGAATGGAAGGAAAGAAAAGGGCAGAGGCTTTCCTCTGATCCGTCGACTCAGGCCCACGTTGGTTTCACGTCGTCATTACCAACTTGGTAATAAATTGCTATTGAATAACCGACTGGGAAATCTTGCGGAGGATTTTTAAATCCAGTCATCGTATACTGACACTTTGATTAATGAGTCCATGATATGTATATGTCTGGCAGAAATGATGAATTGGATCGAACCAAATTAGCTGCGGGAGCTAGAAGAAGACGGACGAAGAGAATGGAGAAGCCATCAAGGGAGCCGACAAACTAGCATTTCGTTGTGAAAATTTTTGTCAAACAGTGTACATCCGCTACGACAATCTGTGCCGCTCCATTCGACAGAGTGAAGTTTGAAATTCATCAAACGCAGATGTATGTATACATCGCGTTATCGAAAAGCATAATGTTCTCATTTTCGTTTTTCGTGTCGAAACGCAGAGTTCAGGTGGTTCTCCGAGTCGGGAATTCGCTCTGAGTTCTTTGGAATAAACCCGTTTCAATGTGAGTTGAATCAAGGATTCCGAACCGCTCTGAAATTTGCCGCGCTAATGTCCCGGCCGAATAGTTTGCCAAATCACTAAAACTTCTCGTGTTGAGCGATCGGCATTTCTCAGTCACTGGCATGATCGGCCAAAAGAGGAAGCTTTCGATATCGCATTCATGTCGGAATAACTTTCTCAGTAACGGATCAACACCGATGCAAGCTCGGCCGAGGATCCTGATCCAATTGTAATGAAATCGATTCACTCACGTGCCCATAGAGAATCATCACGTCCCCGCAGTAACGCGCAACCCTTTTAACTGGCCGACGGCTTTCCCAGGTATTAGCACCAGTCCCACCCCGAGGTTGCACGGTGCCGCAACTCAACTTAACCTCTCACTGGGTCAACCTGATCCCAGACTAGTCGTGATTATGGGAAGGAGTCTTCTCGCCAGAGGAGAAGACGATCATCCCCGACTATTCAATCGGATGTACATATATGTACCGAGAGGCACGTGAGAGCGGATAAACGGATGAAATAGTTTTGAGCCTGCGTAGGATCGTGCGCGTACGTACTACCTACTACCTGTATATCGCACGATAATTTATAGCCATGCGATACGTACATATGTCCATGTATATTATCTCAGAAGTGAAGATGAATTATTATTCAAATAAATAGAATAGAATATCATGCCGAAAATGTGGATCATGAACCTACATAGGTTACACGTCGTACTATATTTGAAATATATCGACTGTCGGCCGAGCTCTGCTGCAGGGTAATAAAAATCTCCTGTTTGTTTTCATTGGTCAAATTTTGTGATGTTTGAACGGAAAAGTAATCCGGTCGAACTCACCGCAATTAATTGTCTTTCCGGAATTCTCATGTGGATTGGTCGGTTATGTTTGGTATCTGTACGCAAAACCTCGAATTATAGATTCCCTAAGATCTATTCGTAGAAGATATCGTTATGGAAACGTCCGACTTTCCATCAGGCGTTTTGATCGCTTTTGATCATTCACATGAAATTTTGAAAAACACGAAGATCGCGTGCTCGCACCGGTCCCGAATAATCGTTGAGGATTCGAATCTGCCTTTCCGCGATCGAAGTAAAATAACTATGTATTTTTCGTTATCGTTGGCTGCTTCGAATCTCTGTTGCCATCATCACCATCGTCCATCCACTTCACGAGTTTCAAGTAAGATTAACGTACGCTAGTTCAGATGAGTGGCTGAGAGCTTGTACACGTACTCCGGCAATTTGAAACCCATTATCTTCCGTTCTCTTGGCCCAATTTCATCGAAGAAATCATCAAATTAACAAGCGACATGCGGCAGTAGCAGGATATGAGAAAATCGAAGTAATTTCTGAAGAATACGGAAAACTATTGACGATGTATCCTCACCTACTAGAGACGCGTACATTTCCGAGCCACGTGTGGATTGCCATCGAATTATCTTTTTGTGTGCGAACTTCATCTGCCTCGAGGCTTATGGAGGAGCAGGATTCTCTATATTTGGCAACCATCTTTGCACACATTTGTCTCGCCAAGCCCAATTTGTGTATCCACACTGCAGGAGAGAAGTTCAATCGAATCGCGAAATTGAAGAACGGATCGCGAGCTGAGAGTGAGCGAAATAAATTGATTCCAGATAGCCGGAGCGCAGCAAATCAAACAATGGGCTGAATTGGTTTCAGTGAAATTTCACTCTATTTTTTCTATCCTATCTAATTCGAACTGGAGGAGAAACGCGAAGAAAAATTTCCCGACCAATGTCTCGGTAAAATTTTTGTCCCTATAGCGACTGATCAAATTTTGCCAATATTTCAATTTTAGTTATCGAAGATCAATCTGAATGCAGTTTGACAAAAATGGTATCGGAATGTTAGATGAGATGTGTTTGTGCAATGGCGTTCAAATATTTCAGGTATTGTTTCAGGTATACGTACTCGCGAAATTACGAAATTCGACGAAATCGCTTTTGGCATCGGGCACAACAAACTGTTGCCAAATCCCAGTTGACAGGGCTTTGTGAAGCTCGAGTGTACGACACGATTATGACAGAAATTTCACACAATGTTTAGTGAGGCAGTGAACCATCGGTATTTAATGACCTAACCGAATTAGTGAGGCGAACGAATTGATAACTTGAAGTAGTTTCACGAGAAGACGTGGTAAAATTTTTCAATGTTGATTTTGAACTACGCGTTGATGGAGATTTATAGTTACGCCGGAGGTACGTGTAGTAGGACGTTGATTCACACTTTGGACGGTCTAAAAATAAGAGGATCGTAACTTTATTTTTGAAATAATGTTCCTGGGTCAATGGTGATTAAATTTTGAGGTTAATTTTGAATCAATATTTTCATGCTCGAAATTAGGCATCCGCAATTAACATCGAAAACGTTTGAGAAAGATTTTCAAATGATTTTTCTATGACCTAAGACACTTGTGCCAAGATCAACAAACCGAATGACGGAGTGGGTCGGAGTTTTCTTCCTTCTTTTCTTGTTTTCTCAATAAACGTTCTAGAAAGTGTTTTCTATGTACATGTACATGATCCGGTGATTTCGAAGGGATACCTACGTTCTCGCCGAAGAATCGAGTCCCTCCGGGCAAACGTCAATTCAGTAATTGACGCTTCAATTTCAATTCAGAAAGTTTCTCTTTCAATTCTCGTGGCTACGTGATAGCAAATTCTATCTCACATCCACCTCGTCAAATTGAACAGGTCCTGAGCATTCGATGACCCCGCGATCTTCCGAAATACCAAGTTGCGTTATTTGACGATTCGTGAAATCGTTTGAGCACTGACTCGCGAAATCGTTTGAGCACTGAACTTCGGGGGTTCCTGACGAATCAATCATCAGGTACCTACCTCACGTCTTGTTCACGTAGGAGCCTCTCGAAAGCGTGGATCAATTTCTGCCGGTTCCAACATAGATAATCATAATTATCTTCCAGTCGTCTGGAGCCACTAACTTCCCGCAGAATCGTGCGCTATTGTTGTTATACTCGTACAATTGTATTCGTACCGTGTATTTCTCTTTATTCCCAAATTTGAGAGACACAGAAGTGTGCCTAAGGTCGACGGACGCTCGACTGTGAAATTGAATTTCATTTCGAACCTAGGAGAGAGATGATTCGCCGTAGAGGTAGGGGCAGCGGAATAACGATGAGAAAAAAGAGAGAAAGAGAAAATACAGAGGAAAATCTCACCAGGTGAAATAAATTTCCGGACAAAAAGGAGAAAGACAATGACGCCGTTCTCGCTTTTATCAGTGTGCTTTTTTCCTGAGGGTTTCCTGGGACCAGCGAAAGCTTCAGCGACAAAGATTGTCGAATCGATAACCTCGACCAAGACTCTTGCGGAATAAACTACGACTAAAGTTAAAGTTGAAGTTCCTCTCAAAGCACATCGAGAAACACGCAATTGGTACCCTCAATGAATCGATAAACGGAAGAAGATGCGGGAATAATCGCTCAAGCTTAATGGAAGTTGCTTTATTGAATCAAGAAGAAGAAAGGCAGAGAAAAAAGTTGAGGAATGGTGAGATTCATTGTTAACGATCCCGGGCTCGTTTGATAAGAAATATTGCGTAATTTATCGAAAAAATTACATCCAACTGAAATGAAGAAAAAACGGAGGAAAAAGTTTGTACCCGGCACGAATTGGTGAAGAAAATTCGCTCGGTGTTGTATTCGAAAGGTTGAAATTATTCATTCGGTGAAATTGAGATTCAAGAACAGCTTGACACTTCATTTTTTGACTTCATTTTTTGCTTGTTACGCATATACGGGTTTCTCCAGGTTTCGCAATTTTTTATAAATATATTTACTCGTATCACATTTTATTCATACTCCGCCAAATGGAAGGATCCTTGCTTCCACAGGTTGCCGGTGAAACTCTCCGAAGAGAGAAAGTTCATTAAAATTCAAAGCAATGAGTGAAACATATGTTTAAAATGAGAAATAAAAATATAAAAAACCTCCACAATCTGAAAAGTGTCTTCTTCGATCGAGTGTTCGTAAAGTATGACTCTACGGTCGCGTTCGGCGGCCGTGAAAAACGACTTGACGGACACCACGGAAAAATGTTGTTCGCAATTCGGTCGTAAAATTTAACGGCCTCGGTACGAAAGATACTGTAATTCATCACACGTTTTTGGGAATGAGGAGAAACGAACTGAGGGAGAAAAACGTATCCGAGCTCGATGGAATAATGGAAACACAAGACGTAAATTTGTTCTCGGTGTACGCGTTTTCTGCAGGGATCAACTGTACCAATACTTACAATTAGTAGGGATAAAACGTGAATGGGTACCTATGGTATCGGAACATTGGTAAGTGACTAAGATCGTTTTCCGATTGGACTGCGAATGAATAATTTCTCCGCCGAGTTACTCACTCCCCATCAATGACCGACGTGCGTACCTCTCGCCAGTGACAAGTGATAACAAATACAGTGTCGACGGTAACGATGTAAGTGAGATTTATTTTTCTTCGAACGCTGCTGTTTCAATCTACAAATAGCGAAGATTTGTCGTAAGCCAGCGAGTACACAACGAGTGATGGGACTCGATCCCATCGGAATAATCGTGTGTGGGAATTGTCTGATTGTTACCAATCGAACTAGTAGTCAATGATTATCCATCCACAAGTACATCGCCCTGGAGGATCGGATTCATTTCCTACAAATTCTCAATTCGATTGAATCTAGTTCAATCACAAATTCAGGGTGAATAATGACTGGAAAGTTGGACGTCTGCAAATAATTTGCTACGATTAGGCGGGTACCTACTGTATGGGAAATTTGAGTGCTGAAAAGGAAAGGGGATAACGACGTCGGAGTCGCGGCTGGGAGTTGAGTAGCCAGAAATTTTCTCCTCCAACACAGATGCTACACCGAAGTTGAGACAAAAAGCTAAGAAATTCTCGTGGGGAGAGGGAGGTCAAAATTCCGAAAGACCAAAAAGGAGACAAGCTGAAATTCCAAATTTCAAAGATACAGATTCTGGAGTAGCGAAAGACCAATAAGCCCAAATTCTCATGTTTTATGTATTACCGAATATTTGAATGACTGTTTCAACGAAAGGCTATTCACCCGGACGCGATTTCATGCGAAAACGTATTCTCAGATAATTTATATTTCGAACAAACGGAGCGTAGATTGACAAAATATGGAAAATTATTAATTTTGAAACGGAAAATTCAGGGCGGCTCACATTTGAGCCGATGAACTGAAGAAAACGAGATCAGGAATGTAGGTTCAGATACGGTAAGACAAAATCACCGATAATCAAAATGTCGAAAGACTAGAATTCCGAAAGGCGAAAATTCCGAGAAAAACTACAAGTAATGGACTATTTTTTCAGTAGATACAAAACAGTAAATGATTGAGATTTCCCTATTCGAGTTTTTGGTCTATCGATTCAATGAATTCGGATTCGTTATCTTTCCTAACAAGTACGATACTGAATTGTGAACACGCTACTTTGCAACCGTTGGATACTTCGATCAACGGGATATTTCACCGCTCGTAGTCTCGCCCATTCAGAGGAATAATTTTCGGTGTGTATCTATTTCTATGTTTTTTTTTTTGTTCTAAATTGTTTGTTTCTACTTGATAGCCTCTCCTCATTATGGCATTCCCACATTTTGCACTTTCGGTAACTTGGCCTTCGGATTCGGAATTTCGGCCTGTCTGTTCTTTGGCCTTCCGCAATCTTCACCCCGTCCAGTTCACGATTTGAGTACTCGTTATCGTGAAAGGACTATTCCGGGTAAAAGCCTAGCCATCGGCCAGGATACTTCCCTCTTCTGCGATTGTACTGTAGCCACAGGTTTTTGGTATTCGAGTCACCTTCCTCGAGCTTTTCTAGAAAGCACCTCCGCCAAATTGTATATGTGTTGGTATAGGTGTGTACGTGAATAATTTTCGATTATTTCATAATCATCACCCAGGACCGAAATAATCGTCGTTTGAAGTCCTGCATCGCGAACTGCTTTCAGCCTGGCTAATGTTGATGGCCCCCGTAATCGAGCGTAGTTGGAGGAGGTTCTCGATTGCGTGTCAATTAGCGGGGAAACTCAGGGAATGCGATAACTGTTGGGGAAATACCTGAAACCCAGACTCCGTGCGAGTCAAGGTAGTTATTAGTGCTGTACGGCTAGCCGGCTAAAATGGCCGATCACGCTAATGAGCCGAAGCTTAGCCAGCTAAAAAAAGATATCAATTGGCCAAACATAGTCGGAAAATTTTGTTCGCTTGGTCAGAATATGCTGGCCGCAGTTAAATTTCATGTTTAGCTCGTCGATGTTTCTTAGCCGGTTAACTACTCTTGGTCGGCTTAACTTCGGCTAATTTGCACCGAATCAGCCATTTCAGACGGCTAATACGTACGGCACTCGTAGTTATACCGGAACCGTCAACAGGGAATGGCTGCGACGATTGTTTGGTAAGAAAACAGAACGTTGTTCAAAAAATGAACGGGTATTACAGAGGACTGTATTTACTCGCACCGTGTTACAGCGAAACAGAGATCAATTACATGATTTATCCTTGGGGAAATCGGGCGTGTGTACAAGCGCGTGTTATTTCCAGAAGATTCAAATATTATCACAACGATGGAGTTGGAATATACGTATACGTCCCGCTGGTATTCAGAGGAGTGAATTTAACGGAATACCGTTTATCCCCAGATAAACCTCCGCAACACTGCAACGTAGTGAATACGATAAGTTTCATCGATTTGGTTCGCACAGTCGTTTCAGTACTGGCCACGGTTTAACTGGATTCAAATTTCCCTCTCGATTTGAGCCTCATCCCTAGATTCCTCGGAATCCAAAAACGCGGAGATGGCGCCTGGAGTCATCCATGAGACTCGTCGGATTGGATTAGGTTGAAAAATTGAGATTGGAGGTCGACCAATCGAGATGAGAAAAGAATGGAGTGAGGGGAAAGGTGAGAGAATAATCCAGTTTGACTTTAATTAACCCGAGCGACACATCAAACGGCACGATACTCAACGGCAGCCCCACCGACCGCGACGCTGAACGCTAATTAGCTAATTAAAAGTTTTTTCGACACGTTTTGCGGGTATTATTCCAAGCCGGTGGTACTCTAGTGTAGAAAGTACCTACGTCGATAGATTTTCTAGAACGTAGCTCATGATACGGAGTCTAGTCCTGCATAGCGTAAGAAATTGACAAATAGTTCGGACAAATTATAGCCAAATGAAATAAAATACCTACCAATGGAATTGGAATATGGGATGAGAAACTTTCATACTCGCAAATATCCGCGCCCTGAACAAACAGCGACATTCAATTCTCATCGCAATCAAATTTCGTGAATCACAATTTTCCACTCTGCCCGTCCAGGTATGTTTTCCCGCATACACACGAAAATACAGCCACGTGATTACGTTGTAAGGGCTGAATTCTGAGCTATACCCTTGTGACGGATCGGTTAGGTACACGTCAAGTAGGTGAGGGATCGATTTTGATAACCGCGAATGAGACGCTTGACATTAGTTAATCTCGTAGCCTCGACCTTATAGATCACTACGAAGATAACGAAGTGTGTGAGTGAAAGCAGCAAACGACGAATTCACGTTGGAAATCACGGAAAAATGCTGGAATTTCCGCCATACAAGTAGTCTACTCGAGATTCTGCGGACGTTTTGGCTGCGGAAACTTCAGAGCTTGGAAGTGTGGATGAACTCCTGTTTTATCTTTACGTTCTCTCCGCGTAGCGAATGAAACTTTCACTGCCCAGCCGTAACTTGTACCCATCTTCAATTTCCCTGAGCTCACTGGGTGGACGTTTATCGCTGATACATAGGTGTAGGTACATAACAAGATCACATTCGTGAGTTCGTACTGTGAAAGGCGCCAGTCAGTTTCTCTATCTGCCTCCGACGTCCGCGACGTGAGGAACTCCAAACACCGCGGACACAGTGAAAGACGTGGCGAATCAGATGAGTTGCCGGGAATACTGACAATTGTCAGTAACGAGTCTGACAACGAATCTGTATCGCCCGCGACTACTCAAATACATATATGCATCATTTACGCGACTTCTAGGTGCTAGCAGGTTCATATTTTGAAGGTAGAAAATAATGATTTTCCCTTTCTTCTGCCGTCGAAATCAATGGATTCGGTTCAACAGGTATGTATGGTGTACGCGGAGAGAAAAATTTCGTTAAATCGAAGAAAAATTGCTCCGTCTCACAGTCGAACGAATTCTTTATTGGATTGAGCAAATAATTTGTTCGATTGAAAAATGATTTGTAAAGTCAACAAAAAAATTTGCTCTGTCCTGAGATATTTGTCTTCAATTTTCACTCAAAATTTGTTCGGCTATAAATTTGCTTGATTCAGATAAATATTGTTCCGAGTGTATACTAGCCGCGGCCGATTTAGAGCCGGTTCATATTTCGGACTAATCAGTCAGGTTGTTGGTATACTGCAATCACCCGGCACCGCCGGTTTTGGCCAAGATGGAAACTTTCTTTGTCTCAGCTGCACTCTTTAACGCCGGTGAAGCAAATCTGAAATACTAATTGTCAGCGATTCGAACATAGCGAAGCGAAAACGAACATAGCGAAGGACAAGTTTCGTCGATAAAATGACACACGTCAGCCGGCGCCGATACCTAACCGTTGAACTCACTTTCGCCAATCAATTCGAAACGGACGAATCTCTACTATCTGTGAGAATGATTAATCGTCCACGAACGAGCTGATGATTGATAATTTTTCTTTTACCGATCCCTGTTCCGAGGTTCAGGTTCGGTGACAGCTGTCACGTGTAGTTTTATCGACAGAGCTTATTTTGCCGCCGCCGAAACTGACATTCGGCGGAAACAACCTGAATAATTAATCCGAAATAGGAACAAGCTCTGAATCAACAGCAGCTAGTATATACATGATGAATTAATCGTATCATATCTACAATGCAAATATGCAATTAGATCGAGTAGTACACTAATGAATTAATTGCATTCTCGCTAAACATGTTAACTTGAGCTCGCGAATAAACGGTTTGTTGGTAGAATGGTGACGCGTTATACTTTTGAAGCGTAGAAATTGTACCATTGTTAGACAATGAAAATGGAAGTCAGAAATCTATAATACGAGTACATAGAAAAACCGCGAGGCGCGGTAATTGCCACCTGCGAATCAAGTTCGCCGTGAAATATTCATTACCGTAGGTATAGTTTGTTCCCGCAAGTATAATAATAAATAATGGGACATTGCGAAGTCGTCGAGAGAATATTCTTGGGACAGACATTCGCAGCTGTCAAATCATTCGGTGAATATAACCAGCGTGAGAAAAGCGTGCATTGCAGAGAGCGTTCGCTAGATTCGAATCATGGAACTGCAGCGGGCGTGATTTTTTACTAGAAATAAGAAAAAACTGAAACTATAATTCTCCGCGAAGCCTTGCGTCACGCGAAAACTCCGAAACTGAGCAAAGAACGGAGCAATATTTGTACCTAGACCTCGATTCTGGATTTTCGGTTAATTAGCACTCGACAGGGAATCAGAATTCCGAATGATACTTCGTGGACTCTGATACCGATCGAATGATAAATCCTCTGAAAATTTTCAACGGTTTACAGCTAACGCAGATCTGACAATTAAATTTAGCAACTGAACGGTAGTGGGATATTCATGGCCTGGGCCGAAAAAGAAAATGAATGGATTGGAAAATGTGTATTTTAAGCCCGAAGCTAAGACCATTAGAAAAATGTATCGTCTTGCCTTCTCTGAGAGCTTGCGTTGACAAACTGCTGGTCGACCGAATTCTCGGAGAGTAGGCTAACAGCGCCAGGTCTGTCTTGGCGTTGGCGGCGGCGGCGGCGGCGGCTAAGGCGGCGGAGCTAGCTACGACCGTGGCGAATCCGTCTGACTCTAAACGCACACTAACTACTTGTCGCTGGCATCACTTACCGTCGGCCCCCCGAGAGGCGCGCCCGGCGCCACCGCACGCACGCCCGAGCTTTTCGTGGGTATGCATGTGTGCACATGTACATATATGCATACATACATACGTACGTACGTACCTATATGTGTATCACGCAGTACAAACATTAGGGGCATACTGTATATGCGCACACATATATACTAAATCCGCAAAAGTTTTCGTGCGTACAGATGCGTGAAACGCGGTTCGGCTCGTTTCATGAATTTTTACTACTTTCAGGCGACACTTGTAGCGCCCGCACGTGTGCTTTTTCCCAAACATGTCTGCGTCTCTGGAGAAAGCTTTTTTAAGTAGAAAAAAATATTTGCCTATATAGCCTCGACGGTATTCAAATTGGTGAACATGTGTTTGCAACGATTGTTGTAACCTGAATTCGAGGGTTCGAAGACCGTGAATTTCCAGCTAATATTCCGTAAATTACAATCGCATTGTCCGAAGATGAGAATAATTGACTTGGAGAAAAATGAGAATCGATAAGAGTGCAGAGAGGTTATCGAGCGACGCGTCGCGGAAGGAAAAATATAAAAAAAGTCACGAGTTTCGAGGCATGTATATAAATACAAGGCCGCTGTCTTGAGTGTTCGGCCCGCGTGGGACCAGGAACATTCAGACCGAAAATATCAGAGCAACAAGTAGTTGTTGTTCGCCTTCGGAACGGTTAGTTGGCCCAGATTTTTTCAGGCTCTTTTTTCGTCTCTGCGGATCTCGAAAGGCAAATTTAGGGAAGTTTTCGTACGACGCGTAGTAGCGTCAGCGCATACATCGCCAAGTGGTGCATGTTGCACAGAGACGCACGACTGACCGGCGATGAAGATTGTATGAGAAGACATTACGATACAACGAAGTTCAGAAAGAGGTACTAAGAGATACCTTCTCTCTTTCTCTCAACGCTCTCATTGACTCACTGATAGTTCGAGTACCAAATGCGAGTCCCTCGAACTCTCATGAGATTTCACCAAGTTTTAGGAGTTCAATAGAGTGTGCGGTTAACGAATTTACGACCGTCGCTTATCCGTCGATCGCTCAGCCATAAGAAAAGAAAGGAGAAAAGAAAAAAGATAGTAGCAATATAGCGTACGCCGAATCAATACACAGAATCGCTTTCCAGTATCATCTAAATATAATGGAAAAATATGTCACCACCCTTATTGTTAAGAATCCTTGAGAATCCATCCAGCGCGATGGCAGCAGCTGGCTTAGTGTTTCACTTTTCCGAAATATTGACCCGATTTGATGAAAAATAAATATCCGCTATGTTAGCTAGGTTAGATTGACGGCGGCGATTCCAATATGGCCGCTTCAGCTCCCAAGTTCCGGTTTATCATCGTCGGTAGAGATCGATCGCAGCATGAGAAACACGGGTAGGCAGACGTATGTACACAGGTCTAGTGATGAAACTACATGGCTACCAACTATACAGGCTTGTGCGCAATGCATCCACCGGATGCATTCTCACCACAGAGAACTAGTTCTGCCATGGCCAAGCTACGATTGACCGGCTTATCTCCTTCCGCCGTTCTCCTGGCGCCCTTTGTTGTATCCCACTGGAAGATCAATAGCTTACTAGTATAGCGCCTAGTCGGCGCATGAATGAAACGATGACGCAGGATGCATTTCAGGGGAAGAAATATTTGCTCAAAATTATTACTAATTGTCAATAAATGTCCAGCCGGGTGTGTCGAGAATACAAAATTATCGCTTCGAATTGCGAATAAAACTAGAACCTTCGCACTCCAGCCCGTTTTACCTGAAAGCGAGCTGAGGAAATTCGAATTCGTTTTCCAATAAAAGCCTGCAGTGCGTAGTCGATTGATTCGGACAAGGTATACGTAGTATGGAAGATCAGTGTCTACGGGGAATCTGTTCCATTTACCAATTTCACCGTCGTCCAAATACGTTCGACGATTACCAAAATTTCGCGTTTAATATATGTGTACGTATACCTACTATACACCTACGCAGCTACTTGCTGTAGGACTTCGAACCGTAATGTCCGTTCAGCTGGCCATTACCGACTCTATGCGCAAACGTTTATTTGCCGGTTAATTAGCGTAGATAATATGTACACAAAAAATCGTGCTGAAATTCTATCATGCTCGGCTGAAATTTAATTCATGAACAAACACCGCCACAGCTAGTATATAATGTGGCACGCTCCGTCAATCCGGAGGTGAAGGGATTCTGTTATACCTTTATGCGAAATCATTGAATGGACTCGATGGAGCATATACGTCACGATTCTTTTCTTCGGTTTCGGAAAGATATATCTCACGCGATTTTCGGTGTCAAAGTGATACTCGTCGGTGTAATATCGCCTGTTGAATCCACGGCATACTTTCCGTACTCTCGATGTGTGGACTCCGGGGGGGGGGGGGGGGGGGGGGGAATGATGTATAAAAGTGAATAAATTTGGCGGAGAGGAGCGAATCGGGACTTCGGAAGTAGCGGAAAAAATTTCCTAGTCACATGTTTCTCGCCCAGCTTTCGATCGTTGTCACAGTTTGGCTTTCAGCGAAGGGCTTTTCGTTCGTTAGTCTCCAAGGATTTTGCGAAACCAACGATTTACTCAGCCAAGCGATTATCATGGGTTGGTTGATTGCTAAACTGGTCGCAATTCGAAAATAACACTGAAGATTGTGATCCGGTTGTCTCGAGGTAACGAGCCAAATAAAATAAAAGCACGAGGGCGAATTTCTGCCGCACATAGCTCAAGACTAGCGAGTCGGTGTCTAGGCAAGCTCGTACGGCTGCGTATATCTGCACGTATACACATACTTGTATGTATGTATTTGGAATCAGCTAAACAGAACCTGTTGAGCCAAAGTGTAGGCGAAATTTGCCCAGGCCGCGTCCGACAAATTGGCATCGGCTCGCCAAACGGGGCGCCATGTCATGCTCGAGAAGAAAAAGACAAAGCAAAATGAAAAAAACTAACGCGATATAGTAGGCCAAGAAAACAACGAAAGTAAAACAGAAACATGAAATTTCCCGGGCTCGCTGATAGGCAAACGGTTAAATATGAACGGTGATAATCCCGACACGGTTTCTAGCTTGATCGTTACTTCGCGTAGAGATGTATATCGAATTAATTAAGTAGTAACTGAATTTTGAGACGATCGTTGAACAAATTACGTTATTCGATGGATGGCGGCGGGATATGAACGGTTCAATTATCGCCTAGACCAACTAGATGAAGCGGTCATAAGACCCGAGCCTCTCCCCGAATTTATGGAAGCCCAGAATCTGGATTTGCGACAGTGTAGGTACTGTCATCTAATAGTTACTTTCGTCTCTGGCGGTGACGCGACTTCGGCGTACTTTTTCCCAAAATTATTGATCTCGAAAATAATTTGGTACCGAAATTCGATCAACATCAATGGATGAGAAGACGGATTCTACAAACTATTGAAAGACTATTGATACACGGGAGGAGAAATTTTGGCGAGTTTTGAAACTTGGTTTTTTTCTTTTTTCTCTCTATACAAAATCAGGTAAAAGAACAATTATCAATGCATACCGTTGCCTACGATTGAGTATATTCCTCTTTTTTGTTTTATTTTTGCAAATGCGGGTGAAACAGTTTTCGACCAAACAAGGTACGTAGGTATAATAGTTTCCATTTTGCCGAGCACTCTATCGGAATTACTACCGTATATTCTAGTATCCTTTGTAGCATTAATATAAGAAATTACAGCTGACTCGTAACACAGCCGGATCTCTGCTCATGAATATCCCCAGATCAGGCTTCATTATGTGCACTTCAGTGATATTGGATGTAACAAACAATATTGGAGTTCAAATTTACTTCCGTAACGCATAGTTATTATAAATAATATTAGACAATATGCCGAGACAATTACCTGTGCTTGGTATTCGAGAAAGAAAATATCACTACGAGTTCGAAAAACCTGGGAGCAGTGTCGGGCACTACTAATTACTATTTGTAATTATTTATATTGAAATTACTAATTACAGCTGTAATTTTTAATTAGAAGTAGAAAAAATACTGATTACAAATGTAATTAGTATTTGCAAATTTTCCAATTAGAAATTACAATTGTAATTATAGTATTTAGAAAATTTGTAATCACAAATTACAAATGTAGTTAGTACTTGCTTATCGGATAATTACATTTTCCGAATGTAATTAGAAACGTTTGTTCTCCTAATTACAAAACGAAAATGTAATTAGTATCGTTTCTACTTCTTGTTATAAATCCAAAAATGTGATTGAAACCTTTTTTTTTCCTCTTCATTACCTCTCGAATATATAATTACATTTGTAATTCGTAATTGGGATGTAATGAATTGAAAAACCGCCCAACACCGCCTGGGAGTAATTCCCCCGGGGAGAGTTTCGTTTTTTAACTCACACGGGATTTCGAAACGGACGAGAAAAACAAAGGAAATTCAAGTTATAGAAAAAAATGCCCCGCAGAGTAGGTAGTTCATTAAAACACGCTCGTCTGTCTGCGAACGAACCATTGACCCCATAGGTTGTTCGTGTTGCTTCGCAATTACCTGTACAGCTAGCTATCTAGCGTGTACCACTGTAGACTTGTGACGTGAAATCGGGCGGAAATAAAAATAGCTAGAAATAAAAATGTCAGATACTAACATAAGTAGGCATGTACTACCGCCGATCGATAAATTTCCTAGCCACATAAATAGTACAGAGTCGGAGTGAAATTTATGCTCGCACGCATAAGTATAAGTAGATAGCTACGAACGAACTGATCGCCGGGGTAGCGATAAAAGTATCACTTCACTTTATCTTCTCTCCTCCTATTTCTTTATGTTTGCTACGAAATTTTCGAGAAAATCATAAAAACGGAAGTAATAAGACGTATATGTACACAGGCGTCCATAGGCATGCAGCAGGATGTTTTTTTTTTAATCCCCCCGGGCGAATATTTTGTGAATTATATGAGATACGGAAAAAAGTTTCCCCCAAAACTTCGAGGGTATCATGGTGGAAAAATAATCTTGATACAAGTTCACCTCCGGTTCGGCCGACTCCCGCGGATAGCGCGAGGGAACTTCGGATTCTAGATAGGGAACACGGATTTCGGTCATGAGCGGTCGAGAGCAGGATAAAATACGAATTAAAAAACGTACAAAAAGGAAGAAAGAAACATTTTTGGGAAAAATTTTATCCTTCTGTCCACATTTCATTTGCGATTTGAAATTTTTTAATTTTCATCAAAACATTTGGAAATTGCATTTTTCAACTCTCGGTTCGAAAATGATTCAGTGACGTTTGGATATATGAAATTTTTGAATTTGTATCAGAATCCTTTTTCCCCTCCGATACCCTCTGAGTTTTGTGGAAAACGTTTCTTCGTGTCTCCCATAATTTTCGAGACATTCAAATCTACTTCACGGTATAGTACCTGTTCCATGAGAGATCTTATCCCACGGTTTTGATGCTCGATCATCTACCTACATAAAACGGTCGCTTTTTCTCCTGCCAGAGTCATCTCAGATCACGATAAATGCACGACTGCTGGCAACTATTCGTCGCTGTTTACTGACTATTATATCCAGTCACTTAAACTCCTCGGAGAAGTCGTTAGTCGGCTGTAGTAGTTGCTGAAACAGCATTGCTCGCAGTGCTCGATATTCCGACGTGATCAAGACGTTACGTTACGATGCGTGGCGCGTCGCGTCGCGTCGGTTTTACGCACGTGCGTACTCAAACCTTCGATAAAGTAGGTACTCCGGAGAGAAGGTCGCGTAGCTAGCCATAACCCAAGTTGAAATTTCGTCGTATTAAAACGAAAGAAAAAAATGTCACGCCTGCGCCTAGGAAAAACAAATAACATTGATCCCGTAGCTTGTCTTTTTCTTCACTCCTTTCTTTCACTTTTTCTATTCACTTTGTCCCTTGTAGGGGAGACTGAAATTAGCCGCGTAACTAAAAATCTCGTCTAAAATCGATATTCACGTTTATACTATTTGTCGAACTGCAGCGTGGAATCCTCTTTCTCCGGCCGGGACTTATAGATTCGGAATGAAAAAACAAAAAACACAAAAACGAACAAAATTTCGAATTTCTATACTCATATCGGCGAATAATAGAGAGAGTCGAAGAGATTCGTGAAAGCTGTATACTACATTACATTCGCAGCAAAGAAATTCGTAAAAATTGGACGAGTTATAGATGCGAAATTGCGGATGAAATTATAAAAATTCAAGGTACGAGAATAATTTTAGTTAGCGAGGAAACCGCAGCCGTTGATTGATTTTTGTTATAAAAAACATTTTATTACATTCAACTACGTACAATAACATTAATTAATGTTCAACGTATTTTCATAACAGCCTTGCACTCCCATCCACCGTAAACCCAAAATGATGAGCGTATACGTCGTTCGTTCTAATGTAAAGGGGGGTTGAAAATGTTTCATTTTTTTCTTTCTATCCTTCTCTTTCCGAAGAATGCTATATATCAGAATAAAACTGGTTGAAATTATTGAACGTTTTTCCAGCCTTAAGCCGCAGGGGTAAAATACAAAACGATCTTTGTCCCTTCCTTCGGAGATAGATATCCTTCGATCTGCATCGTACCTACTCCGAGAACGCGATGCAGCACGTAAGGCTGCTTTTTGGACGAGTAAAATGAAAACGAGGCTATAAAGATGAAAAGATGAAAAGATGAAAAGATGAAAAGACAAAGAGATAATTACAAACTGAAACGGGCCGATTCGTGTATCGTGTGCTGCACACGGTTCAATTCGATCTCAACGCACAAGTCTGGTAGATTATTCTTAATCCCACGAAATTTGATATGTTACTGTTCAGTGAACGAGTATAAGATCATACATACTCACGCGTCATCGTATCGTCTTACAATAGTCGTAATAATAATAATCATAATTATTGTAATTATTATTTTAATCATATTATCACGTATAACAGATTATGCTCGATACCTTAGCACCGATACTTATAGCGCACGTAGGTATATCCTAATATCCTAATCGTTTCGAAATACATAGGTATTCGAACAAATTTACAATCTATAATATGTATATGTAACTATATTATACCAGACGTATGCCGATACTGCGATCGGTGTATTACACTAAATTAATTTTCATCATTTTATGTTAGTATATATAGGCATATTATATATGTCTTTCAAGTTTTTCTTTTTTTCCGTTTGCTTTTATCTTCAGTATTTATCTATACATATGGAATTTCTGGTTACAATTTTTATATTAGTATATTTCATCATGTACCTATATATATATCTCATTCGAGGATTAATATTTTATATATATAATGATCGATTTACGTTCGTTTTTGGGTTTTTTTCTTTCGTTCCTTTCATCTTCTTGTTTCCTGTCCGCTCAACTCGGCGCAGTTTATGTATACTTCTCAATTTATTCAATCGGAAGACACTGCGTGAGTGAAGAGAAGAGCCGTTTTTATTCATACACGATACACGCGCGCGCGTAGCTAGTCACAAGGTACAGCTATTGCAATCACTTTTATCGTTAGTCATTTTCTGCAACATTTGGTATATACATTCGAATACGCTGCAGTATCATCATCGCCTCCTATGAGGTAAGTTTTTAGGTTAGCTTCGAGCGATCTTAAAGAAAGATCAGCGTCCAAACAGCGGGATTCCCTACTGCAGGGCATGACGATGATTATTTATACGAGTACCCGATCCAGTATTGTTTGATAATCATCATCGTCGTCATTTTTAATACTAATAATAATAATTTATCAATATTTATCCGATGTTTCCTGTATTCGCATTCATATAGGTATGTGTCTATATATGTTCCGTAGAAAAATCCAAGCCCAATGCAATGTAATACCTATGTATAGACGATAAGCATATATACATGTTATAATCGTTATCGTACTATAACCAATCCCATAATAATCGATATTTACAATTGAATGATAATAAAAATAATAATAATAGTTGTAGTAATCAGTATGGTACTTTCCGAGTAAATAACATATGTACCTATGCATATGTATGTACGATAGTAAATAATTAGGCGATCGAAATTGAAAAACCGCCTAACTTCGCAAGGTTCGTGTCTCGTTACATATCGTACACTTTATAAATTATCACACAGTTTCGAGGAAACTTTCTTCGGTTTTAAAGTTCAGATAATTCTTACTTTTCCATTTATACACTCTTAGAATTTTCTATTGTATATAGTACCTATATATTCGCGCGCGGATTTACAGGCGAGCTGCAAGCAATACAAGCGATTGTCAACCGCAACGCCTACATGTATGATATATAATATGTATACCATAATTTACCCGCCGTGTCTTTAAAAAACGTAACCAAACTTAAAGGAAGAAAGACAAAAAACAAAAGAAACAAACAATTCATCGAAAACTGGGTGAGTCCTCTTAGCTTTTTGACTTAAACCACTCTGAAAACCCTCCAAAATTGTTATTTCGACTCCCAAGAAATTTGCCTTCTTTTTTCCGCTTTTTGGTAAATTGCCATTAATGGTCCGACGCGAAGCGTCCCTCAGCCTTTTTTGTGAGGCTAGAGCGGCGTTTCGTCTTCACGGAGTTACCTAGGCGTGGAGGGAGGTGGTGGTGGTCATACCGCACTTCCGGCGTAGTAACTTCCCTTGCCGGTTACACCAGGACCTCGTTTTCTCTTCTCGCATTCAAGAGTGCTGAATGTGTTCTGAGCGATTTGTGATTTCCTCTTTGGATTTTGAAGCGTCATACTCCGTTGACTTGAATTCGAACTCGAGCTTGTTCCCGGTTCGGAAACACCCAATATACCAGAATGAATTGTACCGAAATTTTGGTATATGAATTGCGACTGAATTGCCGACACCGTTGAATTCTGATGCTTCAGGGTTATCGGCACCGTCTGACCTGCCAGACTGTTATACTGGGTATCGAAACCGAACGATGTGTCGAGCAGGGATTCACCCTTCTCGGAATACCCGCCGAGGCGGGAGTCGAGGATTCCTTCTTTATCGACGAAACCGCTGAGTCTGGAATCGACGATACTTTGTTCCGTCCTACTGGAAAATTCTGTGTACCTTGGCTCGGAGCCTAAGTTATGTTCTTTGCTGTCGGTAAAGGCGATCATGTTCTGTCTTGAACCAGATAAAATTCTCGAATCCATGAGGCTCTCTTTATCCGCGAATCCGCTCAACCTCGAGTCGATTATACTCTGCTCTGGTTTGTCCACGAACGTGAAACGCGGATCCACACTTTTGCTATCCGGATAGGCGGGCAACATATTGGAGAGATCCGTTTTATCGACGTAACTTATAGCCTGAGGATTCGAGGCGCAAATGTCCGGGGCCGTTTTGCAAAGCAGGGATGTTCCTTCCTCGGGTAATCTCTGTGCTCCTGGAACAAAAGTTATAGGCATCGTCATCTCTCAGTTTCCTCGTTCAACCGAGCTAGCGGTTTCATTCTATGGAATCAGGAGTCGGAAGACTCTGCAGGTCAACTTATTCAAAACTGCGGAGAAACATTCCACACGACAGAGTACGAGTAATCGTTTTCGCAACGATAACCATATTCGAGGGCTGTCAAGAATCCGATCTCACCTTTTGTTGCCTGACGAAATCCCCGGCTCTGCGGAGGTCCGGGAGATTTTTGATGCGCTCTGACGAGGTACTCCGAACTGAGACCTCTCTGCTCGCGTAATTTCCTCTCAGCCCCCGGCACCATGACTCTAACCTGGACCAAAACGTCGAGATTTAATTGCGCGAGTACATCTGGGTGTAGAAATCCTCAGTTTTGTATGAACATTATTATTTCGTGTACAGTGATTCCCGTGTTCATTTGCACTCTGCCCTCCGCTTTCCAAATTCGCGGTTGACGATTAGTCAGAGCAGCTGATCAGAGTACAGGGGCAATCATACTCGGTGAATGGATTATTCACTTTGGTGGTAAAGGCAGACCGCGGCCGGGCGACGCTTTAATGATAATCGATATTCATGAAACCTAGCACAGGAGGATAATGCATTTAGAGAGATTGGCAAGGATCAATGATGAGTCGGGAATTATAGAGAGTCGAGGTCGGATGTTGGCTGCAGTTTTCGCGATACGATCTCTGGTCTCGAACACAACGCGTCGAGTTATCTAATAGAATGATATCCAAGAAAACAAATTTAACAGATTTTCTCACCATGTCCTCCACTGTCGGGAACCGTGCCATGTAACCCGAGACGGTGAGCAGCGCGGCAACTTCAGCGAGGATCAGGGCAAGGCCCGACAACTGAAGACACCAGCCGTACTGATACTGTGGAAGACCATTCTCCTCCGAGTGCAGCCCGGACGTTGAGGGTAAAATGTATTTCCGTGGTAGTTCGAGCGATGCGTCTGAGAGGGCTGATGCAAGGACGAAGAGGCCACCGCCGAGGGAAAGCCCTGAAATGAAAAGGGAATGAAATGATAACGGATCACCAGAAATTAGCGATTCAACAAATCCCGTTGCATCAACGATTACATCGGTTTTCGTCAGTATTCGATTTCGGAATCGGGCTCGGTATGTAATTTTTAGTGGACGACGATCTTGGCTCCTCGACATCTGTGTCGCGGCAGAGTTCGGAGAGAGTGAGCGATGTATCTCGCTCGGTGGAATAAAAAGACGGCTGATGTAGGTATATAGCATAGGCAGGACAAAAACTCTAATGGACTTACAATATAATACAGGTCTCTGGTTCGGGGTATGAGGAGAGACAGAGAACGAGAGGAGGCCAGAGAGGGACGGAAGGAGTGAGGTAGAAGAGGCGTAAAACGTGGGTTGCGGACTGGTAGTGGTAATGGTTGGATGAACCATAGGGGAAAACCCGAGATGAGAGACGGATCCACGGATAGACGAAGAAGGGGAGAATCGCGGCGAGACAAGGCGAGTCGAGGGAGGAAATTGCTATCCATCTTTGCTCTCGTAGGAGACCGGCGAGTTTTTGTCGTACCACGATGTAAATCTGTTCGCTACATTATTAATATACCTACAAAGTCCTCGGCAAAAACATTGTTTAGTATTTTATTGCCCGCGGGGGCGCGTGATTATCTTTCGGATATGTATTTATGGCAGTACATGCTATCTATCGGAGTTTCAGGGGAAGAATGCTGGATCGGAGAATCATATTACTATTCCCTCGACCACCTCGACAGATACATACACATACATTATACCTACATCAACTTTTCCAAAATGTTTTTCCCATATCAGCACCGAAGTTTGACTTGATCAGATTGGAAATCGATAAGTGTCTTCTTACGAAAAGTACGATATTTTTTCTTTGTCCACCTTGTATGAATCACAACATTACGTTTCTTTCTTCTACTTGGATGACAAGAAACAGAGAAGTGAATCTATTCTTCATTCACAAAACAGGAGAAAAAATACACAACGAGCGAACGAAAAAAATCACCAGCTCTCAGCCCGAACGGAATACTTTCTAAATCGACGATCAAAAATCGGCTTGAATGTAGGCAGTACCTATACATTTTCACCAGCCAGTTTCCAGGCGTTAGAAATCGCGAATTCGTAATCGAAGCTGCAGAGGGGAATAAAAAATTAGGAGACGGAGATTTATCTGGACCAAATTTCTGCAGACATGTTTTCCCCCAAAATAAGACGATAGATCGGTTGAATACTGCTCTAGGAATGAAGGACGCATTATGTCAGAGCTAGTTCGAGATTCAGAAATTAAATCGTCGCTTTTAATTCAAGTTCTACCTGTACGGAATATAACTTCGCTTGAATGCCGGCGGGAAGGAATGCCGATTACCAGATTTGCGGCAGACTTACTCAACGAGTGTATAGGCACGCATGTATGTACATGTTACGGAAGCAGATACAGTTGGGACCCGTTTTAACAGACGTAATTAAGCTCCACGCGTGATATTAGAATCTCTTCGTCGGTATTTAACGGGAGCTACTGAAGTACTGCGCGGGAAATTATAGGACCTGTTAATTCCGATTGGATCCATGTATTTTCGATGAGAGAATAGTGGAAGAAGCATTGAGCTCATTTTCACCGAAATGTGAAATTCGGTTCCGCTGGAATCAGAAGAAAAAATAACAAGATTGCATCGAAACTGGAGGAATATGTGCGGGAATGAAAACACATTTTGCGGTGCAGCGTTCGACCCCGGAGGGGCTGAGTAATTTTTGATGAATTTCCAATCAAATTTCTTCCCGCATCGGCATCAATCGGTCGAATCAGTCATCTGCAGTTTCAAGGGTTCTGTGCGCTGAATATAAATGTGTTACTGCAATTTTAATTCCGCTTCGAAACGAGCCAATAAAACGTTGGGGGGTAACAAAAACCCAGCTGCCGGTTTACTCGGCAGCTCGATTTTCCATTCCCCCGTACGCTTCGACGACAGTTCCCAACCCAAGACCTTCGCAGCGAACCGTCGCGTCCTACTCCTCGACGAAGTAACTTGGATGCAGGGTACAGGTACACACCGCCATGAAGAATGTGAAGGTGAACTGAAAAATTTGCATGAGCATAAAACTCCGGAGCTTACGACTGAATCGCCATTTTGAAATCTGGTGCGAAATCGGTATCCTCGCGCGCGGATTATCACCTACGTAGTTACGTTTTTTATCTCCAACTTCGCATCGGAGGGATGATTCATTTCTTTTTGCGCTTGTTTTTCTCCCTCTGAGGGCAGATTTTCGACGATTCGATCAAATCGCGAGCTGCACGTACAGCACTCCGGAGTATATAAGTATATATGTACGCGGAAACGACCCCTCAATTTTCTGTTCAGCGGAGTGAGTGAATTTTCGTATTCGTTTTGGACGAGAGTCATTTCGTATAAGGATAAGGCTGGATCGGACAAAAGGGATTTTGTGGAAAAGTAACAAAACCTTGCGAGGTCAGTGGCGCTCGCGCTGGGTTGAAATCGAGGAGCGGGTTATTGCGTTGATGTTTTTCTGATCGTATACTCGGTATAGGTATACGGATCGCTGGTTCTCGCGGTGTGAAAATTTTGCCGTTGATTTTTTGCAATCAGTAAAATGGCGGGGACTTCCACGGTGACAAGCGGATCGGGAACGGAAAACTTTCCGGGGAAACACATCCGTCACTGGAAAACAAATAAGAACTGATTGTGAGTAGCGCGGTGTGCCGCGGCGAAGCTGTGGCTGAGCTCGTGCTCGAGCTCGAGCCTCGCTTTACCTACCGCGGTATAAGCATGCGGAGGAATTTTCAGTTTCAATAAAACCCGCGAGCTTTTATCTTGACTTGGAAGCGGAAGTGTGCCAACTGAACCGGAATACGCTAACTTTCCGATCGGCAAGAAAACAAAAGAATAACCGCGACGAGCCCCTCTACGCCACAGACGTGGCTCGGTTTCCGTGCGCAGGAGTGCTAGACTCCTCGTTTTCGTAAAATGCAATGCTAGTTGGCGAAACGGAGCACCATTCGTCACGTTATATCTCTCGACGTTACTAATTAGCGGCCTAACCTGACGGTCTTTGTTCGGCTCATGTAATTGTTGCTCGATCTATTATATGTACCGGAAATATTCGATGATTACATTTTCAAACGTACACACTCTGCACCAAATCCCCGGAGGGTGTAATGAATGAAGGTCTATGACGAGAGTTCCGATATCCGAAAAGCTTTCACAAATTTGAAGAGAAAAAATGCTCCGAAAAATCTACCGGACATTATACCCTGATTCGTAGTTATAATTTTTGGTGATATTGATCTCTCAACAGCCCCACGTGACTGATAACGATGCCTTGTAAAGCTGGTTAACAGTTTTTCAGAGTGGCGACCGTCAATTTGAGCTTGTTATTCGATCATTTTCCCAAAGGGCAAACCGCGGTGCCACTCGCTTGCGACAAAGATCCCTCGCTTGATAAACGATCCAATGGACAAGGATCTCTGATATAGTTTGCAATTGGTCGAAGTCTGATGTTACTCCGGTCCAATATCTACAACGCGTCAAGGATTGAAAAAAGAAAATTCCAACTTCACGGATCGAAGAATCAAGGAGATGAATTCAACGTTTCATTATATCATACCACTCGCGATTCGCAGAGATCCCCAGTGATTCCCGGTGTTGTGGCAACCGCCGAAAATGGATTCTGGAACACTGGGCGGATTCGCGGCGGGAGTCGAAGGAAATCCGAGAAAATCACAGGGATTCGCAAGAAATCGATGGGAATCATCCATGTCCAGGATTCCGGTGGGTTCGGATTACTGCACTGACTTTCGTGTTGATTTCTTCACGATTTCTCATGGAATTTCGCCGCGATTCATCGAGCGAACAACCTCCGACACTTTTCATTCTCTTCCTACGAATAGATGAGCGATTCGGCGTGAAATCTCCACATATTCAGGGGATGAAGTAAGACCAGTTTGTACTCGAGTACCAGCAGTGTGGGATTCTAATACTGTTTACCAATTAGTTCTAGTTAGGGTTACACGTGGCCGTGGTTACTGATGTGAACCAACGTTGGTTGCATATATCCTACGCCGCGAGGGTGACTCCGCAGGATTGTATAACTGGGAGAAGAAACGTCCAGCCCGGGGGATAGCTAAGAGGATGAAGGTAAATCTCGTTCCTGTGGTCAGTAAAACAGTTTCGTTGATTCTTGTTGATTGAAGCAGCTGGTTACACAAGAAACGAAGGATCCTGTTATTGCGGACTGTTGCGATCCAGGTGAAAATGGCGACGTCGTATCTCAGCCCAATACCGAGGATTAATTAGGCAAAAGAGAGTTGGAATTGTTCAGTTAATTGAATGGAGTAGGTAATTTTCTCTCTTATACTCCCGCCGCGCCGCGCCGCGCAGCCGTATTATCATCACTGTCATGTATTTGTCTGATAGGAGGAGGAGGAGAAGGAAAGAACGGTTCCGTTCACAAAGGAACGAATAGCGCGAGAAAAAGAGTAAACGGAATAATGAAATATAGAGGTGGCGCGGGCGGGTTATTACATTTTTGCTTCTCTCCTTCGTTTCTCTTCCCTCTTTCTCTTTTTTTGTTTGTCGAGTCGTCGGTAGGGAGGAGTCTCCTTTATTGAAAATAGATCCGTCCTGACATATCTCGATTTCCTTTTATCTTTGCACTGTTTATTTTCTTCACACGTTTCGTATATATATTCCATTTTATTTGTTCGTTGCCATCCCCGACCCGTTTCCACCCCCAATCTTGCGGCAAATATTTGCAAGGGTGGCAAACCCCTCGACCCAGCCTGACTCGAGCCTCCCACACTCTGTTCTCATCGCTAAGAGTAAATAACTTCTTCTTTTTATTTTCCTTTCCTTTTTTTGTTTTTTTTTCTCTCTCTTTTTTTCTTCTTCTTTGCAAGTCAACTGCCAGCTTCGGTATTGAGCACTTGCTACGGACGCGAGGAGGAATGAAGGAAGAAGAAAGAAGGAAGAGAGAGATGAGTGACTATATTTGTTATATAACTTGCCATAGCTATTCCGTACTATAGAATGTAGATAGTATATCTCGCTGAGTCTCGTTCAAGGGTTCTTACAACAAACTTTGTTCGTTTTCAAGGCTCTTGAAAATGATCGATCACTTTGCAAACGAGAGCTGCAGGATTCAAGTTTCAATTTGTAGCAGCTCCCTCCATCTTCTTGCCAACTTGTAAGAAACGCGCGCCCGGCTAACAAAAATCCCGTACGAGAGAGAAAGATGCGATAGAAAAAAATAAATAAATTGATAAATTATAAAAAATATCGGACGAAGACGGAGAAGAAGGATTGGCTCTGGATTCTGGCGAACGGCTCTCAAAATACGCTTTTTCGGTCAAATATCCGATCTTACAACACACGCCGCTGATTATCTTGCGGAAAAAAAATTTCGCGTTACATCGTCCACGCAATATTTCCTACGATTCCTTCAGCCACATCCGGAATTCCAAGATAAATTTCTTACCACCTCTAGCCCCCTAAAAAATTATCCCAATGATCCGAACACACAGACAATATCTCCAGAGGATTTTGCGGCGTAATGAAACTCGGATTTCCTGAGTCGGATCCTGAGTTCATTATCGACTAATTAGCTCCACGGTCGATATGAGTTATTGTCAATTAGCCGATAACTGGTTCAAGTCCTAGGTCTCCCCTCTGGAAGATCGACGACTAGACAACGTAGCTGCGATAATCCAATTTCCTCAGAGTTCGAGCTGTTCATTTCGAAAGATTCGATAGTCGGGGAAAGAAATCCCACCAACTCCTATGATCCAGTGTGTTAAAAAAACCGAGTTTCACATTACGCCAGATTCGGAAACGGTAATTTCATAGGGCGGATTCTTTTGGAGACGGAGTGTCACTCCGCTGTAAAATAGCTGGAGATGAATTTTCGACTTTGATTTATTACTCGAAATTCTTCAGCTGTTTCTCTCCTCCCGTCTTCCCGTCTTTCCGTCTACGAATAGGTCGAGCTAGGTATACCACCAGCAGCGTTATTCCGGATCAGACAGGATTCGAATCTAAAGTTAATAGGTTCGTCTACTCCGCACGTATTTATTTTCCTCGGGCAATCGGATCAAGGAATACAATTTTCCCGCGGTATATCTGAAGCCAAGCTAGCTCGAAACTTGGAATCGAATTGCCGCGAGCTCTCTCCCTAAGGCGAAGACAAAGTCTTGTCGTTCGGTTTTATCATGCTGTTAGCAACGCGGCGTCTTGTCCACAAGTCGAATCGGGAAGACCGACCCAGCTCGGCTGGTGGAACACCGGACAGCGGAAGCTGCATGCGGCGGAGATCTCTAGAATCCGAAAGCCCGAGGGCATGAGAAAAATTCCAGCATCCAAAAGCTCTGCCGCCTCTCCAACTGCGCGGGTAGTATATTCTTCAGAGTATTAGGTAGGTATAAAGATTAACAACGGGCATCGAGTTCAACCGATCAGAATAAAACTACTTTTATTCTCCGGTACTTTTCTTTTCAATCCCTCTTGATTGCGTCCCTCCCGTTATATCTGCTGACAATTCGACTCGGTGAGAATACGCAGTATATATTCGAGTTTATTAGTTCGTCGGGGCAATCGAGCCTGGACAGAGTAAACGTCTATTAATTGATAGTCGTCGGGGCCGTTGTCGTTTTAATTATGAACATGAATAATTAACGCGCGTCCCGAGTTCGACTATGTATACCTATGTACGTACGTACATACATAGTACATACGTATGCATACTATGCTATACTATAAGGCAAGCCGACCAAAGTAATTAGCGGCATCGTCGATACCGTGATAAACATTGTTACGCGCTGTGGTTCAGAGAAGGGAGTTTCTCTTCTGCAGCACTGCAGACTCACAGGCACGTAGAAATACTCGCAAGTATACACAAGCGCACAAGCTCGTGCTCGTGTGTATATACACTTGGCTTCTTCCATCCGCTGCAACGTCATCATTCACGTATAGTGTCCCACAGATCCCCAAGTATGACGAGTCATTTTCAATAACTACCGTGCAAAGTGTTTTTCAATTACCATTTCCCTCCGGTTCACATCGTATGGGATACTACGTGCGTATGCTCTATCTCTCGTTCTCAGATGCGCGACGCGCCGCGCCGCATCTGCAGGTCGGTGTGGATACTCTCGTTACTTCCATATTCATTTTTTTAACCAAAATTCTCCCCGCCAGTTTCATGAATCTTCATTCAACCTGCGTCCGTAGTTGATCCCAGCGAATTTCTTCGATCCAGATCAATCGGATCGACGTGCGTTAGTTTCGCAGAGCTTCCGCCAATTGGATCAATCTCATACCACCATCGGCGTGATTCGAGTCCACATACCGCACGTCTATGTATACAGGGTGATTTTTCTCCGGGTCCGAACGAGGGTAGGGTTTATCACCGCCGACGCCCCGCCCCTCGCTTCGTCGCGCTTTTATCGAAATCTAACTATTTCATCAAACTGTCAACACTCGCGCTGATCTAGCGAGTGGTATTGTTCGTCGTCCGAGAAAACTTACTCCCGTAGACGAAACCGAAGCGTTCTCACTCTACTCTCCGGAATGTAAACGTCCTAGTCTGCTCATCGCTTTTGTCATTCGAATATCAGCAATACCTCAATCGACCAGGCTGAGTATCGACGGTTTGACGCATAAGCCAGACTTTGACAACTTTGTGATAAACCAAAGGGGGCGGGTCATCGCCGGTGACAAGCCCCTTCCTCGTTCGGACCTCGAGAATAGTCGCCCTGTACATAAGTATGATATACGGTAATAATTAACGCTCCGGGTATTCTGTGGCAATTAATAGCGAACAAATTCATTTCCGGCTTCGCGTATTATACGTTTTAATATCCCCCCGGTGGTCGGTTCATTATTATTACCATTAATATCATTACCGTATAACACCGGCAATCACAAACATCGCGGACATTACAGAAACACTAGAAATTCTCGATTGCATATAATCGCGAGAATTACCAGGGATTCGAGTGATTTATAGATAATTATTCGCCTCCGTAACACGCCGCGACGTCCAAGCTTACGAGAGTTTATAATACCTCGACCGGCACCGCCGCGCTGCCCGGTTTTCCAAATTTTCGCATCCTGAATTCGTAATAATTTTAACAATTTTATCGAATTGTGTGTTCCCCGATCGGAATGCTTGATTTCAATATCCTCCGATAATCAGCTGCGTTTCTGTTTCTTCGCCCGAACGATTAGCGTCGTAAATCACGTATCTCTGTTGAAAATGAACAATACCGAGCAACGCAGTAATGAGCCAGCGAAGAATTGCGACGGAGCGAGAGACGCGCAGACTGAATGAATCCACGAGAATAATTGAAACGCTTTTTGCATTCCGCGGATGGTTTCATCATTTGAAAAATCTCTCCCCCCCCGCCCCAAAAAAGGAGACAATTGACAATCTGAATGGGGGAATGGAAAGCATCGAATGCAAAATTCCATGCATTTAAATGGTGAAATGTGTAACCAAATTGGCTGAAATGAAATTTAACCAGAATTTGGTGCTGCTGGTTTTAATCACGAAAATGTTCGGTACATACGTCGAGTATATTGTTAAACAACTCACGTGAAAGGGCATCAATTCCATGCGCAAACAGAAGCTTCAGGATCCCCTTTTTTGTTCCCTTTATTATTATTATCATTAGTATAATGAAAATACGTAGGGAACGAACGGACTCGAACAGTCAATCCGTAAAATTACGTTCGTCATACGTCAGCTGATAATCACCCGAACGTACGAAGTTGAGAAATGCGCATTTGGTATCAACCCCGGAGCTTTGATAGCCGGTAAAAAAAAAATGCTTCGACTCGAATACAGCGATGAAATATAAATGGGAAAAGCGTGTGGTACATGCATGCATAGATATGTAGTATGAAATGCATATACTATACAGCTTACGTCGATCATGCGTCAATTTTTCATTCTGTTCGCTGCCCGTGTGTCGCTCGACGATCTCTGGCATGCTACGGAAAACGAGTATCTTTCGTACTGAGCGCAGTTGTACGACCGTGTATGAATATAATTTTTCGTCGCGACTTTTTTCGAAAAAAACTTACCGCGAAATACATCAGCGGTATTTCGCAATCACGACTTTTATCTTTTATCATCAGACTTCAGTCTGTAATCGCGAGTGTTTCATGATTAAAAAAGGACCATGAGATCAATCCCTCGAAATGACAGGGGTTGAAATAATCCGCAGAATATTCGATGGCCGGTTCCATTCCCTCGCGCTATATGGGGATTATACATACGCATGTGTATATTTGCGTATGATGAACCGAAAAGCTCTGGCACGACGTAACTTTTCATGGAGGAGTCAGAAAATCTGTGAGCAATCAAAAATTTTGCAGTTCGAAAACGAGGAGTACATTCATACGGGAGGACGTTACGTCTCCATTTTATCGCTCGGGTGACACGACATACTTCATGTATCCGATGTAGTATGTACATACGATACATACCTAGGTACATACGTTGCGAATAGAATGAAAAATCGTATCTCCACGATACATCAATTACCTGCTAGCTGCGTAGGCGGTGTGTGCACGCGATACGTTTGTACGCCGCGCGTCGCCTCGCGTCGTCGCGTTATAGCTCCGATCCGGATCGCAAAGTTGTGCGATCGTTTAAATCTGCCTGAAACTCATCCGTCTATACGTGTATCCATATCCTCTCTACATCCAGCAAACTTTTTCATACTTTCCCAGTTTCTACTCGGAGTTTATCGCACTGCGTCTCTGCGCTTGGCCGGTCATATTGAAATTCCACGGCAATGAGCAGAATATCAAGGTCCAGTAGCAGAACTCAACGCGAAGTCAGCCACGCGGCTTTGTTCGTAACCAACGATTCCCATTCCATTGTCTCCTCTTGACTCGTTCTTTGTTATTCATTCATTTTCATCAGTTGTTGCGGCATAACACAATGTCGACGTGCAAGCAGGAATCGGGGCGGAATTCCATCTCATCAAGTAATCGCGATTGTTTTTTCCGCGCCACAGCTCTCGTTTGACTCTCGTTTGTATCGCTCGGTCGGAGGGTGGGGCTGCGGATCGTCGAATTTTCCAGCAGGCTAGAATCGGACCTTTGACAGGATATGCAGGTGCCCTGTCACGGCCCTGCCTCCCAGTCGCCGGTAAATAGGGGTAAGATTTACGCGTATTACTTGGTGCGGGTGGTTTTGAATATCAAGCAGTGGTGCGGGCGGCCGTATCTGTGCCTCCACCTCGCCCTGTGCCGAAGCCTAACGTTGTGGCCTACCATTCGAACGTTTCACCCCCTAAATCACAATATCTCGACACTTATACCCTCGATCCTACATATATTGCAGCCCTTTCCCCCTCCCTCCGGCCCATTTGAAACCCCTAGTTTTACTCGTGTTCCAAACGCAGTCTTCCCGTTTTCCGTGGGTACTACATCGAAGCTCGTCCCTCTCTTTCTGGTTCTGGTTCTGGTTCTGGGTCTGGGTCGGGGTCTTCGACACCCGCCATTGATTTTTACGCCTAATTGATCGCCGCATAGACTCCAATGGACCGGGGAAAACTGCAGATCGAGAGAAATGGATAGTTAGTTCGTTGGACGCGAGCCGGGAATTTCGTTTCTGGGAATCATTTTCGTTCTAGATTGCATATATTTCGAAAATATGGGATAAGAAATTCGAATTTGGGAATACGTATCTCATGATTCCAGTTATCTCCTCGGGCCAATTTCTCGTCATTTATTCTCATTCGTTAATACTCGATCGTAAATACCTATCGGCTGTTTCTCCGCGTACGATCCTGCACTCTAATAGCTCGTGAATTTTTGATCGTAGAGACGTTTGAAGGCTAATTACATATTGATGGAGAAAAAGAGTTGATGCATCCCTACGGCGTCGGCTCATCGTGAATGATGTATGTATAAGTAAAACCGGCGTTTCTGTATCGACTACCAAATACAGAACATCTCAAAGCAGTTTACATATTGACTGGGTGCTTCTACTCGAGAATTCATTCGCATATCCACTTTCATCTATGCGGCTGTAGACGATTCCGAAGCGATCTTATTCCTGGTGAAATATTTCAGCTCGTAGTATCGTAGCCCCGATCGTCGCGAATCGTTATACGCGAGTGACCATGCAGCTCTGGGTATAATTTTCCTCACTCAGCTTGTATTAACGGTTTTTCGATCCGGGCTACCTTCACATACACGTGCCCAACTTTTGTTATCCATTATGCTGAACCGGACTCCCATGCCATCGCGGAGGTGCTAGGAACTGATAATTAGTATCGCTAAACATTAAACTACAAAGCGTATGTCTTATCCGCCAATATAGATAGTTGGCCAACTTAATTGGCCAAAACTTGCTCCGATAGATTAGGCAGTAATTGAACCCTCCCAGGCAGGCAGGCAGGCAGGCAGCGTTGCGGATAAGCCTCTGGTATAGAAATTCCCTCCTGCGACTTGGAGTGAATTTCGAACGGAGGATTTCCAAAATCAGGCAAATTTTATCAATTTTCAGCGTTTCGGTATATCTATTCCGAAGATTAGCCAATGACGCGCGTTCTACAAGCGGGAGTAGTGTCAGCGCGTCGCGGCGCTCGCGGTTTCGTCCCCTTTCCTTCGATTGCAGTTCGCATTTCACCGGGTTTGGCTGATATTCGGTCGACCATAACAAAATGTCTGTGCATTTTGAGAAAGAAAAATGGCGAAGGAAGAAATTTCGGGCCCCGTTTCCGACGAAGAATGCCTCGTTGAAAATCTCGGCGTCGATTACGAGTCGCCCCCTACAGTACAGTGTACAGTGAAAAGATGAGACGTTATTTCATGGGATAGGAAAATTCATCGAGTGGATTGAATTCCATTTCTGTGGTTCGCTTGGCACCTTCGTCGTTCCATGTATTATTCTGGGTCTGTCTGACTCTCCGTAAGTACTTTAGCCGCGCATTGGTGTTGGTTATGTGCATAGCAGGTATGTACCTAGCTGTACGTCATTCGTGTATTCCACCTCATGTCAAATTGGAGGAAAGTCGAGAGCAGGAAAATTACAGTGCGGACGCGGTATGATGATTATTATTTCAGTTGAATATATTTTCCACAATCTCTGCGATGCCTACTACCAGCTATCCACCGGCTCGGCAATTATCGTCAACGATTGAAATTCGTACGAGTGCGCGTATGTTTTCCGATTCAACAAAGTTCGCTACATTTTCCTCCTCCTCTTAACCTATCTTTATTCCGTTCAACTCTCGTGTTCTGTTCATCATTTTTGTCATTCAGTGTTTTCTCCATTTTTTCATTTTGCTGCTTTTCTTGCTCTCGTTTCTCTCTGCACGTTCGACGACAAAACACACTCGTTTCACTTCGCTATAAACTACTCCAGCAGCACCGCGCCGGGAATATCGGCTCTATGAACATGGGCCATGACAGGCAAATAATTGCACGCTCTACCCCGGTGCATCTTTTGTCGGCGATGCAATTTGTTACGGAATATGTATAGTCGAGGGCGCCTACCACCGAACAACCGTATCTAACCGTAGGTACCTACGTGGTTCACCGAGTACATTTATAACCGCGATCCAAGGTATATAAAGAGAATATAAAAGACTCAGCAACAGATGATACACGAACGGTACGTAATGCACCTTGAATTTTCGAATAATAACCATGCAAATCGACTCTTTGAACCTCCTGTTTTTTTTTTTATAGTGAAATGTCGTGAACATGCGGCAAGTTTTCTCAAAGTTTAATATCGATCGTCCGAGTAACTGCACGAATTCGTCCTTAAAAAATAACAAACGTGATATGAGGTCGACTATTTCTCGGATTCCTTGCATCTACGATCATGGATAGACGAAAAAAAAGAATCGCACGAACGGATGTAATCGGGTTTTCAATTTCGTACTGGAATATGTGCTCGAAGTAGGTTTATAAATGTACACAGGCATACGTAAGCGAAGGTGCAGACACGCGGAAGTGTGAATTTACGTGGATGAAAATTGAGGGAGGCCGAAAGTTGACAAGCGTGGTGACAGTCGCATTCAGCTTTCAGCCCTCGGCCCTCGGCCCTCGGCTCGGAGCCCTCGGCCTTCAGCCTGTGTCACATTCAATTTGAATAACCACCCTGCCCACCACCTTTCGACAACCCCATCCACCGTCACGCCAGTCATTCGAACTTTATTCAAATTCTCCACCCTTCGTCCTCTACTTCTTCCGAGTTTTCTTTCGCCCCTACGTACAGGCAGCGAGCTTTTACCGGGCGGAGTGCTCCTGGGCAAGTTTTGGAATAATTTAACAGCCATTGTGCGGGGTAAAGAAAATTTTGAAAATGTAGCCAACAGCATTTTGGATCACGGCTCCATTCTGTTTTTTCATTCCATTTAGCGGATCGATTGAGATAACAGAATGTTTGGATATGGAATAGAAAAAGCTCGCGCCTGGGTAGACCAGATTTGAAAAGATTATCGATAAAAATTTCTCAACTTTCTCTTCAACTGCGCATTCGTGTAGCATTGGTGTATATATATATATATATATAAAAGCATGTATGCATACACTGTATACATAAAATGTTCTCCTATTTGCCGAATAGTGAGTATTTACGTGAGCCGAGGATTGCGAGAGGTAAATTTGATCTCTCTGGAGAATGGAATCTCGAGTTGGCTGTGTCTCCCCCCGCCATTCCGCCTTAGGGCAATCCAGATCTACCAGGGATGTTTCGTTCCAAGTAGCTGCCCGCGATAGCGTTAATAGATACTCTCTGAAACGCGGAGATCGTGGCGTCGAGTAGCACGTTTAAGGAGGTTGCGTGAAGGTCCTAGGTCGTGGCGGTATGAGAAAGCGTTACAGTTGGTACAGAGTAGCTGAGACTCCTCGCGGCAATTTCAATCTGTTCAACCCGCCTCCAGTGCTTTCGCTTTTGATTTCATTATCCCCTACAATCACACAGCTGATATACTTTGCAGGTATGCATTAAGGAAATTGAAATTGTCCCTCTCCTTTGCATATCTTTTTTCCTCCATTTCAGCTCTCAAATCTTCATCACCCGACTGACTTCAGTTCGAACTGAGAAGGGAAAGAGATACAGAGAGAGAAGGGAGAAGGGAGAAGGGAGAAGGGAGAAGAAGTTCTTCCGTTTTATCCGGACGTGACAATCTGTGCCGGATCAATCGATCCCGGTTTACTGAAGCTCCGCTAACCTAGGCGAACGGAAGTTAATCAAGAGTCGGAGCCATGTGAGCTGCTCCCCGTCTGTATCAACCTGAAACCACCTATAGTACCTACTTTCATATAACTCAGCCAAGGTACACATCGCGTGTCCTGAAGATGTCGACTCATTAAAACTCGCTTCTGCGTCAATTTCTCCAGTAGAACAGGTATCGGTATGGGCACAGGTGGTGCAAGTCGTCTGCGGTAAATGTCAATTACAAAATTTCAAAGTTGAAAATGTGCTTTGATATTGATCGCTGAATGTGAATCTGAAGTTTTGTTGTTGTTGTTGTACCGAAGTTAGGGAGCAGGAATGCATGTCTGCTAGTACATACAGGCTGCACGATTACCAACGAAACTCTCGAATCTTCGGCGCACACCAGCTCGCCGCAGGATTCGTAGTGGAAATTTATTCAATGAATCGAGAAATTGATCGATTGATTGATCGATCAATTAACAGCCGACTTGATTAAATTGATTAGGACTGATGACATCCAATCTTAACCGCGGAGGAAGAGACTCTCGAAACCGCGTGAGTAATCGCAGTTACAAGTACACCTGTGGTACAGTATAACCCGAGCCCATTCCGACCGGCGAATTCTCCTTTGAGGCCATCGAGGACTCACCGCCTGATATGTATGCCCCTGTAGGTACCGCCGGCGTATCCGCCTACTACATCTGTACGACCATCGCATCGGGCGAAGCACATTTCATTGGAAAACTCGTAAAGGACGGACTCCTATGATCAAAGTTGACGAATTTGATTTCCCCATCCCTCTCCCCCTCTCCTCCACCCCGCCCATCTATTTACAGCGAGGAAGAGGATCGACGCGCTCTGTCCAAAAGAATGCTGTGGGCAGAGATATTACCTAATCGAACTCGCGGAGCCACAGGATGGAGGACGCCTGTGATAGATCGCAAAGTAATAGATCGCGAAGTCCAAAAAAAAACAAGCTTCCAAGGGTGCGGGGCGTTTTTCGTTTGCCCGGTCATATCTGTGGACTAGGCAAGCGGCTTTATTTCGCCTCCAGTATTCATCCCAGTCTCGCCAATTCCCGCCGGAATGGTGAATTTCAAAGCGCGTAAAGATGTGTGTGAAAAATTGGACTCCGCGTTAAGTAAATTTGACGAGAAAAAGGGTTGAGGCTATAGATCTACACCCGCGTCCCGACTCCCGACTCCCGAGTCCCGACTCCCGATTCGATTTACTTTTTCGAGGACCTATCGTCAGTGTCTCCGCTAAGTAATGCCCTGGTTCCTCATTGCACCTCGAGAGACCGCAAGGACCGCAGACCTTCCCCGGTCAGTTTTATACTCGGGGGCCACGTAGATATAGCCTTCGACCTCTATCCAAGCCACCGCGCTGCATAGCACCGCTCTTTCCGACGCTCTGGTCCTCAGCTTCACTTTCGTTAGCCCTCCGGCCACAGATATCTCCCACGGGAGAATCTCTCGAGCCGTGCTCCTACCCGAGACCGCAGGGTGAAAACTAGCTCTCCACTTCTTAGTGTACGTATATATCTATAGAGGAGCCGAAACCTTCAACGTGGCCAACGGGCACAAGGACTAAGAAAACGAGAATGTCCTCTGGCCGGTCCATGATCGGGTTATCGATTTTGTCAGTTTTATCTCGTGAAAAATACGTGGCCTCAACAGACTTCGAGTACTCCGCTTTTTGGTAAAGAATTCCTGCACGCTATTTAGGTCGGACCAAGATGGCCGTGCCTAACCGCGTTTCGCCATCTCGTAGAAAAATAACGAATGCGACAAGAAAATCCGTATCGTTGGGAAATTCGGACGACCTCAAACTGGTCTTGTGAAACTTGAAAAACTCCCGAGACATTTTTTTTTTCCGGTGAACAAAGTTCAATATTTCGTGAATCTCCGAGAGATTTCGCCTCGGAAAAGTCACGATCAAGTTCGCTTGAAAATGTTGAAAATTGCCATCTGCGTTGTAGGCGGGAGTATGGCCGATACACCATGGCTGATATCGCGAACCCGGAATGGAACAGACAGACGGATGAACGTGCATGACGTACACACATACGCAGAACACAAGAGTCCGCCGCGGGTAACGCGTAGCCGTAGCCACAGCCATAGCCGGGGGTAGGTTTAAATTACGTAGGCGGTATATGCAAAGATGAGCAGCGGCAGGGTGGAGGTACCTATAGGCCCGTGATATGTAGCTCCTGGGTCAAGTTATTTAACCCGCGGACCATAAACTATACCGGTGTAGGGAAATTTATGTCCGCACACACGCGGCTCCAGGCTCATCCACGAGACTTGATTCAAAGTTGCTGCAGTCTCATACGAAATTCATGAACAAGTCACGAGCATGTAAATTGGCAAAGGTCGGTTCCAACCTGCAGGCAACTCGGTTTCTTATGCATTGAGTAACAGTCACCGAGTTTGGTGTATCGTCTATTCGAGCCCTTTATAAACTGCTTCGGAAATTCTGATCAGGTAGATAAACAGCGTGAACTTGTCTACTGCAGATTTTTCAGCATCTGCAGCATTCGTTAGACCTAGTTGAGAATAATTTCAGCCCAAGCCTCGAATTCGTTCGACTTTTGCCTGATCGGAAGTTGATCTTGTTGAAGAATTTCCGTTCAGTTCTTCCTCTCATATCCAAAATGGAATGCTCGAAGCTAATTAGAGTTCCGATTCATGGTTAAACGTGTTCAAAAGGAAACTGGAGTTCCAGGCTTCAGGAGTTCGGTCCTTCTTTGTGAGATGCTATCTAGATCCGAGTAGTATGAAAATCGCAGAAATCGATATCCTGGAAGCAGGATATAGTACCGGTGCCTCAGAGTTCCACTACAAATATGAAATATCGTTCTAATCTTCGAAGTTCATGCCTCAGCCGTGCGAATCCACGATGCATACTTCGCAATTGAATATATACTAGCTCAACATCAAAGAGAACTCTTTCGGATGCAACAGCGTGATCAGATTACGAGTTCGCCGTGTTAGCGGCCTGCAAGGAGCAGAAAGTTTCTATAAAATGAATGATCAGGTAGTAAGATAACAAGGAAGAAGAGAAGTTCTAATGAATCTTCACAAGATTCATTGCCCACGCTCAACGACGACGCTGGCTCTCCGAAGCGCCTATTATTCCATAAATGATAAGCAAATTTGTCCGATCTCATCTCTCATCTTAACCATCCTTCTCTCCCTGTCCTCCGACGTCATTTTTCATCTCATTCGGAAGTGGAGAAACTGCAGCGAAAAGCTCCCGGTATGTGGTACAACTTGCAGAGTGAATTTTGAAAATGTCGACAAATTTCGCTATGATATTTACGTCGACATCAGGAGTGCGGGAGTGGGAAAAGAAAAACTATGCAGAATATTCGCAACACGTAGGCACGTAACACACGACTCGTTCAAGTAGCTGGCTACAATACTTAACGAGGTATTTCAGCCCTTTGCTAACGACACGAGAGTTCTACCTACTTCTCCCCGCGCCCAGGGAGATAAAAGACAGGAGAGTGCCGGCAGCCAGGCAAGTAGGGGTAGGTATAGTAATAATAAAACCGAGTCTCTTGGCACAGGATCGGAGACTCCTTGGCCCGTCGCGTCGCTGCGCGAGCGATGTTACGCTATGGCATCCTAGTTGTAATTAGTCAACAAACTTCCGCGCCCTCTTAAGGCGAGCTAGCCAGACCGCCGCGGCGCGTTGCTACCTTTGGTCATGGATATAATGTGCAAGTACTCCAAGCAGCGGCTGTACAACTCCGGCTGCACTCACTTTGGCTCTTTATATACCAATCCCCGTATATTTTCAGCGGTCGGTTCCTCTCAAATGCGGCATCAATCTATCGTACTAAATTTGTCTTCTGTATTTATTCTTTTCTCTTGCAGTGCGCGATTTTCGCGAGTCCGAGGTATCTCGGAGAAGAATTACGTTCGTTGTCAGATATGGAATGAAGCGGTAAAAAATCGAAGCGCCTGATCGTGACCATCCATCACTTCCTATTGCCGAACAAATCTGTCGATGTATGTATTGTGTCTGTATATGTACGTACGTATGTATCTATATACGCTGGTCGTTTCTTGTATCCCAATGATATGTTGGTGGCCCGGCGATAGAACTCGAATTTCTACCTCCCGCACACACTTCTTATTCTACAACCATTCGTCCAGAGCTGGGCTCGCCAAGAAATTTCTATACGGATAGGTATATATGCTCGAAGAGCCGCAAGGAATTGGAGCTAAAAATTGAGCAATTTGGCTAACCGACTAGAACTTTTCTCGCGGTTGAAAGTCTGACTATGAAAATTGACGGCGAAGAGTGGATATCGCGGACTGTAACGGAAGAATAATTCCGCAAGTGCAGGATGTGGAAATAATTTCACCGGTTGAAAAACGAAAAGTCAAGTATTCCTACGTACGTTCTACGTGCGAAATTGATTAGTTGTAGTTCAAGAGCTAAGTTTGCCTGCGAGAGGAACAGCTGGGTCTGACGTCTGCTACGGAGATAAGGAAATGGGCTTTTCTGTATACGTATATATATATATTCTGTGTGCAGGTTGAATGATGTACACTGCAGCACGTAGGTACGTAAATGTTGCCGGTGTGTTGTCAGCCGCTGCTGAATCTGTTCTACGTTATCTTTCTTCAATTCACCTTGCGGAAGATAAAATTTTATTCGAGCGTGATAAAGTCATGAGCAGCACCACAAGCGGTATCTGATCAAATGTATTATGTAGGTATTTCACCCCGCGGGGTAGCTTTCTCCTCCTCCTCCTCTCTGAATCGGGTCCTGCATTCTCATTCAACATATCGTGGAGGTTGCCGAAGACAGTTGAAAGAGAGAGCTTTCATCTATCGATCATCTTCCGAGAAAGTTGAAGTGAAAAATGTCGAGCACGGAGATATATACTCGTGAAAGGGAGGAGGAGGCAAAAGACACAAAGAAACACAGAGAACGAGAGAAAGAGAGGAAGAGAGGAAGAGGGAGACGAAACCAATTGGCGGTTTCTCGGGAGTAGCAGCGGCCGATATGAAACCTCTGGATTTAACATTTTAATAAAAGGCTCGAGCTTTCTCGCTGGGAACCAAGCCGCGGAGTCCTCGTCCGGGCCCGGGCCGTGGCACACTGTGCTGGCCTTCGGCACGCGCGAGGTTCAGGCTGGTTGGGAGGGAACTGAAGAAACTTCGGCATCGTGTATGCTCGCCTTTTTACCAAAATGAGCTCCCTATGCTAAGCAGGGCTTTCTGCCTAGTCTCCCTCTGATTGATGTAGTTTTTCGGCTCCGTTTACACTTTTATTAAATCACGACTCGCCCGTCTCATGCGTGATACGGATAAAAGCTCATTTTTTCAATTTTCTAATCATCTATCAGTATAATTGTCGCTTGTTTCACCCCCGTTAACTTTGCTCCGTCGCAAGAGCTCACCGAGAGATGAAATCCCCGAGCTTTCTCCAACTCCACACTTTCCTAAAGTCAGAAAAGAATGTTCAATTATTCAGGATCAAACCGAACTTCCGTGAAGCCGTCCGAGCGGCCGAGTAAGCTCATAGTCGGTACACTTGGGACTTCCAATTATTACTCGACGCTGAGATTGCGAATCAGGTACATACCTACGGTAAAGTTCCTCAACATTTTTCCGATACAATATCAAACTTTGTCCGGACTGTTGCTGGCCGTGGCCGAGGAACACCGAACAAGGAAGTCCGTTTTCACCAGAATTAATTATTGATCCCTGCAGAAAAGCCCAAAACTCGACTGTTTCTTTCCAACCAGCTGCTAGACCGCCCCGTTCGGCGGCGACCGTCAAAAATATCTTCTCTCGTCGTCTGTCACAGCGGATATTTTACTGTATCGGAGTTGGAGGTGTCTAAGGCGCTCGTACATATCGCGTGGAATATGTAAATGCGTAAATATGTATGCGCAAATGCGAACGAGACGTCACGTCCCCATCGCTCGTGGGATTCGAATTTGCAATAACGTACAATTCATTCTTCAATTCTCCTTCGATCGCATTCATTTGGTATATTTGTTTCCCAATAATTTCAAACTTTCCAACTCCGACGTGAGTTCGGATCAACATACTCACCCGCTAAATGCGATCGCAATTTTTCTCAGCCGTACAGGACAATTCCAGCTTCTGCGGATGATTACTAGGATACGAAGTGAGGGCAGGTAGAATCCCGACGCGAAAAGTTCGTTCTCGATCTTGAACCACCGGATGTTGAAGCCAGTTTTTTTCCTTCTTCGAGGGCAGACTTTTTCAGCTCTCTTCATACTTCATCCTGCCATCGCGCGCGGCGCAGACGAGGATCCCTTTTGGTCCGCTGCACGCTGCTTTTAGAGGTTCTCCTTTCTCCCCCGCGTGCTCCCCCTTCCCCTCCCCCTCCGCGAACACCCTCCACTATTATTTCGTTGAATCCACCATCCTCACAAGTCGCCTCAACACCTTAGGGGCTCGAAAATTCTACACGAAACGCGTTGTCCACTCGTGTTTGCTCGCTTCTGTATATATAGCTCCCGCGGAGAGAGAGCGGCCGACAAACGTCATCTTCCCGCGCGAACACACTTCTGCTGCAGGGTGGAAAAGTGAAAAAATAAACCTCCGAACCCCTCTGCGTTATTTCGCCCCAAGATCATTCGGAAGGTCCTTCGGTACTCACGACTTTACTCTCCCTCCCTCCCGCCAGCCCGTCAAACGAAACCGACGATTTAGACATCGACAACCCTCCGGACGGGAGCCTGTCCTTCTCGACTGCGCACTTTGTAGTCGGAGAGAATTTTCGGAGTAAGTATCCAAACCTGTCGCAGTTCGGCGCGTAAGAAGAACTCGCAATATCTAGCGCGTGGATAAGAAATTCCTACCAAAGAAAGGAGAAAGAGAGAAGGGGACTTCAATTTATTACTTTAATAATAAGAGAATGAAATTCGGGTTTCTTCTCTCCGGTTTTCTCCCTCTCAGCCATTTTCTTCTTGTTTCCTCCGCTCTTTCGTTTTCCACGATCTTGATAAGCACAGTGAACGGAAATGACTCGTTCCACAAATTATCGAACCTTGATAATTGACGAGTAATTAATCAGGGGACATTTACTCAACCGAAATGGCGAGCGGCAAGACCTCCAGGATGCTAAATTGAGGACATTACTCTCTCTAGCGGAGCGTCCACGTTTCCGTCGCTGGGGGGGTGGTGGACTTGCGCTGTTCAAAGAAGCCTATAAAATGAAAGGGCTCCGGTTTTATTAAGAGCCTGGCGGTTGGGTTTGCTCATTACAATGGCTTCGAGGTTCCGGATGCCTGGTGTTACACACTGCACCGCCACCCTTTCTCACGTAGACACAGATTCCCGCTTTTAATTGAAAGATATTGCAATATTTTCCACCCACAAAATTTTCGTACAACTACTAGTATACCCGGGAGATCTGAGGCTGGAAGTGGATTGGTAGGTAAGTGACTCCTACTTTCTCACGGTATTCAGCTCTGCAGCGCCCGACGCCGCCGCCGTCCTCGTCTCAAGCTTACCGCGATAAAGTCGAGTAATAAATATGCCGGGATTGTTATGTTACGGCCGTAGAGATTCCCGAAAGAGTCTTTCCCGCACACGGGCAGTAAATAACGAGCAATATTTTTAAGACTTGGGCTCAAAGTGTATGAGACTTTTCTGGTTCTGACAATGAGCACCGCGGTATACTGTGATGTATCAGGCCTTCACACCGAGGAACACACACTACAGGTAACGGCAGAAATATTTCGCTGTGTAAAGTTGGAATAAATTTTCATTTTCCCCTACGATATATTTATTCGCTGTTGTTTAGTATCGTCATTTTCACTATCGATCATCCATAGTCATCGCACATTCGTGCCAGCATCGTGTTTACAGAATACATACCGATGCCTACCGAAGGTACAAATAGTCATTAACAAGAACACACGTTTCACGTGTCAAGAAGGAGATTAATCGTCTGTTTATAAATGTTAAATGACGCGCTTATCTCCCGTACAGCTTTCCGAACAATCCGGTTATCCGAAATTACGATTCAATCAATGCCCGCGATACCGATCCAAATCTGCAGTATTCAATTTTTCCGCAATAATCAGGAACCGCCGGTGATAATTACCCGGCACCAGTGAAATTCCCGAAAATTAAACACGAGGAAGGATCTACGCCTCAGAGGCTTTGACATCTAGGTATAATATACTCCGAACAGAAGGGAACATACACCATTACATGAGTAAGATTCATTATTATCATTTCTCCTATTCGCTCCCGTTGAATCGGAGGACATTTTTTCGTCCAATTCGTAACATGAGTAATAGGCTCGGCCTGGGACGGTAATTTTTGTCGAGCAATTAAACTCGTTAACTCGTCGAAATAGGCTGCATTTGTCCTCGTGAGCGGTCGTGTGCTCGTTTATGTGATACTCACGCATATGTACTACCCACAACATGATATATAGGTGTCTAGACACACCACCGAGTCGACCTCCAGGCCTGCTCGGGCCTGAAAGCTCTGCGATTGTTTCAAGGGGTGCCATTTCCCCCGGTCCGGTCCGGCAAAGCGCGGTGCGGTGCGGCGGGGCGCGGCGAGTTCGAAGCGCGCCCTTGTATACTCGTACATGCGCGCGTGTGTAGGCCCGAGGTTAATGTACCAAGAAGCGCATTACCCAGAGTGCTCAGCGTGAGGGTAGAGTGCGCGAGACGAATGGGGTGAGGGGATAGAAAGGACGTTAGGTATAGGGGATGACAGGGACGCGGGTGAAAAGTGAGGAAAAAAATTGGTAATGACTCTCTGCTCTAAGATTAACCGAACAACGTGAGAGTGCTTGTGCTTTCGGGGGTGAAAAACGGTTCCAGTTAATGAGCAAGTAAATAGGTATGCATGTACCTGTAATACGCGTGTAGTCACCGCTTGCGGGTGTGCATGTGTATTATTTACGTACATACTTTACAGGAGAGCAGATCAGAGAACTAGATGAGGATTTCCATCGAATATCGGTTGCAGATCTTCTGCTTTTTCCTCCCCACCCAAAACTTAACCTCCCCCGTATTTGCCAGAGCTTTCGGAAACGGGATCACGACAGTTCTGAAAGTTCCGTACTTCCAATTAGCGTGGATTGCACGGTCAAAGAAATCTCAGGAAAGTTTACTGCTCGGGAATATTGTTCCTCACGGAAAAGCCGGACATATTTAGGTATTTACCGGGGGATGATAATAAATGTACACCTATACCTACCCGGCCTCGACCAAAAGAACAAGTTTGAAATCTAAGAGGCATGCGCGCGACGCGACGGGAGATGGAATTTCCCCCTCCAAAGAAGATGAGGAATTTGTATAAAATGCTTCGCGTTTGTTCGTTTGATAATCTTCGAACGATTCGTCAGATCCGAAAAGTAATTCTCCTCGTTCACGCGATCGTTATGGCGTTGTCAAATCATACCTATATCATAAATTTCTATCCGATAAGGATTAACTGTTCACACTCGTGTGCTTTCTCCTCTTTTCCTATCTTCGACGAGTTTTCTAAACTATTTGGGAACACGAAGGTGCAACAAAAACTCTACCACCCTACAAACACAGAATCTCTGAAAACAATTTTCAATCGACTTATCTGATCAGGGTGAACAAATTTCTCGGACGAAGTGAATTCATGCGAAAGAAAATAAATTGCGTCAAGATAACCTAAGCGGCTGGTAGTGCATACGAATTATTTCGCAGCACGGAACGTGTACCTGTGGCATAATAGAAGGCGAGTCTCGCTGCGTACGTATTCTACGCAACAGGGAGAAATCCTGAAGACGAATCACGGCCCGCGGTTGTTTCAATGGACACAAGTTTGTATTTTTTCGATCTTTTGTGGTGTTCTGGTCCTCTTCGCGAACCGGAAGAATACCTATAAAAATTACCCCTACACTCAGATTCGAACGAATTCCTCTTGCTCCTCGTTTTCGGTCACTCAATCATACTACAATTACTCCGCGACGTAGTTTCGTCCGCGAATGGTTGACGCAGTATATACATATCGTCGTTTTGAGTGTAGCTAATTTTTCAATTTTTCATGTACCACAGAGAGAACACAGACTTCGTTATACAGGCAGAGATAAAACGCACGCGAAAGAGGAGAAGGTGAAGAATTGCAGCTCCAGAAATATGATATTCATGAAACCCTGTGTGCAATTATATGCATACAGCTAGACCCGTTATTACGTTGGTGACAAAATTCGCAGCAGCCTACTTTTTCGGTGAACTGTACCCGACCAGGTAATAATTCAGTGTCTCCTGACTGAGCGGTTTCACGCAGCTATCTTCGGAGTCTAAACTCGGAAACCCGGAATCTTGGTGAATGTCCGCACCGTCTGCTCGAGCATCCAGGAGACATAGGTATAAGAATCGGACCGCAAAAGGATTCTCATCGCCTCCTGCCGCGGGCTGCTTAACCCCCAGTGCCATCGAATCGTCATAACCGTTTTCGGTTTCGGTTATATTGCAAAATTTTCGCAAGCAAAAAGTGACCCGGACGTCCTAGTAGCTGCACCAGCAAAATCAGCCCACACAAAAAAGAGTGGTGGGAGGTTTTCTTACTTTGTTATTACTAATTTATTACTACTTTGCCAAATTTTTTACTCCTCACAGTTTCGAGTAATCGTCGTGCGGCTCAGCTTTAGTCGAAGCTGCACCAGCCACATCCTAACTTCGCTATATTTCCCGCTACAAAGGTGTACTATAGGTACGTCCAAATCTTGTACTTTTCTATCACCTTCGAAGGTTATCAACCAAAAATTTTCATTCGTAATTCTGAAGGGGGCAAACAACACTTATTCCCTTATTTCAGGCACAGCGATCATCTAACAAGATTATTGGGCCGATATTATTAGCAATAGGGACTGGTTTCCACCTGAAGATATACAAGTATACCTTGAAACGATATGAAACATTCGGAAAACAGCAGATTATGATGATGAAAAAAGTCCAGCCCCGAGAACGTGCGTATTCATCGAATTCCATCGACTTCTCGCTTAACATATATTTTTTACTCGAGTTTCGTACTTTGGGCGATGTACAGAAATTGGAGGTCATCGAACTGGAGCGATGAGAAAGAAGATGCGCGAGTATTTATGTATTCCGTATTTGATCCACTTTCCGCGGTGATGACATTCTTTACTCACCGTTCTTGGATGCGGTGTTTTTTTCAAACAGGTACATACCTGTACTCCGGAATGATGAAAAACACTTGGGGGGCGTAGGACCGCGGTAATAAGAAGAGAGCCACGGAAACATTGGTTTCTATCGAATATCTGCATCCACTTTTTGCTCAGACTATGTTTTTCAAATCAAGAAAGGTTTTTCGAACTATGCTTCAGCAAAATCCATTTTAATTTGCGCCAATCGATGTATTAAAACGTCAAGTTAACCCAACCCAACCTAACTTGACGTTTTAATACATCGGTTGTGCAAATTAAAATGGATTTTGCTGAGGCATAGTTTGAAAAGCCTTTCTGGATTTGAAAAACATAGTCTGAGCGAAAAGTGGATGCAGATATTCGATAGAAACGAATGTTTCCGTGGCTGTCTTCTTATCACCGCCTCCCAACGCCCCCCAAACATTTTTTATCGTTTCAAAGTACACCTACGTTGGTGTTTACCCAGCTATTTTTTTATTACCGCGGTCCTACGCCCCCAAGTGTTTTTCATCATTCCGGAGTACAGGTATGTACCTGTTCGAAAAAAACACCGCATCCAAGAACGGTGAGTAAAAAATTTCATCACCGCGGAAAGTGGATCAAATTCGGAATACATAAATACTCGCGCATCTTTTTTCTCATCGCTCCAGTTCGATGACCTCCAATTTCTGTACATCGCCCAAAGTACGAAACTTGAGTAAAAAATATATGCTCAGCGAGAAGTCGATGGAATTTGATGAATACGGACTTTCTCGGGGCTGGACTTTTTTCATCATCATAATCTGCTGTTTTTCGAATGTTTCATATCGTTTCAAGGTATACTTGTATATCTTCAGGTGGAAACCAGTTCCTATTGCTAATAATTTCGGCCCAATAATCTTGTTAGATGATCGCTGTGCCTGAAATAAGGGAATAAGTGTTGTTTGCCCTCCTCAGAATTACGAATGAAAATACTTGGTTGATAACCTTCGAAGGTGATAAAAAAGTACAAAATTTTGACGTAGCTATAGTACACCTTTGTAGCGGGAAATATAGCGAAGTTAGGATGTGGCTGGTGCAGCTTCGACTAAAGCTGAGCCGCACGACGATTACTCGAAACTGTGAGGAGTAAAAATTTTGGCAAAGTAGTAATAAATTAGTAATAACAAACCTCCCACCACTCTTTTTTGTGTTGGCTGATTTTGCTGGTGCAGCTATTAGGACGTGGATTCGGGCCTGTTCAATATTCGGATGCCTATATCCAGGGGGGAAAAACCGGTCAAATTTTGTCCGTTGTAATTATCGTGGCTCTGGCAGCCTGTCGCAAGGATACCTACGGATATTTTGCTTTCAAACATTTACATCTTTAATTATTTTGATGACAGGTTTGTGATATTTCCTAAAAATATCTGTGAGGACTGTTTTCGAACTTGTGAATTATGCGGTCAGATGTTACAGCCAATGAAACGAGCAGAAATGCGCGATAAGCGATTCACTGAGTTTTTAGAAATCAGCGAACCGCGATGAGTTAATGATGGGGGTGGGGGTGGTACCTACGAGTTTAATGACAACGAAAGGTAAAGTAATCAAGAGTTATTACGCCCGAAGAAATTTTTAGCTCCTCGAAAAATCTCGTCGAGATATTGAAACCGGAAGGAAGTTGAACCGGACGTAATTTTACAAGGCGAGGTTCGTACTATGCAGAGTGGGTAGGTAGGTAGGTACTTCTTTTGTTTGACTTTTATTTTCGTCGCGAATATCACTCCGGCTTCTATGGCTCGGTGGCTACAGCATTTCGTTGAAGTTTTTCGAACCCCACCGTACAGCGGGCTCAAATTACCAATCATTTTTCGCAAGTTAAATATGCCGTTGACATCGTATACCTTCTCACGTGACGGGAAACAGGGCAAAATCACGGAGGACAAAAATCGAGGCGAGCCCTGAAATCCAAATTTTCAGAATACACTTACGACAACGTAATTTGCACATTGCCAAATTATTGGACGATGATTTTTCGGTATTGAGAGACGGTGTTTCTCCTTCGAAAGTAAGATAACTCACGTCAAGATAATTCTAGTTGACAATTTTTCTGAAACTCCCCGTTACCGTGAACGATTGTCTCAAATTGAAGATCAAGTATCGCTCTGCTGGGCGCCGGAATCGCGGTGGCCGTTACGCTCGGTAACATTATTACAGGTACGTATAACATACGTGCATGCATGCACATGTGTGTATATAGCTATCAGAAGTACGCGCAAACAGACATTAATTTGGCGTGACCGCACTCTCGCGAAATCAGCGAGACTCCGCCAGCGTGCAACCGTACCGCACACTTTGCCCGTGGCTTCGCACCCCCCGTAGAAACAATTGCAACTATGCTCAAACAATTTATAATTCCACGCTCGAACCGACGCGGTGCGGCGCGGCGGCGCCCGTCCTGCGTCGGTGTGCCCTATTCCAAACGCTGTTACTTCACCCCGCGCACGTATAAGACGTACATATATTTCGGCTTGTTTGCGGGGCTCGGTTTTCTCCGCGCAACATGCGCCAGCACAAGAATGGCCATGAATGCTTCCGCGATGTTTCACGTCTGGATCGAGCATTCTCGAATTGCAAATAATGAGTGCTAAATCAACTGCAAAGAAAAAAATCTCCCCTCTAATTTGAACAATTATCCTACCTCGCGTATGGATAGGTAGGTACCATGCAATTAGAGGGTTGAAAATTATCAAGTATTATTTCCAGCAGTTCTTCGAGCTCTTCGGTCTGACGTGCATAAGCACTGAGAAAATAAGAGCATTTGGTGAAATTTTTTTTTTAATACGAGCTTTCACGCTTAACGAGCGTAACTTGCGCGGAAAGCTTCGTGTACACGTGTAAGTAGTTAGCGTTTATTAGCCACCCCTGGTAGGTACGTGTGCACAGCTCAGCGAGGATCTGCGCGGTGGTAGCGTCTGCGTATGTATGTACATATAGCAGCCATCTATGCATCTATGTATGTGCCTACCCGACTACTCGTCATGCCAACGAATAGGCTTATTCCATTACCCGCTATAGCCGCGTGTGTATAGGCACACGGGTATAAGGTATGCACATGCATACACAATTTCGAGAGCAGGCGCGCGCGTGCTGTGTATGTACAGGAGCACTTCTACGCTGTACAGCAATTCGTCTGCTCCTCAGCGACATGTATGTATGCGCAAGAACGGATACCTACGTAGCGTACGTGTATGTACGCATAGTAGATTACATTTTTCCCAACACTTTATACTGTGCGATGTAAATTCCGCGTTTAGTATTATCATTATCATTATTATACTGTAACAGCACGATAATTAGATTTCATACACTGGCGGTAGTTGAGCGAAGTCGAGTAGTAGTGTGTACAGAGAGGATGTGCGGAAGGGCAATTCGCTCGTGTTATGACCGCGAGCCCCGCATTTCGAGAAAAATTCAGCACCGCCTCTCAACTGCAGACGTAATTAACGCTACTTTCGAGCGATTTTCACGATGCAGCAAAGACACTCCGCGGAGACGCGGAGAGTTCTGCATTTTTTTTCCCAAATACGGGACTCGCGAACGAAAAACGAAAGCGTTGCGCCTCCACGTATCCTCCTCCCTGTGCAGGTACACCGCTAGATCATTTTATCATACCGGCGCGGCGGAATGATACGGCGGAAAGCTCGCGCCCCATGTTTCTTAGGTCCGTCGTCTTATCGGAAATCAACTCGACGGCGAGCACGTCCGCATGCGAGGACGGAGGAAAGCGATGAGAATAAGACGACGAAGGAGGAGAAGAAAGTAAAGGGAGAATGATATTGAAGCACGCGGGACCTAGCTGGCACATATGTTTCACAATTGAGTAGAGTGCCCTTTCAGCGTATGCGGACGTACACGAACTGCTGCACTCGTCCCCATTCGTTCGGACGTATAGCACATTGTCCGCTGGTGTAGTACAACAACGAAGAGAGTTCGCGGTTGCATTGTGTCCAGAAAACAGGCTGGCGTCCAACGACCAGAAATACCCAAATAGTATATACAGGTCGACTGTAAAGTTATAGCTATCTGCAGATAAAACGTACTACTCCCAGGTTCTCCACCGCGGTCCGCGGATGCTTTCGAAATCATTAATTTACATCCGAGCTCCGTTTTCTTTATCCTCGATTCGTTGTCTCCAATTTTTGCTTCATGCAAAATCCGGAATCTACTGCGATTTTATACCCGTAACGAATTGTAACGCGAAGGCGAGACAAGGAGGAAGCCAACTGATCGTATTTCATTATTTTTCGAATTATTGCATACCTATGCAAGCGGAGAGAAAACGTCGAGTTGGAGGAAGGCCCTCGTTCGCGACGACCGCGCGGAGTTTATGGGACAAAGTTTGATGTAAAACTGATTTGCTGATTCCAACAGATTACTCGGTGGGACAGGTAGAGGCACCGATTTCTATTGGATTTGTATGTTTCGAGAGAAATAATTTGATAATTCGTTTAGCAAATACCAATAGACTCGAACGAGGACGATTCTCGAGTTCGCCCTTCGCGTCCCTCAGGATTCAATAAACTAATTTCACACTCCTCTGAAACGCGCGTAGCTGCCAATCTAGAGATGATTTATCAAGCCTAATTCCCTTATTCCATATCTCGTTCCGATATGGGAGGTACAAATAGAAACGCACAGATCTGGTTGAGGGAAACTTCACCTCCCGAGAAAACATATACCTCGTTGAAAAGTATTACAATATGCATACATATACCTGACGTTTATTTTCACTCTGACCGAACCGACGCACATCTATCGACGCGAACGTGAATTATCTATGAGGCTAACTCGAGCGTCAAATTTTCCCGCATTTTCATACCTACACGAATTCTGGGCCACGGACAAAAATAATGACGAGGGAAAGAACGAGATGGAAACCGAAGAGCCAAAAGCCAAATAGCTGTGGCTGGCGCAAGAAAAATGGATAAAAAACGAGAAAAAAAATGAGGGGACCGCAGACATGGAACCAGAAAGCGAGAGAAAAAAAAAGAGAAAGAATTAATGAAAACGTTCGCGTTTATCTTGGGTCTGGAACATTTGCACATTGAAATATATGAGTTCGAATGGATGGCCCCGCGAGAGGATGGGAGCGGGTAGGTATAGTTCAGCCACGTTTTCATGCGGATATAAACGTGGAAAGAAAATCCGGCCCCGGGTCTTCCAAATGTAGGTATGTAACATTGTAATGCAAAGCTATGATATAACATTATCATTCATACACTGGAAGTACGCCGAGAGCAACCTACAGGCGAACCCGGCAAGTTCCCTGATTTCTGCAGCCCGCGCCGGTACAGCTATCCAGCAAAATCCGCGGAAACAAGTTTTCACAACGAAGTGAACAAGTTGAACTAGCATTTATGAAAAAGAAGAAGAAGAAGAAGAAGAAGAAAAAGAAGAAGAATAGACAGACCAGCTTCGATCGCAGTATCCAATTATTATCAGGATCTTTACAATGATCGAGCGTTTCTTCTCTCTATCCGATTATTTTCCTGTCGCTTCTCCAACGGAAGAATTTCTCGTTTCCTTCTCTGTAATTATCAGCCGATTACAGCCCTAATATTTTGGAAACAGTTATACGGATCGCACACTTCCGGAAGAGGGTGTCTCCGTAATTATTTCTCTTGTCGCGTGTAGAGATACGGAAAACTGGACTCTATCCCCAACTCGGATAAGACGGCACGGCGGGGCTTCGGTCGGTCTGATTTATATCAAGCTTACTACCCGCCGAGGGGCAGGAGACCGGGGCCGGCAGGGTCGGCGGGCTGCAGAGGCGAGTTAAGGGGTAGCTTCTTCTTTTTCTTCCTGATACTCTCTTTTTCCCGTGTGCCCCCATCCGCAAGAATTGTGTCCGAATTTCTTGGAATCCGAGGATTAACTTTATCGAGTTAGGTAGGCACTCGCCCACACCCTTTTCTTCTACCCTTATAGAACCTCCGTTCGGACTCTACATCGGAGCCCAGACTGAGGTGAAACTTTTAACAACTTATTTTTTTCTTGTTTCGTTTCTTTCCGGTTTTCCGGTTTTGGGTTTCCTCTACTTTTATTTTACAAACGGCAATCTTGTCTGGTTCAAGGAACCGCGGTAGAAACTAGAGGAAACTTATACTGACCAATCAGTTATGCCTGTACGGCTGCGACTCGCGTTGCAAGTAATTCATGCTCCAAGATTGAGTAGACTCTTGTTTCCGGTATAGCTACCTGATTTGACTCGCTCAAAATTGTTCATAATTCGAATAAACGAAATGAGATCCTAGCATTGCCAAAAGTTGGCAGTATATTACAGATATACAGTATGTCCTGGGAATGGAAATACGTTAGACGGGGACGGGGACGGTGATCATTGCCTGTTCAAACGAGCTCGTTAATCACTTTATCGAGTCCAACGAAGAAGACGGTTCCCGCAGTCCGAGAGGCGAAAATATCCGCTCAAGAGAGATTCTTAATTTCCAATTATTGATCAAGGATCTCGCGCCTTGCGCTTTGCCCAGGCGGCCGCGGCACGGCCGTCGCTTATTAGGCTCAGTTCCTCTCGAATGATTCGTGCAGGCTTTGCAGCTAATTAAACCGCGGAGGTAAATTCACCACGAATACGCATAAACTGGTCCCAGATCGTTGAGTACCGAGTAAGAAAGGAGCTAATTGGAGCTCAGGAGAACCTGTGGAGTCTGCGGAACCTCGGGAACCCCGTGAGGCTGTCCAATTAATAATCAAACACAATCAGCAGCAGCCTGCAAGACCCGTGAAAATGTCAATGGCTTGGTTACGGATCACGTCCTCCGGTGCCACGCGGCTGTTCCTTCGTGTGTACACACGTGCAATATTAATAATCACCCAGGTCCTCGAATCCGACTCGATCGCATTCATTTTCCTTTTCCAATCGTGATCCTTTTTCTCTTTCTCATACGCCCCCGCCCCCCCCCCCCCCCCCCTCCCGCACCGAGGGCGCGGAGTTTTCCAAATTGAAATGGAATTTCTTGCACGAAAACATTTTTCTCGCATACAGCTTTACAAAGGGAGAAAAGAAATATTTCCGCTTCCACTTCTTTGCGGCACTATCTATCTGAGAGGGTTAGCTCAGCATCTATTGTCCGTCGGTGGGAGAAGACTGGCGGACCATTAAGTATTGTTCCTTGGACACGAGTCTATAAGGCTACAGAGGTCTATAGATACAATGCGTACCTACGTTCGTACGTCTATCCACCCTCTATATCTCGACCTACACCTATATATATGCCTATGCCTGTGCCTATACCTGTATATACCACCCTTGAAAAACACACAGACATTTCACGCTCCCGGACACACCGTGAGCATACAAAAGAGTAGAAGGTAGATAGCTAGGTGAGAGATCAAGTGTTGTATTGTTGCGGGCAGAACTGAAAGTGAGGCTGATACAACGCGAATCGCTAACGGAGGGGGGGGGGGGGGGGGGGGGTTCAGCACGAACGTGACCTGAAGAACGACGAGCTAATTTTTTTCCTTTCTTCTTTTCTCCCCTTTCTCCTTTTTCACTTCGCTTCGCACTATTTAGTTTACCTAATTTATAGTACACCTGATATACCGACCCACTTTATTTCTGAAACGGAAATAGTTGCTTTTCGTCTATTCACGTTGTACTTCATGACCCGGGTGAATTTTCCCGCGATGGAATACTGTGCTACCGCGTAGGTAGGGTAAACGGCCCAGATAGTGAACGCGTCTCTGTTGTTGAGCGATACGGTTCTATCCGGTACAACATATCGGCTGAAGGATCACTTTTATTGTTTCTAGATCGCTGATATCAATACTGGCGAATGAAAATGAGTTTCCCATTTCACCGATCATAGATGAGACCAGGTTCTTACTATTTCCGAAACATTTGAAATATATAGCTGTGTAAATCGTCGCTTCGATCTGGGCTGCAGAGGCGCGTCACTTCTGAGCAGCCGAGGTTAGAGCAACTTCCATATCTGTAGCCGATAGTTTTCATCATGCGAGTAAATCATCGCTCACAACTTATCTTATAACGTGCGCAAGTGTGTTAAATTTGGTGGTAAAATTAGTAGAAAAAAATGAACAATGTTTTTCTGTCCAGTAAACAGAGTGTCAGTGACTCGGACAACGAATTCCGGGTGTGTCGGAGTTGTTGACCGGCATTTCATAACCTGACGAATCTGGAATTTTCTCACAAATCAAACATGCTGCTCGATAAAATTTGATTTCACATTGAAATTCACGAGAATGAAAAGAAATAACCGAATGTAAATATTTGTTGAAAAATTGCAGTTTGATTTGCCGCTGTCCAATCACTGGGCCATTCGGAGTTTTCGGGGTCAGCAGCTCAGGCATCAAACAGATATTTTCGAATTGATTGTTCACACTAACTTTATAACGCTTTTCGAGAAATCAAAAATATTACCGTACTCGAGATTATGGAGAGAAAACATTACAAGTATCGTACTAAACTATAATTTGAAAAAATTAAGGAATATAGATTCTCTCTTGAAGGTTCAATGGCTGGGCCGTTTATCTCACTGCAGCATTGCTTCATGCGCGATTAGAAGTAATAAAGAACAAAAAATAACTATACATCGTAGACTAGGGATGAATGATTGGTTCAATCACGTTATCAACGAACGATGACATTTTCGAGAAGAAATATATAGGTTTTCAGTTAGTTGATTTTTTATTGCCACTTACCGCCAAGAAGAAAGAGTCCGCAGGCAACGAGCGTCCGATGATCGGAATAGCAGTGTCCGATCAGGGCGAAGATAGTTCCGGCTAGGACCAGAGCTACAGCCACAACTTGGAAGGGTGCTGATATTCTGAAAGAAGGAGTAATGTGAAACAAAATAAAATAAGAGAGAGAGAGAGAGAGAGAGAGAGAGAGAGAGAGAGGGAGAGAAAGGAACATGATTTCAATGGAGATAAGGCGAGACATTGAAATAGTAGTTTTCGATACGAGTGCGTGAAGTGAGTTCTTACGCACTGAGTACAATCGGCGCGCTCGAGTGTCCGATGATTGCACGAGGTCATAAGCACTTACGCACGTGTATCGTAAAGTAAGCTTAAGAACTGAATCTGGTGATAGTAATCGTGAGAGAAATGGATGAAGGAAGGGAGCGGTGGGTCCAGGGGCGCAGTCCCTGATGGGGGTGCAGAGGGCGAAGCCCCCGCTCAAGGGACGGGGGGGGGGGGGGGGGCAAAGCCCCTCCCCATTAAAAATAAACGAAAATCTTTATTTTTCAAAATCAAATCTTGTTTTATATCAAAATAAAAATTTTAGGAAATTACAAGTTTAGAGAACAGTTTTGAATATTAATCACCATAGAATTGTGTTTTACATTATTGATATTTTCTTCAATATTAAATTTTGCCATTTCAGAATTTTTATCCATTTCCCCAGCGATTTGTTCCCCGATTTTTCTCTTATTATTGACAGAATCTGCTGTATACGATTCTGCTACAGCGGTCGAACGCCAACCAACGTGCCGTTTCAAAGTTGTAATATCAGCACCCACGTTTGATAAAATAAGCGTAGCGGATGTTCGTCTAAAACTATACTACTTGGGGCATCTTACAAATACTTCTTATACCTATATTTTGTCTCTTACATTTACTATTGTTGCATTGTAAGAAAAATCTGTTTGACTCTGTATTAGCGGCTCTTAAGCTGGAGTACTTCTTCACAACATCACATTGTTTACCAACAATGGTAAATGTTCGAGTGATGTGTGTTTTTGTTTTCGGCAAGTCAACGATGTAAATCGCAGCTTCACGTCTTACATTATCTATTGTCAGTTCACATAATTATCCTCTTCTGCAGGCACCAGACACTCCGAATATTGTGACGAACCACAGTAAACAATAGCAACAAATTGTAACTAACAAATGATTATCCAGTGGATAATATTTGCTGTATTATTAATACATACCTTCATAGCTAGGTACTGCGAGTCTGGGGCATTATCCAGAAAGTTCCGAATTTGTTCTGCCGAGAAAACTTTACTCCGCTTCTTTGTTGTATTCACATTTCACTTTTTCAGATATGCGCGTAATCTAGTATACTTATTAATATCAATGTTTCTCTCAATATCTCAACGTTCAACATAGCCTTTATCGTCGAGTATTTCGACCACAATGTAGTTGGTGCGATAGATTTTCCAAGTTCACTAAAATACGCAATCGAAACAGGTTCATCAAACAACTTTATCTTTTTAGTCGCGCTCCGATCCAGAAAATCGCCGTATACTTTTTTGTAGATTGCCGTCGATTTATTCGGGAGAGAGTCACGTATGGCGATATTAGCGGCTTCGAGTATTTCCAAAGGAACAACCTCCGTCTCGAAATCGGTGTCACTCATTGTTGAATCGCACGTGTTTACTGGGCCACTAGCAAAGGTCAACTAATTTGATAACTACGTAGTCGCAGCAAACAGTGCGGCTGTCTACAGCAGTGAGGCGCGTGGTAGGGACTCACACTATTTGGTTATAAGAATGTCCCGCGCGATCTTCAGTTGTTGTTTCTTCGTGAACACGAGATTTTTCAAAGGAGTACGCGAATTTATCACATTACGCATGCTGTATCGAAAAATTTTTGCTTTTTGCACTTGTATAGAAATGACATACTTTACGCGTGATGTTTCAAAAAGTAGCACTTTACGCACGAAAATAACGATCAAAAAAGTTCACTTTACGCACGCTGTTATGAAAATGTAATTTTATACATAATTTTAGCTCATGTTGTTTCTGTCTTTTGTACCTTGTCGTACAAGATATGATTATGTTGAAATCCCTCGGGCAGAGGAATGAGGGCTGGAATGGGAGACATGTGTACAGTCGAGTAATGAAGTTTTCGTTCCTTTTTTTTATTATCTTATGCCGTGATCAAAGAGCGAAAACAGTATGAGTGCTCGAGGCACAAAAGAAACCGCCTTTTACGTCGGAGCAATAAGCCATAAGCGCGCACGTCGGGATCAAGTCCATCCAGCTTCTCATTCCCTCATTTTCTCATTTTCCATTTTCCAGTCTCAGCTTACTCTGCAAGCCGTTTTCATATTTTAAAACTCCACCGTGCGCGTCATCTCGCGTCATGCTTCCTGGCGCACGTAAGAAGGTGATAAATTCAACTTAGACATTTCGTCCTTCCACGTCCTTAGTCCTTCGTCCCGCCGTCCCCGCACCCGTCGTCCCTCCGTCCGTTCAACCTTCGCAGCCCTCTTTTATGAAGCATCGTGAACACCGCCCGTGAGACACAAGCTCCGTGGCAGTCACGGTGCGGTTTTTTTCCTCAATTCGGATGCGCGGGTGGAGAAGATCAATCAGAATTTAGCCGCCGCGGCCGTGTATGTCTCCTGCCCTCTCGTCCCTCCTGACAAGGCGCACCCGAACCAACCCTATGCCAACGTCAACCCCGAGCGTACTGCCGTACTACCTGCCCCCGACCGTCGCCCCACAAATCTTGATCAACCATCTCTGCCCTCGGCGTGGCACACGGAGAATCTCCGCGGAGGGATTTCACAGGACGAAGATAGGTGTGGCATAACCGCGGTTGGATTCTGCAGCAACGAGAGCGATGTGTGTATTACGCACCATGTACTCGTACGATTTATACATATAGACGAATGATAATCGGATTCATCGAGACCATGAAATATTATTGGTGGAGAATTTCATTTATCCGCAGTAGAAATTTTAGTCAATTTACTTTTTTATCACACGTATCTCATCGTTCACCGAAAAATGGGGTATATATGTATACCGGTCCAATTCACACGCGTAGCGAGTCGTATTACGATTTCATGTAACCTTTGACGTGGTTTTCTTCACTTAAGCAGACATAATTTGTAGGCACTGCTTCAGCGCTGAAAATGAGGAGATAACCGAAAAGTTAAAAAGACGATTGAAACGAAAAAACTATCGTATCGAAATTTTTCGCACATCGCGATCGAAGAACTCTTCGGCGGTTCGGCGGTTTCCTATAATCCGGTATTCGCCACTCTTTCGAAATAGCATCAATTGATCAATCCAGCCTTTACTGCAGTATACCAATTATGAAAAAAGTTTGTGACGTCGATAGAAACGGTTTGGAATAAGTTGAGGAGGTACGAGCCAACTATGAAAAGAATATCGAGGATCCTGATGCCTGTCCATGTATATAAAAAGAGAGAAAATGATAGAGTGAGTGAGAGCAAGGTTGTTTGGCGCTAATAACGAGAGGAAAGTGAAAAAAGAAACCTCATCAAAGTCTACTTATTTCCACGAGATTGAAGCGGAGCATTTTTACCTATCGATCGATCGACGATGGCGAAGCTGATTGCGAGACTAAAGACAACCGGGTAGAAATGTCTGAGTATTTTTCATTTTATTATTTTCACTTATTTTATGTGTATACATATGTGACTGTGGAGACTGTGGAAAATAAATTCTCCATTGAAATAGAATCACGTGTGCAGCAACGGGAGGCTTTCGGTCGGGCTCGAGAAGGAACGAGTGCGGTAAGATCGGCAGGAAGTTCTCAAGAATGAAGTTGTATATGAAGAGGTTGATAGAGAGTTTTCGGTTTTTACTTTCATCGTAGGTATTTCTCTTTTTTTTTCTCGTCGCCAGATGAAATTGTTTTTAATTATACTTTCGTAAATTAGTTTCAGATTACTTTCCGCTCTAACTTGCTTCATTAAAACTCCAAAGAAGGTAGAGACCGGTAAGAGAAGAGCGAGAAAAACTTGAAAAAAAACAATAGAAAAAAGAAAAAGGAAAATGAAAATGAAAATAAGATGCGCAACGATAAGATGGCAACTTCTATTCAAAGCGATGGTATAATTATCCAAAAGAAACAGCGCGAGAGAAAACGAGTTATATTCCCAGCATTGAAATAAAGAGAAAAAAACCAAAGGAAGGTAAGAAAAAAGTTGGAAAAGTAGTGAAACCGAGGTATTCAATGCAGTATATATATCATTGCATAAGATATGGATATACCACTATAGGTACCTACCTGCACAGAGTTCCGACCGTTTTTATTCTGCAGCGCAGCTTGCTCGTATTTGTCATTATCCGACACGAGAATGAAACGATCGGAGGTCAAGGAAGTCATTTGACGGAGAAGGCAGTTCACAATCTTACGGAACGTAAGCTGGTACGTTAAACCACAAGTGTATTGAATCAGATGAGACGGAAACAGAGAGACCTATACATTGTTGATAGAATTGCCGCACGTATTTCTCTCCGACGATATATATCTCCGCCGGGCGTTTAGAAAACTTTTACAACCATTCAACTGTGTACGAAACAAAGTGTACGGCTTGATTCAACTGAACTTACGTGTACCTATATGTGCTTCTGGGTAAGAGTGGAAAGAGCGTTCCTACCGCAGACCTATAGTGTGACCAATTTCACGGAGTTTCATCGTTAATTACAAGGCGTCGTAGCGGTAAATAATAATAAAAGTTCATTAATAGGACAGTTACCAGCGTTGGATTTCAGCCAAAAACATACATACGAGGGAACGGAAACCCCGGTGCAGTCGTTGGGAGAATAGCTGTAGCACAGTATAAACCTCGCCTCGCCTCGCCTCGTCTAGCCTGCGAACTTCAATACCTACACGCATCCCTGCACCTCCCTGGTTGGTACGTAATGCATACGGGGAACAGTTTATCCTGCCGGGGTTACATGTTACCCGAGCACGCATGGATGGATGGCTATTGTTGAATTATCGTAGTTCCAGCAACTTTTACCCCCGTGACCATCCCTGCTGAATTTCTATCCGTAATTTCAACCTCGAGAATGTTCATCTCCGATTCGATTAATCTCTGGTGGCGAGTCAATTTCGTGAATGTAATTTGAGTATCTGGCTGCGAGGGCAACCTGCGGACTCGACTCGGGTCGGGTCGTTCTTCGTAAAAGACGCGGTGATTTCAGCCGTGGATTTAGTTCAGTTTCAAAAGTTTGTCGTTATTGCAGCCGCGGGGTACTCGATCATAACGTTGACGATGATCGTTGTAATCGTGAAGCTGAATCGACTTGTTTCAACACATCAGTGCTCAAGATACTACGCACAGCTGTATATATGTACGAGGACAGGGATGAGAAGTAAAATGATGGGGACCGCGGGAACAAATCGTGGGTGGGATTTATCCCCGGCGAAAATACCGTGCAGCGGCAGAAGCACCGGGAGCAAGTAGAGCCTTGCGATAAATATTGCTTCACGTGGATTCGATACTAATCGAAAGGAAACAAATCGCAGCGAAAAAACTTGGCAGAGCAGATAAAACAACGGATAAAACAGAGACGCTATAGATCCCGACCTAGTCGGTACCGTGGTATACGGCCTTCGGAAGACCTTAAATTTCCATCCTCATATATACTTTGTATCTAGGTATGTATGTACATACAGACGCTATCTAGCGTCGAGTGACGACGAGAGTTATTCGACGTCGAGTAAATTAATGGAAAGAATTGTGAGAACAATATTCGATGACGTTGAGCCAATCTGCGCGCAGCCCCGTGGCGCGGCAGCGTATGCCCAGATTCACGGTTTATTACTACTAAACAGGCTGACCAAGCGGTATATTACTACTGGACAGGTCTGATCTATTGCCGGTCGAGCTGCCAGGCTAGGGAGTCACCGGCCAATATCCATACTGTGCGAAACTACCGCAGCGCCGAGGTTCTGCAGCAATGTTCCTTGCTTGTGAAAACTATTAATTTTGACCTGCCGGCCATGTTTGGTGCATAATTCAATTCTGGGACCAACATTGAATTAGTAAATAATATCGCGGTTGGCCAAGGGTAACGGAGAGTGCGGGGACGCGGTTGCCCGGAAATTGGTTCGTTGACCAACGCGGTGGTATTCCCGAATTCAACAAATTTATCGCTCGTTAAAACCTTCTATGGTGCATGCATACACGCCTAGAGCGATACATATGCATGTACATATATGCGCATATCATATATTGTCTGAACTATTTGATCATCCGTCTGAAATGCACCGTTATATATATATTATACCTACCACATAGCTCATATATTTTCGCCTTGAGTAAGAGGCGCCGGGCCTGGTCTCAATGAAGTTTACCTCTAACTATATAAGTGCACCGGCAGGCTTTCAACCGCGATGCAAGTTGAAAAATGAAATGAATGAGAGTGAACACAGCTTTTGATCTGCCGTGATATAACTCACGCGTCCGTTGACGGGCTGAAACAAAAACGTAAAAAACGTAGGGGAAGGTGGGGATGGCGAACACCCAGGGGAGATTGATGGAAAATGAGGGAATCGTGTAATTATCCAAACTATCAATCTTTGTATATTGAACTTCGGTACATTCCTAGCCTAACATAAGCTCACCTTGGTTCCTAACAGTTGTTCGGATGAATCCGAACGGCTCGGAGAATCGCGAACGATGAAATCTTCCCACTCGAGACCTACGTATTGCGGCGAATACCGCTTGGAACAAATGAAAGCGATACGCAAACTTGTGTCATTGCTTCTTTGAGTTCGTCGACGTTATATTGAGTGCGCGTTTCATATTTGCGTGACATTTGGCATTAGGAAAATCAGGGGACCACCTAGCGTTGATCAGTATTCTAAAATCACGGTAAACGTCTCGTTTTGCAGCCAATCTGTGTTATAATCGAATACCAAGCACCAGCTTGGGAGTGATTCCGAAGGTAATTCGCGATTGCCTTACCGGCATCGTTCGCAATCACCTCAAACCGTTCAGCTGAACGAGAAATTGAGTTCAAAAAAGAAACAACTGCGATGATATCCGCAGTTTGGGATTGAGAGACGAAATCATGATGAAACCCACTTCCAAAACCGAAACTCTCAACACGATATTAAACGAAACCAGGCGATTCCGTTGGTTTATAAAACCAGCAAATATTACATTAGATTCGTCGCAATGTTCCAACGATATGCTTGTCTCGAAAGGCCTACGAATTTTCCCACCTCCAACAGGGTGAACTGAACTGAACACTGAACACAAAGTTAATTATATCCGACGCGTATCAGTGCAGAGGAGTAGGAAGAGAGGAGCGAGAAGCATTTCCCGCGTTCGCAATTACCCCACCTGCCCCTATAACACCGGGACGAAATCTAAGAGCAGAGATATCCTCGGCTCGGGTAGCCCGCACGGGGCTGGTCACATCTCCTACAGATTTAAAAAGTTTAAATTTCACTTCTCGCGCATCCCCCTACGAGTAGAGTATGTAGCCCCGTTATCTTTTTCCAGTCAGAGAGATGAAACCGATTTATCGCATTTGGTAGACCTTGAACCCTGAGTTGCAGCTGAAAAAAAGAAAAAAGGAAAAAAAAAAACCAAAGAGAGGAAATGTGATTCAAGTTTTTCAAATTCTTGTTCAAGTTTTTCACCTAATTGAAGCTCCGTTCCGTAATCAATGGCAGATATTGTTTGTTCGGCGCGATATTCAAGCAGCTCAAATCGTCTTGATAGTCATAGTCTGCGCGTTGCAGTCGAACTTACATTGTCGAGCCAACGAAAGAACAATCGCCTCAAAGTGGAACGATGTACAATGTGAATGTGAATGCGAATGCGAATGCGAATGCGAACGTGCTACTGTGGATGTGAGGCAACAATGAGTGGAAGGCAGAATAGCCTCGTAGCTCAGAATTCTTGGCAATGAATAATGTACGCGGGAAATGAAAGCAGCTCCACAACACAAGACAACTCTGACGACGACGCTGGTACTATACTGTACCGAATACAGTTTACAGTTGTCTACCTCGCTGACTAAGCTACTCGTTCTCGGCACTTGCGCAGCGCCGTTTTGACTGTCTAACTGCAGTCTCAGGGAGAAGAACGGGATGATTTCGCCACGTGGAGCTACTTTACAGCTTCTCTCTTCAAGCCAGAGTGTCGTGACACACAAACATGCGCCGCATGCGCCAAATGCACGGATTGAGAAAAAACGATAAAGAAGATCGTCAATCCTGCTTCCACTCGAGACGCTTCCCATCGTTACGACTCTCCGAATGAACAAGTGAAACTTATTAGAAAAGCTATTCGGTAGCGAATTATCGACGTATGTAATTTGCTCCTTCTGCAACTTCTGCACCGGCGTAAGTACGAATGCAGCAAGTTTGAAAACGGCCATTCTCTCCGGCGAGGCGGAAATAATATTATAGAATTTCACTTGAGAGCCGTCCGTTCCTCTGCCGCCCGTGCTCCGCGGCGTTTAAGTAGCCGATTGAAATGCATAAGTATAGAGCTTTGCACTCTTGTCTGCGTGATTTCGAGCAGGTTATTGAGTATATTCACAAGCCGCTAGCCTACGAACGACGGAGTCCTCGGCTGCTTCCCGCTCGTGTGCCTATCCGTACGTATCATGCGAATTTCCGCCGTTTGTATATCTAGGGGTGCTCGACGCTCGGTGTGGAAATTGTTCAAATTTCGAGATCTTGTGAAATTTTCAGTGATTTGGAAATTGCTTCAAACGCGGAGCTTGGCGTCAGGCTGTTTTTATCGCTTCCGGAATAGCGCGCCCCGTCAATTTTCGACTCCGATCGCAACCCTTATTGCGAGTATTCGCGTACATAAAATATTCGTATCTGAAAAATGAGACTGATAAAGATAGATAGACCTGCGTAGGATAGAAGGGTGAATAGTACGAGGGGATGTTATTCCGGGATAAATCGAGACACGGAGTGTTACTCCAGAGGGTTACCCCTTTTCTGTATCGGAACGGCAAGCCCAAATGATAACGACCTCCAAATTGAACGAAATTGAGTGCGCTTGGCTCTTCGCGGATGGGGTCGAACAAAAAGTGCAAAACGACGTTGTGGCAAAGAATAATTCATTGAATTTCGAGGGACATTTTTTTTTGTTGCTTTTTCAGGGCAGGTACGTCTATCAAGAGATTTCATTGATTTTCGGTAGCTACTCGTTCTAGAGAAAGAGGGCGGAGGGGGGGGGGGGGGGGGGGGGCATCTCGGATTTTCGCAGGTAATCAGAAAAAGTAAGGGACGCGAGAAAATTTCGAATCGGCAACGATATTATGAGGGATGATATTTCTCAAAATGTGAAACATGTATATTTGAAAAGGGAAAGAAAAATGTGGAAAACCGTGAAGGTAGGTACATTCCGTACCGCGTACCTACTGTGACTGGACAGAGACAAGTTAGCGAGATGAAATTTATGCAGCCGTGCGTTTGCCATGGTGCACTAATTCGAGGGAGGGATTTTATTTATTCCCTAGCATATTTTGCCTCGCTCTTACCAACGGACACGGCCCCACTGCACCGAGCCACGCAACTTGTTCAGCAGCTTCTCTCGTTCTGTTTTCCTGTTCGGTACAGCCGGGACATTATTTCCCTCTTCTGGTTTACACAGGATGAAAAACAGCTGTAAAAAAGAAGGGAGAAACGCAAGAATACGAGCAAAATAGAAACTCTGGCAGCGCATATGCACGGCCAGAGGAAACTCTGTTCGATTGTTATATTTTCGAAAATGCAGAGAAAAAAAAAACCAAAAACAATCTCCGGCTGTCTCGGAATTGCGGAAAGTGATAAAATGATCGAGACTGGAACGACGAAACGAAACTTGTACAGAAACTCCGAGGGTTATAGTCGAAAGAACAACTATAACGGTACGTGAGGTTCTACATGTACCTAGTACGGTGAAATGAAACCTGCGAAAATGAAAAGGTAAATTTATTTCACGCAACGAATCAGCCGTATTCTCACTATGCGGCAGAGCTTTCATCAAAGAATATAGCTCAGCAGCAATTCGATATTTCCACTTGGGTGGTGAGAACGCATTATCGAGATAAAAGCCTCGGCGACGAAACCCGCGGCGAGAAACTTTCTCCCGTTCTACATGTACAGAAATAAGCGGGGAGGATTCGTCGGCTGAGGATTTTTATCTAATTGTCCAAAATCTATCCTGTTACAAGGTAATTTGCCCGATCCGATGTGATTGCAATCGATTTCTGCCAATAACGAAAGCAATTTTGTTCGCCCGAAAATACTGACTACATGAGGCCCGCGCTACGCCTGCTTCTAATGGGGATCGTTTAATATTTTCACCCCTGGATTTCACCGTGGGCAAGAGAAAAAAAAAAAGACAGGAAACTCGATAGGGATGGGAATGGTTTAGTTGAGGGCGGCTTACGCGGGATGAAACACCGCGTGTGCTGGCCCGAAGGGATGTTATGAAAATTCGACGCACTTATCCAAAATTTTGTGGGTTGTAGTCGAAACGATTGAGAAATGAATCTATGAATAATTTTGAGAAAACGTTCATCGCGACATCTGTAGTCTGCGAGCTTAAAAAGTATATGAAAATGATTTCGCTTTGACTGAATAAGAAAATACTCTAACTTTTTAATATATTCAGATTCGCCAGCGGGCAGAATGACCTGATCGTGAGTAAATTCGTTGTAGATAGTTTGACAGCCGAATCGGAATCGTTGCGGCGTGAAATGCACGCCGGATGTTCGATAATTCGCTAATTGACGATACAACTCCCGTCGATTTTTCGGGGAACGGCTACGTTTCATATTCAGCCGGCCATTCTTCAAACCGCGTTGGATCGAATTGTATTCGTTCCCGTGAAAAAGTAGCTACAATGTGCTTCAATCGATTCGAGAGCACACTTTTTCATTTTTCGACTATTATACTCAACGTTCGCCGAATCCAATCTCATATATCCGACAAACAGTTGCCGATTTATTCGAATTAATCCGGTCTGACCAAACCCCGAATGGTTATCGAATCTCAATCATTTCGCTTTCGCTTATAGGTCACGTTCGGAAAAGATACGGATTTTTCGATATCTGTTTAGGGGTCAGTGGTTTCCGATCAAATGATAAAGAACGCGCGTTAAGAATACAACAATTCTATATTATTGATTTAGCGGAGGATTTGGCCCCCAATGCCACGCATGCCAAGGGCAACGGTGCCTATGCACGCCCCCGGCTTCTCGACCAAACTTCGTTTCTAATGAAGCCTCCATTGCCGGGTGACATAGAGTCCGGAATAGTCTCGGGTCAATGATTATCAATGAATAATAATTTCTCACATCCACTGCTCCATTCACGTGATTAAATAATAATCATACCATTATATGAAATTGGGTCGTAATAATTATTGGCCTCCGCGTATATGGGGATAATGATTGGTCATCACCGCATGACGTTTGCGCGAGGCTATCGAATGATTACACCCTTTATTGTCAGAGCATAATGATCCACTTGCCAAAAGATGTGATAATTAATGATTGACGGAAAATTATACACATTTCGTCTCCCTCTCGATCACAATCCACCAATCAATTACCTCTTCCTCTTTTTTCATTGCAATTAACGTCTCGTACCGTGGCTGACCTTCCACGTCATCCATCACTTCTTTAATCGAGGATTCAAACAGAATTCCTAATTCCACCGTACGGAACGAATCGTTGGAAATAATGAGACCGCGGTGCTGTACGTTTTGTAGTTTTTCTAATCATTTTCGAAATCCAGTCAATGTACACGATGCAAAAGAAGGTTTCTTTTTCGAAAATGTTCCATCTTCTGTGCTACACGTATGCAGTATGTCACAGCAATTTGTTCCCCGTTGTTAGCTCTTTTTCGGTTACCGTTCTCATCGTCGCGATTTTGACTCCTCCGTCGCCCGCTTCTCGCCAAGTCTCGCAGAGATAAAGGTGAACAACGTCACGACTCTCTTGTCTTCTTCTGTTACCGCACGTAGCGGCTGGACCGGAGATGCGGGATGGAATAATGAAAAGAAGATACTAATTACCTGCTAATCGTGAGCTTGCGGATTTTTCTAGGATTTTCAAACCATTTCACGTTCTTCTCGTGCAAAATAGATGCTGAAAATTTTCACAGGAAAATCGGGATCGAAACGAGAATTTTGAGTCTTTGACGTAAATATATGTGGGATCTTGAATTCTGCAGGTACAAGCTTACTCCCAAGACAGACGCGAAAGCACGTATCGAGCGAATATTGCCCGTGCAAATGTAACCGAGAGTAAACATTGATTTTTGTGCTTGAATACCTTGACTACGAAATATTGGTAGTTCGTAGCATAGTAAGTAGAGAGAGGTAAGATACTTCTGAGAGTTGTCCCAACGGCATTCGACGAGCAGGCCAAGGGTGTATTTATGGTAACGGATATCTCGCCGCGGAACCTATAGTCATGTAACAACTACGTAGATAGACAGGGAGATGCCTTCTTGCCTCTCCTTGCTTCAGAATGTGAACCCAGCAGCTCACCGTCTTCAATGTTCCCTTCCGCCGATCACGGTTTTATGATAATTTTAGACATGAGTGGTGGGTGAAGTCTGAGAGTAGATTAATTCGAACGGAATACGTATCTGATATTTTGAAGCCCAATGAAATAGACGTGACAGAAATATCGGGTTATTAATGCCATGAGGGACACAAGCGAAATTGTAGGTACGACCTTTCAGCGTTCCAGCCAGAAGGTCGTATCCACCAATTTTTTTCGCTCCAAATATCGATAAATCTTTGTGATCCAGAAGTTCCCAGAGCATTGGCGAAACACTTTTTCTTTTCGGCGTATAAGACCTTACGCCTTCGTGTTCGAAATATTTCTTTGGGGGGAATTAAAAAAATTTGCTATTTTTCCCAAACATCGAATGATCTTCGCGTTTTCGAAGTTTTCGGAGCATCCGAAAAGAAAATCTCCGCGCTTATACCTTTATATGGCGTTAGTAGCGCGATATCTGCTAAATGGGTAACCACCAGCCTAGGATACGTATGCTTGTAAATTCGACGAAAATTCATAATCAACGTTCGCTAATTTCATTGACGTCAAAACAGTAAAAAGAAGAACGGAAGCAAACAGAGAAAAATGTGGAATGGAAAGGAGGGAAACGAAATCCGAGCAGATGGCAATCGCATTACACGCGCCTAATTGTTCGCCCCGCAAGCGTCGAGGCTTCGTTAATATTGTCACACTGCAGTTGTCACAGGTTAATGGTGATTGAGAAAGTACTCGCTGGAGTCGAGGTACTTTTAATTTCCTTGACTCCGGCGGTATTTTTTCGTTCGTTGAAATGAGGATGAGGCTCGTAGTCCCTCCCCGTACTTCGATGTTACCTTCGAAAGTTGCATGGAAACAATATTTCCATGGAAATAATATATAGCAGGCACGTAACTAAGTATCCGAAAACGTAGCATCCAAGGCATTAAAATGAATTGCCTAAGCACGCAATTGCAGCGGTAAACGGTATTTCCTATATTTAGAAAACCTCTGCAGCCTCGATTGAACACGGTCACTGACAAGCATTTGCCAACGGTTTCGCGCTTTGCAGATATACCGGCTGTATACGTGATCCACATTGGTAACCGGATATCGGAAATCGTGAATCGCGAATCATTAACCGGAATTTCAGACTCGGAAAGAGGCGTGTTCGCAGTCCTTGGTCCTCTTTCCTTCGGGCTTTCTCCGTGTCCCATGAAGTTCGGAGGGCGTACGTAGAGCCTATCGCACTGACGAGTCAGATTCGTATAGAAAGGTATATATACATATACCTACGTGAAAAATTTTCTCGAATTCGTTCTCGCGAATATTCGGGAGCGAAAGATCATAATGGGCAGTGGAAATCGTCAGCCTGTTTTCAGCCGGTTAGGTATCATCTGAACGAGTATTCCTAAACAATGCAATGCGGAGGAAGATGAAGAACAAAAGGGTTTCCGTCGAATGATAATTGTAACCGTGGCGAAGGAAGTAGGCCTCGCATCGTATATCATGGGGGGGGGGGGGGGGGGGGCAGCATTCGTTTATTAACTTTCTTTTTCTCCGAATATTTTCCATACTTCTTTCCCCGTCATTGTTTAGGTGGAGATTCCCGAGCGTTTCTTTTTCCCAACGGAGTACCGTGCCTTTCAGAGCTCAGAAATCGTATTCATCTCCACCCCTGCCTCCACCTCTGCGGCCGCCTCCACCTCCACCGTCGCTGCCACTCGTTTATTCTTCTGTAAGAAACAAATGAAAGAACCGGATGGTATTTCTCCCGAGAACCATTTGTAACCTGTTATATATTTGATAAAACAAAGATGAGTTCATCCCCGAGCTCGTTGCAACGCCATATTTCGATTTATCAGTTCCTTGGGAGTTTTAACGAGGAACGATGAGATCAAACAGCTCTGAGTTTTAGGGAACGAAATATCAATCAAGGTTTTTTTACTCGTCGATGAACGGACGATTCGCGTTTGATCATTTATACTTCTCGAATTCGTTTTCAAATTTCCTCATCCGAAATCCGGTTTGTGAAGCCTCCTCTGCGGATGCTACTCTCTCTCTCGAAGTGAACGAAAAAAAGTTCGGTACTCGTGAGCTTTGGCGTCTCGTCATCATAAAAACTACGTGTTAGCAGACGGTAATGCAATATAGTTGAAGTTACCGGTCAAACGAGTTCGTTCGTTCCTTTTTTCGAATGTGTCCGATCCTTCGTAATTACAGTGCCCCTTTATAATTAAAGCGAAACGTGAAATCGTGCTCCCTGCTCCTATGCAATTAGAGCTGCGCGGATACACTGCTGTTGTGTCGCATCATCGCAGGATGTGTGCACCAAATCATGCGTATAGTGAGTAGTGAACTGGGGGATCAAGATTCAACAGTGTATCGGGTAGTATAGTATATAAGGGAGTCAGCGAACAGGCCCAAGCTCGAATAGTTCAACGCCGCTAGGCTTCCGAGTGTCCTTGTTGTCAACTAACCTTTTCTCACCTTCCGGTCAGCGTCGTGGCAGCGTGACCCAAAACTGCGGGACGCTATCCCGTGCAGCACACTTTGCCACACTGCCCTCCCTTGAATCTTCTGAAAATTTTCAGTCCAGAATAATCCGCCAGAGCGTGTCCTTTTTCTGTCGAATTTCTCATCCCTTCTATGAGATCCATTTTTGCATTTTTGTTTCTGAGCTCATTCTGACTGCAAACCTTACAATGCTACTGATTGTGAGAGGCATACGACATTCACTTCGAAGGGTTCTTGTATTTCGACGTTCATACCGTTATGGTTAGAAGGCTAGATGGATAATTCCCCGGAGCATCGCTTACGGATAATTGACAATAAACGAATCAATTACGTGTTCAGGATTAGCGAATTATTGGGCAATCGGTTCGTCGCGGATCTCTCGCATCGCGTCGGCAATGAGATAGCCCCGATTAAACTCGCACGGGTGGCAATTGCGGGTTTCGCGTTACCGCAGAACGTCAAAAATATTCACACGCGGTGATCCTTCATCCGCATTCGGAGGCGAGACGAAACGGCCTGTATATCAACCTGTCAACCGCAAAGGTAAATTGGATTGCCTGGATCCGGTCTTCTTTTTCTGCCAAAGAACATCGTTCCGATTTCCAGTCATTGAACATACGACCGATTTCATTCAATCTGCACGAATACGTACTATGGAATCCGAAATTACGTATGAGTCTACGTTCGTCCCAGCTATTCAGTCGATTTCATAAACTAGGACAAGTTTGAGATCGGTCGCCCGCTGGTGTATCGTATTGAGATTGCTCGCAGAGCTAACCGCCACACGTTATCACTGTTCTAACAGGCATTTTCGGAGCCGCCCAAAGTAGCACGAGGACGTTACCGGACCATAGTAACGGTGGCAGCATAGTGGCTTAATTAGTTAAGTTACGAGGCTTCCACGGATCCGTAGCCACCGAGTCCTTGCTTACCACACCTCGGCTAGTTGATGGTCATACCATAAAGACACCCTATCTACGTGGCAACAACGAACAGTAGCCGGTACCCAACTCCACAGGTTATGGTCAGTCGTGGTTAAACCAACCTCGAATATCCGGTTCCACAAGAGACACACGAGGTGCTTAGTTGTGAGGTACGTGGATACCTACACCCACTTATTAAAAACTTTGTATCAACCTCCATCATCTCTCCCCGGACGCTCTTGTGCTTCGTGAAGGCACCCAGTGCGCGTAGCAGCGAAGGAACCGGGATATTCCTCGGGGCATATCACGTATATATCTGCCTCCATTCTTTCTCGCTGGTTCCATACTCCGAGCTCTACCTCGAGCCTCCCCCGCACCACCTTCGCACCGCGGGGTAGGGCTATAGGTATTATTGCGCGAAGAGACTCATCATCGACCTGCAGTCGGTTGACTGCATCCATGGCCCAGTAGCCGTGCTATAGTTGCGCCAGCTACTATACCGGTATGATTCTCTCTTCCGAGCATTGTCTCCTGGACTTCATTGTCTCGAAAGCCTGAGCACACTGCACAGCGCGCTGCAAGCTGTAGTTACGATAGCCACCTGAATGAAAACCAGCAGATGGAGTGTCCGACTCTCCCTGCACCGGCTGTAAATAACTACGTAGGTAGGTATATGGGCACCGTGCGTCATTATGACGATCTGGCTGGGTGTAAAACTGCCAGCGATACTCCGATCGGGGCATCGAACCACCGCTACGCCGTTGGCTTGCGTTACGATTCATTTCTCTTTCGTTTTTCATTTCGAAATCTTCTCCCCAGCTCTTTTTCCCCATTCATAGCACAGCTGCGAAGCTTGTACCGTGACTTTTTCCACCGTTTTCGAGATGCTAATTTTTCAGCAATTTCATGTTCCCATGAAATTGGTCAACTTTCGACGCATCGGCCCCCGTGATTGAACCCCACGTTTCTCCGATTGGGTACTGGATAGCTTAGATAGAAATCTAGAAGTCTGCGTATCGGGTCTACGATTCGAGCTTTGGCACTGGTATATTCGATGTACTAAATCGGCGAACAAATAGGCAAATAAGTAGCATCGTATCGCATCGCACAGTTCAAGAAGGCAGTTAACTGGCGACGACGAAATGATACCCCATTATTGACACGGATGTAGGACCACTCGGTGTAATGTCACAGCTGCCGCTGTCACACCTTGAAAAAGTACGCGCTGTGTGGGTGAAGTTACGAGTTCGGGGTGTTCCTGGTTCAGAGCTTCCCTCACGGTGAGATATTTCGTTGCTTATTACACCAATTCTGAAAGCTCGTGGTGTAGGAGGGCTGAATTCAACGCTTTGGTAGATCCGTTATTTTCTGTAAAAATATTCCCGTCGGTAGCTTTTCTTTTTTTCTTTTCCATCCCAATTTTCCTTCTCTTCGGCTAGTCTGCGAGTCACGGGCTACCGCTCGATGCGCAACGCGCAATTTTCAATGGATGTCTTAAAACTATGCGTATGTATGTATATTGACGATAAACGCTCAGGGATGATTTGTGAGGTCGTGTTGCAGATTAAAAACGTGGTTATTCATTGTTCCTCCTGAACTCGGATCCCGTTTCGTTGAGGCAGGAATACCTACCGAAGCTGCAGTACGTCGTAGCGAAGTCGTCTGCGTGGCCACAGGTATATTTCATCATTCTGTTAATCGTACTTATACCGTAGCTGGTGGATACCCACCAGCGGGTTGACATCCTCGAGGGAGTTTCACGGCGCTATTTGTTTAAATGAAAGCGGCCTGTATTTAATCTCGCAGAAGTTTACCCCCGCGGTGTTAAACGCTTTTTTTTCATCATTTATTCTACTTACCGTTCGGTCCGATAGGAAAAAGTAGGTTCAGGTGTGTTCATGGTCTAACGATGCGATGTACGTACGTCCGTGCAGGGTATAAAAGTTGCGAACGTGGGGATTAAAAATGCTCAATACCGTGCAGAGCAGCTACTAGATGCTCTGCCGTGAAATTTGCTAAATGCGTTATACGTATGAATTTCAATGACACGGATCTGCGAGGATATCTCGCCGTTCGCATTCCCTACAAACTGAAATTCTCCACGCATACGATCCGTGTGCGATGCTTGCATGTACCGCGTGCGCGTATGCGTCGACGTTTCAGTTTCATCGCCGTGTGGCACATACCTACGCCCATGTGAATGCATGACGCGCGTACCGACTCGCGCGATTACGAGGTCGACGTGAACACTCAATGCAGCATATGTAACCGTTATGACGCTGCCGCGGTAATCTGTGAAACAGTGCTACGTTACATGTGGCAGAGCTATATGCTCGTTTCGAAGGATCATGTAGGTACGTTGTGTGCATAGATATGCGAGTCGTATGTCTGTGCATACATAACACACTCGCATAGGTCTATATGCAGCACATTGCGTACCCGAAGACATTGTCTGCAGTTGGGCTGAAGGCTGCGCGTGCTGTGAGGTCCGCGGTCGAAAGATACAGGAAGGTAAGAAGGACTAACAGCGATGACAAAGTCGAGGTAGCTTTTACAGGCGTTTTTCCGACTTGGACCGAATTTGTTCAGTACCGCGCTTCGTCTCGTGTCGAAATATTTTTCGTTTCAGTGATTTTTCGGCAGAATTGCTTCTCTGTATATTTTTTCTCTCTTCTCATCGGTAGAACAAGTTTGTCTTGTGTTAATGCATACACATAGCCTGCCTTAAAATAATTTCACGAATCTTCGGGGAAATTGTAACTAATTATCGTAGAGTCATTCGTAAGAGATCGTATTCTTTTTTTTTTCTGTCTTCGTTTTCTTTGAGTTCCATCGACGAAAACGATGGAATTTTTTCTCAGATGCTAGGAGAATTTTGTCGCTCGAATAACAACGGAAATGGAAAGAAATTCTGATAACAAAAATGGAAAGAACAAAAGTTATTCGTAAATGAAGGCATCTTGTTTCTTTTTCTTCATTTTTGTTTTCTGGTTTCCGGAAGCGGAGAGAAAATAGCTTCGAACGACATTCTCGTGGCAGAATCTTTGGGATTCTGGGACGCGATCTTAATTTTGTTGGTCAATCGAAGTGTTTTCTGATCGTAAATAACTCGAGGTACATACATGCATGCGTATACGCCTCGGTGAATCCGTGCGGTGGAGTAGTGGTAGATCTCCAGAAGATTGAGAAACCGGATTGTAGATAAACTGTGCGAAGATGAAGGTGGAGAAAGGAGAAAGCGCGAGGGAGAGGGAGAAAATAACACAAGAAGAAGAACGCGGAGGGGGCAATTCGCAAATAATAAAAAATTCAAAGACTTGCTTCCGGTGAAAGTTAAGAGGTACTATCGTTATAAATCGTTTAGAGAACATAAAATAGATGCGAAAAGCTTACCCAACCAGCAGCCCTAACCTACCCGGTACCCAGGCTAACCTCTCGGGGCAACTGCCCGAAACGAAAAACAATTTTCGTTTATATCTAACCCTCTTTTCTTCCGTGCCTCGAACAGGTCACCCTCCGCGAACCTCGACCGCCATATAACAAGAGTTATTGCCACACAAGCCAATACACAAACTGATCTGATATTTCGCGATCTATTTAAACGATACCCCCACATGAACACACCCGCTACGATTATCTCCGGAAGCTCTTTCGTTGTCATCCGCTCGAACTTTTGGTCAATGCCAAAGACGGAAATATGAAGTGATAGAAGAAGAGGAAAAATTGCCGAAGGCAAAGTTGGCCAATTTGGACCGAGAACTGAATTGGACCTGCACCTCGGGTTTTCCCCATTTGCAGTAGATTTTATTTCTTACCATTCATAGTCGCATGTATAAACTGTCCCGATCGTTAATCGGTATTACATCGATGAAAAGTGGCGACGTCCAGGTCATCATTACTATCGGAGTTCTGAGGCAAATTATTTCCAAGTGTCTATCCGTGATGTTATTTTCAGATGAATTCGTTGATGGATTCGCGATGATACAGCGAGTTTTACCTGAATTTCTCTTTCAGTGACACATGGGAGAGTACATTCATTATTCAACGGAATTATACCCGACAGTCGAGATCCCGTTGCTTGGCAAAATACTGGAAATATTATGTTACGTGTAATTCTGTCAAATTCAATATATTCGGCCGCATCGAATGATCGGAGCGTTTGGTCAAATCGATGTATAGAGAAGTAAAAAAAAAATTTTTCAAAACGGAAAACCAAGAAAGAGTAAAAAAAAGTATACACCTGCTGGCGAGAGAAGTTGTACAAAGAGAGTGCATCCTTTGCAAAAAAGCCAACATCACACCTAGTGAAACCGGGCCTACCGCGAGTGCGATAAAAATCGAGTATGCAATACATCGTCCAATGCTTGATGTGCAAAATTTGAGTTATTGTCAACGTAGGTACTTCTGCCAAATATTTTCATGCGAAAGATTTTCTTGCTATTCATGTTTCCTTGCTATTCATGTTGAACGCGATACATACTCGCCATTTTACTACCACGGAAGTTCATCCTCCTGTCCATGGTTTTCAGCAAGAGTCCAATTCACCCGACCAGTTGAGTGATTTGGAATTTTCAACAACTTTTCAAAGGATCCAAATACTCTATCGAAAACATCGCTGTGGGAATGTATCGTTAGCGATAGAGATGACCACTCGAAATCTGTGTGCAGTCCCAACCATTTTACATTACAACACGATTTCAGGACCATTTTATGGCTACTTCACGACCAATACGCGAGTATTCCGTGAGCATTCCGGATCATTTCTCGTACGTATTTTGCACCGTTACACCTCACTGTCCCCAACTATTCCGTGAGTGATTGAATCCTCGGTTACCAGGCAAATTCTATCTTCCTGACACTCGAAGTTCGAAGTTCTATCGAATCTTTGATTTCATTGGATCGGGCCGATAGATAATTTGTATTCTGCAACAGTGATTATTCCTCGGTGGGTCCGAATCACCCGACTCTTTCCTTCGATCCTCGAATGCTCTGTTCAAATGGAAATATTGGGTGAGCCGCGCATCGACAGTTCTGTGATGATCACAAATCGTCAACCCGCGGTGCTCTCCGGTGTAAGCGAGCGAGGGGATAATTTATATAGGTATTCGTGACAATTGTCCGTCGAGTCGTGAACGGCGTATAATTGCGTCAGAACGTTAGGTACTGTAGTTATACCGGATTAAAGAATAGATTACGTCCGCCGAGTAGATGTGTTGGTCCAAAACACAAAATTCAACTTTTCAACACATCCACCGGCGACGGACCGCCCGGATTGATGCGTGAGCAGACCTAGACCGGACTCACAATCGGAAACGTAAGTCCGGGGTCCTCGTATACTATATTCCGCCAATATCAACAGCTTGTATCCCCGTACGAACGCACATACACACGTAACTCTGATGTATATAGCTATACACGCGACAGAGAAGTTATAGTTCTGCGCATCTAGCCGCGAGAGCATCAAACCATATTCAACACAACAGTCTGCCGGCTGTCCAGATATGTATGTCTGTATGTATTTAGTACCTACTATGTACGTACGTTCGTGCCTTCGGTGGGTACAGCCGGGAAGCAACCTGATTAAAAAATAAACCAAGCAAGAGGAGAAAAGCAGGTGTGCGGGCGTTGCTGGAAAACGGATGCTTCGTATATATATGGAACGCTTCGAAATATGGTCTCACATTTTCAGCCCTATTTTTTGTTTGTTTGGTTAGGTTCTCGTTTCGATTGTTTTTTGTTCCCTTCTTCTTATTTTTTCTCCTTTTTTTTCTTTTTTTTCTTCTTCTTCTTTTCTTCACTTTTTTTCACCGGCAATTCTACATAGTTTTTTTCTTCACATTTTGTCTGCGTATACCTCTGTTTCTTCATTCTTCCGACGAGGCGATTGTTTTCGCGCCACCTTTTCACTTTCAAAACTTCGCGAAGTACAAAAAAATTCATTCGTACACATATACCTATATCCGGTTGTTCCTGTTCGGTCGTAATTTCGAGAGACAGGATTGATGACAATTTGTAATTGCGATCCCGTTTTTTTTTCACAATCGTGGAAAGAGCCAATACTTACACGTATCCGCGAACTTGTCAGAGGCAGGAGAAGGTTAAGGAGGAGGAGGAGTAGGAGGAGGCGAAGGTCGAAATATTTTCCGCGGTGATAGAAAAGAAGAAAAAAAAAAAAGTGCAATTAAATGAATACCTCGAGAATTTGGTCTGGTGCATTTTCCCCAATGTAATTTCGAAGGAAGCCACTTAATTTAAATGCTCTACTTCCAACCCAACGAAGTCGACCCCCTTGCCCCTACGCTTCCTCTTCTGGCTCCCCGGTATTCGCCCTTTATTGTTCCTTCGAGGACGAAATTAATTGCTTCTTAAGGAAGTGGAATTATATTTTTAAGAGCTCTGTCTTCCCTCTTAGTCATTTCAATGTTTATAGTACCTATACCTTATACCTGCTCTCAGAAACGATAAAGTAGAACAGGTGATAACTTCGTAGTACAACGAGGACCGTATCGTGCCGTATCTACCTGACTATGTACAATACACTTCGCTTCAGAGCGCCACTCCCGAATTCTATGTGCTACTTAGATTATTCGTTAAACTCGTACAATCGAGGCCACGGAGCGGGACAAAAACGGAAGAAAAGGGACTGAATTTCGGAATTTCGGGTCGACAAATATGGAAAGTAGGTATACCTATATAGCGCATGTATAATGTCTGTACGAGCGACGGAATAACGAAGTATATATTTGATCAGAAGCTTGAACACTAGGGCGCACTAGATTAACGGAGCGGAGATATGAGTGAAGCTTAGGAAACGAAAGACGAGATTTCGAGATCCCTTGTCGCGTAGTAGACGTAAGAGGGCGAGAAACATACGTGAGTGAAATCAGAATTGCAAATGCAATCAAGAGATAAAAATTGGCTGTCATCTGACGTGAAGGAAGAGAAGAGAAGTGGGGGAAAAAAGGGGAAGGAACCAAAAAAAAGAAAAATCGCAACGACCGACTGACGAATAGGAGGGATGCTATGGAGGGAAAAAAAAAACGAGAAACAAACACGAGAAAAAAGTACATAACCGTCAGACGCACCGCTTGGGAATCGATTCCACGTCGACTTCAATATTTCTCCCGTAGAAGTCTGCCGCCGAACTTTACGCCGGAGGGATGAAAGGGCGGCGGGGTGGGGGAGGGGGAAGAGGCGGGGGCGGGGGGGGGGGGGGGGGGGGGGGAAGAAACGGACGCAGCCTTCGGTTAGCTTCAGGAAAGGCGCAAGGGTTGCAAAAGTTACAGGGACGCGGGGGAGAAAGGGAATAGCAGCCAGGAATCGTAGGAATTTGTCAAGACACGCGGTGCGCTTCTCTGCGTTTTGTTTCGTGGAATCGAAGGCGCTGCGATCTTCCATAGAGTTTTTTTTTTCTCTCTCTTCTTTCTTCTACGTTTTACCAAAAACGATCGAGCCTAGTGTAAGGGGCGCTATCGCCGTACGTTTCGGGATGTCTTCAGGTTCGTTGAAATCCCTCGTGACATAAATCAGTCGGCAGCTTAACGTGACAAAAGGACCAACTACATGAGAAAACTATAGCACGAAGCGGCTGAGCGATTGCCGAATATATATATATATATATATATATAGGTATTTGTACGTATACATTTCGTTTTCCCTCTGTCGGTAGGTACTTATATCGCGGTGAAGCGTCGATAGAACTTATTGAAAGTTTGTTCCTCTCTCGTTTTCCTTCATGAAAGGGTTATCGTGAAAATCGATTGATGCTTGGCAATCACGATTAGTAGAAGTAACGAAAGAAACAACGTTTTTCATTCACTTTTCCTTTCCGTTCCTTCTTGTTCTTCTTCTGTAGATAGCGGGTATCCCGATTTTCATTTCCTCAGAATAGTTCTTTGGCGATTATTCATAACTCAACGAGACTCGACCATGCTAATCTTCATCCCCCGTGAAGTCTGTCCCCAGGGGGAATGAAAAGTTGAATGAAGCGGGGGAAAGGAGGATCGAGATTCGAGGTGCGGAAGATTGAAGGAAAAAAACAAAAAGATAAGACACGATGAAATAAGAAAATGCAGTAATAATTTCACCGGAATGGAAGTATCAAATATGTATGTGGCCGAGGAGTCGATAGATGTAACGCGTAGCTACTGTAGGTACGTGTATATCTACCTGCGTCCGCCGGATCCAGAAGTTAAATCCCGTGAAAATTTATCAATACAATTTTTGAAACGATTCATAGACTCATTCCGATCTCTCGGATAACATAATTTCTGTTCCCGTCTTACGAGAAACGTTGTTCACCATATTTTCTAATATTCGGACGGAATCTGCGTAATATGAAATCCAGCTATCGTGGTGTGCTGACATGGATGAATGAATGAAACGAATGAATCAATGAATGACAGAGCCACTCGCAAGTATATATCTATACATGAATTTTGATATACCAGTCGTCTTCGCATTACCCCACGTCCACAGTTTCCTTTGGACTCGTGTGCTTTATCGGCAGGGATGGCGGACACAAGGTTATCTCAAACATCAAGGAAAGCCATGTGTTCGGTACATTATATCATTCTTATATTTCTGAAAGCTTCACGCAGATAAGGTGAGGAACGAAATCCACACGGGAGATTGGTGAGACTATAAACGAACGGGAAATATTCATGGAAAAAACACATCACGAGATAGAAGAATCTCATTCGAGAAGTGCATATCCATACATACACGCATGAAGATACCGTACGACCTACACCTACCGGCGATAAGTGGATCCGGAATATATCTGACTATAGAGATCGTGCTAAGAATGTTGAAAACCATAATTTTGGATCACGCTCTTCGATATACTGGATTTGATAATTCTGGTATATTTCTGTGCCATTTCCTTACAGAAAGAGACCGTCGGATCTGAGGGGTAAATTCATCCCCCTCAACTCTGTGGGAGCTAACTCTAAAAATTAGTAGTTCTCTCTGTCAAGTTGAAGATTTTTCTCGCCGCGGTATACGGAGTAAGCGCCCTGAATTTGGGGGGTGACGAATTTTCCCCCGGATTTGGGAGTTTCATTTTTTCCTCCAGGGTTACTTGAACAGAAACGTCGCACGTCCCGTCCTTCGAGCCCATATTTCACTCTCGCTCGTGAAAATCTCTATGCCACAAAAATGAACCATATACAGGTATATATATCCGAACATATTTCTCGCCAGTTTCCCCTCGGCCACCCCTACGAGGTACAAATCATTGCGGGTCGGAGGTGAGGGTAACTATACGTCTTCGACCGCTGTCCACATACATCACCGCCAACATCTAGCCGATCCTCCCGCCCTCTTCATGTGCACTTCTTACGAGCTTGTAATTCTTTCTCTGGGAGAAATTAAGGAAGAACGGGGCAAATAAAGAACTGGTGATTATCGTGAGAATATAGTTTGACGTACCGTTGCAGTTGCATTGGCGGCGGGAGAGGGGGAAATAAAATTGTGCCAGAAAAAAGTACCTACACGCCTATTTCGTATAACGTGAGAAAAATTTTCTGTCCGAAAGTTACGGGGCAGGTTAGTGGTTATTATGTTTCGGTGAAGATAAAAGCAGTTCGCAGGATTTGGCCTCTTCAGATCACCAACTTTCTTATCCGCGAGTATTTCCACATCCAGGATGCGTGCTAACCATATTCCACGGTCCCGCGCCGACTCAACGATCCACTGGAAAGTTTTCGACTTAAATTTTTTCCCCGAGGGAATCAGAGGGTTCCAAGTTGCACCCAAAATACGTCCTACCTAAATCCTTTTATCCTTTAATGCCCCTCGATTCCATCCCCCGGCTCTTTCATCCCAGCTTTCTCTCCACCCGCCCCCAACTCATTCGCTTTTCGTGTGAGGTAGGTGCACGTAGGGCTTATATACACCTTGGCGAAAAAAACATACCTACACCTATATACAGGCGCGGTGAATTTGCATGAAGAAGAAGAAGGCATGCAGCTATGTCGGGCTCGGATTTACAACTCAGATTAGAAAATTTATTTTTATCAACCGAGCGATTTACGGATTCGCAAATTTACCAGACTTGTAAGAATGAGACTAAGCCACCGCCAGCCCGGGCCCCCGGTTCTCCTCATTCGTGATAAGACTAAGGTTCCATTCTGAGATGGCTCATTGTTTCAGGATTAAGGATTACTCATGAAATATTTACGCTAAACCGAGCTAACAACACAAAATGGGAAAGGCTGAGAGGGGGCTAAAAGCTCTCTGTGAAACAGGGACTACCTTGTTTTAAGCCACCAATTTAAATCAACAACAACGACAACCCCCTCCGTGCTTAACTATATCCGCATATCTATGCCTGCAACACATACCCACCTACGTCCCGTTTCAATTTACGTGCTAATTAAAGCATAGAAGAAATTTTTTTGCATCCGGACTACCGATAGTGCCGGACTTGCGCTAGATAAATTTGCATCTATATATAACGCGGGTTTTCGCATAAATTCATGCGAATCATAAGCCTGTATCACATTCATATCCGTATTCATAGAAATTGAATGAGAGAGGAAATCTTGAATCGAATTCGTGGATACATCGTCTCCGCGAACAGAGTGCTTCATTCTGAGACGATGGCCGGGGGAATTGTGTTAATTCGAGCTCTTCGATATGCTGTTTTTGTCCAACGGTGTCGCAGTATATTTCGAAGAGAACGGTTGACCCAGACTTTTTGGATGAGTTGTATCTCACCGACGATGCAACGGACACCAATATTTCCAACGGTAGGGTACCGAGGTAGACCTCTCAATCGCCGTCCAAAATGTAGCACTCAGTTCACGGATGCTCCATATAAGGAATGCATAATTACCTGATTTTGGAGACTACTATCGGTGCGAAGTCTAGTTGAGGGAATCCTAATTCTTGGGATTTGATATCGTCGGTGCTGTTATATCTGACGTTACTACAGGCCGGTACCGGTATGTCTGAAATAATAAATGTTATCAGATTCGACAAGATTTCAAAGTCATTTTCACGTCTATCGTCAAATCGCAACGGATGGCGATGAATAATTAATGCAATCCCATGAAACACTCGGCTCCGATAGAATTATCTCTGTTTTGGATATCACAATTGACAATAATTTTCTTACGGCGCGGCGGTTACGGCTCGAGGTCTGTATCGTCGGAGCTTGACGCATGGGATATCGCTCCGTAGCTCGTAGGTCGTTATATATTAATTATTGGCCCCATTAATATTGCTTCAGGTCGGCAAATAGAATTTAATTAATACCTATACGCCGTAATTTCATTTATGTACGTATAGAGCATACATACCCGCGTGTACCGTGTGTATGTAGTTAGAAATTTGCAATAAATTGTTCGAAAGCCTCAGGTAATATCAAATATTTGACATCCCGTTTTGTTCCTCTGTGTGTTAAGGTGTGGGTATGTATCCCATGTTCGCATGGTATGTCTCTGTACATGAAAATCGATCACCTATTCATAATGATATCGAATACCTAAGAAGCAAAATTGGCACATCATTGGTATGATATCGATTTACTCCACAGAAAAATCCATTCGCACGAAATAGTAACGAACGGATCGTGTCGATGGAGGGGGATGTCAAGCAGCAGTTAGTACTCATGCGCATCTTTATCTTTCACGCTTCTATTTCTTCTCCAGAAGAGAATTGACATTCGATAAAAGCCGCTGGTGTAATCTATCAACCCAGCGGAGTCGCCGGAAGTTGGATAAAGTCAACTTTGGTGCGAAACAAAATCGTATTCGTAAAAAGCGAGTGGTATTATAGGTAAGGCAGACGAATTCTCATGCAACATGTGGGGCGGAGTATTGCAGCGACGAAACGCTGGGCTGAATATTCGCGCACACATTGCGAATCCGAAGGTGAAAATGGGTATACGAAGCCACGCTGAGATAATACGTAAACGCAGGATCGCGATGGACGAGGAAGATGAGACGGGCTTTCATCACGTATGGCTTGAAGATCGGGTTAACGATTATGTCCGTGGTGAGAATTTATAACCAAGGAAATGGAAAAACCGACTTATACGTATCTCGTGGGTTTCGAATAATCAGACGAACCCGTCAGCACGTCCCGTTCTTACCCGAAGAGAAGGTTTTTTCCCTTGCTTTTCCTCTCTTAATATCGTGGGTTGAAACAGCTATAAGTGATGTATATCTGGAACCCCGAAATTGAGACTGACGTATTTGAACAGATTCGACGATTGCTGACGGGATGGCAAACCCACAATACATCAGGCAAAAATCACAAACCCTTACGCAATATTTCGGAATTTTATAACGTCAATATACGTACGACGTTACACGTATGTATTCCATCCGTGAATAATGAGATCTACGAAAATGAATCATAAGTTTATTCTATATCTTATTCGTGTCTCATTATGAGAAGTATCGGATCTCGCGCTGAAGCCTTTTTTCTCAAACTCACGCATCGATCTGAAATATATCTTTAAACTCATCACTCGGACTCGTATGTTTTAGGTCGATAGGCGAGAGCTTCAATCCGGATGATATCTATGCGTGTGCGCTGAAATAATCTTGATGAAATAACGGACAACCGTCGGCCCGTCATTAGCGTCGTTTGAAGAATCCGAAATTTTTAAATTATACGCTTTACAAGATTTTCTTCGATATCCTCACGTAGGTATGCAACTTCAGTGATCTGTTTCGTCGTTGGGACGATGCTTGCCATGACGTATCCCTATCGTACGCCGCCATTATCCAGAAGCAACGAGAGTTCGAGCGATTGTTCATCATGCAAGTAGAAATTCATCCGCCGCACTTATTTGAGGCGGCGGCGCAATGCTCCGGTCGATTGCTCCGAAAGTCCAAATTGTTCTCCGAGCTCTCCTGATTCACAGCCAAGGAATTCGGGATTCGGTCTGTGTGCTAACTATGTGCTGAGAACTATTCCAGAAGTGTAAATTCTCTGGATCAGATACGGGATGCGTAGTTTGCAGTAGCGCAAGCGGTACGATCGGAGTTTTAAACTTCACAGCAGTATGCCTAACACTGCAGATCGTCTGTTCTTGCTGAAGAATGCTGGCAGTAGCCAGACTAGTGAAGACTATTGTAATAGAGAGTCTGGAAGTAGTGCTAAAGTCAATAGCGAAACGCGGCTGCACGGTGACGAAAACAAAAGAATAGAAAATTGCTTTCCACCTTATCTTCCTCCCGCTCGAACAGCGGCCATAGCACATCCCTCGCTCTCGTCGCCCACAGCTTCTTCCTCCAGCCAGTTGTAGCCGATGTCCTTTTGTATCAGGTTTCACTCGGCGAGCCTCCGTCCGCGTTGGTCGGCCACGCAGCCGTTTTTCTCTTGTGTTTTCAGACCGTCTAGAACCTGCGGATACTATCTATTCTCTTTCCATGTACCACTTCAATGCATGCAGTGCATACATTTATGCCACGCGTTCACTCCATCGAACGGAAATACTTGGTGAAGTATTTTCAGTATTCGGATCAGTTGTATCGGATAGATATATACGAGCGAAGTTTCAGAGGACGGCAGCGAAAGCTCGACAATGCATCGAGTTCCAATTGAAATTCAATACTCACATCGGGCTGCTTACAATTGGATTGATCATTAGTTTTTACGAGATCAACAGTTTCAGAAATCACTCGAATACACTGAAGACGATGAACAGACCGTCGCCCTGAAACGCAATAAATTTGTTACAGTTTCCGCTATGGACTCCGATGTTTTCTGTCCTCAATTCCTGCTGCCCACGTTGTGTTCGTCTTGCGGACATCACACGTAATTTTATGTGCATACGTATTCCTGACGAGAGTGCAGAAGTTACGTGGCAAGCCGGATCAGATATTTTCAGTTGCAGAAATTTTCAAATTTCCGTGTTCATATTGTCGGTCGAATCACAAGTTTCTTCGAACAGAGACATACGTTCCACGTTCGCACATTGGTAGCCTCGTGAACATACATTGTGATTCGTAATCTGTAATATCTGTCTATGCCCAATTAGGCGGCAGACACCGCGAGAGTCTGTAGATCCTGAGATTCCGGAAACTTCAAAGCGAATCGTATAACCTGATTGAATGAGCCAGATGACTAATTATACTATCTGTTTGCTCGAGCGGGCTTTGCTCTCCGTACTACAGAAATATCGTAGGTATGATTGAAAGTCGGGAGAAATTTGAGTCATGAACCTTCGGTTCGCGATTACACGCCTATCGAAGAAAATATTGCATCCACCATGTTTCACCCGAATAATTATTATTATTCAATCAAACCAAATATTCCTACTAGTTTCCCTTCACTTCAATGGTGAAATTCCGTTGCAGAGAAAACGGAATACTGTGCACTCATTACAGCCGAGGGCGATGTCTGAAAAGAGCTACTGCAATTCCAGTGGCGTGAAATCATGGGACCGACCACGTTGACAGGAACGACGGCGTTTCAGCGGAGATGAGAATTCCTCGTTACCATTAAGGTGTACAAAGATGGGGAGAAATTGTAACGGGCGAAGAAATGGGCGTCAATTTTGGCGCGTAAAATGGTTAGCCATGTACATACATATATATATATATATATACATGAATAGATATGTCTGGGACCGCGCCGTGGAGAAGCGACGCCGCGCTGCTAGAATACAGGGCTCTCGCGACTCGACCCCGGAAGAAACGGTAATTTTAGAATATCGTAAGGCCTCGCGTGCGCGTTTCGTGCAGCAGCGGAGCCACCGGCCCCCCCTCGTCCCTCCTTCGACGGTAAATTGTGTTCCACGTAATTGCGAACTGCTTTTAAATTGTCACCGAACATTCGTAGCACTCCGGTTCCACGGGCCAGGCGATGTCCTTGTTCGGAACCCGAAAGCTTTCATCGGTTCTCGGTCCTCGATTTTCCTCCGCTCGCTGTTTCCGTCGCTTTCGCGAAGGCCAACTCGATTAGACCCGTAGCTAACCTAACCGACAGCGTTTTTGGCCTGGACAGCCAGATGTGTCCCATAATTCTCATTGTTTATCAACTATTTTATCGACAATCATTCGCTGCATTATCTCCGGGTGTGTGCCTCCTATTATGACAGAATGAGTAGAAAATTCCGTCACGATCCACCGATGCAGCGATTCCTTCTCTATTTGTCTTCTTCTTTTTCTTTTCTTTTTCATTCTTCTCTTTCGTACGATTCTGGACTCTTCGTGCGGAGAAAAAAGTACTAATATGACGCCTCGCGCCGAAGCTTTATAAGAAACCACCCGGGGTTCGAGGAGGCACGCAAAAGCGGCGAAAGATCCAGCGAGGGATGTTATGGAGAAGGGTGAGGAGGATTGAACCCGCGAAAACGGTTCTTGAATACTAAAACTTTTCTTGAGTAATACGGCATAGCAGAATAGCCGAGGTTCGGAGCAGCGCGGTGTTGCGTCGCGTTGGGTTCATACTCAGGATCACGTCGGGAAAGCAAATATTCTTTCAAGTCACACTTGGCTGGCCCCGTACAATCCGCTTTCACTATCGTACTCACTTTCCTGAGTACAAATTCCACCCACCCACCACATCCGCGATCTTCACACACTCGTGCAATATATTTAACAAAAATGGAGGATCCTTGATCATCAGATCCGCATATCTCCGGCGATAGGGCAAACAAGAAGTTTCAGTACATCCACTGGATGTAATAATAATCCGGAATTGCTCATAAGCTGATACCACCGTGTCCCGCTCGGGATGCAATATTGCAACACGAATATCGTATGTCGTACATTCCGGTATCCTATATCCCGTATCCCGTATCCCGTATCCTGTATCTCGGGTCATAGGCACCCTAGATATAACGAACCTGTATACTACCGCAGCTTTCCTCTTCTCGTGAGAATGCCGTATATGAGTCTAGTAATATTCGCTGTTGCCTGCGCGGCGCGGTCGCGAGAAAGGGGAATAGAATGATTCGCGAATCGCCCTCGACAAAGTTAGTTGTACGCGAGTAGAGCGTATAGTAACGCTAGATACCGATCTAACTATTTCTCGTAACTGTTCGCGAGATACAGCGCTACCAATATCCGGTCGTCTAGGTAGGTGTGTGTATGTACATCAAATATACTGCTTTTCACGTACAACTTATTGACTTACGTATTCGATATCGTAAAATGCGCAAGTATAAGTATGTACGTACGTACGTACATACTGGCGTGGACAGACAGTACTGCAGCCCCGGTGTAAGTAGTACGAGACCTTAAAGCCAGATCAGATCGGTAAAGAGAAACATCTCTTCAAATTGAAGGTATGTAAAGTAATATAGTTAGGAATTTGAACAATCCTCTCATGAGAATTCCTAGCCTCATTCTTAATCGTTGGAGTCTCCCCCCCCCCCCCCCCCCCTCCCGATTCGAGGAGTTACGATACTAAATGAATTGCAATCGAACGATGACTGTGGAATGAGTAGAAAACCTCTGTGTCGCTTTTTCGGGCCAAAAACGGTTATGGGAAACAAAAATTTGTCGAATAATGTGTGCGCTGGAATTTGTATATTTGTATGAGTGTGCCGAAAAGAGGGAAAGTGAAAAGCGATAACAAGAAGAAAAAAAAAAAAAAAAAAGAAAAGAAAAGAAATTGGAAAATTGATTTGACCGAATTTCAATACGAAATAATATGATAATTTCGAAACTCGAGTCATCGACGTACTGGAAGCTCGGACGAATATATCGTGGAAGAAAATCGGCCGCGGAAAATCCCAACGCGCAACGTACATAGTTTACTAAAAATAGTCGACATTCTTAGCCGTGTGAATCGCGTTTTTGGGAGCTTTCTGGGTGAATCGCTTACGTGGCAGAGCTTAAATATAATTCCAAGACCCGCGAGATGGTGGTGCCTAATCTTCTGGAAATAATGCATTGAACTTCTGCTAAGCACTGAGGCGTAATTTTCGGATATAAAATCCTCGAGCCCGCGGTTAGTCTGCGCACGTAAATATGGTATATATAGATGCATAGACGTGTTTCGTGACGTCGTACGTTTTCTTTTTTCTAGTTTCCCGAATGTTCGTGCCGACGGTATTTTCAACAGACATGATTCGAGCCCTGCTTGACAGGAGAATCAGATCGCGTTTTAACATCGTCTCGTCTCGGGTGATTTTCCAGCTCGAGATGGCCGAAGCGCCCTTTTACAACATGCCCCCGTAAAAATTGACCTCGCCCTGGAGAATCAAATTGAAATTTTTTGATCGGCTGAGAATGAGTGAATTCTACTTATCGGGAGAACGGAAAGCCTCGGAGGGGCCATAGGTCGCAAATGAACTCGCATTCCGTAGTTCTTGTTAACTTGATGATTATTTTCTGTTCGAAGGAAGGTTTGTTTTCCCATTTTTTTCCAAGTGGAAATCATGAATTCAGATTGTGAGGAGAACGCGTAAGAAGTTGGCGAAAATTGCGACAAGACAACGAAATTTGAAGGAAGTAAAAATTTCGAAGAAAAAAAGTCAAGTATTGAAGAGAAAACAGTTAATGCCAAAAGGTTCTATCTCCAGTGACGTAGTACCTTTTGGCGCCAACTTTTCGTGAAATTCTGGTTCACCGATGCCATCAGGACCTATCTAACTGTGGCTCAGGCCCTTCTGGTTTTCCGTATCGTTTTCGACACGTCAATTTCGACGGATCTACGCGTTCGATCATCCCTTCAGCTAATTACAAAGTTTCCAAAATTATCGGCTCTTTTAGCACGAAAATCGCGTACGTAGGACCTTTCGGCATCAGCAACGCGATGATATCGGCTGATTCTTGCTGTGACCGCACGGAACCATGCGTACGTACCTATTGAAAAATTCTCGCTCAGAAACGGAAAAACGAAGGAACAACCGCAGTGGCGGAGGTACGCAATGATATTTATAAGCGATAGTAATTAATTCTACAGTATTAATTAATTCCACGTCAGAAGGCTTAGCTCGTGGCAAGGAGGGCGGGTGGTCTTTCAAATTATACCCCAGTCTCTGTCAGGATCTTTCTTATATAAGCTTCTTAAATTTATATTCCTTTCTCTCCGAGTCTTAGGCGCGTACAGGAAGTACGCTAGCTCACCGAAAGAATGTATTTTAATATTTAAATGACAATTAGTGAATTTCCATTACATTGTATCCTAGCTCGCCAGTGTAAGATCAACGCGGTCGCGATCCCCTTCACGGAGAGTGAAGGGATTCAGAGAAAGTTCGCGCAACGATCTTCGATTCGGATTTCACCGAGTTCATGGTTTCATTGTCAGCATATCCGCCGCGGCACATTGATTTGTCGATTGCAAATACGATTTCCCGTCGTGATCCCTCGAGTCTCGTCTATTCACGAACATGATTCCGAGCTCCGAATAATATTACATCGGATATGATTTCTCGTAGATTAATTAATCCCGGCGATGATATCCGGTCGGTATTGCGAGCCACTTTAATAGCCGTATTTCTCTTTTCCATCTTCCTCTTCTCCTTCATCTCGTATTGGATCCGCAGCGAGATTGTCCCGAGAATCGGGTAGTCTCGAACCGCGGAATCATGATTAGGATCCACTGAGAAACACAGGATTCATGATATGTTACGGGAAAAATATAGAATTCCGACGGATTCAACCAGCGCAACGGCTTCCGTATATCGAGTGATAGAGTCAGAGACAAACGGAATGGTCGCTGTTTCACGCATGCCGGAGAAAACAAATGAATTTCGTGAGATAAACCTTCCTGCGATTCCAATCGATCCGAACTGATGAATATATTCTCTGTCTTATTTCGCACCGAGTATCCCCTACCTATCAACGTAGACGAACGACGATCGTCGGCAAGCTCGAATTCTTCCAAGTACATACCACACATACGTATATACAGCTACCTGTGCCGCGGTCGTTTGAAATCTGTCCTGAAATAGCCACCGCGACAATTGAGTATCAATTAAAACTAACGAATTCACCTGCGAAGCAACGGAATGGGAATGGGAATGAAACTTCAGTTGTTGTGGAATAAATAAATTCCCCGCACACCATACTGCACGGATATCCACCTATATCCATACCTATACCTACCTACGTAGAAAATATGGATAGATGCATTATAGTACACGAACGCATAGGTATACCTGTAACAAATGCTGCCAGCTATCAGCGCTATCGATCGCTATAGAGCTTGTGGAGATATATGTATAATGTCTGCACCTATGCAGTGGAAAATTCGTATAGGTAGAGCTTAATTCGTGTGCACCGGGCGGCAGACAAAGAAGAGTATAATCTCCGATGACAATCACGTCGAGTATAAGGTATTTCGCAGAGCGATCTCTCGTCCCTTCACCTGCTTCCTCGGAATCCTCACATTGTTGTGCTCTAATCCAACAAGAAGCGACAGGCGACGCACGGTAGGAGGCATGCAGTAGCTGCTACTCGTGCTCGTACGTAACGGGACCGCGTCATCTTATTGTCGGCATCTCTTCTTCTTCTTCTTCTTCTTCTTCTGCGACTTTGTGTTTCAGGGTAGATATAGCCCCAGGTATGTATATGTACGCCGTTGTTGGGTGACGATAAAATCAAAGACATGCCCGCAACCGAGTTAAACTGGTGAAAGGTGAAAGCTTTTCAGAAGTTCATTCTTTACGATTGTAGGGTTCAACTGTATATGTATATATATATATATACAGAATATACGTGTACCTACCGCGCTGCACTGCTTCGTGAAATATACCTCACGGCGCGGCGACTAATTCCTATAATATACCGGCAGAATACAATTCGTTGTCTTTTCTACATCATTCCATTTTTTTTTTTTTTCTCTCCGGTACAGAGCTTTCAATTTTTCCAATCGTCTCTCGACTCACTCTACAAGCCGAATTTATACGGCATATTTTCACTCATTTTTTGCCAACTTCCCGCTTCAACTATGTTATTACAATCATCTCGAAAATGAGGAGTTCATTTTTCACTGGATATTCACGTTTTCAGGTATGGAGAATCGTTTGCGGCCATTCTCGGATGTCCGAAAATTTGTGTGCGTGTGTGTGTGTGATCGAATTTCTGTCCGACGAATTAACAGATTTTAACTTCCAATACACCATGCATGCGGATTTACCTAAGTTAAAATTGATCGGGTTTTCCAGTTTGATCGGTTCAGTCATTTTTGAGTTTGTCTAAACTAGAAATTTGAATTTTTATTTTTTTTCTCTTCTGCTTCTTCAGTTCGGGGATAACTTGAGAATGAATCAACAGATTTCAATACTCGACATGCGAATCGTTGCCGGAATCTTGTGACTCAAAACCGATCGCATTTTGATGGCGATCGTGTGTCTGTCTCACTGCAATTAGTTCCCGAGTAATCCCGATGAGAAAATTTTGACGGGGAACAAAATTTTGTTTCTCCCTCTTTTTCTTTTTTTCGTTCTTTCTCTTCGTCGACCGTAAAAGATACGATGTGCTTCGTCTGCAGTGTTGCGGCGAATACACCTATATAGTGTTTCGGTTGAAAATCAAAGCAATTATAATGCTATACGTTCGTGCGCCGATAGAAGCTGTGATGATTTACATCCAGCGAATGAAAAGCTTCGTGTTGAACCGAAGCAAGGAAACCGGAGCGAGAGAAAAAGAAAAAAAGAAAAAAAAAAAACCAAGAGCCGATGAACAAAATGAGAAATAAGAGAAAGAAGAAATGAAAAATTGATGCATTTCGGAGCTGGGTAACGAGTAGAAATATGACCGAGTATAGGTGTATGTGTATGTATATATATATACACGTTCAAGGTAAGAATATAAAAGTTGGCGAGTCAACGGTATCAGGGAAGAAAAGGGTTTTATGATAATTGCGGAGGATAAAAGCGGTGCGAAATGATTTAAGACGGTGATTCCTGCTCGAGTTTTCACTTTTTTTTTTCCTCCTATTTTTTTCTTTCTCTCTTTCCTTTTCTCGTATTTTATACCATTTTGTTCCACGATGTTAATAATAATAATAATAATAATAATAATAATAATAATGATAATAACAACAACAACGATAATAATAACTTGAGTGCATAATCGCGCGTCTTGGGAGTTAAAAAGCCGTTTATTACAACGATGAGGAATCGCCGGAGATTATGCAGATGCGTCGCATTTTTATTCATTCTTTTTCTTCGCCGTTTTTTTTTTCCTTACATTTTGTTTGTTTCTCTCTCTCTCTCTCTCTCTCTCTCTCTCACTCTCTCTCGACCTAGTCCCAGGGCGCACAATAAATATCGCTTTCTCTCTCTCTCTCTCTCTCTCTCTGTTCTTCAATATTAAACAACTTTATCGCTGGTACACTGTACCTACGTTAGGGTCCCGGCTTCTTAGAGCTGTAGGGGTTATAATCATCCGCCGTAATTATTTTAACTTTGGCGGGAGTAGGGGGTGGGGGTGGAGATCAGGGGGGAGAAGAATACCGAAAAAAAAATATCAACGTCAAATTATGAGACTTTCTCGGCCGTGACGAATGAAAAGACAATTTCTCGAATGTTCAAGTAAAATTTTTGACCCTCATCCACCGATGCTGAACAAAAAATACGCGAGATGATGCACACACGCAGACAAGTGAGAAGAGCGGAGTGTCTGTTCTTTTTTGTTATTTTATTTTTTTATTTCTTTCTTCCCCATCATCTTTTTCCTTTTTCATTCTTTCTGTCAAGGGAGAAAAAGCAAGCGCGCCGTACATATATAGTCAATGGCAAAAGTTATAGAATAAATTCCGCTCTCAAACCCTTTCAGTTGTAAATCGGATTGTGAGACGTCAGGCGTTAACGAGACTGCAGGAGGATTATACGTGACTTTCAGAAATCAGTTTGTCACTGTTTCTGCTTTAAATCTATGGGTATCCTTGCATATTCTATATATAATATGTATAATATACGTACATACATATATATATATATATATATATGTATATATATAAATATATGACTCACTTACGTAGAGGAATATCGTTGCGTTGGTAATGTATTTCACCGGAAATTTTTAAAGCCCCATCGTCGCTTTCCTGCAGTCTCGGAAATATCGCAGCTATCGGTGTAATAAAAAGTTCGTTAACGATGCCGTTCATCGCCATCCCCCTACCACAACGTCACTCCTTCCTGCGGCCCGTTCGTTAGGAATAATAAAAAAACTTTCTGAACTAATCGTGGCGAAAAAATGAGGCTGTAAACAAACAATCAAAGGCAAAGGAACAAAAAACGAAGACGAAAGCGAATAAAAATTCGAGGAAACATGAAAAATAAAAATTCTTGACAAGACTTGGAAGCGAGAGACTAATCAAACTTCAGCTCCTGTGTGTATACTTATTTATATATATATATATACAGTAAGGCTTCGTGAACTTTCGGCATCTGGAAAAAGCCAATCTTCAGGATGAACTCTCATATTTCTATAATTTTGACGCAAAAACCATGAAATTATTATTGGCGGGCCAGAGCCTTGGGCTTCAACGAATTCGTCCGTCAAAAGGAACGTAGAACTTTGTGCGTAGGTACATAGGACTCGGCGAGAAACAGGAAAGACTGAGATACGAATTCCGTAAATTCGTGAATTCTCATACTATTTACGCATCGGGATGTAATGCGATGAAAATATATGGCACTTGCACTCGATACACATAGCTATAACATATTAATATATCCAGGAAGATGTGCTACCTTACGAGACCCCGCGACCCCTAGGTAAGGGATTTTAGATTACAAAAGTCGTCGCGATATCCGACCACTGATCACACGATTCGATCGAAATACCGAGTAGGCGTACATACGACCGCTGTTGGGTAATATCTGTCTCTTGAAATTGATCTACGTTGTACGTGACGTATTTCAATGCAGTGAAAAGCAGACAGAAGTAGGTACGTTGATCAACTAATTTCCTCAGGTAATGAAAAATGAAAAATTCTGTAGTAACCCCTGCAGGATTTTCATACGCCCTCAGTGTAACGTACCTACCCAGTGTATACGCACACGGACGGATATTTTAATCTCATACTAAACACGAGCCTGTGCTCTCTGCTGGCTGCATTGAATTTTTCATTTGCCGAACTTCACCGACGAGGATCCTGAAAACCGCGGAGAATTTCACCTCCGCAATATCGTTAATTATAGCCGGAAACCCGTGGATAAAGAGCAAACGAATTCATCGACGTGAGTTTCAAAAAAAAAAATGCCAAATTTCTACCAATTTTATTTCTGAGCATTCGATCGACTCTTTCGTACTCTTTCGATTTGTCGGTTGCGGTATAGCTCGATATATCGATCATTCGATGTAGTAGGTATGTACATGCTGCGGTAAAATTTCAGAGATTTGCTCACAGATCCTTGCAACGCATGAACCAACGATTTCGCAACACGAACATGTATGAGTCTCTTGTTCGTTGTCCTCATCCGCAAAACCACACGCTGCGCGATCCATGATGATTATCCGACGTCACACACGCTGTGCAGTCAACTATTCGCTATAGTATTTAGCGAATCCAGGCAAAATCAAGATCAAACGGAGCAGTAAGCAGAGAGAACAGTAATCTCAAATTGGATTGTGTGAACGAATGAGAGACAGAGAGATTGGTATTTGATTTCCGTTTCATCAGATGTGTATTACTCATCCGAGATCGCGTGGATTACGCATTTGTTGATTAAATCTTCGTTTGCATAGTCAGGACAGCCGCCATGACACACGAAGAGTGGATACGAGGTACACGTAGATACAAGCTGAGCCTGCACCTACGTTTGTGGCAAGAACACAACGCGGCTGTGGTTAGTTACTGCGCAGTCTTCCTAAGTTTACCGACGCTTCTACGTTGCTAATGAGCTCCAGGGACTTTGGATTTCCTTTCCCTCTCCCTTTCCCTTTCCCGTCCCCTTGACGGCTTTTAAACATTCTCACCTCTGAACGATTAGTACACTTTACTGCAGTATTAATCAACTCAGATAACCAGTTAAACAATCAACAGCGTCCAATTGGAAGAGAAGAAGTGAGCTACGGTGATGGTTAATGAGAAGTTCACTGTTCAGGCGAGCGAGGAACACAACAACCGATTTCTAAAAATCTCGCACTGAACTGTTTCGTGACAACAGTGTCTGGAGGATTCGTTACACACTGAATCGAGTTCTGCTTCAGTTGCCATAGAAAACTTTGCAAAATTCGTTTTTTTTTTTCGTTCCCGAAGAATTTTAGTCCATTTCACGGGTGGGAGTCGGAATTCCGAGAGAGCAAAGAGTAGACGGGTCGAAATTCCGAATTCCAAAGATACGAATTCGGAAGTAGCGAACGATCGAGAGAGCGAAATTTTCGTTCTTATCTATCAGTAAATTGATTGACTGTTTCTTCGGAAGGATATTCGCCCAAACGCGATTTTAGACGAAAATGTATTTGCAGATAGTTCACATTCCGAACGAACGAGGCGTAGATTAAAAAAATGTCGAAAGTTCATATTTTTGAAGTTGTTTATTCAAAGCGGCTAGCGTTTCCAGCAGCCGACAAACCGAAGGAAACCAGATCGAAAACGAAGGTTCAGAAACGGTGAGACTTCGGTAGGCAAACTGTCGAAAGACCAGAATTCCGAAATGCCGAAAGTTCGAAAAAATAAGAAGCAACCTTGGCCCCTTCTATTCCAATGGGTTTCGGGATTCTGACCTTCCGAGTTTCTGGTCTATCGATTCAATAAACTCGGATTCGTTGATTCCGTAATAAGCAGGATTCTGAACTGTGAACACGGGACTTTTCGAACGTTCGATATTTCAACCGATCGGATATTCCACCGCTCGTAGTTTCGCCCATTCTGAGGAATAATTTTTGATGTATAATTATTTCTATGTTTTTGTGTTTCGAATTTTCTGTTTTTACATAAAAGCCTGTCGTTACTACGTCCTTTCTACATTTTCCACTTTCGGTAATTCAACCCGCCCATTCTTTGGTCATTCAGAATTTTTCCGCCACCTCGTTTCGCTGCATAAGACACCGTTTGACTGTTTGAACCACATCAATGACAAGGAGCTCTACCATTGCAAGTTAAGAGAAAGAATGGGACAAGATAAATGACGGCCATTCGTCGATAATACTTCTTTCCGAATCATTCTATACGGATGGTGCATACAATGAAAATAAGGACGCAAATCGAAAAGCCACTAATGGATACAAGACAGTTGGAGGTTGTAGTTGGCCTGTACGGGCCAACGGGACAACCTGGTTAAGCCAATTATAGCAGACAATGTGGTAGAAGATGTTGGGTTCGATCTGACGGTGGGTCTACCGGCTCTTCTTAACCTCCGCGAATCTCCTGGCCCTTTTGTCATCCTCGGAAGCTCGTAAGGGTAAGCCCGGACCTGCCTGCTCCTTGTTAACGGCGCCCTCAAGGACTCCATCGAGCAGATCCTTGCATGGGAAACTATATATCCTGATATGATATGCCTCCCTCCGGGTTGGAAAGGATCCTCTTCGTTATGCGTAGGATATTCGGCAAGAGCTGTGTTATGAAATTTTGAAACCTAATCGCTCGCAATTGGCTTTCTTGTTTACCAGGGAAGGGCTTCATGGATTAGCCTAATCTGCGTCAACTCTGGCTCATCCTTATACTGAAGACGGCTTTATTATCCACGTACCCGATACTCTCGAAGAGGAGAAAGAGTCATTACTGTACTTTCCCAAGCCAGACATAGAGGATTATGTATATGAGTTTCTTCGGACTATTTGAAATGAAAATTATTCCACAAAATATACCCAGGGCGAACATGTACAGGAGAAAATCTGTATAGTACCTACGGAGCCGGGGAAAAGATCGCAGATTGTAACGAACGAGCGTATTTTCTCGGCTTTTTCCATTCCCCTGAATTAATGTGAAAGCATGAGCACCATCAAAGTTTTCGCTCCAACTAAACTTCAACTTAAATCGCACCCCCGGCGCCTACTCCGCCCATATGAACAAACATTTCTAGTTACACCTGCGATTAAAACTTTTTTAACACAATCGTGAAATTCAACAACGATCGATTTTGTAGATCGAGGAGAACGACATTCGTTGTGGTTAGGTAACCTCGATCCAACACCTCGACGACATTTCCTGAGAGCGAAGAAAGAACACAGAAAAACGGAGCCAAAAGTAAACACAGCAGTTCTGTTTGCGGTGCAGATTAAGATCGGAACGAAGTATACTAACCGAACGAAAAAAAATTAACTTTTGATCAATTTTTAACGAATCTTCCGAGCAGATTATACAGCCGCAGCGGAGATCTCTCTTCCTCGAATTAAGACTCGCGCAAGATAGCCCTGAGGGTTAGGCAACTGTATTATCCAAGATGATGGATGCTGGATGGACACAGACGGATGCGCGGTCTTATATCTCGCCTGAAAGTCTCTGCTCTCGCAGCTCCGAATTTTCTTGCGATCAGTTTCGGTTCAACAAGGCCAAGTTAATCGCTCGTCCGAAGGAATCTGATTTTACAGTTGATAATTATCACGTCGTGCAACCAACCATAACGGAAAATCCTACTTTAATTAATGCTCCAGGTCTCTCTGGCCAACTATGTATAACACTAATGCTAGTAACGAACCACTATTCTACATCCAGGGGTGACTTAAACCTCGGGAAATCGCGCTCAATATAATCTCCTTATTAGCCTCGAATTCCACATCCCGGCCCTCCCCTTCGATTTCCACTTTCGCCTAACTCTCTAGCTCTCTCCTCTCTCTCTCTCTTTCTCTCTTTCTCTCTCTCTCTCTCTCTCTCTCTCTCTCTCTCTCTCTCGCACCCTCTTCATCCCCTATTCACATGTATTACCGATCATACTTCCCTCGACCCTGTCATACCTAGCAAGTCCTTAGTATGGATAGCTTGAAACAAACGTCCGTTTCGAGAAACCGGATCAGCTCAGTCAGTGAATGATCTTCCGGTTGGTTTGATTTTTTTCCTTGAAGTTTTTAGGGAAAATAGAGGGTGATCCATCAAAGGGAATTCCATTTTTCTTTAAATTATTTGATAAGAAGAGAGAGAGAGAAAGAGAGAGAGTGAGAGAAAGCGTGAGCGACATCGTTATCACCCCGGGTGAAAAATAAAAATGAAACGTAAGAAATTCTGGGGTTGAACTGAGAACGTCCTGGGGAAAGTTGGAGAGGGAGAGGAAAGGGGACATAATTAATCGCAGGTACTTGGTTACCACGCGAATCTCACTCACCCGCCATCTGATTCTTGTTCTTTATCGCAAAACGTCCGTTGTGGCAAATCGCGTTCGCACACCTCGCTAGCTCCTAATCAAGCCATCGAACCCGGCCCTAGGGCTGCAGGCTAGGCAGGTATGAAATGCCTCTGCTGGTTGTTGCTGCAAAATCAATACCCCCTTGGCACCACCCTTTCCGTTTCCATCCTTCCGAGACCTCTCGTTTCTCGCATTCCTAGTTCTCAGTCAGTCGTTCCACTCCAGGCTTAACTCATTGTTGGATGCACTGCCGTCCAACAGTTTAGATCCTTTGAGGATCAACGTTCAGCTAGGTTTGATCTATTCTCCTCTTTTTCGTTGTTTCTTCATTTGCTCTTTGTCGTTTAGCGATCGATCGAGACCTAACGCAACGATATCAGACTTGAATTCCTCTGCTTCCGAGCTCTTTCGCTTATGCTCTTGAAAATTCATGGCTGTGATCAGTTGTTTTCTTTACGAGCTGTTCAAGATCCAGATCGAGAGAGGAGCAATGTTCCGAGGCACTCCGGTGCTGTAAAGTATCCTGCAGTAATGCACGCACAAAACTTTCACGACGGAGACTCGTTTTTAGTCAACAAGAAAACTGCATTAAGGTGAAGCGGGAGTTACGTACCGTGGCGCGGAATCTTCTCGCCTCGCTCGGCGAGAAACGCGAGTGCGAAATGTATTTGGTGAGATATTAAAGAAGCGGGAAGGGAAATGACGAGATCCGTCTCGATATCACAGCTCCGCCACTCACATCACTTTTCTCTTCACGTTCTCTCCATAATTTTTCGATCAGAGGAAAAATGGTAAACTATCGTCTCCGAACCTGCGATTACGATACGTTTTTCAGAAAAAATGTCACCGCAGGATCGGAGCATACGTACGTACATGCTATGGATACCTTACCTGATACGTGTTTGTGTACATTGAACCCGCGCTCAGCCCCCGCAGCAGCCGACTCTACGGATTCGTACGTGCAGCCAACGACAAAGAGACGTATACGTGTAGACAGATAGACACACAGATCGACGATGAGACAGACAGACAGACAGGCAGACAGACAGTCGCCCCTCAAACGTACGTGGCTAGCCAATCAACCTTTTTCCACAAATTTCTCTTCGATTTTCTGCTGCACTACTTTACGCTCGGTTAACCACACAGCAGAAAATTTTACGAAGGGAAGATAGATTGAAACGCTTCAAAATCCTTCCCCTTGCTCTCGCCCTCACCCTGACGCAATGAAAATGGTTTTCGTTGGTATACGTAGACATAGGTACGTGCTGGCTGATGTACGACTACAAACAAAAGCGCGAATTCCTTTTGGCACTATCATCAATTTTTTGTGTGCCCTTCAAGTTTTCCGTTTACGATGATGACGATGATGATGATGATTATGTGATGGAATTTGTCTCCCGAATGCAGGTGCAAACGATCATCGCTCATCAGCTTTTCCGCTGCTGTGTAGGTACGTATTGTCAGTGAAGGGGACATTCGCCAGGAGAATAGAGCAGGATGACAACAGACGTCTTTTTTGACAACGTCAACGGACCTCACGAGGTCTGGATGCTCTGTTGTCATGCAGTTTTTCTCAACAATTGCCTTGCGAAATTTCATCATGAATATATAGGTATAGAGGGTATAGGTATGGACGGTATAGGAATTTCAAGAAGAATTCCGAGCCAGTTTAGCGAGCGAAAAGGAGATAGGGGGAGAGAAGGGAGTGGAGAGAGACTCGAAAAACTCGAGGGGAGATGGAAATTGATGACAGGGCGAATGTATTGAAATTTATATACCTTGTTTATTATGATTCGTGCTTTTTTCTCTCCTTTTCATATTTCTGTAGGTATCTCCGAAGCGGAGAGGGAGGTGTATTAAGGGTCTGCTTCCCTTTCATATTTTCATATTTTCACATTTTCACATTCTCGTACTTTCGTACTTTTATATTGGACAGTTAAGCGGCTTCCTCAATCATTTATTATACCCATGAAGATTTCCGAGGCCGTGGGTGGTTGTGGAAAACGGGCAGGTGGCTAAACTACCGACCGTTACGGAGCTAGATATACGCAAACGATGGGGTACCATCCACCATCGCACAACTTTCGACTGAAAAACTTTACAATATCTCTCCCGAGACACTCGTGCCTCACTTAACCCACGCCGGGGTTTCTTCCCGCCGTACCACCACCCCGGATAAATAAATGATTTCGATTAGCTTCCGGAGACCTAATAGTCTTCCAAACTTTCCCAACGTATAAGTAGCCTGAGTATCACGAAACGGAAGCACCTACACACACTGAAAAGACTCGGTATAGCGATCATATATTTCCGCAGCAGCGCGAGAGCCGAAAGTCGTCGTAGGCACCGCATGGATCAAGGATTCCGGAAAACGGAAGTACGCCAAGTGTAGCCGATCGGTGTACGATCTATTGGCCCAGTGCATGCGACCACTCTTAATTTCCAATCCAATGGGAACGGACTTTATTCCCCAGTCGTTTATATTTTTCGAGAAAAACGAACCTCGTTCTCGCGATATTTCTTGTCGTGAAGCCGCCGCAACCAGTGTTTCACATCTTCGTATCAACAGAAATTAGAAATTTTTACAGCCTAAGCTGCATTTTCCGACCACTATAGACTGCAATAAACGAAAAAATTCAATTCCCTGCGCACAGAGAGCTGATCCGGAGAGAGAGCTTTTGGTTCAATGCAGGTCTTGGTCAGATGATTGAGCATCGATTGCTGGTCGATCTTTTGATCACCTTCCGTGAGGACGTAGGATGGGATCTCCGGCAAAGGTTCGAGGAGATCTCAGCTACATGCATTATGCAATCCAACTACGAGTATCGTAACTATCTAGTCGTTACTTCGTACTATGATGCTCTCTCGCGTTGGCTCCAGCTGCTATTCACCTTTGACTGGATCTTGATATTGAATGGTTGAAGTTACGCCGACAATGAGCGGTACAACGTGTGACTGGCCGTACGCTCGCTCCGTTCGAGTGCTGAAACGGATTTCATCGAGCATTTTCGAGCGCAAATTTAGCGTAGTATCGAAGATTCGCCTTCCCGAATAATAATCTTACTGCTCAGCACGATGGTCGTTTCCTTTCCCTCGCCCTTCAGCGCGAAATGATTTTGCATTTCGCATTTTGCTATTTTGTCTGTTCGTGTTCTACATGTCTCTACGACGATGAGACGGAAATATCGACAGTTCTTGAGGAGGAATTGAGACATGTGTTACAGGCACGCATGCAGTGCATACGTTAGAGTATTCGTTTACAGGCATGTCAAGGAACAAGTCAGCCGGCCATGAGGAAAAGTTAGCTCCGGTCGCTCCCAGAGCTCTTTGAATCTCCGCTTCTTTGGAATTTGATTTACATGCCGGCCGGTAACTTCAAAGGAGCCTTTGACTTTTTGAAATTCAACCCACCGCCAGTCGCTGGATCCGTGAAGGTGGACCATTCCTACGAGAAACTTTTCACCCTCCGGCTTCTTAACGGTCACCTATTTACTCGGTCGTACGCTTCTTCTCTCCCTTCTACCTTCTCCCTTCTCTCTGCGCCTATATTCCTTACCGAATTAATAATAATAATGATGATAATAATACCGATGATGAGAAGGAGTCAAAGAAGAAAAAGAGGACTCAACTTCAACTTTTCAACACCGTAGCTACCCAGCCACCCGGAACAAATGTCCAATGATTACGTACACGTAGGCATAGTATGTATAGAGAGAAATCCAGCTGGAAGCTGGAAAAGTGAGTGAACTTGCGGAATATTTTTCCTCACAACTTTCTCCGGTCGATTGGCGGTTCCGCGGTTTCCAAACCGATAATCTTGGTAATTCAACATAAAGGGAGAATTTCCATTGGGATATCCGGAAGGACTTCGCTCAACTCTGGGTCTGTGTACTCTGTCTACTCCGTATACTCTGTATACTCTGTGCACTCTGTGCACGGGTACTTAGTGGAAACAAAAATTTACCTCGCGTAAAGTTTCCCCCCTACATAACACTGGCTACTACATAAAATGCAAATTTGGAAACGCGGGGGACGCGAAGGCGGCGGAATAAGTTCTGGTCCTGGAAGGTAGCTAAGGTACATAAGACAACGTTGGCATTTCTTTACGGCGCTAAGACATTGGGAAACTTTTAAACTGTCGTTACGAAACGACATTGCCGCCTCGTCTCACCTCGCCTCGTCCCTGTTCCCTGCACCCTCGGTATCTTTCTGGGTCCTCGCAGTTACTCGCTACATCTTTTTTATCCATTTTTCACCGCTCTCTTTCTCACTCTGTAACGAATTCAAGCTACATAATTCCTTCGGAGCATAAGAACTTTGTACAAATCTGTACCTATACATGCGGTACATACAGATATATTCGGCTCTCGGTTCTCGATAATTCATTGTCCACACCTCCGAACACCGCTCCTGCAGTCATCTGCAAACCTCTACAGCGTGCCTGATGAAGCTTTGATCAAACCCCGTCGAAAATTGTAGCGCGAAACTCGGGTCACCTACGATTTTCGCTAAGCAATCCCGCATCAAAATCTATCGCACGCAACGCCCTAGCTCCAGCCTGAAAGCTCGAAGCTCCACACTAACTAATTGTAACCTGATACCCGGATTAATCTGTGAGCAGTGTTTAGCTCGATGATATGCTCAAACTGGATGTTTCTCAGCCTAGAAATACACGCGTGGGAAACTTTTGAATCGAGCTTTGAGCACGGCTTTAGGGGAAAGCCTTCGCGGAGAGAGCATGAAGTTTGATTTCGTGTCTATCCAGTAGATGGGAAACTCTGACGAGTACATTGCGATACAACAGTCGCAGCTGTGCAGGTGAAGAGACTCCAGCACGGTATATAGCATGAAGTCTATACTCCGTACCATAGAGACGTTGTTAAAGTACCTACTAATTACATGTTCGATGAATGGACACGCCCACTGCTCAAAGACAAAGTTTATAATTGCCATCACGACGGGACGTCGAGGCATTGAAGATGAACAGATTCAACGAATGACTATCTCGGCTAGAACCTCAGTTTCCATTCTGATTGAGTTTACACATTTCCAAGGTTTAATCCTGGGACTTGGAGAAGACAAACAGAACAAATTTTAGGGCGGATATAGCCCTCAAATTTCGTCCTGGCGAAGAGCTACGGTTCGCAATTGAAACGTGATTGTTCTCGCTCGGTCGCATTCGAAGTATCGCAATTTTTGCCACATTATTTATTTATGCATAGAATCCAAGTAGCTACTCAGGTACTCAAATGAAGTCAAGGATTCAGTGAGTAGTCCGGCTATAAACTTTCTATACAAGTTTCTCCTCGTTCGTCGTCACGGTTCTCCAGATTCTTCTCCAGGCTGAACAGTCGTGTGTACATAAGAATATATACAGTTGGAATCCTGGCAATCCAGTCAGACGGATGTGCGCAGGTAAGTTGCGATCTTGCGACAGGTACACGTATATTACAGGTTCACGTATGCATTCTCATTCGCATAAGCACGTATGTACCTGCGCGTGATTCCGTACCCAGTACAGGTATCGTATCTTCCGAAGAGAGAACGCTACGCTCGATCCGCACACTCGATACGACGACGGGTGTTTCTTGGTAAAAGTTTCAAATTCTCTCGCGCGAAGTTCAATTTCGCGATGATATAGAAGTTTCATCGCCCGAGCTGAAGACAGGGAAAAATTTCTCCCAAAATGCTAATCTGCATGGAGTTTCGGCTAATTCTCATCAAAATTTCATGCAAATTTCAGCAGTCCCTATTTTTCGATGCCTGTATTCATTATTCGCTCTCTCTAGATGATCGTGAGTTTATCTGCGGACAGTGGGCTGGTGCTGATCCAACTAGCTCCAGCCGAAGAATTCTGTGGTCCGGAAAAGAGGAAGAAGAAGAAGAAGAAGAAGAAGAAGAAGAAGAAGAAGAAGAAGAAGAACGATAAGCACATGAAATCAAATAAAATACAACATCCATCTCAATTAGTTACGAAAAACATAAATTCTTACCTCAACGGGAGAGAGAGCGGCACATACTGTGGGCAAGGTTCGGTCGATAAGCTATATTAATTTAACCACTAATCTCTTGCACACGTATGTCGTACCCTGCACGTACACGCATACATACATAGGCACATCTGTATCCTCGGCTTCGCCAAGTTTCACGTTAAAATTAGCGTACAATACAAAATCCCGTATTACCTGCAAAATGACAGGAGGAGTTAACATAGAATTATTAAATTTCATATCTTTTACGTTGATTCTTTCCCATGAAAAAATACTTTCCAACAATTTTTCTCATAATATATGCAAATTGAAAACCGCGATGCCCGTTACCTATACCTACGTCACACCCGACGACATGAATTGATTAAACCATATCACGGAGAGAAAGAGCCTAATGAATTGTAAAACCGAAGAGAAAGATGATGAATAAAGGTAGGTGGATAGGTATAGGTACAGTAATGATACCCGACGAGATTACGGTACAACTTTATTCCACTATCGTAGAATGACCGAGATATTTCTATTGAAAAGTAAAGCCGCCCGTCCGAACGCGCGCAATTAGCGAGCCGTCAATTAATAACGATGCTTAAACGCCAAAGATTGCTTAAATTTCTGGGTGACGCGACGGTTGGACGCTCCGCTGAAACCGGTGGCGTCTAGCTGGTACCTCCGCCCGGCTTGTCGGGTTGTCACCCGCTCCTTGGATCATCAATCAGTGGACCGCGTTGTACCCAAGAGGACGGAGACGCTGCCTCCGTCTTCTATCCTCCACCTTCTACTCTCAGCCCTGAAGCATCCAGCCTCCAGCCTCCAGCCTCCAGCCTTCAGCCTCCACCCTTTTCCCTGAACTCAACCCCGCCGTGAACCTGACAGCCCTAATTACACAGCCAAACTAATAGACTAACTTCAAACAATACGTCGCGCTCGTGCCTCGGCCGTATTAATGACTTCACTGACGAACTGTTCCGCGTCGGGGTATGGGCGAGGTATGTAGTTGCCTATCCTTCGGAGAGGTGTAGCTATACAATACATATAATGCATATTAGAACCAGAGAAAATCGTCGACGAAGAAATTTTCCCGCAATAAGACACGCCGCGCCGCTCGGGGTTCCGTGTTGAAAGCTCCGAGCTTTCGGGTCTGATTCGTGGACGCAGTAGCTTGGCGGTGGACACGTAGATAAAATTAGGGTAGCATTTTCCGTCTAGGAATCGTTGACCCTCCTCCGACTCAGGGAACTCAAAGATGTTCGGGGACTAGTGAGGTGAGACGAATCGGAGGAGGAACTATTCGGTAAGGGTTTCCAACAAAAAAGGGAAAACTCTCCTCGGGGAATCGCGGAAGAAAAGAATCACGAGGTTTGGGCATCGGGTGGTGTGTTTTCGGAGATAAAGTAGCGAGTCTGCAGGATCGACGAGAATCGGAAGGGTTGTTACGGAGGAAAAGTTTTGACACTCGCAAGACAAGCTTGATAACCGCGAGGAGAAAGAAGAAGAAAAGGATGGGAGAAAGAAGAAGTTTTTAAACCGTAAGGCGAGCCAATAAAACAGAGAAATCCTTTCCTCAGACTCCGGGAGTATCGCGGTAGCATATACGGTCCGGGGGAAAAGCGCTGTTGGAATGTTTCTCAGCCGAATGTATGTGTCTGGCCGAAAGAATAGTTGGCTTAGATTTACGATCGACCATTTAGTCAATTTTCACGATCGGAATGTCGAACACGCTGTATTTCATCCCCTGCACTAGGTATATAACAGCCACCTATAGTCATTGGGAATAAGTTTCTCAAAGAAATCTTGCGTAACGTCACGTCGATATAATATATAGTTAGAAGGGTGGCAACAAAATTTTCTAATAATTCTAACTTCGCACTTAAAAAAGTATGTCGCGCGTTGTAGCCTGTCGACGTTAAGCCAATTAAGATGACGCATGGTTGAAACTTTTTCATAGAGAGTAAAGGAAAGAGAGAGAGAGAGACAGAGAGAGAGGGCGAGGCATCAGGGGCAGAGGCAGAGAAGAAGAAGCACAATTAATTTAAGCCTCTCACTCTTTATTTCTTCGATTTTCTTACCGTTCTTGGTTCCTCTCTGTAATCATCGCGCCAAAGTTTATGCTTTATGCCTTTCCTCTCGCTTTTCCTCTCATCTTCGTTTTTACACAATTTGATAATTTTTCACCCCTTCGAGCTGAAATTGATTCACCGAGCTTGGACTCGCACTCAGAGCCAAACCACCGAGGTGGCCGCACTTGGCGTCAAGAGTCTTTTAATTTTACCGAAAGAGGAAAAAAAAGGTGAAATATGGCGGTGCCCCTGCCGCGATTTCCCCGGTGTGACGAGGCATCGATTTAAATATACGATTAATAATAATTTTGCTGATCGAGATTGAAGCTCTGTAATTATGTTTTCAGCCGATATTGCTGCTTCTTTTCTTGTTCGCGGCGAGCGACGATAATCACAATAATTACGAGGATTATCGTGATATAGAATCTGTAGATCCATACTTGACATACCCAGTTCCAGGGGGGAAGCTCGCTCGTTCCTCGCTGGGAATTGCGAGCGACTCGAACTCCGCAGTAATTGGTATAGGAGATAATGAAAATAATATAAAAGAAAAAGTATGGAAACGGATTTGAGTAAGAGAAGAAGAACGGTGATTCAATCAAATTAAGCCGAGCGATCCTACGAAAAAGGTTGAGCCGGTAATCTCTTTCTATCTCGCACGATTTCCTATTTCTCCACCCTTCGCGGCGGCCGTCCTGGGCTGAGGGTGCAGCAGGGATATGCAATTTTACTCGTGACTCAAAACAGAGTTCGATCAATTTTTTACCTCCACTACTTCGCGTTTTACGGTTCAAGAGTGGAGGCGTGAAATCTGGAAACGTAAAAATTCAGTCGAATCGAATCGAATCGAATAAACTTCTTCCCCCCCCGCGTTCTTTTCCTTCTTCTTCTTTAATTGTCATCTCGAATTTGCGCTAAGTACCAGCCCCCCACACTAACTCGAAGATGCTCGACAGAACCTGCTCGTCTTCGTTTCCACTGAATCTCGTCAAAACAAGAGAACGGTGCAAACTGAATCGTGCAAAGCTTCCGGAATTTCATTACTCTAGGCTCTCGACGCTTTCAGCCTGCCAATCAGTGGATGCGTATATCGGAATTCGATCTTTATTGGTTCTTCCGGTTTCACCTGACTATACCTGACAGCCGACTGCCTATATTGCCTCGGTAGCCCCTTCCCACATCCCTGAACCTTCGAATATAGTATATTTATATACAGACCCTGTATGTGTACCATGGCTGTAGGGAGGAAGAGCGAGGGAAAATAGGGAGAATGTATATAACGCAACGGCAAATAAACCGACGGTGGTGAAATATATTGCAACCTTGGCTGACTGACACTGGTTTTCGGGCCGTTATTTGTTTCCACGAAAGTTCTACCAGCGTGGTGGTTCCTTCTCGATGGCCGTCGACCCGCAATCTACAAATATTGAATTCCCCCCTAGAGTCGATTGTTTTAGGCCGAAAGAAAAACGTCGACTAACTTTCGTGGGAACGGTTCGCCACGTATTTCTGCATGTTCGATTCTCCTGCCGAACATTTTTTACTACTGTCAATGATCAGCATTTTTGCATGAATTTTGAATGAAAGATCGACGTATCGTATCAGTAAGCAACGCGGCAGAATAATGACCTGAGCCAGCGCGTCTGTCTGTTGTAAAACACACGTTACAGTTTATGAGATTCGAAAGATGAAGACGGCTTCTCGTTCCGTAAGAATCGCCCTTGAATACGAGCTATCTACAAAGTCCGTAGCGATTTCAGTCGTTGATTGAGTTCAGTTTCAAAACTTCGATTGAACGTTTTGGTGCCAATATCTGTGAGTGAGGCGACTTGGGTCGTTCTTGCAGCGAGGTGCTCGATTGAATCAGACACGAGACGCAATGTTTTCCGGCATCACTGAACTTCTCACGATAATCGAAAATGCTCAGGACTCATCCAGGTGATTTCGGAATTTCGTCTACCGATTGAGATCTGCAGTATTTTGCTCGGAAGAACCTGGACGCCGAGTGCCGCTCGTATTCGAGGACACGCTCGTCGTCCGAAGGTGGTGAGAAACGGGGGGGTGCGTCTGGGAGCGATAAAACGTGATTTTGTGAAGCAACGTAAGGACGAAGGGAGCTCACAGCGTCTTCGCCACAGCAGGCTGTAGACTCTGAAGACCCTGCCACGGCCGGAGCTCGTCGTGGGTCAAGAGAAGACTGAAAGATGTTGACGAAAATTTGTATAAACTGATCGTTTTTATGAAAAGTACCAACCGCCGAATGAAGGGAATGCTGCCGCTGCTACCTGACGTGTGCTGATCCGTGGAAATATCCATGCCCGTCGTTCCCTGCCTCCGAAAACAGTGGAAACAGATAACAAGGCTTTTATTAGTCGTAAAAGAAGGCATCAAATTCCTCCCTCTTTAGGGTATAGCGAGGGACTCAGGAGCAGAAGACCGAAGAGCAACGGGGTTCCTCGTAATTTCCGTTTTCTAATAAAATTATCACCCCTCCCACTGGTCTGCCCCTCATACCGCCGCGCCGCGCCGGCATCAAACCCTCGGATATATCAAAGCTCTTAATATGCGAACGGCGAACTCGCCCACCAGCCGTTTGTCGGAAAAATTATCCTTTCATATGTATGTAGCATTAACGTGCATACGCTGACCTCGGTCATATCAAATTCGTGATTGAAAAAACGAGAGGTCGAGGGAGAACGACCAACCCTGGGCGGAAAAATGAAATGCTCGACGGGATGTACTCGTTCATCCGTACCTATGCATGCACGCTGTTCGTGTTTGGGAAACATACGTTTGTGTCGTCTAGGCATTTGATAAACAGCGTTACTCGACTATTTGCATCAAGACGCATTGCTCGCTCTCTCTCTCTCTCTCTCTCTTTTCTCTCTCTCTCTGTCTCCCTCCATTCGGCTTTGAGGAGTGAACAGACCAGACGTACGGGGAGGGAGCTACGTAGTGTGTAGGCGGATCGTACAGTTTGTATATTTGACTTAAGTCCTGTAAGCTCTGGAGTCTAGACACATAGAGGATGTCGGATCAGAAGTTTGAAGCGGAATATGGGAACATCGATCTAGCGATGAGCTAGAATTTTCATTTCCGTGCGAGTGTCGTTATGTTTTCATTTTTGATATGCTAATCAGAAAAATTGCGAGTATTTTCAATCCAACGGGACACAGACGCCACTGGACACGCGCGAGCGTGTAAATTTCACACATTATACCTATGCGTCATTTGAAGGAGCTTGAAGCTGATAAGCAAACGGTGAATACAGGTGGAGGTGTATAGGTACGGGGCAGCAGCGTATCCGCGTGAAGTATTCATAGACAGTGTCGAATACACGGGACTCCAAGCCGCAGCATCTGCCTCGTCGTCTGGACTGGAGAAGTTTCAGTATGATTGCGAATTTCATGGAACAGAGGAAACAGCGAATATAACGAGCGTCAACGAGGAGTGAACAGCGAACGTTATCCGAACTACGAGAAGTCAGTGTGCTCTACAACCCCAAGCTGTGAACGCGGCGCTGATTCAAACTCAACATTGTGAGAGAAAAAATTCCAACGCTGAGCGGTACGTTGTACCTAGCGGTTTGAAACTTTTCTATTAGACACTTTACGCAAAAATTTAGCGATGATTTTCAAGCTCGAGACTAATCTGAGTGGGGACACGTGACGACAAAGTAGGTTTGAAACTGGCCTCAAGGCTCAAATCATAATTGGACACTTGACCCATAATCCTCATTTTCACTTTCCAACTCAAGTATATAGCTATTCGACGCAATATGAAAAGAAATTTGGAACAATTGCACATTTTGATTTTGCCTCAATTTTTGCAGTTCGAGTAAGCGGTATATAATTGCCGTTTTTTGTAATTGGATCACTGTAGAACTCGGAACTTGACACGACGATGATCGTGATTTCGAGTTTGAGTAGATATTTCATAGCACGTGCTCTCGCGATGTATCTATGCGTATATATGTACGAGCACATTACGCCGTGCAAATCTAGCTTCCGGTGACTGTGCAGATTCAGGAGCTCGTTTAATTCTTCTTCTCATCACTTTTGTACCGTCAATTTCCGTTTCTTTTCTTCTCTTTCGCAAAATCTAACGACGCGATCTCGTTCGACGGATGTATCGTGGCACGCAGTCGCATCGGCATCGGTTTATGAGCCTCACCGGATGAACTATTGCAGACGGAGTTACGCGCGTACGTCTTTTATTACTCCGAATCGACAGACATCAATGTTATCGTTTTCAGGTACACGGGGTGAAATTAGTTCCAGATGGATATCGATTTTTGTACGTTCACACGCAACGGTCGGCAGTGGAATGAGACGCGATACTTTGCGAGGAAGGTAAAAAGACGAGAATACCAGAAAACGAGTGAAATGGTCACGACGAAGTTTGCCCCGAGGTGCGAACGTAAGCGGCGATAAACTGCCGGTCTACTCGACACAGAAAAATATTCACCCGTGTGTGTACAAGATTCGGAAGTCCCGGGAAATTTCTGAATCCGTGTGAAGCGTATAATAGCTCGGAAGATAAACTCCGACGAGCTCTACGTGACTATTCTTCGTATAAACTTCGTCCTGAGTCAATTGACGAAATTGCGTACCCGCAAGTTTCCGGGGCAAGCAAAATCTCGCGACGATGAACTTCTTTTTCAACTCTTTTCTGCGCGATTCAAACGAGCTTCCGTTGTTCCGATTCCTGCGCTGCGATAATTTCTATATCTCGAATCTATCTCCCGCTCAAGCACGACCAGGAATTTCATATTCTTTCAAAATGTCCTTCGCCAGCTATACCCGCCCCGCGATATTGCAGTCCAACTATCGGTTTTCTGCAATTTTTTTGCCCCCGTCTTATTGCTTGGGGTTCGACTCCCCCCGAGGAGGACAAAAGTGGCACGACGGGAGGTCGTTACGCGATAACCTGCTTATTGCTGCGGAGTTCGCCGTCCATCCAGTCCACGAATTGCTCCAGACCAAAATCCAAAATCCCTCTCGAGTTGCTTGCGAGATTGGCAAAGGAGTTTATCGTTGCCCTGTAGCACTTCTGTCGTCGCATGGGTTACGAAAGCTCCAATGATGTGACGCGACTCATTTGAAATATTCATGCTGATTGAAAAATGTATACATATATGTATATACATACATACATGCGAAACATCAGCCCTCGATCTCCCGTTCGGTATAGTTGCGTACGCTAGACGCGCGGCTAGCTACTACGCTCGGCGGTAGGCTCATGTACCAAATGTTTCTCTTTTTGTACGAATCGAGAAGCAATTAAACCACGACTTTCCGGGGTCGGGAGTAAGGGGGAACATTTTTATCGGGCATCCAGCTACTCCGGTACCGAATTTCCTACCGCGAGTAATAAAATCTGACGTACAAAGCTGCGCGGCAAAATTTCCAGCAACGGATGGATTTTATTGAGATAGGCTGATCGAATGGCGCTGAGATTTGCTGAAGTGTAAAAACGGATGATGTCTGCGAGAGGTTATCAAGGACAAAGTAGTCTGCGAAAAAATTAATCCATCTTTTGCTTATCTTTTCCTTATCCCTGAAAATAATCCATCAATTTTCTACTCGCCAGTTTGGACCCCGCTAACGACCGGCGCGGTGCGGCGCGACGATGTAAGTCGTAGTTGAGTGAATCTGGACAGAAGCGACCCCGCACGATCGTACAGCGCGCAGCGGTAACGTAGTGCAAATGACTTCAGGTTGGATAAAAGTAAAAGTAAAAATGGAAATAGGGTCTTGCGAGAATGCGAGGAAGTGCTCTTTTGTTTTTGCGGGCGAGTGACGTTTCGTTTTGCTTGATTTTCAAGAGTAAAAAAGAAAAGTGCGCATACCCGACTGGCGGAGGTTCGCAGGTCCGCTCTCGGCTCTGGCGGCTGATGTATTCCAGATTAATGCAAACAGCTAATGTTATGTTAATGCTTCGTCGGTAGGCGGAGACTGAGAGAGTGGGGAAACGTAAATACAGTACAGAATAATCTCCGTGTTAACCGGTACTCCGTTTTCAGTCTAGAAACGGATAGACATAGATAGCTCTATACTGCAGAGGGCCGGATGAGCTGAAGAATAAAATTGACTGGCGCAGTATTTTTATCGGTCGGGTGTACCGTAGGTGCATATACCTAGGTATACATACGTAGATATGGGCGAAATTTTGAACCCCCGAAATCGCGCGTGTACGAGGCGAGATTTCGTTCGGTTCGACGGAAACTTGCCTCTTTTTATCGGAACTGAGCCGTGAGAATCGGAATTCCATGTGGATTTGGTTCAATGTTAAGATCATAGGACCAGTTGAGTCGGTGGAGGTCTCTGTCTCGAACGTCGTGGACCAATCTCGTTCGCTTGCGTGACACGAGATTTGCAACGAAGAAGCTGAAGTTCGTAACGAGTTGTACATGGTTCAGCCGTCGCGACACGAGGTTATATATATAGATAAAGGGTGAATATTTTTCTTTCAGTTTCCGGGAGGTGGGATAGATTTTTTCTGTGCTTCGCCTTTTTTTTTCCTCTCATCAGGATGCTCTGAGTAAGTTTGAGCGAGTCACGTTATCCCCACGCATTGCAAACAGTACGGAAATTCGAAAAGTAAATTAACCAAAGTATCTAAATCGTAATGAGGTTATTTGTAATTCTAGCGGCTGATCAAATCTTCGTAATTTCCGAAATCGCCCACTTGAAATTCTGCACAAACGCGATCAACCCGAGACGGGAGAATCGGAGGGTTGCGGCGGAGGAGGGGCGCCGGGGGGGGGGGGGGGGGGGGGGGGCTTGGGCAAAATGTTAAACACGCAAGAACAGTATTAATTCCGAATAAATTTCAAGAAAGACAGTACCGAGCTGATCGGAATATCAATCAGAAACCAAAATTGCTTCAATACGAGATGACAGAAACCTGTATTCGCCAGACGTCCTACGCGCTCGAACCTGGACCCGTACGGACACCCTGATATTTACGGAGATGAAAATCTGTGGGATTCGAAAAACTTGATCTCGAAATCTCAGGAGTCACGGCGTATTGAGCTCTGCGATTCGAAATCGCGAAAAAACAGACGGAACGAAAATCTAAAAATCGTCCACAGCTTGGAACAAAAGTTTACGCATTACAAACACATAAAGTGTTGAGCTGAATAAATTGCTATTCATGATAAGAAAATGAACGTGCGGCTAATGCGAAACCCTTTCCGCACGCACACACAATGTTTGAGTACCTAATATCGCTGAAGGAAGGAAAAAGAAAAGGGTATGTACGTTCATGTTAAACTACAGAGAACAAGAGAGAGAAAAAAAAAAAAAAAATGGCTCAAAAAATCGAAAATACTCCCAGCACATCCTGTTACATGAGGAAGAAAATTATTAATAGCTGACGGTGGTATTCCTGCAGAGAAGATCCAGCGGCGCGTGTGAAAAGCATGAAAAACAAAAAATGATACAAAATTGGAAAACGAATCGCGATACTTGGAATATGTGTGACATAGAAAACAAGAGAAAACGGCCCGAAAATAGTAATGCGGGTAATATGAAAATGGACACACGAATTCTTGGCGCCAGTGGAAAGAACGTATCCTCGCAATTATTTGACCGCCTACTCCACTTTCCGTTGAATATTCGCCTAGGAAAACGGCCAGCTCTCGTCTCCTCGGCTTTCTTCATCCCTTAGTTTTGCAATGATCTCTTATCGCGCCCCAGGATCGCCCTTTGTTTCGCAGCGTGCCACTCCTTGGCTCTTCTAAGAGGGCCATTTGAATGCGGCTTTTCTGGCTGGGATTTTATTTGGATTCGTGGCAGAGGCACGAAAGGGGGGTGATGTAAGAGGGAGAACCTGACGAGGGGTGAAGGGCGCGAGGAGAATCGTGCTAGTCGAACGAGCCCACGGCTGCTATGCCTGCCTGTGTTGGACAAATAAAAATTTGAATAATCCCGGCGGTAAGCTCGTTCTGCTAACTGCTAAAAGCCAGCCAATGAAATTTAATGTTAATCGCTTGCGCGTTGCGAAAACCTTGGGGCGAACGGGGCGGGGGCGGGGGGCGGCAGAGAAGAAAAAGAAGAGTCCCGCGCTCGCAAATGGAGCGAATAAAATCTCAGGCTATTCCGAGCTACGACATCCTGCTTGAACGTGACTTCTGCAAACCTACTACAATTCGCCAAATAGGTGTCGCCCGTAGTACTATAACCCACTGTTTAATATATCTACGATTTCGAATTAACGAACAGATTGTTTTCCTCCTCCTCCTTCTCCTTCTCCTCCTCCTCCTCCACCTCCACCTCCTCCTCGCATCTTTCTCCCGATAACATAACCTCTCATAGTGTTCCCGATGTCTGAGGGAAGGGGGAATATTTTCCTCAATAAAAAACTTTCCATCATCTGCGGCTGTATCCCGACGATAGTCAGCGACGCGCTTTCAAACAAACTTCGCACGGATTATCCCCGCGTCCCCCGCCTCCTTTGGAACCGAAACATTCTGTGCGAGAGCCAAGCCTTTCACGAGAGAATATTACACCGATCGATCAGAGTTATAAAACATTGAAGCAGTAATTTCCGACGATTATCATCATCGTTATTATTATGATTATTCAGCTGCCGATACTTACAGCGAAATATATATACCCAGTGAAAGACAGGGAGGAGGGAGAGGGAGAGGGGAATAAGTATAGTTATAAAAATCGTGTTTTATGCACAGTAATTTCCGGCTACACTAAAGCTAGCCGGAGATAGTGAGGAGGCGGTGGTGTAATATGTATTTTACGGTGAGCTTTTTACGGTCGAGCTTTTCCACGTCCTTTGAGGACATCGCGTCGCTTTCCCGGAGCCGGGTGCCACGGATCCCAGTTGTTACATGGATTCCGTGATTGCGAGAAATTATTGTATACGTTGTAGATAATTAGCATGCGAATTATTTTTACCAAATATAAATTACACGAGTGCAGAGTCGGGCACTGACTGCGCCTGGAATTAGTAGAATGTAGCGTAGTGGAGCGACGTGCTAATGGATATGATTTGACGGGGGTCGAATATAGCTGAAAAAAAAATACAGGAAAAGGAGAAGAATAAGAAAAAAGTGGAGAAAGATAGTACGAGTCAATCTCGCGGAAACGTTTTTTCATGGCACGATCCATATCTCCGAATCACTTCACCCGGACCGTTATTTTTAGTTTTTAATTTGGTTTTTTGTTTTCTCTATTCTCACCTCTGTGCCGAAATTATCGTCTAGAAAATTCGACGGTGACTCGCCTGCTTGGTTTTCTATTTCTCAAACTGGAATACCAATTGTCTTCGCCGTGTTCTATCCGATACGCGATTCGTATCGAGTGTGAAACAGCCGAAGCTTGAAATTGATCGAAGTTAATTAATTGGGGAAAAGAATATCGGTATAGCATCGGTACGTGTACTATACGGCTATTTTTTGCCGCTATTTCGATGAAGAAAATCAAACAGCAAGAGGCAGGGACTTACGGAAAGAACAAGAAAGAGCTATAGCGCGTGGAGCATCTCCGACAACCGCGAATAGCATTTTCTTCTTTCATTCGCATCCCATTTTCCTCCGTGTCACGGCGGGAATAAGAAAAATAAAAGGAAAAAAAGTATAGAGAGGTACCTACCGACAGCTATTTCTTGTTTGAAAGTATTTTTCTGTTGTTTTCACCCCTTATTTCAAGAAATAACTTCTCGAATTGTCTGAGGGGGTCGCGTACACTTTTCCCCACTGTCTCTCTTATACCAACCTACTCGCGCACTGCTTTCAAAAACTTTGAAATTTCATTTAGTTTAGACGCTCGGTTACCCGGCGACAAGTCTGTCTGTCATTTCTTTTTTCGTTGTTTCGTTTATGAACGCCTTTCCCACCACCGCCCCCTGCCCCCTACCCCCTGCCCCTCAACCCAAGGCCCTTGCTCAACTGTTTCTAATGAAACTTTTACTTCCTCGGTTAATTCTGCATATTTTATACACCTGCCTGATAGGTACTGTAGTTGTGAAGCAGTCGGCCATTTGGACATAATTAAGCGATTTAATTAAACCTAATAACTACGTCTCATAAAATTTTGTAACGAATCAAAGGAGGAGAAGAATGGTGGAATCAACTTCACCGATCCAAGGGGTGGAGGTGAGAATACTGAAGGATCGAAGAATAGACGGGCCGAAATTTCGAAAGTCAAATTATCGAAAATGCAGAATGTCGAAAGGACATTGTATCCAAAGGCTGTCAGGGGAAAAGAAAACATTCAGATGTTCCGAATTCATTGTATCAAGAGACCGAAAACTCGAATGGTCAGAATTCCGAAACCCGTTGGAATAGAAGGGCAAGGAAAGCGGAGACTCAGGAGATATTAGAATTAGTAGGCAATTGCCAACGAGAGCGAGGCGAATGCAGATCTCACACGAGTCGGAAATCACCTATTCGAACTCGTCGCACACCATATTTTTTGTAATCCCCGCGGAGGGAAGTTTGATTTGAGAAGCAAACGAACCAAACAACACTCATATTATTTTTGTCGACAAGAGTCATTTTTCGCACTAGTACGGAAATTACTTTCCCACACTGTTCGTACGAGTAACTTTCCGCACTGGGGCGAAAAACTATCTTCCACGCTGGTGCGGGAATATGGTACTTCACGTGGGCTAAATATGCTCGAAGAATCAGAACTTTCAGGTGTCATAAAGAAACATCTACAATTGTTCTGTAGTGAGAAAATAGTCAACTACTTCTCATTTTCCCCGAATTCCAGCCTTCCGGAATTCTCGTTTATCGAAATTTTGTCAACTTAAGTTTCGTCCTTTCGAAATGTAAGCTATGTGAAAATACATTTTCGGACGAAAGCGCGTCGGGTGAATTAGCCTTCCGACGAAGCAGTCATTCATTGTAGTAACACGGCGAGACGAGACTGGTCATTTCGCCTTCTCACAATTCATATCTTTGCAATTCGGAATTTCGTCCCGTCGCTCTTCGGTCTTTCGGAATTCCGCCCCCCCCTCCCCCCCCCCCCCCCCCCCGCAATCCAAAGCTTTACAATACACCCCACGTGTAGTGACTATATACCTAGATTCGCGAAATTCTGTATTTTTTGTGAACAATACCAGGATTTTCCGTCGGAGGAAAAAAAACGTTCATCCTAATAACTACTGCGAAGCGGATTCTACGTTTAATTGGCTTAAGTCCTGGCTGATTGGGGGAAGGAGATGCGCTCGGTGGTGGAGAAGGAAGGAAAATAAAAAGAATACCCACAGCAAGAGGTAGGATCGGGTGAAAGAAGAGAAGCTGAAAAAAGTAAAATGAAGAGAAAAGAGAGAGAAAAAGAACCAGAGAAAAGAGAAAAGAGAAGAGGAACGGAAGTAAGAAGACGGAAAGACGAGAAGTCTGAAAGGCTTAGCGGCCATTACTTCGATCTTCTCGTGTTTCTCTTGCGCCCTGCGGTTGTTTTCAAACTAACCCCTCCACTGTCCGGATTCAATTGTTTTACTTTATCACGTTTGACATCGCTCGGGATTAGACGGGAATTGATCGTCGGATTAATGGACCTTTTTCCCTCTTTTTTTTCATATCCATATATATATATAGATCCTGAAAACGATTTAGGGTTGCAATGGAAACAAAAAAAAGAAAATAAAACAAATAAATAAACCCCCCCCCCCCCCCCCCGGAGAATAAAAGAACGACGATAGAAAGAAAATGTAATTGCCCGTGTATTTCGCTGAGCACCGCGTTTATTTTCAATCGCAGGATATGAGGAACTTTTTTTTTTCTCTCAAACCTCCGCGTATCGATATCTCGCCCGATCCCTCCCCGTTCGCTCGATCAGGTGATATGCGTTAGAAGAGAAAACAATTCGCACCACCTCCGAGTTGAGCCGATTTGTGCAGGTGACGAGAGAAAGATAAATACGGAAAACCAAAGTACACGAATAGAGAAACAAAAAAAAAAAAAAAAAAAAAAAAAGAATTGATTGCGCTGTCAAATTGTCATGGTCAGGGAGAAAATTATGAGTAACAAATAAATTGTTTCTTCAACCGATACCAACGCCATGGAGGCAATGGGGAGAGTGAGAAAGATTAATGGTTTTGTCGGCTGCAGCCTGAACAACACGTGGATGTGGCGTGAAAAAAAAAAATCGAAAACCTGAAATAAAAACAGAACAAAACGGAGAGAGGAAAAAAAAAAAAAAAAAAAAAACTGAAAATGATAAACCAGCGTTGAATTTGGGGCGTGGTTGGAATCGGTAAATTTTGAATAGCGGTATGCAGTGGTATATATACATGTATTGTATACCTACTCAGGGAGGATCCGAAGAAACGGTAAGAGCGGAGTAATCACGGCTTACTCGGACCATCTCGGTATATAATAATATGTGTATACTTAACGAGTATAACCGGTACGGACGGATGAATTATACTTTTTATACCCGATTGAAATCCGGAGTTTGAGGATGCAGATTTTCGGCAGAGTCGGGGTCTAATTGTCGTGGCGAATCCTGAGCCTCGCCTCTCCTCCTGACCACACAAAACTTTGCGGATCGAATAAAGTTTTCGTTTTTCGACAGGCGAAAGAAACATGTCCCAAGAGTCCGAGGGAATCCCGAACATCGGGAACAGGAAGTCCCTCAGGATTCTTGAGAGAGTGAAACATCGTCCGCTCCGAAACTTTCTGAGCTTAGTATATGCGCGCGTGTGTGTGTGTGTATATGCTACATTCTTGGGGACGGTGACCCAGATTTAACTGTTGAATTTTTAAAATCACTGCTTCTCCTCCTCCTCCTCCTTCTTCTTCTTCTTTCACGCACGTTTCACATGCATACATATACTATACTATATGTAAGTATGAAAATATGCATGCATAGTGTGTTGAATATATATATATGTATTTACATATATTCAACAGTGATTGCTTATTTGTTATTTTCTCTCCTGCTTCTAACAGATCAGAGCGCGTAGATCAGGAGTATAAAATCGTGTAAACCGCACACCTTGCCCCGGGGAAATAACGTTTGTAAGATGAACAAAGCGAGTCGTTCCCTCTGAAAACCGAGAGAAGAAACATGGGCTTAGCATGGTGAGCGGAGGTTGAATTTCGGTTGTTCCGTACCTGAAGGAGGATTCAGTTTTTTTTAAAGCTCCCGGTCGCGGTACCAACTGGGAAAGGAAGGAGGAAAAACGCATCGAAACACACACACGCACGCGCGCGCGATGCACCGAGGAATATGCCTATCAGCTTCTGCCATTGTTGGCCCTTGTTGCAGCGTGAAGACGCGTGGTATTTTTGTTTTTCGCTTTCTTTCCCTGGTTCGTGTTGATTACGAAAACCGTATCACCCAATTAGACTGGGATACTTCGTGACACGCGGTTACTAACGAGCGTCGCGATGCCTTCTGTGCTACGACGTCGTGTGTGAGAGATTTTGATAATTACGACGTTTCAGAGGAACGACGTTGGCGCGTATGCATACGTGTATATATATATATATATATACGGTGGGGTGAATTTGCCTCATTCGAGTATACATCGTACATGGTTTTTCCGTGGGGGATGGAAAACAGAATTTGCTTGCCTCTCTCTCTTGAGACGGCGGTGGAAGAAAACGAATCAATTCGACCTCGTCTCGTCTCTTTATGTGTACAAGTAATACATATGTATATATATATATATACTTTTGAATAATTAATCTCTTCCCTACTTACGAAAACATAGTTTTCGGTTCCGCCACTACTACAGACTCAAGAATTCTTTATAGTTTGTATAGTGGGCGGGTACCTACTTTCATCTTCACTCTAACAATAAAGTATCCGTCTAGGTATAATATTGCTTTAGCGACAACGTCCTATAAAAAGATGCGATGAATCGAATAAGCGGAGTATCTCCAAGGAGTAAATGAAAATAAGGAGGGAAAATAAGATGGTAGAAAGAAGAAAGTAAAGAGAAAGAGATGAAAAGAAAAAGACTGGTGGAGCAAAGATGGAAAAGTTTACGAATAAAAGAAACAAAAGCTTGCTACTTTAGCCGATCGGAACTTCCGCTGGAGAGAAGTTATAAGCTCCCGCTCGCGATCATTCCAACTATATAATATACTTTCCTGAACTGAGAGCATGAGGAAAAATAAAAAGGCATTCCGAAGATATCAGGACTCGAAATCCTGAATCTAGTTTCAGGTGAAAGCTAATATGAATATTTTATGGACATGATAAGCGGGTATGTTTCTTTTTGTATTTCATCTCAGAATCGAGCTTCATTGATCGAGGTAAAAATTGAATCAAGAAGAAATGCAATTCCTTTAAAATTTTTCGCGAGCATGTATTTTCTGTGAGAATTTTGTACCAGAGAAGTATAAAGGTCGAGCCAGAACTACACGGCGAAGGGTATTTCGCCATCGCCATTGCTGATAAGTATAGCAATAAGTGGACATCGAGGCGAATAGAGGGACGGAGAGAAAAGATAGCTACTCGAGTTGATCAGAAAATATCTTTATACATAGCGAAATGGTCGGGAAACGAAAATAAATGTTACTGGAAACGAAGAAGCGGGGCGGAGTCTCCGGCTCTCTCTTCGAGGTTTCAGAAACAAAGAGGAATCCAAGAAGAAAATGGAACTACAGATGCCGGGGGTATAGAAACACCAATTGAGAGGAGCGAGATGGGAAAAAAGAGGGAAAACGAGAAGGGAAAAGGGAAAAGGGAAGAACACATATTATCATCGTCTTACGATTGTTGCACCTCCCCCACACACATTTGTACCGACCTTTGCGGGTAACATTTCCGTAAGCGTATGTATATAGGCTGTACCCTGGTTTTACGTCGTCATTTGTTTTCGAGTCCCTCTCATTTTTGGGCTCGCAGCTTTAGCCCGCATTTCTCTCCATCGTAACCGTGAAATCCCCCGTAACCGCGTGTACCTACCTTTGTCTCAGGATGAAAAAAGAGAACAGACACACGGGAAACTGACCGCGGAACGGGATTAGCCCGCGGCTCATACGAAAGTGAGCAGTTAAATGAAAATGATATTCGCATCGCTCAGTCATTGTGTTGAAAAAAGAGTGAAAAAACGAAGAGCGTTGTATACTTTTTCACAAAAACTGATTCGCCTTTCTTTACGGCTGAAAATTCTCTCCTGCCCCTTTGTCAAACGCGGATTCGAGAAAAGGGAGAAGAAGGATCAACCGTCGTTTGATATTCGATTTTCAGCGCAGAATGTGCCAAATCTTTTCGTGTTTTTTGCTGATGAACAGCGTTTCACTGATTAATGAAACATGAGAATAATCGAGTTTGTTTTCAAATTTGACGGTTTTCACATATGGATGTAGCAGACATAGACGATTATTCGACGCTCCGTGGTTTTCCATTTTCCTTTGACTGTGCATGAATGAGGTCTGGAATATTTGGATGTGGATTATCACACCGCGTGTGACTGCTTTGTGTTTGAAATTACATCACCGTCCGTTTAGATAACAAGGTAGCTCGTTACTCGATGAAATCCAAGCATGTCATGGCATGTATCACTCGCAATCAGACGTATGTAGGGGATGTGTGTTTCCGCGCATGGGAATATACAGCACGTTGTATGCACACACATAGCCTACATACCTTCGGACGTAGAATATTTTCACGACAATTTATGCAAACGTATACAATCCCGTACGAGCTTGGACGACACGACGCAAGTTAACCCTCGCATGCTAGAACGCAATGCGTTTTCACGAAGAAAACGTATTTCCTGCCCCTGAAAAGACACGACCATCCCAAATAAGGATTCTTGTGCATTCGGCGAAAATCACGTGAAAATTGCAATAACCTAACTATAGCTGCGAGAGTCTGATCGGAATATGGAAATCATTGGAAGTCATTGGAATTTCTCAAAAGTCATTTGGAATTCTTTGAAAGTGATCAGGGGTGGGAAGTTTTCGCGAATTATAAGTCAATGGAAGTCAACGGTCATCTAGCAGTCACCGCAAATTATTCGTACTATCAGACTGACTCTTAAGAGGCCATTGGATTCGCCGCTGGCAATCTAACCTATCTAACACAGGGAATATTTATTTTCCATGAAATTCGATCAACATTTTGGAAAAGTGAAATACTTGGCCACGTTTTGCCATCGTACTCAATGAATTCTCAAAGTTTCATCACAATCGACCCAGACGTTTGCCGGAATTTATGATTCTCGTTTTCGAAACGGTTTCTGTACATTTAAGATAACGAATCGTACGACACCTCGAGGGAAATTTAGACTCGCTGTGTACAGAAACCGTTTCGAAAACGAGAATCATAAATTCCGGCAAACGTCTGGGTCGATTGTGATGAAACTTTGAGAATTCATTGAGTATGATGGCAAGAAGTGGCTAAGTATTTCACTTTTCTGAAACATCGATCGTATTTGATGAAAAATGAATATTCCCTATGTTAAATAGGTTAGATTGTCAACGGCGTCTTCAGATTCCCTTGAACGCCATTCGAAGTCATTGAAACCCATTAGAATCCAAAAGTCGATTGTGAAACTGACTTAAGCAGAATCGCTTATTGGATAGACGAGTAATCCTTCAGTATCTGATGACGAGCGCATGATCACTAAATTCGTGGGACAAACATTTCTTACGGGACTTGAATTTCTTTCTTTTTTTCCGATCCCTTACATTCTTCGATTCGCGAATTCTGAAATCGGGAAATTCTTTTTTCGATTCATAGACCAGGAAGCATTCTCAAAAATCTTCTGAATCAACAGTGAATCGCACAAAAAGACATTTATACCTTCCGCAACTTTTGACGGAAAATGCCCTGAAATATTGACGCGTACCAATATCCTCGCAATGAAGATTAAATTTGAATAAAAAATTATTGAACTTACATCTCGTGACATTAGCTGGCTTCATGATGCGTGGACAGGCTCTGAATAGGCCGAGTTTAAACCGAACGGTAACCGAAGCAGCAAGCGTCTGTGGTAAGTCACTAATAAACAAACGTTCCTCGGTATGAAGCCAAGCCGGACCAAGCAGCGCTGTTGTCAATGCTGCTAGAGCAGCCAATCCACAAACCACCCCGCATCGGGTCATATTTGATCCACCGGACCCGCTGGGCCCTTCACCGGAGCAACACATTTTGTACGGTGCTGTGACCTGCAGCCAGCGTTGCAGCCTGCTTCGGAGTTCTCGGTCTATTGTTGATGGTCTCCGTATTCTACTTCGTCTTTCTATGTGCCCTTTATCTCTTCTTCGCTTTACTGCCAAGACGAGCTTTTTTCATCCCTCCAGGGAATTTTTCCTAGGTCTGGGGCATAGTGGCCACGTTTCTTGTTATAATGAATCTTGACTTTCCGTCTGTGTATTTCGGGGGCGTTTTTTCCCCCTCTTCGTAATTCTACGTTTTTTTTTTCTCTTTTTTTTTGTCTTTCACTTTATTCGACCGTGCTTGCAAATCCTGAACGGGTCTTTCGCGCCTGGCGGTATTTTTGAATAGCCGTCTGTCATTTCATATAATATTTTTCTTATTCTCCTCTTTCTTCTTCTCCGTTCTGCATCTTTTTTTAGTTTCAGTTTTTTTATTCTACTTCTTTTTGTTCTGCCCCTCGTTTTTCGCCAAGGTGTGAAATTTTTCGTTGCGAAATAAAGTGAGGAGTGAGTAGACGTACTGTATAAGATTTAAAAGTCAAAATATGACCTTCGGTCCTTTTCACTTCTTTGAGGAGGCATTTATACTCCGACCATTAGGATTTAACGGTCCATGAAAACGAGTCGCGGAAATATAACTTTCTCAGCCCAACCAAACTGCTACAGCCTGAAGGTTTTTTCATCGTTACCTACGTAGGTATTATCTGTCGTGTAAGCAAAACGGCTCAAAACGCGCCGTCCTTCCCGCGGGTGGTAGAATGGTCATCGTTTAATCTTGATGCCCGGGCAATCCCTGGGCGCTATGCTTCCTCTTGTTTTTTCTTCTACGTCTTCTTTTTCTTCAATTTTTTATTTCTCTTATGTTTTCACTTTTTTTGCTTTATATTTTAACTACAAAACTTTTCCGTAACTTTCGACCCTAAAACCGTAATCTTTCTCTTTTCTTCTTATCTCATGCTGTGTGTTGAATTCATGTGTAGCTTGTTCGCGCTTGCACAACGCGTAGAGTGTTTTTAATGACTTTTTATGTTTATATATTTGACAAAGCACGAGTTAATATACCCCCCCTTAGCTTTCAACACTCATTTTCAGTTTTTGTTCCTTCGTCTTTCTTTAAATTTGGACTTTCACACGCTTAAGTTTTCAAACTGGGCTGTGTTGGGTTCTGACACGTAAGAGCATAGAATTATTGAATCATAGACATAGTACGTAAATACACATACATACAGGTTGTGAAATATTCGGCGCGTCACAAGGCGTTGAATATCGAAAACAAACGAAACAAGGAGAAAACGAACAAACACGTTATTTATAGGTATATTCATTAGGGTGATTGAAAATCCAAAAATGTTCGATTTTCGAACGGGCCACACCTGAGATAGCCAATCCAGATGACTAAATAGATTCCGTCACAAGATGAGCATTTTAGGTAGTGGAAGATCGAACAAATTTGATCTACCATTTGTTTCAGTTTTATCGAACAATTAAAGACGGATGGATAATTATTGGAAAACATTCGTTCTTTTCCTCCAAGCTATCAGAATGTCAGTTTGCGTCCTGAAAAAGATACTTTTTGAATTTTATCATTCTAATTCATGTTTGAATTGGGACCGAAATCGATTTTCACTTCATTCATTCGCTATCTTCCGAAACTATTGTTCGTCATGAGTGAAAAAACCGTTTGCGTTATGGGTCCCACGTTCAAAATTGAATAGAATCTTGAACGAGCTCCTGTCAACAAATTTTTCCATCAACAATCATCCATCATAGATTCGATGAAACGGGGAAAAAAAATGATAAATCAAATGAGCACGATCTTCCACTCGACCTAAAATGCTCATCTTTCGACAGAATCTTTTCTCCCATTAGAATTAACTATTTCAGTTGTGGTCCGTTGGAAAATCGAAAATTCTTTCATTCCGAAGCACCCTAATATTCCTATACTAACGATAAGTCGGAAGCTCCAGTGGAAATGAAGTTTTTCAACAAAGTTAGTAATCACGGACTTCGATACGAAAATTTCAAAGCTCCGGAATGAACTGAAGTTGGAAATAATTGATGAAATTTTTCTCTGTGTTCAACTTGCGCATATCGGTGTTATAAAGCACTAATTCTCAAGAAAAGACAGAGCTGCTGACACATGAATGACTGCCGACGAGCGCACCACCTACGATACTAAACCATGTAGGTATGTTTCATACAGATATTAACGACGGGAATATTCCAAGGGCGTCGAAGATGCGCGGGAGTTCAGTATACTCCTGAATTTCTATTCATTACATGAAATATTTTCTGAGGTGATATCACTAATTTCATTCGATTAATTGAGTACCTACGGTGTATACCGGTTATACATATATTCAAGTGAAAATTACAACACGTACGAGTGACGGTGGGTGGATATACTACTGCGTGCGGGGATACGAATGCGTGGTTAGAATTGGGTCAATCGCTCGAAGTATTCGCGCGTACTCGTATACCAATGATTCTCGATGCCTCTCTTCCCTCTCTTTTCTCCGCAGATTTTCTCATTTCCTATATACAAACTCGTTCACCCCCATCGTTTTTACCCTACGTTCAATTTTGACCTTTTTCCTAACGAACGACTACACCCGCGTCAACGACACCCCCGTGAAGTCTGTAAATTTTAAGGCTAGGTCGCGGTAGGTACAGCGGATACCGGTTTGGAATTTAATTTTATAGAAAGAGAACAGGAGTCGCGTTCCGATTGTACGGGCGAAAAATTATAACGTTTGATCGTTTTGCTTGCGAGTACTTCCTATACTATAATCTGAGGTACTCGTTCCATTCCGTATTCCTTTTCTTTCACTTTCAAAATTCAAAAATTAGAGAGAGAGGGAGAGTCTGAATTGCAGCCAAATTTGATGACAGATTCATTCTTTCCAACCCGAAACCGAAAATCGATGAGCACATCGCGTTAAGGGATTCGATCGGCGAACATACCTTATTCGAGCACGATTGGCCGTAGCGAATTATTTAATATTAAAACCAGCTCATTCTGCATTCTATTCACCCCATTTCAACTGGTAATTGTATTCCGATTCACTCATCGCGGTAACTGTACGTATATGTATACCGGCGCACGGTAGTTCGCCAATCCACGTGTCCTATTATTGCAGAAATCAACTGCAGTTCCCTTGTTATAAATATGTAATACGTAATCTACTTCGTGCATGTGTTCCATTCGCGGCAAATCAAATAAAATTGGTATTTGGGGTAGCTTGGATGAATGACGATAGATGATACCTTGCCAACCAATACAGTGAATGAACTCTTTACTCATTTGTAAATTTTTGGTACGCACACATGCATAGGCATACGAGTAATTTTCGATATTTTTCAAATGTCTACAGCCACGTGAAAACAAAAATTGAAATTGAAATTGAAAAGAAAAAACAAAGAGGCGCTTATCACTCCCGGAAATAGCGTGCACCGGGCTTCAATAGTTCGGATACTTCACGGGATTTCACGGAATTGCAGAGATTCTGAGATTTGCACAATTCTAGAAGATTTCACGTTACTTCAAAAGACTTCGTATGGCCTCGCGGGGGCTTCCCAGATTCGAGATTTCCGAAACTACAAAAAATTTCGAGAGACTTCACAAGACTTGACGGGATTTTACGAGACTTCTCGAGATTTCGTGGGTCTTCGTGAAATTTCTCGGGACTACGTGGGACTCCAACGATTTCATAGGAATAGTTCCTACACTGGTGTACTGCACCGGAATTCGAAAGTGGTCAGCCCCTCGCGAAAAACAAAAAGCAAAAACGAGAATCCAAGATGCGGTGAAAAAAAAAAAATGAATAATCGAATCAGCCACACTTGTTGTGTCAATTAACACTTCAATGCATCGGGATTGTGAATCCGCAGGTTCAACTCTTACGGGGAAAAGTGAGTGGGAGGCAACACGTAGAGCTGGCTGGTCAAACTGAATAAAACTCGATAACTTAATTAAGCGAGTCGAATTATTTATTTTCAACGTTAACCGGCGTTGTTCGCATTCCGTCGATACCTCCGACTGCTGACGATTCACCGCGAATTACAAAGTTTTACGCGCAATTAATATCCAGGGCTTTCGTGGTATAATATCAGCTGTATGCAGTATCCACAAATTAGCTCCGATACACAGCAGCTCCTTGGTTATAGGTACGAATCCTACCACGAGGGAACTCAATTATTGGTACACACCGGTTAAAGAACGCGCGCGATTGGCTCATGCTCGATGGTCCGCAACGAAGAGTCTCCGCATTTTGAGAAAACGTTCGATCCCGTTTGGAACAAAAAATATCCCATCAAAAATCTCGTCGTCGTTTACGGGTCACCCCGTATACGGAAAGTTCACCGTCGATTGGGTAATAATAATTATAGCCAACTAATCGGACCCATTCAATCGCCGGGTGTGGTGCGTCGGCTGTCTCTCGATGGCTTATTACCACGCCCCATTGTCCCAGGAGGTTTTACGTGAACTCTGCATTCTCTCTGACCGTAAGAAGATCGAATCCTGTCCCCCGAATCCCTGGGAATAGATTCACGAAGGTGAGTAGACGATTGGCGATAGAAATACGAAGACTATAGTTTCCTAATTTCCGGAGTATTTTCACCAACGAAGTCGATCCAGATCCCGATTTTCAACTTCGAGAAAAAGTATCCCTCGATATACTCGCATTCGAACGAATTAGCATTAAAAAATCTGAGCGCTTTCCGTGTAGGAGCTGCCTACGATCCCTTAATCGAAAGGCTCTCTTCCTCACATCCGCTCGGAAAAGTATAAGACAACCTTTCGTCTCTGTATGAGCGGGCGCAAAGTAGCGCCTTTCCACCCTGAGGCGAGAGAGTACTAGTGGGCGGAAAAGGCTACTTTACATTTCGTTCGCTCTACGGAGACGAAATGTCCACTTCTCCTCGCATGTGTGGGAAAATATATCGCGTGTGCCACGGGCGGATAGGCGATTCTTCACTCTACAGTTCCTATAATGCCGTCCAGTTGAGCCAATGCGTAGCCCATTTTCGTTGTTCGTCATGCTTAAGCAGAGCCACGGCGGAGTCGAATGTCCGGACCAATGAGAATAGTCGTAGACGTGCGAAAATCAGAGACACGGTAGCGGGAATTTGAATAAACGCTTCGAATAAGCAATTCAAATGCCGCGCGCATGCTCGGTGCGAAAAGTGGCTACGCATCGACGCAACTCTGTATTATAGTAACTCTGCTTCGCTGGTGCGATTGCAGCGCGGCGCTCACCTGGGCTCGCGCTGAAAACTTCACGCTCGTGGCGGAAACCGCCTACCTTCCGCCCTTGGAACACGATATACTATTTCCGCACTACGAGAAAAGAGAGTGTCGAGTCACCGTGAGCCTATAGCCCACTGCGATGTGAAATTTCGCCGGTCACAAACGAACTCTGCCAACGGTGCGTGTATCTTCGTGAAACGTATGATAGCCAGCTACGCTGGAGATTATCGACATTATAAAAGCGGAGCGACGATATAACTATCGGCACTTAGCCCATTGAGTGCTAAAACTGCCTCGGTATTTTACTCGCGTAGCAACAACCACCCAGCCAACGGCACCGGCAACCCCACGTGGGGCCATTGTTGTACATATACATGCTATAAACATACACGTATACGTACACGTACTAGAGTATATGCATATGCAGACGGCCACGAAGCTTCTACCACATCCTCGTCCCCAGTTATCGCGGAAGTGAATAGCTGAAGTAAAAGGGGCGCAAAGCAGGCGGATAAACGGAGAACGGTCGCGAAAATTCGTCGATTAAAACTACGCTTATAATCGGGGTGAAATTTAGCGGCGAGTTTCGATAAAAACCCTGTTCAGGCTTTCTCTTTTGCATTATTGCATGAATTTTTTGAGAAATATTCGGAGTATGTGATCATTCGCGAGATCATTCGATCCCACCCCTGCTTCAGGGTAGTGCAGTCGGCGACAGCGACCCTAAAAACCGTGACGCACTGGTGAGAGAAAAGCTCGAGGATATTGTAAGCGAGCGGGTGAAATGTTATCGAAATATCGAGGCGAGGAGGATATCGAGGATTAGGGGTCCAACCGGATCCTGAAAACCGGTATTTTGACGACGCGACAAGAAACCAGAGACTTTTTCTGTTAAAGCTCGTATTACTACTTCACCACTTATTCTGCGGTTTTCCTTTTCTTTCTCTTTTTTTTTTTCCCTCATTCTTCATTCCTAGTTTTCTGGCCTGCGAAGAGCGAGACACATCGAAGACCGAAGTTTATACGACATACCTAGAGCGAGGATACTGTGCTTTTCGCTCGTAGCTATACCGGTGATTCATAGCCACGATTCTCCCATTCTCTAGTTTCTCTCTTATTTTCGGTCAGATGAACTCGCGCGAGAGAAGTTGAAATGGAAATAGAAAATGGGGAAAGAAAATGGAGACGTGAGAGAAAACAGAAAAAAGCGTACGCAAGCCCCGACGAATGATGCTATACGATGACTCGGCGTGTCCTACATCCGAATCAGTTTCAAAGTTATAGGTATATGCTTACAAATCTGAGGTTATAACGTAAGTTTACCTGCTCAAACTATCAACCGCGTTTTAATGCGAACCTCTTATAATTACTCGCACAGAAATAAGCTGCAGTACGAAAGCTGTTGTGAAATTTTCGCGCGAATGGCTGGAAAACCGCCGGAAATTAATTTTATCTTGCATAAATTTCAACCAAATTGATTCAAACAACGGGAACTAATTTACTCCTGGAAGCCATTCAACGCGTTAATCAAATTGCAGATTATGTTTCTTTGATCAAGGAAGTACTTGGAATTGTTTCGAGATCGGACTAAAGTGAAGAAAAGGGAAAAAATTAACGACGTGGGTGGATCTTTGTAATTACATATCCGCGTCGAATTTCAGGAGAATCTCAAATTTTCCGGATTCTAGATTCGATTGTGATTGACGAATTTTCTCTTTCGTTCTCTTCATACTTTCTGCAAATTCTGCAAGGCGGTGACATGCAGTAGTATGTACCTATCGGGAACCAACGGTTATGTATATGCCTATAGCTTCGTCCCCAAAACGTTTACGCGCGGAAAACCGGGAGGCCCTTTGATCTCAACAGCACCTCCCTCGTTAGCTAATTCATCTCAAATTTCGCCCGCCCTTTTACAGAGGTGAAACCACGCACCTGGATGCGTTACGAAATAGGTACCTGCCTGTACCTCCGTATTTATAGATGGTGAAAGAGTTCAAAGAAGAATCGTGAATTCCCGCCACTCGTCAGTTCGCGACAAAAACTGTTTCCATCGAAGAACATGGAGTAAAAAAAAAAAAAAAAACCCAAAACGTGTGCAAGAAGAACCGGCAACAGACAGAACCGAGATTCGATATCCTCCTGACGAGTTTCACGTGAGTACAAATTCCGAAAATACTCCCTGCGACGCGATGAGAGGCAAGTTATCCCCGAATTTGTCGTATTTACGGTTCCCGAAACGAAGGATGAGCGTATAGTTACGTATTACAGGTGAGTAATACATATGATATACACGTAACTGCAAGGATGGCACGGGTTAGAATTTCAACCGGTATAGAATCTTATCGCCCGCGCGATAGCCGATCGCCGTTGAGTTAATGAAAATAGGGATCAGATCCGGTAACGCCGACGACCTAACTCGGTTGTAAAAAGAATCTTCTCGTTACTTTAATCTTCTACCGACCACCGATCTGTACCAAGGTAGGCTGTACCTGGCTTTCCGCCGTCGCGGCGTCGTATATTTATGCCTGCAGAGCCTCTACTTTGCTCTAGACCTGAATTTCGCCAGGTGCACTCTCAATCTTCTGAAAAGAACTTCTGGCCCGAATGACCCTCGTTAAAAATTCAGTGGCAGTAGTAACACTTTTCGGTCGGAAACGGATATTTTTCAACATTCATTTTATACCTCTACCGCTAGTGGCCGGGAGGGCTGCGCGCGATCGTAGCTCATGGAATTCGTATTATGATTTTCGATACAGAAAAAGAGGGTTTCGAAAAATTGATAAATTTTGTTTTCTGTTTTTTTTCCACTTTTTTCTTTCTCTGTTCTATTCCCTTCCGAGACGGGAATTCATAAAGATGAACCGCAAGCTATCGGCACTGTCTTTGCAGGCGCCTCTCTAGTCCCACCGTCTTTTCATCCATCTGTCCCCTTTTCTCCCTCATCGAACGCGCGCGGTACCACTCACCCTTCTTTTTAAGTGCTAATTAAAAGTTGAGCTCAACCACGTTTCACGCCCGAAGGAACTTCCCCCCCCCCCCCCCCCCCCCCCCCGGTATCTACGTAGATGTGTACATGTATATATGTATGTATATTCGACGTAGGTATATACATATATTATGCATACTATTGCTACCTTTCGATGCCGGGTATTCGTGGCTTTGTTTCTGTTTGCTATCTTTTGCCGTTTATTCGCCTGACGGTTTTTCTTTTTTTGTTTCCTTTCTTTTTCTTCTGCATTTCCTCTTCACTTGACCAACGTCGTTAGAGGAGGAAATTAATCACGCGGTTAAAAGTCGAGTGATATTTAAAGGGGGGCGGGGGGGGGGGGGGGGGGGGCTGAAATAATAACGAATTCATTATCATCATTCGAATCGGCGGATGGCATTCAGTTCAAAGAATAAGGAGAGCAAAGTGTTGAATCAAATGAAAATAACGATCACTTTATACGGAGTGAGGCGTGAACGGAAAACGATTGTCTACTATTCTCATACGAATATCGTGTCTCTCGGAGAGGAAGAAAATGATGACGAGAAAAAATTGGGAACAGCGAATTTCGTATGTGCGCGAAAAAATGTGCGAATTCCCGTCGCTGTTTTGGTATTGCATGTTATTATAATTCCATTTTTGCAACGCCGATTTGCGGTTATCGTAGGTACATAACGTCCGTTAACGATTTTACAATTTGATTCCAATCCATTGGATATTTATTATTGAAATGAGGGTGAGTTGGAATGAACGGAAACGGAGATTAGCTCGAAAAGTTTATATGGGCTATCAGATACGTCGGACTCGGCGAACCGTAATACTTTCGTCGAAAGGAATGTTTTTTTAACAGGATCGATTCGGAAATCGGACATAAATCATGTGGAAGTATTGGAATTTATCACAATGCGGACAGTCGGTCGAGGTTTCGCAAGAAAAATCAAGATCAAACGTTCCAACGCACCGAATACCAAATTCAATTTCACAAATTTAAGGGTTCATATAAATTCACCGATCAAATATCTCCCCGACATAAATTAACGGATCAAATTTATTCGTGATGATCGATTCTCCGCCATCCGTGACGAATGCAATCTTTGACGGATGTTCAAACCGCGATTCTATTTCCTCGTCTTTCGTTACTCTTAACATTCCTGCGTCAGCTACTTCGTCGACTCACTATTGCACGTAACAATCGGCTGCAAATGAATCGGTCTTCGACTTCTTTGCGCACTCACATCGTATCACGACCAATAGCCGAAACCCTCAAAAATACGCGTAGAGTAAGTTTCGTCGTTCTGTCTCTCTCTCTCTCTCTCTCTCTCGGTCCATAAAATTCGACCTTTGCATCATCAGCCGTTCCGGCCGATCGAAGGCCCGTTGTATTTTTCTCAGCGACTAATTCTCGTCTTTTGACCTCACATCGACATTTGTTTGTTCAGATATAACAGACCTGTAGGTTGACTTGGGAAACAAATTTTCAGCCCATACACCGAAACTGGCGACTGAAGAGATTGACGTACGGATTTGTTTCATCGTTACATATCGACTGCGGAATGAATAATTATCGAGCATCAGAGTTTTATCGAGTCTCTTTCATACCGGGTTTACCTGCTCCGTTAATTTCGTCCGTTTCTTTTCGACTGAAACAAGAACGAACAAGAAATGATGATGATAATAATTGAACTTTGCGTGATATAGAATGAATGCGAACACCGGAGCTTTCCGAGCACATCCAAATATCGTCGGGAAGTTGGACCGCTTCGAAAGCTGCATCTCCATTACCCTCCCATGTGAACAAATTGCAAGCTCGAGTTTCACCGCGTGGCTAAAGGGAACGGGATGAAACGAGCTGAATTTTAATAACACCGAACTGTCTGCGCAACGCTCTGGAGGAAACTGCTTCGCTTTCTCTCTTATTGCTAGACGTCCCACGCAAGATTATAAGATTCAGCTGTGAACCACACGCGCAGGTTTTGACCCTACGAAACGTAGGTACTATTCGTGTCGCATCGCGAGGACGTGTATCGCATCAGGCGGGTCGAATGTGGAGTGTGAAATTTTTCAAATTTGTAAATAAGTGCAGAACGCCATCTTGATCGAGGGCTTCGGTATGTACCTCAAAATAATTTTGCGCTCAATGATCTTCCGGAAATTTACCGAGATCGGTGTATATACATGCGAGAGAAAGAAGATAAAATGATAACGACGAAAACAAGAGATACGAATTTTAGGAAAATGGCAAACTACTATCTTTACGTTTTATCAGCTGCGCGTGAAACATTGCGGTAGAGAAAGAGTCGTGAGCTCACATTTTTGAGGAAAATAGAAAATAAAAAGAAACGATCGAACAAAAAAAAAAACAAAAAAAAACCCCCCAAAAATAAACAAGAACAAGAACAACGAAAAAGCCAAGATTTTGCGGAAAGGGGTTAAACTCTGCAGTTGTCGCACACGTTCAACTCCGTTTCTATGCAATCTCTTCCCGCCAGGTATTTCGAAATCGGTTTTCACGAGGCGTGTAGCGTGAACTTCGTAGCGGAATTCTGTTTAGCCGTACGCGACAGCTGAAAGCGGACTGTCTGCTCTCAGCACGCGCACCTCCCTTCAATGTGGAGATCTCTAGCGCCGAAACGGCGAACTAGAACTAAACTTCACCCTCCGATGTTCCCTTCGTCTGCTCATATCCACGGTCCAAACCTACCTTCCCTCCCGCCCCCCGGCCCCTTCCGTCACTCCTTCGTTCCTTCGCCGCGCTGCTGCACGCCGGGGACACATATACACCCCGTATACCGTTCTATATAATTATGTTATAATAGGTATTGCAGGTGCTGGTCCGTTAAATTGGGAAACCATCGCTGCCTCTTCACCCCCTTCGAACTGGAAAGCCCAGAGGCCGTTATTTGCTCAGCGAACATCCCGCGCGCGTACATCCGACTCTAACCGGCTGTTATCACTGAATAAATTGTCGAGAAAATTCAATGTAATTCTGCACCGCGTGAGCGTAGCCGAATCCAAATATTGTCATCGAAAAAACGAATCTGAAATGAAGAACTAAGATTGAAAAAAATGCAGAAACAAATTAATACACGTTTTGCTGTTTGTCGGATCAGCTGTCCCGCACGTCCGATGGGGTGAAATTCAATTCCAAACTCCCGCGGCAGTCGGCTGCTCCGCGCGAACCAGAAGAGTTTGAGGAATAATTGTGCGAGACAATGAAGCTAGGGATTATTAATTGGTTTATTTATCTACTTGGCCGGGAAATCAAATATGGAATGCGATAAAATTCATTTCCCAAATTATCAAAATTATAAACGTTGAGCGAAATTCCCTGGATTAGAAACCTGCAGCGGTTACCCGGCCTTTGGCATGCAAGAATCGAAATTTCGGAACCAAGAGTGGCCGCCTACGGAGGTCAACTTCGAGTGCGATGGTCACGAATGCAGCGCTATGTAGCGATAGAAAGAGAGATACTTTGAGTTTGGGCTTCGGTCGTAATGATCTCCGGTTCTCGGGCGCATCTTCATCACCCTCTCGACTGCTTCGGACACGGTTTCCTCCGGATCCTCACCGCTTTTAACGACCGGCGGTAGCTTGTTCTGGCAAACACATCGATCGATTTTCAAGGCTCTCATTTTGACGAATCGATATTGTATGTCAGCCACACTCAGCAGTTAGCTGTGCCGTCGCGACTGCGAATCCCACTTTGAAATCACCTCGGCTGCATCCCTCCGGAGATCCAGTTACCGAATCGGTTCCAAAGCACCTTGAGTTTTCGAAGGGCGAATATTTTCACCGTGAACCGAAACCGCGACAGTATTTTCACCTTTCTTTCATTTGTCTCGAACGTGGGAACGAAACTCGATACCTCATCACTTAATGAGCGGTAATATCACGGTCACGTTCGGCTTATTTCAAATGTCAGAATTGCGCGGTGGACAGAGCGGTCTCGCTCAGTTCAAAATTTGCGTAACAGCTCGAAGTCACCGAAAGTCATGGCATATAAGCAACAATGAAGCGCCCGGCTCATTAGGTCCGTAGACGAGCAGAGTTCGGTGGTTCTCATTTGCCGTGTAGTTCAACGGTAGTTTAACAGTAGTTTAGCTTAGTTCGGTTCATTTCGGTTCGGTTCAGTGAAGTACAAAAGCGATTGTCAGCGCGGAGCTCGCTGGCTCGCTGCATCGGGATAGACGTTCTCGGCGTCACACCAAGAGTCACTTCACCGGTAGCAGCACCGGGCGGCGCGTCGCCGTGTGCTGCACAGATTACCTGGCGTAACAAGTTTTCCCACTTATGGATCCGCAGCGAACCGTTTTGTACGAGCGTGCGGATGAATCGCTGATCAAATCTCCCGACTGATGTAACTTCGGATATCCAAAAATTCATCCTCGCTGATCTCGGATCGGGAGAGGAGAGAAATTGATGGAGAACGAATAAGAAGAAGGGGGGACAATAGATTATACCGCGCGGTATTCAAATTGCAATTACATACTGTACACATTCTCTTTATCCGCGCGGATGCCCGGTATCTAATTGCGGTCTAAATAACAACCGCGGTGAGTTGCGGTACGGAGTATTCCACGCAAAAATACACCCGGAAAAGCGGCATATTTCACGTATGTGCGCTCGCGCTCCCACCTTCGTAAAATCGATTGGTGAATGGTCATACGCGGACGTGCGCATCTGGTCGTAAACCGTTCGTACAATATATAGGAAGTATGTACGTATGCATGTAGTACATACATACCTACAGCAACAAATCGAACGCAGATTCCCGGCCTCCACTCGTTTCTCCACAGTCAAAATCGGAGCCGTTGCTCTCTCTCTCACGTATACCCAATATAATCGCGAGAGAAAATTGTTCGATAGCAACGTATTACATCGTCAGCTTGAGATAACAATAATTACCGATTGGCTGAAGTTAATCACCGAATCGCCCCCTCAAGCAGCGTTATATATTCGGGACCCTACACGCGTACCCTACTAAGGTACCCGCTGCGAGAAGTTTTAACGCGTTTCTAAGGAGATCGAGTAACTTTTTGGCACATTAGTCGGATCCGAGGCAACGCGCAACGCGCAACGTTAGCGATCTGTGTGTATATCTATGTATACGCATATCCTTGCACCTATATCGCGGTATATGCTATCAGCTGGCAGAGACGTGTATCGCGATAGACTTGTTGACTGGGGTTTATTTTTAACGAGCGATCATCCCGAATCCTTGGATATTTTTTATCGTCTGTATAGAGATTGAACCGGTATAAAAGTGTTGCGTGTGCCTGCGTCTGCGCCTGCCGATCTGCAGTGTATGTGTGAAACCGCTTGCTCCTCTGATTTCGCGTAGTACGACTACGTAGTGGGGTATATTCTAGTGAGCGAATGCATAGTAGGTGCTTTCACGGAAAGTTGAGAGAGAGAGAGAAAGAAAAAAAAGAAAAAATTGAAAGTAAACCGAAAAGGAGAGGCAAAAAAAGGAAACAAAAATTTGGAAAACCGACGGTAATGAACACCTGCGAAAACCCCTCTCCTGGGTGAATGAGCACCGGGGACATTCTTGGTTCAAAGTTGAAAGAATAATCAAAAACAAAGAGAAAAACACCCCCGCCTTCATACACTCGACGCGCACCAATTGCTTGTTCGTTCGCGCGTGAAACCCTGCGTCTGCAGCAGTCTTTTTTTTCCCCGTTATCGTTTTCGTTCTTTTTCTTTTCTGTTTTCGTTCACTTCGTACAGTGTATAAGTCTTCGTTCGTTTTTGCGTCCGCTGAAATATTACCGCCATTCAAAACCGAGCAGATTTTTTTCACGATTTTTCTCAATATTTGGCGGAAAATTGTTCATCGCTGTATTACACAAGTTGTTTCTCAAGTGACGAGAAAAAAGTTTGCCATTATAAGATGAGCTCTGCAGGGTACACGTCGTTCGGTAGGTGCAGACCAAACTCCGAAAATACTCTCGAAAAATAGAAAAACGATATTCACAGTTTCTCCCGATCGTTTGTCATTCCGACGAATAAAACTGTCGTCCTAATTTATTGATTATTGATATCCCATCGCGCGCGTCGCATCGCCGCCGTGTGTGCACCGCGCTATTCGAAACCCCTGTGAAGTCTGAATTTGAAAATACACGTGTGTAAATAATTTGTCGAAATTTGCGGGTCGTGTTTTGACTTTTTTCTTCCTTATACCGCGTTTTTGCAGGATTACCTCGGTCTCGAACCTACGAGGATCTTGGAATCCAGCCGCAATGTGAAGATCCTCTTATTCTAGATCCTCGGGGTGTGGCAAACGCGAAGTTGGCCGATAGTTTTCGCTTATGAGTGTAGTATCGGCTCGATTCTCGTTCCTCAGACGTAAGGGTCAGGGTTGGGTAACGTAACATTAGGTCGAATCGAGTTTTCGTTGGGTTGGGTTTCGGTAATGCTCTGCAGAAACTGTTTCGGCCCGTGGTTATACCGGTGTCTGGTACGCCGCTGTCTCGACGTCGCTGGTATCGTTCCCTGTTTCATCGGATATCCGCACACGCGGTGAAATACGCTGCGCGAAACGCCCTAACCGCGCCCTCACTCGCCGTTGGTTGTACGTTTGCACAAAGTGTATAATATGGTATAAGGTATGTGGCGTCATAACGATAACCTTTATGGCCCACGAGCAGCACAGATACTGAGTTACTATCTCTACGTGATTTTCCTATCCAGATACACACCTATATCCAGTTGCTCGGAACCTGGAGCCTCCGATATCAGGTAACCCGAAAATATTATACATCTTTTCTTACTCGTACATTATTCTCGCGTGAATTTAAGCGATGCCGAACGTGCCTCCTTCGCCATTTTCCCAATTCTCGCATCGTAGCTAATGACAATTTCGACTCGATTCGAAATAGTAGTTTTCAAAATCAAATCTTTTTTTATATCAGAATAAAAATTTTTACAAATTACAAGTTCAGAGAACAGTTTCGAATATCAATTACTACAGAATTGTGTTTCAGATATTCCGCTATTATAATATATTTGAGGCATCTTACCAATAAGCTATTTATACCTATATTTTGTCTCTTACATTTACTATTGTTGTCTTGTAAGAAAAATCTGTATGACTCTGTATCAGCGGGTCGTAAGCTGGAGTACTTCTTCACGACATCACATTGTTTACCAACAATGGTAAATGTTCGAGTGATGTGTGTTTTTGTTTTTGGCAAGTCAACGATGTTAATATCAGCTTCACGTCTTACATTATCTATTGTCAGTTCACATAATTCTCCTCTTCTGCAGGCACCAGACACTCCGAATATTGTGACTAACCAGAGTAAGCAATAACAACAAATTCTAACTCACAAATAATTATCCAGTGGATAATATTTGCTGTATTATTAATACATACCTTCATAGCTAGGTACTGCGAGTTTGGGGCATTATCCAGAAAGTTCCGAATTTGTTCTGCCGAGAAAACTTTACTCCGCTTCTATGTTGTATTCACATTTCACTTTTTCAGATATGCGCGTAATCTAGTATACTTATTAATATCAATGTTTCTCTCAATATCTCAACGTTCAACATAGCCTTTATCGTCGAGTATTTCGACCACAATGTGGTGCGATAGATTTTCCAAGTTCACCAAAATACGCAATCGAAACAGGTTCATCAAACAACTTTATCTTTTTAGTCGCGCTCCAATCCAGAAAATCGCCGTATACTTTTTTGTAGATTGCCGTCGATTTATTCGGGAGAGAGTCATGTATGGCGATATCAGCGGCTTCGAGTATTTCCAAAGGAACAAGCTCCGTCTCGAAATCGGTGTCACTCATTGTTGAATCGCACGTGTTTACTGGGCCACTAGCAAAGGTCAACTAATTTGATAACTACGTAGTCGCCGCAGACAGTGCGGCTGTCTACAGCAGTAAGGTGCGTAGTAGGGACTCACACTATTTGTTTGTAAGAATGTCCCGCGCGATCTTCAGTTGTTGTTTCTTCGTGAACACGAGACTTTTCAAAGGAGTAGGTACGCGAACTTTTCACATTACGCATGCTGTATCGAAAATTTTTTGCTTTTTTGCACTAGTATAGAAATTACCTTACTTTACGCGTGATGTTATGAAGCTCTCGATTTTACTCTCACAATGAGGAAAGATTCTCGCACGAGGATATCGAGCTGCTTTCAATATATTACGGGTATAGGTATGATCGGAAAAAAATTCCCAGCCGTTCTCCACGGAAGCACCGTTCTCCCTTGTAGCACGGAGGGTGTACCTGCGTTTCGATCTTGTTAATTGGCTTTTAGTTAGGCTGCTCAAATGTGCGGTTGTATCCCGCTAGGTAATAATTTTTTACGATCATATAATACGGTATACGTAGCGGCGAATCGCTACCGCGATTTTTGAGCCGTATTCGATACAGAGTTAATTGATCTCACGATTGCGTGTAATTTATTGCGATTGTGATTTTTCGGCTTCTTCGTATCTCCCATCATTCTGATTGCGTGATTCTCAGAGCCAGCATGAAAATTTTCCACTCAGGATTGGAGTGCCTGCCAACGATTCTTAGATACCGTTCAATGAAGACTTCGAATGTATAGTCGTAGAATGACAAGTGACCGGATTAATCTCGAGAGGAGTTCGATAATCGACTAGACCGGGTTCTGGGTATGAGGTACATATGATAAAACGAGAATTTCCGGGCATATTTCCACCGTCGCGAAGTTAAATGTTAGAGAATTATCGCCTGATAATGAAGAATAAAAGCGTCCGGGAAATTGGATTGAATAAATTTCACATCTCCCGAATGAAAATAGAAAATTGGCAAATCGAATTTCATCGTGAGATTCCTTTTCCTATTATTGGCGGTACTTCACAGGTACACCTCAGCTCGGTCGAGGAGCGAAGTACGAAGTACTATATATAGCACATGGATGGAAGGAAATAAAAACTTTCTCGAGGATCATCATAGCGGTAGCCGCATGTCTCGAAATTTGATTGCCAATTAAACATCACGGTGGTGGCGAAATGAAGGAAAAATGAAAAAGACGAAGTAGAAGAAGAAGGAGGAAGAGAAACTGATTCCACCCGATTTATTCAAACCGTCTGAAATTCAAACGATGATATATACCTATAACCCACTACTACTCCGTGCAAAAAACTACTAACAAATTCGTAACACGTACTCAAAGAATATATTCCCTCGGCGTCAGACGGAGAGAAACTCCATCAACTTACCCCGCGCACACGCGGTTTGCTACTCTTCATCATTTTTCTCTTCTCTTCTCGTCTCTTCTCTTCTCTTCGCTTCTCCTCTCTTCTCCACTCCATGGCTCACGCGGGCACTAAAGCTCCGCGTATACACACACATATACATATATCCAGCCGCAATAAGTTCAATCAATTCCCAATTTGGATATACTGACGTCATATATACCAGATGAATATCTCGCTCCATTGAGCGCGTAGCCCTCTTCCTCCTCCTCCTCCTCCTCCTCCGCCAAGGTATTGAATCATGGGGTGAGTCGTGGCTCTGCGGTAAAAAGGGAGAGAGGAGAGATGTGGAGAGGCAGAGGTTGAAATGCGAGGTAGATATATCCCAAGATATCACGTGTATCGAAGGTAGGTCTTCCGTGTTCGAAGTATAGCGGTAGCTAGGTAGGTAGGTTGGTAGGTAGGTATAGTATCGCAGACCGAAAGGTGGTTTGCGGGTTCAAAAGTTCCCGGGGCTTCGATATGAGAGCGAAGTAGCATTGGAGATGGTTACGTGCCAGCCGCGGAGAGATATCTGTCGCAAAATGTATCGAATTTACCTACTTCATACGTATCTACTCGCATATCTATATCTCCCACACTCTTCGACATGCGGATGAAATTGAAGCATGTGTGAGCTGTGCACGCTGCGCGTTGATATTGACTATATACTCCGAAGATGGATGCAGGTTCGTACACAGCTATACAGTGTCCTGGGAAAAATCGACCCACAAAAGTCAAAGATAAGGAACATCCGGATATACTGTTCCGGCACCTCACTCCCTGAATAGGTAGGAAAATTAGTTTCTAACATCGATTAGACGTGAGCAAACTGCGTTTTACACGAGTACCTATACACTTGTACCTGTACAGTGTATAAATGCATACATGTGCAGCAGCAAGAGCAGCAGCAGCAGCAAAAAGTAGAGCAGAAGGAGTGTAGCGCGTCTAGCGGGATGTTTTATACTTTTATTTCGCTAAGACCGAAGCTAGATAGGAATTGCCTGCAAAGTGGAAATTCGTTTACTCGGGGTACAGTTGATACAGTAGTGGCTGCCGTAAGGTACGAGGGCAATTCCGTATCCCGTGATCACGGCTCAATAAGAATATTCTATGTTCGTGACCAAACTACATGGGATCAGAATCTTCATTCGGTAAAAATACTCATTTGCGAATAAAGAGAAAAAAAAAAATTTTTTGCTCAAGAACACTCATATTGCGAATTTCGTCACCGATATCTTTCTCACTGGTAGCAACGTATAACCAGAAATATGCGAAGGTCCGAAAAATTGGCCCGGAAAGCCGTGATCACTCGACATGGAATTTCCCGCCTACCTGCCTCCCTCTATTCCAGCGCAGTGGCATGTCCTGAACTACGGTTTCTCTCGTTGTTTCATTCCGATGAGCAGTATTTCTTGTTTCCTTCTTTCTACGGTCTTAATCAACCCTTTAACGAACTGTTTTTGGTTCCTTCGTCGTCACAGTATGTCCTTTCCCTTTTTCGCTCTATATCCAAGTCGAATGGACCACGTTTTATTGAAACACTTTGGCTGGGCCGCAGCTTTGAATTTTAGGACTAGATTCTGCTAAGCCCGGTGAACCTTGGATGTGGGGGTGGAGGCGTAAATTGAAGAGTAAGGGATGCGTAAGGGACTTAATATAGCATAATAGCCACCCAAAGGAACGTTAAAGGACTCTGCCAAGCTAGCTGACTGGCTGAGTACGTACTCTACGTTATCTATATTCCTACGTGGCTCTGCGCCCCCTCTAATTCCGCGATCGAGTTATCATAGAATTAGGCTGCGAGGCTGAGTTCAACTAAATGACGAAACTCCTCGAGTACGATTAACGATGTGTATCAAGTACGGTACGAGTGTATGTACCATACAATATAATTATCATGACAATTTTTCCTACTCACTTCTCCTCCCCCGCGGGAACATTTATCATCGTTACCTAATTACCGGAGTGTGCCTTTCCCTTTGGAATTTTCCACAAGCGAAATATACTATCAACAACTGCGATGGGGGCTGGAGGGAAAGATTCCGATGAAAGCCAGGCTCTACCCTAATTAAAGGAAGTGATCGACAGCGCAAAGACTAACCGTACAACAATGCTAACAAGAATCATCTCACGCTCGAGGGAACCCCGTGGCTCGGCGCTCAGGGCTCAGGATATTCCCCGAAAACGCAAACTTCTACCGAGGAACTCGAACTCACTTGAACTTCAACTAAACCAACGTAAGCCTTGCTATGTCTACGGACTCGAGGCGGGAACGAGCTAGCTCATTGATGTGCAAATCTATAGAGATAGATGGTCTGCACAGAGAAATCTACCCCTAATTCTCCCCCTCCTCCTCCCTCTCTCTCTCGCTCTCTCTCTCTCTTTGATGGCGGTTACATGTTCCGTATAATGGATGCAAGTGGCCGGTTAGAAGTGGAAAATAATGAATGAATAACTGCAAAAATCATTCAACCATTCACAGTCAGAAGGGACGTGCGCAATTTTTTTTCTCGTTTCTCATCTTCTTCTTCTTCTTCTTTTTCTTTATTTTCCAAGTCCTTTCTTCGAGATCTGTGCAATATTGAGTGCTAGGTAATATGGATGGAGGCGGTAGTTAGGTGTATATATGGCATCCCCATACATCCTATTGAATGGTCAAACAATGCAACAATGGGGATCCAGAAGAGAATCACGGGGTCCATTGTAACTTCATGTAAAGCTTCACTCTGCGGCAGACCCTGAGAGGAAACGATTTAAGGGTTGTGTGTCTACTGCCCCATCAATCAGGGTATTTGCCGGTTAGGTTGGTAGCTGGGATATATGTATGAGAACCAAGTGGCGGAGGTACGGAGGTACGGAGGTGCCTCTAACCCATGACACCTCGATGAAACCAGGCGTTTTATGAGAGTTCAGGGTTGTGTGTCGGCTGTTCGAAAACTTCTCGGCCCCAGCCATAAACAATGCGAAAATGGAGGAAACGTTGGGTGGAAATTGATGACGAGTTTCAAGACACTCGATAGACACGCTTTTTGATAAAGTACCACGCGGAGTGTTACACCTGGTGTGGTACACCGCTGAATAATAAATTGGCTCTTCGACACTACTGTTAGCAAGATGAGATATGACTTCTCTTTTCGCCTAAAAATATGAGTATGCGCAAAATATTGCAAATTAGTATCTGGCGGAAACGAATTTGGGGAATTTGGAATTGAATTTGTGGTATTTTATAGACTGACGATTATATCGCGTAACTAACGCCGTAGGGACCCGGACGTGAGTGGCACTATACGACCGTTTGGGGTTCCCTGGGCCAAAAGATCGAATTTTTATGCAATGATCTAGAATCATACCAATACGTCGGGAACAATGGAATTTGAAAATTGGTCGACTAACATTAATCCCAAAAGGATGCATGTGCCGATGGATACGACCTTTTGGTTTCGAGAAAAAACAAATTTCCTTTCCACTATCGCCGAAAACTCGTATCCACGAAATTTTCGTTTCCCAAATATCGACGAATCTTTGCGATTCAAAACTTTTCAGAGCATTTGCATGAGAAAATGAATTTTGGCGTATACGACCTTGTGCCTTTATGTTTGAAACATTTTCTGGGAAAATCAACAAAATTTCTCACTTTCTCCTAATATCAATGAATCTTTGCGGTCGAGAGGTTTCCAAAGCGTTTGAAAAATATAAAATTTGGTGTGCACGCACCACAGCTTTCGGCATTGAAATCGTACTTCTGCCGCCTACGTCCATGTGGCATCAGCAACGCGATATGTATGTACATACGTACCTACATAGCGCAATTTAATTTGTCCAATCCGGCTTAACCGGAACGCATTCGAATTGGAGAATTTAAAAAGGTGGATGATTCGCATTTCCAACGTATCTCAGACTCAAAGCAGACCAATATCTCGACCTCTGAGAGCCGCATCTAAAGAATCAATTTTTGATATTGAAAGGGCTATAATTGGTCCACGAACGCGATGTGTGCGGTGCTATATTCTTGGTTATCTTATACGTCCGTATACTACAGATATATAAATACACTTACACGTACATATGTATAGACGTATACTTCTACTACGGTTCGGTGCTGCTTCTGTTTCAATATTTGCTCTTTTCAAACAGAAGTTCGATCCCCCACTCACTCATCCTCGACCTATGCATGGCAATGTGTTGTTGTTTCCGACGCCGCGCGTCCATTTTTCAACCCTCGCAGATCGTTGGCTAATGAAATTTCCATTCCAATACAGTACTATAGCAACGGCTAGAAGTTGGTCGAAGAATGTTCATGATCCGTGAAACCTTTTTGTTCCTTTTCGCTCTCATCGGCACGAGAAAAGTCGATTATAATGAAAGTGTTGATCATAAATTTGAAGAACTTTGATCCACTCATGAGTAAAAGTTTTTGGTTTTCGTTCACGACTTCGTTTGACATCCATGATCGCATGGTTTGATCTTCCCGGTTTTTGAGTAAAAGTGAAAACAGGATTGCAAAGTGAACGTCCCGGGTGAAAATATATCTGCGGATTATTTTCAACCGACTGTCACCACGATGGCTTTGTATCCCGATATTTACTCAGCGAACTCTCTAACCAGAGCAAACATGAAGACCTGAAAGTTCTAGAGTACTTATAACAGATTAAACGCTCACGGCTGTCGTCCATTCTGACATTTGAACAGCAGCCATATATGCAAACTGACAATGACTAGAGTAAAAAGTACCGGAGGCATTCACCCTCGGCGATGCCGCATGACGAAATTCGGTCGTAGGTAAAAACACGGATTCGATCAATCCCGTTTGTCGTGGATTCGTTCTGTTGCGTTTCACATGCAGCAATGATTAACGTGAAAATGGGAAAAATTCTGGGATTATTTCAGTAGAGAACAATTTCAGCGCAGTCTTCACAATCAGCAGTGCAAACATAGAACAATAAATGTTCTCGTAGCTCTGTTTATCTTCGGTATTGACTTGTAGTATTTCACGGCAAGATTCAAGGTGATTCGTCGAGGTATCCACGAGCTTAAATAAATCCGGCAGCTCCTCGGAAAGTTAGCTTAAATATGAAATGTATATAGATATATATAATTATATGAGTACTTATGTGTAATTCGAGTTTCCCATAAAGTTTCCTCCAACATCAGCAAGATATAAGCAGTCGAACTTTGCAAAAGTATTATATCTCCGCGAAGAGGTCCATCGATAGATTCAATTAACGATTAAATTGACGGAGGGGCTGCAGGCCGTACTTTGTCGTGAGAAAGAATATAATCTCTCAAAACTAGGATGTGTGATATGGACGGATAGTCTTTCACCATACATATATAGTCACCACTGTAGCCGATGAAAAAATTCACGAGCGTTATAAGCTCACTCGTCAGTTGTAATAACATAGTAGAAAATAAATGAAAGACGGAAATGTGAATACGTGGAGTATGCAAGCTTTTCCGGAATTTCCGGAAGCTCTTTGATCAGTTATTAACGGGAGAAACTCTCGGGCGGACAACATGCAGCACGTATCGTCCTCGGAAAATCTCCTTTACGGACAGAAGGAGCACTAAAGAAGCAGAGAACTGCTGTGACTTGACGTGAAAAACAAGAGAAACAGCACGACTGTGAGGAAAATTTGAGTATGTATAGAGTCACTGTTACAAAGGTGATCACTGAGGTCCCAGGCTCTATGCCTCGACCTTCGAAATGGACGTGGAAGCGTCGTCACTGGACTAGATCGTATTGGGATTCATCTCTTTTTCACCAGGAAACTCGAAAACTGGAACTCTCAAACAACTAAGATCAATTCTATCCGCCTACTCCCGCGACGCGTTCGATATTTTGATGATACGAATAATTGACCTAGCGCGGCGACGTCGACGGTTTTTTCAAAATTATAACGTAGATTGGGAATTTTTTCCCCTGATTAAGAAGAAGAAGAAGGAAAAGAAGAAGAGGGAAAAGAAGAATATTAATCATCGCGACGGCTAGACCGCCGCATGCATAGACGTGAAATTTTGACGAACGTCAGCGAACGATACGCCACCGTCGGCCGGCGCGGCGTCACGAGATGAAAAATCCTCCTTAAAAGTAAGACAATAGAATCAGCCAGAGACTTTATTATCCCGACGTCGTTGAGATTAGGGAGTCTTCTTGGCCAATGGGGTGGCACACGGCGGTGCGTGGGTGTCGCGCAGGCTGGGAAGAAAGAGCGTTTTTATTGGTCGTAATAAACGGTTTTATAGACCCCATGCGAATTACCAGTTTTTACAACGCTGTGCCGCTGCTTAGCTCCCTCAGGCTAATTTTTCGCGTAACCCTGCAGCGTAGAGCAGTAGCTACCGGCTTACGCGTATAGTACCTATCTACTTCGTTGAAGCAAATTTTGTCTCCCCCAACTATTTCGCCATGAGCGTCCTCCCCGCGAGACGGTACCTAGCTACGTCGTTTCAGGAAGCTCGCGGAAGAACGTTATTTTTCTGCTGAACGGAAACCGGAATTTCGAATCCAAAGGAGACGGAGATAAAAAGAAAATACTTTTCCGTTCCGACTGTCTACCCGGTCGGTCTGAGCTCTTAGTTATTTTTCTCCACTTATCTTAGTTTTCGTTTACTAGCCGCGATAGATTCTCAGGGATTTATATACCTATATCCCATCACCTACTTTCTCGCCTTAGTACACAAACACAGAGCCATCCTTTGACAAGGCTCTTTCAATTGACTAAGAAACTATCGACAAATGCGATCCGGTTTCCAGATTACACGCGGAGATCGGGTAAACAGTATATATCCGCTCTGGAAATTTGGTTTACCTTTACAATCCAACAATTTACCTATCTAGATACAACGTTGGCCATTATTTATCAAACTTTCTTACAAATTTCGTTCCAGGATACATTTCGGAGGATTTGTCATCCTACGATCGAACTAGAGATGTTTGTCCCGGTTGGCGCGGATGCAGCTGAACAAAAGATCGGTTGAGATCGATAGTATAATAACACAATCTCTTCACTTTGGCGTTGGAGAAGTAACGGTGCACGGTACAAACTTTGTAACGTTGAAGTTCAAATTCAGGCAATCTCGTCCATTGGACAAGGAAAAATACGTCTCCGGCTTGACGAAAAAGCATTTGATAAGCTTCGAAGCAAACTCGGGGCTTCCGTCGCCGCGGAGCTAAAGTTCGGCGAAGAAGAGAAGGACGCTAACGACGCAGCCGGAGATTTGAAAAATACGAAAACCGTTTAAAATATCCTGTCCATACTCGGGGAGAGTTGCATTGCATTAATAACAGTTTACGGAACAGATCGGGAGTGGCTGGAAGCACTCGGAACTACATCAGCCCCCGGAATGACCAAAGTTTACAAATATTTCATACCGTTTTGAGCACACTTGCCCGGAGTTTGAAAGCGCGTTTTCCCTAACCTGTGGCCCCTTCCAACTCTGTTTTGCTCGGCTCATACGCGCACATTCACATAGCCAAAACAGCATCTCGGTTTCGAGTGACTTACAATATAGCTAACATTACGTGCAGCACGTTTAACTTCGCCGAGTGGTGAACCGAGTATATTATCTGGCGATAAAAACTTGGCATTAGACTTTGAGGAGGTTCATTCGTTAAAATCACTGCTTTCGTAATTCATGCTATTCCGCGATAATCGCGCATTGGATACTCCAGCAGTCATTCGCTGGCCAACTATGAGAACTGGCCTAGGAATTCTGAAATAAAAATTCCAAAATCATCAACAAATGATCAGATACGAATGTTTCATCACAATAAAGCGATTTGAAAATATTCAAAATCTATTAGAATCCCTGAATTTCGTTCTAAGTTGGCTTCCTTTTCGTTCGGAAAACTATTCCCCACAATTCCACTGTGACATCATTATTATTCCCTCATTTACTCGTTAAATATTGATATTTGTCGCTTAAGATCGATGCCAATGGAATCCAACAAGATTGATTATCGCCGAATAACACTGATTACAAAAGTAGTCACTCGACGACTGAACCTCCTGCAGTCGTCCGGTGAACGGGAGTGGTCAAAGCTCTGTCTACTCTATCTTCAATATCGGTGCCTGACAGGCACTAATCTGACCGGAGAGTGAGAGTGGATCAATCGAAGACAGGTCTTACAGAAGACTAAATTACATGCAGCAATATTATAGCGTACGTACAGTAGGTATGCCTGATGCCGAGATGTGTTAAGTAGAAGGTCCTGGGTATAAGGCGAAATGCGCTGTTTGTGATGAGAACGTGCTCAGGAGCCTATGAGAAGGTTTACCGGAAGTCAAACCGAAGGAATAATAAGATGGCTCTTGACTGAGGTGAAACCTTCGCCCGGAAGCCCATCCCGTAGCTCCACCCTTCCGAAAAACTACTCTATCTTGCTCACCATGCAGGGATTCAGTTTTAATACTCACATTCCAAACTCAGGACTCATTTCAAGAGAATCGTTTACTCCGTTCCACGTCTTACTCCTGCGGTGAAAAACTTGAGGGGAAAGTGAGCAGAATGGGAACCGCTCAATTATCAAGGGCGATTAATTATGCGACCGATGAATTACCGTCGTCGGGAGTTTCCCCGGTTGTGAACTACACGAATTCCCTACCTGTGCGATTTCTCGCGAAGTATTCTTCCCGGTAGGTACATACGTATATGTATAGAAGTATACTTCTGTATGTATAAATGTGTACGTACATACTATATCGATATTGTATGCTTTCGGGGATATGGCTACTATGTACAGGGCTGCGGCGTCCCTTATTATGGAATCCATCTCCTCAAGAGTGAGTAGTAGAAGGTTGCGGAGAGACGGGACCCCGACGTCGCGAGGCGCGGGCGAGGTGGGGCGCTCAACCATCGTTGAAATAATATCGCCGCGTCCAAAGGGACACGGTTTGATATTTTTGCAGACGAAACGGCGTAATATCATGCAAATGTATATGTATACCTTATACATACATACCTACCTACCTACTTCGCGAAATGCGGATGTTTCAGTGACGAAAGAGCTCGCGAGGAAAAACAATCTCCGACGGGTAGACAGAGCTCGGAGGATATCTAGTATCACACGAAGGCGTGAGGTACGCTCGTATATGCATGTATGTACATACATACACTCGTGCACACGCGCGTGCGGATGTACGGATGCAAAACATGAGCTACGGTGCATAATGCACGTCAGTTTCAGAAGCACAATCTGAGAAAAAGAAGGAACGGAAAAAAAAAATTGAGCGAAATGCGAGGAAAGCGGGAAATTCGAATAAAGGCTGAATAATAGGAGGGTTTTATCACCGTTTAGCAAACGTTGACGAGAGTTAGGAAAATTCAGGAGGCGAGCGACGGGCGCCAAGCACACGGCACCGTCCTACACTACGTTATATAAACAAGAGACATTTGCACGGCCATTTGCGTGAAACAAAAGCAGCACGGAAATAGCAGCTATGAAGGAGACGAATGACTTGCGCGCTTCAACCACGGCTCCGGGTCGCTCTCGCAGTTCCGTGCACTCTCACAAAGAATATGGTATACAGTACGTATAGTGTGGAAGGTATGGTTGAGCCTTGGGAGGGTGAGGAATAAACGGCTTCACGGTGGCAAGCTGGAAAAAATTTCTCACTAGGTCTCTCCGCCGCCATCAGCATTCTTATTTGCATCATATTGCCATGCACGCTTCGGAAGCCCCGTTACGCAAACTCTCATTGTTGGAAGGTTTGTTCTCACAAAGTACCGCGAGCTCGGCTGCAAGAATGAAACGGAAATCACACAATTTTCTTTCCCGTTCTCGTCTCCTTCTTTTCCTCCCCCTTTCTTATCAGATTTCCCGCTTTTCGTTCATTTTTCTCCCTCTGTTCTGTTCGCTCCTTATCAAAGGACGAGAGGACACCGGCTGCGCTACGGTCCACATCTTCGACCCGAACTAAGAAAAAGAACGATTAAGTTCAATAGGCGGAATTACATTGCGTAATTTCCATATAAATACGGAAAATAATGGCCCCTGCACGGTGTACGTTGCAATTTGAATACGTTTGATGCTACGTTATCATCATTACGGGTACCCATCCCCGTGTACGTAGGTATGTGGGGAACCGGGTGAACCCATCCGAAGTCTCGATAAAATACAAGCGAAACTATCTTGGGGTAGAGCAAACAGTGTTGCATTATTAATAAGGCGATCAATTTACAACTTTCATGATACGATACTTCGCGGAATTAACCGAGAAGCAATTTGTCCCGCAATTTCTCCGGCAAATATATATCTTCGGAGATACGTGAGATCCTATTCAGGATCCAGCTCTTTATGCCGTTAGAGGGGAAAGTTTCGAATCAGCACTAGACATCGAACTCATTGTCAGTTGCAGTTTGTCTAACACGAATCCGTGTTTCTCTTTCTTTCTCATCTCTCCTTTTTTCGGCCGTTTTTCACCATCACACTCCCCACACTTTCTTCTCCGGTAACCATTCCGGTCGAACCTGGATGCAGACGACTAGATTCACACACAATTTCACCTGAATGGTACTAAAACAACCCTGTCCGCGCTGTCCTTCCGACCGTGCGAATTCGGTTGAGTGCAGGCCAAGTTATACCGACTCTTTTGACCGCCTTTATTCGTACACTGAACTCACGATCAGTGTGTGATCGATCACAATGGTCTTTTAATTCCAATCGGTTAATGGTTCCATCCGATTCTTTCCATAGATATGTACAACCATGCGAAAACAGTCAATATTCTCGTCGTGTACATCGCTTTGTAGGTATTTCTCTGGGTATGTATATATCACGTGTCATGTGCACCAGGTAGCTTCAGGTTACTTATACCGTTTCAGAGCTAGAATGGCCTGAGTAGTCAGTTGTTCAACAAGATCGTGTGAGTTCATATGATAATGAGTCTTAAGTTCTCGTGCAGTAGGTATAACTGTCGAGCCAGAAGTTTAACTGGCGTGGACTGTTTAATTCTCCATACGTACGAAGGGCGAGTGTGTACATACATACCTACTCACGTACATCGCAGCTCATATTCTCATCCCTTTCTCGTTTTCTTTCGAAAAAGCGGACCATTTACCGAATTCACTTATTTCCAGAATTCTCATTGTGAGGTAAGAAGTAGCGAGGAAAAAGAGAAGAAGATGGAGAGGTGGATGGTGAAGGGGCGCGGGAGCGGCAGAAGGAGGGGGAGGGGGAGGGTAAGGGGAAGCTTTCTCGAGTTAGAATAGCGAAGATAAGGTGGATGAGAAAAGAGAAATGAAACTAAGCAAGAAGATGGACGGGGACGTAGTAAAAGCGAGAAACGATTTGATGGGTTGCCGCAACCATCTTCACCGGTTACCTACTACGACCCCGCAACCGTCCCTCTTTAATTTTGTGCTTCCCTCGCCATCTTTCAGCCGCCATACTGCCTTCTAGTTTGACGCTGCCACGTCATGACAAGTGTCCAATTTCGCGGCTGGCAAGCCCCAAGAGGGGAATCAAAACGCACTCGACGTGTCGATTCGAAGTATCCGGAGATAGCGATTCGGAATGCCTTGTCTGACGGATCTGGACACGGAAAAAATCACCCCGGGCGCGCGCGTCGGATACAATACGCGAAAATAAAGTCGTCAGAGTCGATGTAACTCACCAGTCATAACTTGGAGTAGTATACATTCAATTGATTTTCAGTTACAAACTCGAGGGGCTAATCGCTCCCGAGAATGGCGTACACCAGAAGTCGAGACCTCAATGACTTCATGGGATTTCAGAGATCGGAGAGACATCACGAAATTTCGAAAAATTCCACGGGACCTCAGAGATTCGAGATTCTAAATACTTCAGAAGATTTCACGTGACTTCACGGGACATCATGGGACATCGGAGATTTTAAAGACTTCAGAAGATTTCACGGGACTTTGAGAGACTTCATAGCACTTTTCAGAGATTTGAAAAACTTCGAAAGATTTCATAGGACTTCGCGGGATTTCCGGGATTCCAGGTTTCGTAAACCTCGAAAGATTCCGGGAGACTTCACAAGACTTCACGAGATTTCACGAGACTTCTTGAGGCTTTGTGAGACTACGTAGAATTTTTCACGGAACCTCGTGATACTTCTAGAGATCTCCCGGGCTTCATAGAGATCCATACACTAGCGTACGGAGATCGAGAGTGATCAACCCCTCGGTTACAAAAAGAAAGAGGCAAAAGAAAAAAAACAGTCCAACCGGGTGAATGACATCTGCGGATTTTGGGGAAATAAAAGTTCGATTCTGAACCAGCTAGCACTACAGCTATATCCATAAACGGATTAACGAGGAACGAAAACGAGAATGAGAACGAAAACGAAAACGAAAACGGAAACGAAATCCGCCTGAGCAAATAACGATCGAAATAGATTTAATTGTAAAATGGGGATATGGGTGCGGGTGTGGATACTTGCATCCGTTCTACCTCTTTTGTCGATTGCTAGCCGAGTAAGCGCGGATGGCCGTCATGCTCTTGTTGTATTTCGCGGCTCGTTCTGCTCTATTGTTTCGGACTGTTGCAATTAGCATTGCAATAAACGAGCCACGTGGCTGAAGCGACGGGGAGGAGGGGGATAAATGGGGGCGAAAATTACCTCGCTATACCGTTGCCTCTCGGATGAGAAAATAAAAGCTGGAGAAACCTCCAGTGCAAAAGGAAATAAAATTGTTACGACCGAGAGGACGGGAGAAAGAGTGCTTAGCCTAGACTCTAACTCGCTATAGTAAAGCCGAAATACTTCTAGGATCAAATTTATCGAGAGCGATAGACGGTGGCTGGTAGAAAGATGATAATTTGAGGGTCTTTCGGCACGGCGCAGAGATACAGGCGTATATATACGATATCCAATATTACTTGTCCAATGAACTGGCAAAGTGAATACAAAAAAGAAAACCAGCGACGAAGAAAGAATCCGAAGGAGTGTGTATAAATATGAAACTTCTTTGTCAATGCCGACAAATGTGGACTGTCGGATATCTTTGGCATGAAAGAAGTTTGGGAAACGTAGTCGGGAGCTGGACATAGTCCAACTCCTACGGGGAGGGCAAAAATCTTGTGAAAAGAAATTCTTGTATTCCAACGTCGTGTCGCGTCGCGTCGCCTCGTCTTTATCAAGACGTTTCCTCACTCGCGAGTATAAGCTAGCTCGACTTTGTTCGGTGAAAGAATGACGCTCGTGTCTCAACTCTCGAGGAACGAGCTCGAATAAGCGCCTCGCATCTTTGTCTAGCAATAAAAATCTGGGCTTATCTCTTAGCAGTAGATATTTTCGCAAATTCTTTCCCACTCCGCATGCACGGAGAGGAGAGACCGCTGTGGGCTCGGATATCAAATTCTCCTCTGTATACACAGAAGCCACCGCCCTCAACAAATATATACACGTATGTATATATACTATGTACGGAGTATGCAGTATTCTTTGTTTTGTCTAGCCCTCATCAAATTTCCCGTCGACGTCCACCCCTCAGCTGTTAGGAACTCTCTCCTTTCTGTCCTTAGCCATCCTTTCATCCTATGCTATACCTCTCGTCCCTTGATGTCCAGTTTGCTTAGGCTACGGCCACGATACCTATACTCTTGAGATATATTGCTGGGGTCAAGATGATAGTACGATGGCGAAGATGAGCTGTGGGTAAACATTTCATGTTACCGTTCTCGTCACGTCTCGGCCATCGCTACCACATCAATCTGGAGATATGTATCCCAAAGTGAACGATGAATAATTTACTTACGTCATGGAAGACGAAATTTTTATCCAACGACGAGCCTGAAGTTACGTGATTCATGGAAAGGGCTGTAGCGTGTGCACTGCGTGCGATTTTCATTCAGAGAAGTATTTTCAGTAAGAAGAAATGATCTGAACGGTAGACGCTTTGGTGATTCCTTGGCTGAAGCTCGAAGGCTGAGTATTTTTCACCGTTGTATTGATGGTAACGCTGATTCAATTGCTTGGAGAGCAAAAGAAAGAGCGGGAGGAAGAGATACTAGGTCTGAGTGGAAAAAGAAAAAAAAAAATTAAACCGAAATGAATCGAACCTGGGTACGATTGTTTGTACAATGCAGGAAATTCCACGATCGGTAATCAAATTATCGTTCCGCCGAACTCGCGTGCGTTTCACGATGATAATTTCAAATCTTCGTTTACTGGACGTTGAAAATCTCACGGCTCTGTAATTCCAGAGTTCGATTGCCGGATGCAATAAAACGGTGTAGAAAATTGCATCTGCAGTGTATTTCTGTCGTTCTGTTCACCGCTTTCCCGGACGCTATGCTGCAGCCGCAGTTTCAATAACGGCGGAGAATTTGGTATGAATAAAAAAGGCGAATACATACAGCTATTCGAAAAGTTTTGAAAACCACGCGGTTTTCTCATGCGGCTAAAGATACGCATATTGGGTTCGGTCGGAAACGAACAAGAAGGAAATAAAATAAACGCACAGAATCCTCACATATGAGAAATAAAGGTAAAGGTACAGTGGCTTGTGGCTCGTGTAGGTATACCGAGGTGGATTTGCCCTCCGATTCCCAAAGGGAAGAAAGCTACTGGCTATGGCATTATCTTTTCCAGAAAATAAACTTTCAACTGTACGACCACCGCGCGCTGCTATCCGCCGTGAAGTAATTCGCTGAAATGTACCATAAGGGACGGGATGGAATGGCACGGGACGGTGGCTGAGAATTTGTGACGAGTCACAAATTTATAAATGAATACAGAATCCTGAGTAGTACAATAAGTTACTTGAAAATAAAAATTTCACGTTTCAAGACACCAGATGAGAGAAAATCCGATAAACAAGCGTAGATAATAGTATATTGCGTTACAAGTGCGGAAAGCAGGCGGTTTCCGACGAGTGTGAGGCTAGCATCACGAGCGGAGGCGGGTGCAGTAATCGCGCAAGTATTTGTGTGAACGCGGTACGAGCCGAGGCGAGTGCTGCCAACGTCGCATGAGTCAGAAATCGCCTAGTCGTGGATTCGCGTAATTCTCGCGGAGGGAAGTTCGATTTGAGAAGCAAACGAGCCGTATAAAACTTATGTTACTTTCGTCGACAAGCGAGTTATCTTCCGCACTAGTGCGGGAAAGTACTTTCTTGAGCTAGCGCGGGAATACGGTACTTTACGCACGCTAATCATGCTCCGAAACTCAATCTTTCCAAGCAGGTATTACAGAAGGGTAATCTTCCATGGCTTCGTCGCGGTTTACTCGAACTCCTCACGGCCGATACGCCCGCTTTGAATATCGAGGTGGTGCAGTATAGTACGTACCTATACTAGCGCAGGTATAATATCTTGTGGAATAATTTTTCAGATCGGTATATTCGGCACGGGATTGCCATCGTGCCGAGAGTCTAGAGTGGTGCGGAATCGAAGTAAAGAAATAAGGACACGACGTAGGTATGTATATACGCGGCGAAGGACATCCACGGGGAATTTAAGAATTGTGAAAAGTTGGCGCTGAGATTCGTTTTACGGCATACCAGCCCTGCACATACGCACGCAGAATTGTAAAAGGTCGCGAGATAGTTTCGTCCGGGTCAAACAGTTAAAAAGATAAAAATTTCTCCGTGCCCATAGATATGTATAGTTTGATCGTACAGCATCAGGTACTAAGATTTTACAACCTTTGAATTTCACGGATCGGTAGTCGCACTACGAAATTTATTCCCCACGATGATAGCTCCATGCGAAATATTCCAATACCTGCACCTATATCAGGATATATGACGTATAGCTGTAGATACTCCAGCTGCGGCGGCAGCAGCCGCTGCTTTGATCCTTAATAAGATTTTCAAACTCAATTATGTTAGGTCCCTACCTAAGAATGTAATACTATAGCTAGCAATTGACCTTCGAGCCCTAGCCCATCGTTGGAAAACTACCGAAAATTCCATCACATTTCTTGTGCGACGATCCAGGTACAGGTGCAGTATTGCGAAACAACGAATTTGCAAAGTATCTGCAACGCATATTATAATTTGAAATATTGAAATCTCATCCACAAATGCTGAAGATGGAGCTAAAGCTAGTGCAATGGCTGGACTCTCTCAGGATACGGAAGCTAGGAATCCGTATTATAATATACAGAGAGAAAAGCGAAGCCCGAGATCCTGCGGGAGAGCACTGCTCTCCAGGGAGTCCTGCACACCGTATATATTCCCGGATATATACTGTACATACGTATGTACGCATATATATATACATATACATATGTCTGCCTCGTCTTACATGGCTGCATGGCTACATGCATAATACACTGGATGACATGGCCAAGATATTGGACGCTAGACACTAGACACATACAGGATGCTCCCTGCTGAGCTCTAAGATACATGTAGTACCTCTACCCATGAATTTTAGTTTATATTGCTGCCCGGCACGGCGTACAGGATGTACTCGTACTTTGAATCTCTTATTTTCACTCCGCGAGTCACCGCAAAGCCACACACCGGTGTAGAGATATTCCTCTGTTTCGCGACGCGAAACGAAAAATTTACGATTATTAGTTTACAATAATTATCCCGGTTACAAAATTCACCTATCTTCTGTTTCGTTTTACCTTTATGCGGCGTGAGTTGAGCCGAATGAAAATTTGAGAAAATTATATGTGCGGATGGCAAATTTTTCACAGCAAAGAACGACAGGTGTCCGCGCGTGATTGACTGAACCAGTTATTTTCTTTGAAGGAATGAAACGTGGACGGGGAATTTCTGGCTGGAAAATTTGCGAGGACTGTAAAATGAGATGAAAAAACTAAAGGAAAGAAATGAGT